>JAWWLV010000121.1:44225759-44253501 GCA_035041135.1 Platyrinchus mystaceus
CCGGCCCGGGCGGGCGGCGGCGGCGCGGGCGGCGGCGGCGGCCGCCTACAGCCCCCACAATGCCGCGGGGCGCCGGGGAAGCGCGGCCGCCCCGCGCGGATCACATGGCGGGGCAGCGCGGGGGCCGGGGAGCGGCGGCGGCACCGCCTCACCCTCACGGGCTGCGCCCCGCCGGGCGCCGCTCCCGGTACCGGCCGGCTGCCCTGGGGCGCCCGCCGGACAAGCCCTTCCCGGTTAAACGCTATTCGATAATCCACTGAATGCCCCTTCAAGGAAGTCGTTGTACCAGAAACAAAATAGCTTTCCAGAACAATCCTTCGTTAATCCAATAAAGAGAGGAGAGAGTGCTTCGTCTTGGTAAAGACCTGCTGTGGCTCTTGTGAACTGTTTCTGAAGTATTTTATTCCAAAAAGGAACATGTTCTTTGACTGAAATTCCACGGAGGATTTTAGACAAAGTGTCCTTAACTGCGACTGGATCACGGCCAAGAATTCTTGTTCTTGCAGAAGTACGTTGTGGTGTGTTAATAATCCGAGCTCAGCTTCAAATTTTACCTACAGCCACCACTGTGAGGAGTTGAGTACCTACGGACTGACCCACAGAGAGCACTGTCTGCAGAACACTGTTCTGGCTAGAAGGGTTTAAATACAATCAGATGAAAGAGAGCATAATATTTACTAGCACCTTGAGACATCACTTGGTTTCTGGTCTCCCTGCACACAGGTAACAAGGTGAAATGTTTCCTTGGACTGCCCCAGGGTAAATCTACCTGAAGAAGTGATGTGGTTAAATAAGCAAAGGCTTCTCAGAATCACAGAACGGGTCAGGTTAGAAGGGACCATGGTGGGTCATCTGGTCCTACCTCCCTGCTCAAGCAGGGTTGTTCTAGAGCACATGACAGAGGATTGCATCTTGAATATCTGATTGTGTCTTGAAATAGTGAGGGAGACTCTACAACCTCCCTGGGCAGCCCGTTCCAGTGCTTGGTCACTCATACGGTAAAGAAGTTCTTCTTCATGTTCAGGTGGAACTTCTGTGCATCAGTTTCTGCCCATTGCCTCTTGTTAATGTATCAATTAGAAGTTTATGTGTAATAGCCGTAAGGCCTAAATGAACGACTGCTAATGCTAGTCTATCAGAAACAGTTTAATTTAGTGACAGAACCTAGTCTCAGGTATAACTGAAAGAAAGGATTGAGTTTTTACCCACAGGAGACTAAATATTATTTTTTTTTTAAATCCCCAAGCCATGAAAAGTATTTGGAAAATGCTTACAGTCCTTTCAAACTGCTTAGTTAATTTTTCATCAATTGGAGTGAGATACCAGAAGGTAAACCAATGACTTTAACTTTTATATATTGGGTTTAAACAGCAGAAGGAAAATGTTGTGGAAATGCATCAACTTTAGTTTGCTGCATACTTAAAACATTTAATAAGCAATTGAGTAGCTGACAGCAAATAGTACCAGGGAAAGCATTTACACAAAAAATGCTATTATTAATCACTGTTTACATTTGACTTGCCTTTCAGCGGGTTCAGCTGCAGAAATAAAAACTGGTCTAACTACTAATATTTATCTGTATTCGCATACATTCCTTGTAGCCAATATGTTAGGTTGTCTCCCCAGGCCAGGTGATCTGATGGGGATTGATCTTATAAACACACCTAGGAGTGATTACTTCTTTGCAGACAAAACAGAGGACTCAATTTCTTGATATCTTACTTTCCATATGGTATTACCTACCATGCACAGGAATAAAGGACTGGATAACATACAAAAAAAGAGAAACCTGTTTCTCCACGTTACAGAAACAGGATATCCTGGTCAAGAGCATGATACATATGCATTTCTGTTAGTCATGTAGGAAATTGTTACAAATACAGTTTAGTTGCCTTTCCTACTCCATTTTTCTATTACATTCTCTATGAGATTTTTAAAGCCAAAGATTTTACCTAAGCCTCCCAACTTCATCATCTGTATTACACTGAAAGTGTGCACCTGTATATAAATCATAAGATGATTAGACCCAACCATTAACCCAATTTTCAGAAGTTCCCATGAGTAAAGTAGTTTCAGTTTGCATTCTTGAGAGCTTTTATAAGGACTAGTACTTTGGAGAAGCAAGCTGATATCGGAGTATCTAAAAATGATTTTAAGCCACCAAGCTTTAGGCACACTTTTTGAAAAGTGCCTATATAAAAAATTAGATTTTTCCAGAGATTTAAGAATCACGAATATATATACTATGAAAAGACAAACTGATCTCTAATATAACTTCTAGATAATCTTGAATTATTATTCTAAAAGACAAAGAATTTTGATTTGGATTATAACAATTCTAGGTATCATTTACTCAAAAATATACCATTTGCATTATGCTCTTTCTGAGCAGATTTACAGTACAGACTCAGGCACACACTGGCACACAAAGTATAGTACAGGCACAACATGTTGGGCACAAGAGCTGAAGACAGAAGAGAGAAATTTTAGTCCTCAGGGTGCTTGCAAACTTAAGATGCTTCTGTTAAATTTGCATAGTGCCTCTGGATAAGTATCTCCTGTCTGACATAGAGAGGACATGATGGATACCAGAGAGCTGTACTCATGTACCACAGCTAACCAGTCCACAGCATTCAGATTTTTTTAATGTTTGTTTGCCTAATTGTTGCCCCAAGTGGGCGACTGGGATATTTATAGGACATTAGCAGATAAGAAGAGCAAGAATCAGGGTGGAGCTGCATATGTTTTCGCAGAGTTTTTCCCCAGGGAGTCGTGTGTTTTATTGATCACTCTGTGCTTCATCTGAAAGCAGAGGAAGGTCTGGTGAGAGCTTCCAGTTTAGGTATTTGGAAGACCTTCTCCCCACCTTGAAGAAACACTGATATATTACATTTCACAAAATCTTTGTGCCTTCAGTTTTTTAAAGAAAATATATTAAAAGAGATTAGAGATCAGGGTATGAAGGATTTTATTAGTTTAAAGGGTTGTAAATTTGCATCCCGAGAACGTGTTTTATTCTTTTTCCATTAGTCATAACCTAAACAGATTCACTGTCAGTACTGAGGATTTGTCAATCCTTTCCTTACCTTTCTTAGGATCTTTAGAAGAAATACATTTTGCTTATTTTTCCAAACAGAGGAAATGTCTCATGCCTCCCCTTTTGGCTTTCTTATCCAATGAAGTGCAGATGCAGAGGAATTCCCAGACTCCTGTGGGAGTGCCTGGTGTTAGTCTATCCTAGGTGCAGAATCTGACATTTCACTTGGTAAATTTCATCCCATTAATCACTGCCCAATGCTCCAATCTATCTAGTTCCCTCTGCAAAGCCTCCTGACCCTCAAGAGACTCAACAGCACCTCCTGGTTTGGTGTCTTTGGCAAACTTGCTAATGATGCATTCAGCTCCTGCATCCAGATCATTGATAAATCTATGGAACAGAACTGGCCCTAGAACTGAGACCTGAGGAACTCCACTGGTGACAAACCACCAGCCAGATGTAGCCCCTTTCACTACAGCTTTTTGAGCTCTGCCTTCCCTTCAGCCATTTCTTCACCCAGTGCAGCATGAACCTGCTCATCCCACAGTTGGAGAACTTGTCCAGATGGGTGCTGTGAGGGACAGTATCAAAAGCCTCACTAAAATCCAGAAAAACTACATTCATTTGTCCACTAGGCAGTAACCCTATCATAAAAGGATATCAAATTAGTTAAACAGAATTTTCCCTTTGAGAACCCAATTTGACTGTGCCTCATGACTGCATTATTGTTTAAATACCTTCCAGTAAGACACAGTATAATCTTCTCCTTAATTTTTCCAGTTAATTCTTTCCAAATTAGCTTTCCGTTAAGGAAGTTCTGTCTAAAATTATGTGTCAATTATTTTGCTGCTTGAAAAATAATTATTTTGCTTGCATCTTCTTGTCTGTTTGGAGGAGTAGCTTTAAGTTTTGCTGAATTATGTCAGCAAAACAGTGTTGTAATTGGCTCTTCTTACCTCATGTTTTCTATGCAGAAGCTTTAACAGTCTTGGCACATGGCTTTGATTTGTGGCAGAAGCCACAGTTTTGACTGAATTCTCTGAGGTCCAACAATATTCTGTAGGCCTAACCTGTGTAAGAGTTGGTAACAACCACACAAAATTGGCTTGCAAAGTTATCCAAACATACCAATGCAGCAATAATAACTTTTACAGCCTTAGTTGACTCCTTGTCATCTTCATGACAATCAGAAATAGAAATGGACTCTAGACTGCCTGAATGGCAGCAGCTACATCTTGACAAGCACATCTCAGAGAGCAAACGCGAACATCTTGCAGAGATGTGGAGCACCAAATATCCAATAATCAGTCAGCAGCCAGCTGGTGGGGTTAGCTACTTCATGTGCAGCTAGAATGCAGTTATTTTTAACAAGTGGCACAAAGACTTCAGGATGCACACACAGAAAAGAATAAGGTTTATATAGAAAGTCCTGCTAAGACTTACAACAGCCAATATGCTTTTTAATCACATGCCTGGTAAAGAGAAAAGCAGATTGGCCACATATTGTTTATCATTTCATTATTATCTATCACTGGATAGATAATATTCAGGCTATATTTCACTTAAAATAATTTACATGACTTGATGCTCTTTTCCCCTCATGGTGCTTACCTTGCTCTAAGACAGATGTGCTCTGCTGGAGAATGCACCAGGTGGCTGCTTCACTTGTTGCAGAAGATGCAAGCTGAATGAGGTGGGACTATGAAATAGGGTTACAAGGCTAAGGGTCATCACTGCTTGAGAGAACAAGAAAATCATCAAACTAAACATTTCACATTGCTTTTTCCCCCATAGTTTCCCTGTGTTTGACTTGTAAAAGTCATTCCAGTTTGTAGAGTTGAAGACTCATAGCTGAAGGCTGAACAAATGGGAACATTGTTTGAGATGCTGAAAGAGCTAACTACTCTGCAGTGGCAGGTACTCCCAATCCCACCCCTTCTGTTTAGCTTCAGCCTCGACTTCCCACTGTAAGATGAGAATAGTTCCACCCTCATATTCCTCAAGGATACTGTGGAGATACTTCATGAAGAAATCTGTGATGAGCACCACAGAGAAGCTCATCGGGGAACGCTTCTACAGTAGCAGCAGAGTTTGTGAGTAAATCAGGCCCAGGACTACACAGTGAATAACGACACCAAAATAGTACCAAGTAACTGCTCATTAACTGAGCATTGCCTATACTGTGCCTTGCAGCAATTCCTGCAATGGCAATTGGGAATAGTAGTACATACAAATAAGGGAGGCAAACAGAAGATGCATAAACAAATTTAACTCTGACATTTCTTAAATGAGTGCTTAAATTGGCTTCTCTAATGATATTTTAATGTGGGATTTTTTTTTTTCATTTATCCAGATTCTGTTTAAATATCCTCAAATGTATTCACAACCTTGATGCAAGTATTTGTTTAGCAGGTATGGGCAGAACTGTAAAGAAATATAAACACTTTTATAGCCTTCTAATTTCTTATGAATAGATATTTCACAGTTGCTCTCTATAGTCATTTTTCAGAGTCTGAAGCAAACTCCTACAAAAAAAAGAGCATGTGAAGCTTGAGAAAGAAGAGAAGACCTCAGAGAGGCTGTTAGCTATAGCATTCTTTGTATTCTTTAAGTTTCTGTTGAGGTATTTTGTCACGAGCATCTTAGCATCTGAAGTTTAGTCACTTGATCTTTTAAGGGTATGATTAACATGTTCATATCAGCACAGCAGATATATATATATATATTGGAAATCTGTGTATTGTGTTCTGATGAGTAGGATAAAAGCTGGTGTGCTCTCCAGGGGGGAAGCTTCTCGGACAAGAATCCTTGGTAGTGAACAGAAAGTTAAGGATAAAAAGTCATGTGAGCCACACTTGCCAGAGACAGCTGTTATACTGTAAAGATCTTTAAAGTCACTGCTACTTGAAAGATTTTTTAAAAGTCACAATGATTTTTTTCTATAAAGTTTGGCTCATTCTTTCCTTTCACTGAAAAAGAAATTGTGCATCTCTTTAAAGTATGCCATAGAGAGAATGAAGGGCTCAAGGATGCCACCTAAAGCTCAAAGGCAAAACAGGGTATGGTACAGTGAGAAGCTACACAACAAATAAATTTTGTGTAATGGGTGGTCTATTGAAACACATCCTTATGCCATGCCTAATGTATATTCCATAAAATGCTATTCTAAGCATAAGCAGTGGCCTAAGCTCTGTTCTGGCTGTAGTACTGTGCTATGGCATATGAGGAAGTATTTGGCCTAGACTATGGTAATTGGAAAAAAACCCCAATCCTGAAATAAAAAACCCAACAGCCAGGAGTGCAGTTTGAGAGTGAAGAATGGTGCAGCAGTCAGTCAGAGGAGAGCTGTTGCACAGTTCTGCAGAGAGGAAGGCAAACAGGAGAGGTCATTAGCAGCTCACTGGGCTGGGGGCTCGCTCAGCCCTAGAGCCAAGCCTTACTACCATTTGCTGCCACCCCACCTGCTCGAGGGAGCAAAGGGCACAACTGGTGGCAATGAGACAATGAGGAACAGGCTCCCGAGTTAGTTACCTGTGAAACTGGAAAATGAAATTCAGGAAGCGAATAGGCAGCAACTCCAACGGATACCCTCAAAGATTTCCACAACTTTTGCAGGGGTTTTTAGCTAGACACCTGAAATATTCAACCAAAAAACGTATTTGACTTCCGTGTCTTCTTAAACCGAGCAGTCTGGAACTGAAGCACGCGGTTGAAGTGCACCCCAGCAGTGCCTCAGCTGCAGGTGATACTTTACACAATGCAGCTCACAAAAACAGAACTGCTGGCTCTGTTTATGACAGTATGTATATTAATTTAAAATCCCCCTTTTGGTCTTTACTAGTTAGCGTTGATATTTTTTTTCTGTCTCAGTCGGCTGTTCATCACTTCGTCAGTAGGTGGCAGTAATAGACGAGCCTGTGCAATTTCTACTTGTCATAGGAATTGGGGAAAGAAAAAACCCTATTTTAGGATAAGGCTGCTCATTTTGTTTGTTCACAAGCGTGAGTGGTGTAAATGTACTTGACAAACTCAGACATACATCTCCCTTTAACAGACAGAAAAGTTGTTCCCATACCAGTTCTGGTATTTATGGCTGTACCTAATTTAATAGTGCTATAAAACTGAATTCAGTTAGATGCAAATGTACAATATTTATTCCAAATAGTCTCCCTAGAGATTAAATATGGAGATGCCTATAAAATATTATATAGCACTTATTCTTATAATTTTTCCTACTATTTTTCACACATTTTTTCACACATTAATATTTAAGTCAGTCTAATGACTCTAAGTAATAGTTTTCAGTACAAGAAACATGTATTTCTTTGGAACCACTCCTCCCCCAAGTTTTCTTTAGTCTTCCTGAAGAAACAAATCCAGGTTCTGATGCAGTCCCAAGGACAGCCACAGCTATGGCATTTTCTAGGGCAATTATGTATACAGATTTTTATCCCTATATAAAGAAGAGATAGGAAAAACACTATATAATCAGGTCCTCCTAAAGTACATATTTTGTTACTCCTTTGATATCAGAAATCCAACTGGATAAATGACTGTCATAATGAAGTTCCAGGCTTTAATATGCACCTTTACAGACTGTTGTTCTTCAAGTGTTCTTTCCTTCTGCTGGAGCTGATCCTATTATAAGTCAGTGCAAAAATGCTTGGTTATGATGTCCTTATGAATCAGTTGGCAACAACTCCTGTGTTGACCCTGTGTCACTGACAGCAAAGCTCATATTTATTTTAACCTGTGCTGTAATGTAGAATAGCTTAAACGCCCCTCCCTATTTTTCCCCTCCTTTGACCATAATTTCTTAGAGGCTAGCTTAAAAATCTTGCCTATCAGTACCAGCCAAGCACCCTGCTCCTAACTTAATACATCATGTAGGAAGCATGTAGTACATAAGAGAGAGGCAGAAAATGTTTTTAGTATTGAAATGGTAACTTCTTAAATTCAAGGTAAACCAAGGAGGTTAATCTGAGGAATGCAAAACAGCCAGCCCCACACATGCTACTGAGATGTTACAATTTACCACGAATCCACCATTAGGAAGTGTCATTTCATCAAAGCAGCAAGCATTGGGATATAAAAAAGGATTGCTAATAACACATCAAAACCTCTTTGAATCCAGCTTCTGTTCTGAAATTCTCATTCGGTGAGATGACGGCCACAACTCACACGGTTAACAGGGAGCATGTGTTACCTTCTGGGCCTGAGACAGACATCAACAAGCCTAATGGCATATTAAATGAAATGAGAGAGAGAAGTACAACATTAGAGCGGTAGCAGGCCTAGCCTAGTTTTCATTGAAGGTAGTAGGAATCAAATCAGACCATTTGATGAGAATAAAAACTCATTGCTTCAGCCTACAGAAAACCTTACTGTTACACAAATCCACATTTTGGAGAGCTTTTTTTATATATTATGCTATAATTCATGATATAATACATATTTATTATTTAGAAGAAGGTACAAAAACATTCAGATGTTTTTGTGGAGAGGTGAGGCAAGATGTTTAGCATGAAACTCAAATATCAGTAACAGATTATCTAAACCACCTCAAAGGCCAAAGCAGCACAAAATATAATAATCACAAAGACATTTCCTGGTTTGGAGGGATTGGAGGAAAAGATATTCTTTTAAATTGATTCATGGATCAAGCTGGCATTAAAATAAAATAAAATAAATTAAAAAAAAAAAAAAACACCAACCAAACAACAAACCAGCTGATGCCATTCTCTTTCAGAATCAGTATTTTGATGGTGTTTTGAATAAAGTAATGTACTCATATGAGATCCAAAGCTGTTACAATTATATTTGAACTGCTGATCTTCCAAGTGTGCCTTGCCCTCTTCCCCTTCAAATTAGTAATTTGCCAGTAGTATGTATTCATTCAAGGAACTGCTAAATAAGGCCCAATGACACTAGAGAAAGCTGTCCTATTTTCCACTAAGGAATAATGCTTTTACATATTAACCTCTTCAAACACATCATAGATATCTGCTAAAATAAATACACAATTTACAGTACTCCATGTAGGTTTTTTTACATTAGAAGCATGAAATCATCTTGATAGATACAAATTTTTTTACCTACTGAGAGTTATGAATGAATGAAAGAAACCACAAACAAGTCCAACACACAACTATTTGAATAAAAATTTTGGAGAAAAAAGAGAGATCAAAAGAATGACATTCTCCTCTTCTGTATAATGATTCCGGATTTTTTGTGAATGCAGCTTTCGTAACTAGCGATGCTCAAAACCACTGTGAAATGTTTCAGTCTCCGGACATGAGACACTAACCCTAATTGGAAACAGAAAGCAAGCTGTTTGCAATACTGTAGAGTAAGCTGTGGCAACTTTGTTATTTTAGATGGGAATGTAAATAATGAGCCACAAATGCGAGTTGCTACAAATCCTTTGAGAATAAAGCTGCATGCCCTGTGTTCCCCTCCCATGCTGTTCCAGTTAAAGCCATACATGCGGAAGGACAAATGAAAATGTTGCCATGGTGATCAGAGCAGTTACCAAATCATGTACACTGTAGGAAGGATTCCCTAAAGAACATCATTAAGCATTTTGTTGCTCCCTTTTAACAAATATTTTCAGAAAAGCAATTTTATTTCACTGTCAATAAAACAGCTACTCAAATAGCTAAAGCCTATTTCTCTACCCCCAAAATAAAAACACACCATGCATTAAGAAATATTCCTGTTAAAAGTTAGGAATGGGAATCTTCAGCTGAAGACTTTGAAACAGGAACCAAGGATCAACCTACCCAAGATAAGACCTGTTCAAGACATTTGAATGTTCTTCAGCATAGGTACTGTGGAGCAGCTCTATGCCTACTAAACTACTGATGTCTTTACCTGCCAAATTAAAAACCAAATCTTTAAATGAAAGACATCCCAAAAGCCTACTGGTTAAAAGGAATGTTGTTATATTGTTTTTTTTCTGAGAGTACAGCAAGGTGGTTCTGTGTGAGATACGAGGGGAGTTCTGCCAGCAGCAGAACCACAGTTCCAAAGCCACCTGTCTTGCGTGACCAGACTGGTACCTGAATGCAGTTGGGTGCGGCACATTATCCAAGTTGGCAGGCAAAGAAAACAAAACCTGTACAATGCTGTCATCTTGTATTTCATTGCACAAAACAGTACAACAGACATTGATGGAAACTGCTAAAAATAAGCTGGACAAGGTACATGCATTCTGGGGGGGAAATGCACATGACTTTGTTCACCAAACCGCCCTTTTTTAGCATCTGAATTCAGCATTTAAGTATATCCCAAGGCCCTCAGTTCCTCAACTGGTCTTTGCCTTGCAGGTATTTAAGATGCTTATGGAATACAACCTTGTGCAGAGGAAGGGAGGAAGCATGATCCGTTACGGGGGGCTGTTCAGAGTCTCAAGTCAGTTAGACTAGTGCAGTTGTCCAACAAAATCGTCAGTCAGCCCCATACATAAGGCAGGACACACACTCTATGTAAGAAGTACTGCAATAAGTGAACAGTCCTAATACATCAGAGAGGAGCTTTCACTTATTTTTAAAGAAGAATAAAAAAACCATCATCTGTAATGTAATAGTTGCTTCCATTAGATGCCTTGTGTGAGCTTGATTTTACTTATTGAAGAAGGCAATCATATTCCACACCTCATTCTTTCCTCTCACTGCACTTTCAACAAAGTCAAAACAAAAAAATCTCCCTGAACCTCCATAAATTACTTGTTGACAATGTACAGCTACAAAAATACACAGACATAGTGGCTGTCAATGGCACAATGGTCTTGCTGCATATTCTAGAACAACATTCATTTACCATTACTCTCCATCCCCATAAAGTTTTACTCTCATGGGCAAAAGCATGTAGAGAGCTGCTCAGAAAATATAATCCCCCTCCCTATGCTGTTCAGGGCAGTTTTACACCCTCCACTAAGACCCTCAGGAACAGTTATATTACAGTTCAGTTTACTTTCTAAGATAATTTAAATCATTATAATTCAAAATAAAATACAAGCAGCTATGTTTTTCTACAGTTTTATTGATTCAATCCTGGTGTGTAACTATACATCTTCATTCTGCTTGTAGTTACAATGTTGCTTAACTAAGATTCTTTTTGTAGTCAAGTTTCTTAAAGTCTTAAGAAAACACCACTTACTGTATAAGATTAATCATTCCACACATTGTGAATTACCGGGATCTTTTCCTAAACAGTGCTACTTGAGGCACAGGTCACACTACTGTCTTTAGACAGAAATTTTTAAAGGCAAATGAATTAAATTCACCTTCCAAGGAAAATAAGAATGTTAAAAATAGCTTCAAGAAGTGGTATGACTCATTTAGGTCTCAGAAAAATCTATGACTGGCAAAGATATCTACAATTTGATACTGTACTCGATACTTTCATTAAGACCAAAAGAATATTTATGAAGAACTGAAATTAAACTTGTACATTGTTCTCAAAGAGAAGGATCACCTTGAATTTTTTAGGATTTTTTTTTTTAATTTAAATTTTTTTAGCAGAAAATGCACTACCTTTGAAAAATATTATAGTTATAAGGTAAGTATAGATATCTGAAGAAAAAATGCTAGAAGCATGCAACACTGATACCAAATTTTAGCAGGAGACATTTTTAATTGAAAACAGATTCAAAGGATAGTACAAAAGAGTTTCTTCTCTCTAAAGGGATTTTCAGATGCAGGCACAGGAATAATAAGGGGATCTTCTCCAATGTGCGCATCACAATATGCCAATAAATCTGCGGCAGCCTTGGACACCTAATAGAAGAGAAGAGAGAACTACTGTAACATGTAATTCTGAACCAATCTGCATTGCATAAATATTTTTCATAAAAACAAATATAATGGGAGCTATCATAAAATAGGGAGTAGGGAGTAGATTGCTTTATCCTTTAAATTATTAGAGGCCACAACTCTCCATTTGCTCTTACTAGGCCTAGTAATCCTTACATAAATTTTATTTGACATAGTGACATAAAATGGTATCAATTTATATGATTCATGTTCAGCTGTTCCTCTCCATCAGAAGGAGGTCAGGAGCACATACTCGTTAAAACCTGTATATGCTAACCATCCATAAACAATATGGATTCTCCTTCGAGTGTCTGTTTCTGTAGAGGTCACCTGCTTCAGCTCTTATTCCCAATCACTGGTTGTAAGGTTTTCCACGAACACTTTCTACCCTTTGCTCCTTTGGATGCAAAACAAAGAAGTTCTTTAGGCACATGACCATGGGATTAAAAAGAAATAATAAATCAAGAACAAAACTTGAACATATTTGGTCATAGCTGTCATTTAAGCTAAATACCATTCTTTTCAATGAAGTAAGACCAATTATCTTCTGCTTAGTAAGTTAATTTATTCATAGCATGCATTAAAACTTGAGCATTACCTTAATATTTTTATATTTCTAAAATAAACAATTCTCAAGTCTCCAAATTCAAAACATCGGTTTATGCTTACTGAAAAGTCATACAAAAATGCAGCAGTGTTTTGGCCTACAAGATATTTTGCATTAAATGAAAAATGAAATATTAAACCTTGTAACCTTTGCAGCTTTGTGCCATATGAATATCTGTGACATTAGGCCACTGTGACTCATGTATTTTTTCAAGTATTTAGAATGCATACACAAAATACTTTTGTTCTGCTCAATCAGCAAGATATTCACAGCTATCTGTATCTCTCTGCTTTGGTGAATTAATGTGTTTTCAAAAGTCTGAGAAAATGAAATCTGAACTCTTTACATAAAAAGTTTTTTCTCTGAGCAACATGACAGCTTCTCCTGAGTCAAACACTGAGGTCAGCATGTTTGCTTAACTATAGTGAAGAGGAAAAACAAATTGGATTTCTGTTATTTTTCTAGCAGGTGTGTCATCAATGTTAGCTTTAAGATTCCCCACACCCTACTTGCTTTGACATGACCCCAGCCGGTAGTAGGCTCTAGATGAGACCTAGATGAGAAGTCAACAGGCATTGAATCAGAATTCACATGAAATTTAAATTAACTCCTGGAAGAAAATAACATAATTTTTACTTCTTAAATATCCACTAAAACATATCTTTGTAGAATATTTAAATCCACAAAGTACCTGTGTTTGGCATCCCAGTATAGACTGTCCTCCTAGTGGAGCAGGCAAGGGTGTCTAGGTTATTTAAAATTAGTTTGTCTTTGAATTGTCCTGTAAGTCAAAAGGGTGGGCTGAGACACTACATATGAACAACAGACTGCTGGGCACACACAGAGCAGAAAACGAAGCACTAAACTGAGCAAATTCAGAAAGAGATATTCAGAAGAGATATTCAGAAGGACCAGTTCTTCTCAAGAAAGAAGCAGGTCAAACAGAAGTGTGTAGAAAATTACAGACTTCAAAGTACAAAGGATTGTAATCACTTTCAAACATACTTCATATTATTATAAGTATTAACATACTTAGCTATTTGCTAAGCAATGACAAAAGAATGAGGCCTAGGGTATGAAGGCACTATCTAGAACAGAAAGATAGATCTGTAATCAACAAACAGAAAACTTAGGAATCCTGTCATATTCTTGAAGTTTCATTTAAATTTACTTGTGAATTTTTAAAAAGAAAGGCACAGTGTAGACAGAGTATCAAATTCCTATCAAGCCCCCAAAAGATCAAATGACAGAAACATACTTTTTTTGCTATGTATGCTGTACCTCAGAAAAATATAAACTAGCATAGAATTTATCCACTGTAGAGGAGTTTAGCACATTTCCAGTCATGTTAGGAGGAATGTCTATTCTATCTCCACAGCACTTTGGAGAGAGATCTATGCTCTAATTAGTTAGCTGGTCCTGAACTCTTATATTCTAACTGAGCAAATCAAACTCAGAGCCACAGGTACCCACAAAAAGCTCAATGACATCTTCATTGCAATGTCATAATAAACATTAGTGCCATAAAACCTAATGGAGAGCTAGTCTGATTCTCTGGGTCCCGAGACAGGGTTTATTAAAGATGCCCAGCACATTTCACCTTCAATTAAGCTAATAAGTTATTTTATTCATGAAACCAACAGTCTTTTTAAGCAAACTGAGCCTACAGAAGCAGAGAACCAACTCTGGACGTCAACAGACCAACTTTCCCATAATGATCTTGTTTGTTCCGTGCACGGATAAGCAACATCAGCCCAAGTATATGGCTTTTCTTTCAGTGGAATAGAAGTACAATTTCCATCATCATTCTTAGAAGGGATAAGCCCAGTAACACAATTTCCTGTTTCTCTACATTTTACTGTGCTTTGATATCACGTAACAATAAAAAGGATTTTCACTAGCAAAAGCTCACCATATATTTTTGTATATAACTTGTCCTCTAATGCTGGTAGCAATGCCATGAAGCAGAGCAACACTTTCTTCAATGTCAGAGTGTTTAAATCCCAATTTAGTTTGCTTTTAAACAAACCATTGTACAGTTTAGTAAAAAAAAAAAACAGACCTGCAAAAAGGAACTGAGGAACATGATTGCATTTCAGCACATTGTCACAAACTAAACTTGTACTAGGCCATTTATTTTCATCCTTTAAGCAAACAGAAAGCTTGGGGAGGAGATGTCCTCCCACTGGAATTACAGCAGTTATAAAAGTGAATTATGGCCATTTCTTCACTAAAAGTGGAGTCACTTAGGCTTGCACAGCAGAATAATAACCACTCACTACGGGGAGTTAAATTAGCTGATCACAATCCAGGAGCAATGAAAACACCGGTTCCTGCGGCTGTGAGCGATGCTGGCAAAGTCAGAACTGTGGCCAAAAAAAGAGCAAAATACAAAGTTGCCTCCAGCAAGTTTCCTGCTCAGTGTCATTATTCGGAACCACAGTAGTGGAAGGCCCCTGCACTGAGCAGGGCATTAAGGCTCCAGCAGAGACGCTGCTTTAGCACACATCAGCAGGCAGAGGTGCGGCCAGGGTTACGCCCTGCTACTGTTGCTGATCAGCCTATTTGTGTCATGGTAGGAGTTGAATGGAGGCCACTCTGTCAGAGCTTTTACTCACCTTTAGGGTTATTTGTAGCTGAATGCTGCTGAACAGTTTCAGAATAGCTTTTATTAAGAATTAAAATAAATGCAGGTAACTTGACTATTCAAATGAAACTAACACATTTATCATGTCAGCTCTCCTATGCAATACAGCTTGGTCTGCAGATTCAAAGTAATTTAGACATATTGCAGAAGTGGCTAGAGGAAAAAAAAATCAGACTCCAGTTTGATTGATGAATTCTTTTAAAGTATATGGATAGAAGAGATTGAGTATATAGGTATGACACTGATCTCATGTTTTATATAACTACTTTTGCCCTCTCTAGTGAAAAATATATCTTGTCCAATTACCAAAAGGAGACAAAAAGATCCAACAAAACATTCAACCCTGATGCCTTAAAGAATTAGACTTAGGAGGACTGTGAAATTTGACCATTGTATTTCAGAATAACAGAGGTGATAAGAACAGCCAAAGTTAGAACATAATCCTGTTAGCTGCACTAATAATTATAAGCTTCAATGACAGGGCAAAATGCTGCAATTACCATGTCATCTGTCTTGTCACGGATTGTAACTAATTACCATCCTTGCTATGACACCCACTCTGCTTATCCTTTACATCTAAAACAAAGAGATTCACACACATTTATTTGGCAATTCCACCGTTTATCTCCCAACACTATTTAGGACCAGTTAGGAATACTTTCTGTCTTCCTAAGGAAAAAGAAAATGGAATAATAATTGATATACCAAGATTCTTAAATGTCAGAGCACTCTTTCTTGCTTTTCTACTAGCAAAGAGAATATTAAATAGTGCTTTATTCTGAGGACAACTCTGATGAAAACCAATATTATCTTTGCTTTCTCAACTTTACTGCTAGCGTCTTTGGAAGACACATTCTTCTACTAGTCATGAGGCCACTGTTCATCTGATTTCAATTGATGTTTACCAGCTTGGAATCTGCATTTCCTGCTTTCTACTTACTTCTCCATTATAACTCTAGCTGTTCCTTCGGCAGACAAGTAAGGCAGGTTCAGTTTACAATCCTTCTGGGATTCCTACAGTTTACAAAAAGAACCACAATAATACTCCTTCCAACTACCAATCAATACACCAATAACTTCATCCTCTGCTTTTAAGTTGTCCTGTTTCTTTCACACCTTAACAGTGAGTTGTCTTTGTGGAACCTCAGACACAGAACTGCTTGCTTCTCTGACTGGTTAAAGGACTTGATTTTTAAATCAGCTGAAAAATCCAGAACACAGTGGGGAATGGGCAACTATCACTGTACTTTTAACTACAAGACTTTAATTGAACAGACCCTACTGCTGCTTACAGCTGCTTACAGCAGCTACTGTCCATGGAAAACAAAGTGCCTCTGTAGTAGAAGAATGAGCTAGACTTTCTGATTTCCCTGGCCAATAATGCAGGCACCTTTTTAATGTTCGCAATGTGGCCTTGCCTATTATGGGAATAACTCTTTGGCTATATCTATTTGCAAAACAGTATTTAATTAAATTATTTGGAAAGCAATGATCTTTTGTTAAATGTCTAACTAGTTGAATCAGATGCAAAATGCCAGAAAAAAAGGAAGGAAGTTCATTTCTCTGCCCTTTACAGTGATGATCCAAGAACTCAAAATCTCTTGTTGAAACCACCGGAAAGTCTCTTGGTAGAATTTGGCTATGCCGAAACACACACTTAGTTGATTCCAGATTAAAAAGCAAAGCAAAGATCTTGAAGGAATAAAAATCCTATCAACCTCTTCTCACAATCCCTCATATGCTTGTTCAGATAAATTCTAGAAATCAAGACATTTTGAAAGGTTATATTGAGTTTATGTTAGTATAGAAACCCTTAGAATTCTGAAACGTGACAGATTTTCTGTGATGGGTTTTTGGTCCCAAGCTGTCTTGAAAGGTGAAGTAATTGCACGTTCAAGCGATCTTGTTTTTTAGGTCTGCCACACTTGATAATAACTGTGTTCTTATTAATTAAACTGACTGTAAAAATAACCTATGTCTTTCTTGCCTATGTAATTAAGAATGTTATACATCTAACTAATGAACTTATCTGCATAACTGAGCTAATGAAGTGGTTTGTGACAGTTACCACTGAATATATAGAAGCAAGTTTAAGACAATCTACTAAGTATCAACGATTCCAATAAACTGGGCCAAATTTTTCCAACCCTTTCCTCTGCCACTCCTGCACACCCATTCCTTCTGGTCACTGCTGTTCATCCAGCTGCAATATGACCTGAGTCAGGGGACAGTTTAACTGCATTGAACACTGAAAAGGTAGAACTTCCCTTACTGCAGGAAATAGAAACACCTGTCCCCGTGAAGAGTTTATGTGATGAATTTGTAAGATACTATAAAGACAGAAACTGCACTTTTGCAGATTCAGTGATCTTAAAAAACATTGCTAAAAACTGTCACAAAACGGAGAGACTGAAATTTCTATTTTCATATAAGCAAGACTGACCACTCATGTGAACTAATATTTCTGAATTAGAAACACTACCTTTCCAATTAGTGAGTTTGTGATCTGAAGCTATTTAAAGAATCATAATTATATGCTATTGTTCCCATATTGTTCACTACATGCAGAATTTCAGCACACAGGACGGATGGACAAACAGACCATTGTTAATCATGAGTTAAGACTATGTGATAATTTTAATGTACAACGTTTCTAAACTGTCTTACCGAGTTAGTAATCTCAGTTACAGTTAAAGTTTGCAACAACTCAGGTACAGTTGTTTGCAGAAAGGGGATAATTTAAGTGTATTCCTTTTCAGAGATGGACAGACTAGAAATTGTTCTTACTTACAGAGACTGGATTTTTTAATGCAAATAATTATTCTCTATTTTCAGAGGCAAAGAGCAAAAGAAATGAGCATTTTCTTAAAACTTTCTATTACATTATTAGGTTTTACATGCTCGATTCATTCATGGAATTTAAGCCTAGTGGAAGGCACAATGACAGGCAAGAATAATCCACAGACTTTGCCAGTTAAAAATGTTGAGAACCTCTGTTTAATCGTGCCTTTAGTAAAAATATTTAATCCACATATATTTAGAGGCATGATAAAATTAAATCTTCACATACAACAAGTTATCAAGTGCGAAAAATCATAACTGCACACTGCAATCATACAAGTTTTTTGTGCAATGACATCTGCACTAAAACAAAACAAATCAAAGCAGTTCATCTTGTCTCATCATTGTTCAAAAGTATTACAATATCTTAAAGACTTATTCCAGGTCTTAAAGGAGAAAAACCTGAGAAGTCTGAGCTGCACTTTAATTAAGCTACAGGTGACAAAGAGGAGCACCCCCCTCATCTGCCACCTGATTTTAAGTATTTCACGAAATATCACTTTGGACAGATGTAAAAGACACTCACACAGAAGCAAACTATAAGCCAGGCTTTGGAAATCGCTTCACTAGAACCCTCCAGTTAGTGGCTCGTTTACAGTGGTTAGTAGGAGTAATTTCAGCTGGTTGAGTCTTTCTACAATATTAAAGAGGCACTGTAACACAAACTAGTCAGTGAATTCAAAATATCAACAATACGTCTAAGTTTACCTTCATTCTATCCATGTATGCTTCCATTTTTAATTGCTCCACAGCTTTCCTGGCTTGAGATATATTGGTTGTACTGTTTGACACTAGTTCCTTCATTTTGTTTTTTCTAGAAGAGACAAAGTTGAGAACATTTAAAAGTACAGGTAGCAAATACAGCAATCACTGAGAAGACAGTTATCTGAACCCTAACCAACCCTCACCCACCACATCAACACTGCCAGGCTGTAGGTCACAAATACAGACCAGGCACCATTTATTTCTGTCCTCTTGTTCTATAGCACCTTATTGCATTACATATTTGCATTCTCCATCATCAGTACTCAACCCGAATCTGGCAAACAGCATACAAACACAGAGCACAGGACCATTACTTCAGTGTAGAAATGGGTGCCCTGGTTCAGACTGCCAATGCAGAACAGCTGTTCAAAAACAGACCTTGCAGCCATTGCACAGTTTGGCTCCATGCCCCAATTACACCTTGTAACATCAAAACAAGTTCAGAAATGTGCACAGTGGAAATTAATGTCACACAGCTCTCACTGAGGATCAAAGAGAAATTATAAGATACAGAATGAGTTAAAATTCTGACTATCAATATAAGGGGTTTAGAAATGAAGTAACAGATTAAGAAAAATAATGCAGTGGTTTCCCACTTTTTGCTTAGACATGCCTAACAAAATTTAAAGATGATTAAAACCTGGTACAGTACACTATGCAGCATAGGAATGCATTATTTTTTAAGAGGTCTGCAGCTCTTGGGAAGGGACATCTAATTAAGGTATGACAGTGCTTGGTTTTCTTGCACTGCTTCTCCCTGAGGGATTAAATCAACTCGTTATCACACAGTCCTCAGCACTGTTATCAGATTAGTCGAGATGACCACATTCAGACCTTGAATTACTTACAATATATATGCCAGAGGTGGTCTGTATGTTAGACCACCTTGTGCTGACACTATTATGCAGCGCTGGTCCAGCACAGGTAACAGTTTCTATTTAGAAGTCATTGGAAGTTGGACTAAAGCCACATGGAAAGACGACAGGATTACAGACGACCTAGACAGGTCCTGCACTAGTTATTCTATCCAGTAAGATGAGGTGCTGAGGTTTCAATCAGCCAAAACACTCCCCTATGGTCTTCACCACAAGTGCCACCTGAAGCAAGATTAGTCGAGTGCCAAGCGTCAGAAACCAACACAAAGTTCGGCAATACAAAGGACATGGGGTGGGAGAGGCAGATGGGACATGGGAGAAAAACACACAAAAGGGTGAATTTTGTACTGCTGCCAGAAGAGTTTTAGGCTCAGGTCTTTCAAAACGAATATGTTCAGCTTATTTCTGGATAAGAAGCAAACAACTAGAACCATACAAATTTCCCTTCTTGAGCTTACCCTGATCCAGTCACTGGGGGATAAGATACAAACAGGTAATTAAGTAGGACACAGGAAATGCTCTTGTAAAAAAAAAAAATTGTATTTACAATGTCTTAACCCTGTTAGACTCAATAGAAGTACATAATCAAGAATGAAGGAATAACTTTTTAACTGCTTTGATTTCACAAAATACATGCTGAAAGACAAGGCAAACGACAGGTGTTTCTTCTCCTTTCTAAAAATCAGTATAACCTGTGCTATTAAACAGGATGGTGTAATAAAATGCATTGGTGAGCCATGCTCAACACTAATTTGAAGAAACAAAAGAATCTTATTCTTTCAAGTCTACTGTAAGTCTAAGTGGGGGAAATGATACCTTAAAATATATTAATTGTGCCAAATAAAACAAGAGCTTTAACATAGGCCAAGACAAAGAACAGGGTTTGGAGGTTTTTTTGTGTGTCATTTGAATGGAACACAAGTTTCCCCCTTGCATGCATGCTCTGATGAAATAAAATCGTGTCAGAACACAGCAGCTTCTTATTTTTTTGTCTTTGTTTACAATCTTTAACTCATATTCCTCACAAGGCACAGGATTGAATACATGTGGAGCAACTGGCTTTGCATAAGATGCCATGTACAGTACAAAACCCCACAACCAACCAACAGCCTCCAATGAATTTTCAGATGTGTTTTGACTTGCAGTGGAAAGTCAAACAGCAGAAAGGATACGAGACATTCACAAGAGGAGGAGGCTCTGAATTACAGCTCATCTCTGGACTTTTTGTTAGACAACTCCCTAACTTTTAAGCATCAACCTATGCATAAAAATGAGAATAAACACATTTAGCTTTGTTTACAAAATGATACCCCCACAAGTATGAATCATTTAAATTTTGTTATCATCTTCACATCTAAACTCTAATGATCATAAAGCCAAAAAAAGTCAAAGCTAAATCAATTCACAGGACCCTTTCTACATTTGCCACAGCCCAAGTCCAGAGGCAAATTGGAAATTTAATATTGAATAAGAGATTTAAATTAAACTGAATTAAGCAACTGAAACTGCTCGAACAGTCCAGAGAATTCCAGACCTCCCAAGCTTTTCTGGTAGTTCATTCACTCAAATCATGCTTTAATATTTAACTACCATATTTCTGGAAGAGCTTAGTATCCATTTAAGTATCTAATCTCTACTTTTCATACAGACTGCTCTGGTTCCAGAACTTTGTAAGGCTGATTTCTCTTGTTTCACATTTCACCTACCAAGCTACATATACCTCTACCTTCTCTCACTGTCTGCAAATACAGTACATATCTGTGCATCAGTTACATACAATGTGTCCTTTTTGCAGACAAAACTTTGGATGACACCTGGTTCTGCTCTCCTTAGGACCTATGATATTCTCTAATAACCTAAAGCTTAACATTCTTTAATGAAATAAAATTTTTACTCCAAAATAAAGCTCTAGAGAGAAAGAAATTTTAATAACAAGAGAATCTGTTACACACCCATCCCTTGGAATGTGAGGAAGCCTTCTCCTTCAAACACCCTCTTGTAGGACCTATTTCCTCTGAAGCGCTTCCTCTGAGGCGGCAGCCTGACAAAGGGCTCTGGTTCTTTCTTTCAAGATGTCTCCTCAGAAACAGTTCAAGTATTCTAAAGGCCTTTAGTCCCACAGGAAGGCACATGTAGCTTTATATTGTACCTGAGGGGCAGTCTGCAGGAGCACAGAATGGTTTGGGTTGGAAGGCACCTTTAAAGGTCATCTAGTCCAAGGCCCCTACAATGAGCAGTAGCATCTTCTACTACAGCAAGTTGCTCAAGGGGCATCCACAACCTCTCTGGGCGCAGTTACAGTCACTGTTACAGTGCTTCACCACACACATGATAATTTTTTTTTCCATATATCTAGACTGTATTAACCCTCTTTTTGTTTAAAACCATTACCCTTTGCCCTATCACAACAGGCCCTGCTAAAAAGTCTGTCCCATCTTTCTTACAAGCCCCTTTCAGTTACTGAAAGGCTGCAATAAGGTCTCCCTGGAGAGTTTGCTTCTCCAGGCTGAACAATTCCAACTCTTTCAGACATTCCTCATAGGAGACGTGCTCCAGCCCCTTGATATCTGTGTGGCCCTCCTCTGCACTCGCTCTGACAAGGTGATGTCCTGCCTGTGCTGGAGGCAGCACTGCAGGTGGGATATCAACTGAGTGGAGTAGAGGGGCACAATCACCTCCCTTGCCCTGCTGGCCATACTGCTTTTGATACTCAAAAGGAATAACTTCTCCCTATCTTTTAAATTATCTAAACTCCCTTGAACCAGAAGTTACTCAGCTGGGTTTGCTAATGTTCATTCCTGGCTGTTTTTCCAGCAGCCCCCCATTAATTTAGCTCGATACAGACATACAGAGGTACTGAAAATAACCATAGTTACAGTAACTATGTTAATGATCAGACTACATGCAGTCTATGCACACCAGTGGACCTAGATTATATAGGAGCTCACTTATCCAGTATATTTTTGTGCAGCACACCGAGTTCATTAACCTAGTCTCTATTGATTCTTTTCTATAAGGGGAACAGCGGTCACACTACCAAAGAATAGTGACAGCAGCTACACAGCCTTTTCCAGCCAAGTAGTTTCTGCTGACTGGCACATCATACTAGACAACTGTTTCCTAAAGCATCATTCCTGAAAGCTTTGTATTGACAGCCTTCCAGCCAGATGAATTTTCTGGGGTGTTGTGGCTTTTTAGCTCACTTGAACTTCATCCTTTCTCTGGGTGCAGTTAATGCATGTGTGCTGAAGTTCATCATCTCCAGGGCTCCTCAAAATGCTTTGTGAAGAGCAACTTTCTTTGTTTTTACAATTGATTAGATTGTACCCAACAGCACTTCAGAGGCAAACTTATCTTATGATAACCCAGGAAGTTGCACAAATATTTGCAGGTATAGTTTGATCCTGCACCAGGGCAAGGAGTGCAACTGACATTTACTAAACATTATAAATGTTAGTAAAATGCAGGAAAAGTCTGCAAATTTGAGTAACAGAGAAGCAAAATATAATTTTCAAGCCTTTTAGTATGGATTTCAACAAGCAACAGGAATGAAAAGCTCCATGGCAATTTCCTCCCCTCTAGTTCCAAGTACAACCTTAAAATGCAAAACCAGAAGAGCGACCTGTAGAATTCAATCTAAAAAGCCCTAAACCAAATTTCTTTCACCAATTTAAAGTGACAAACCTGACATTACTAGATTAGAAAATCTGGGGTTGACAACTAAAGAACACCGTCCACACAAGCTCTGCACTTCTCGGACACATAGCACAATAGAAAAGTCAACCCAGTCATGCAACAAAGCACCAGTGATATTACTGGGAATCATCACTGGACAATGACCTGCAAATCACATTCTAAACTGTGGAAAGATCCTCACATTTGATTATCCTTGCAAGAACATAAACAGCAAAATTTACACGCTGACAGCTGTTTGATAAAAAACTGGCATACCAAAGAAATTAAAAAAGCAAAAGTAAAAAGAAAAAAAAAAGAGTCTTACAATTGCTGTTTAGGCAAGAGAAACTTAACAACTACCCCTGCACTAAGAGCACTAGTTATCTGTGCTATTATCATTGTCCACACAACATGGGTAATTTTCCCCTTTATCTGCAGGTCACAAAGAGGAGAGGAATAACTTCCTCTGCCATCTCAGTTCTTGCTCCAAGATTCACCACAACTGATGTAGCTCTGTAAATAGAGAGGGCAGGTAAGGAATCCTTTTACTTTCTCTATCTCATGGCTGCACAAAGAAATACTAGAAAATTACTACAGCTTTTCACTCCATCTACTAAGGAGACACTTAGTAGGAAGAGCAGAAATGAGTAATTAAAGGCAAGACTTGTTCACGACAGGGAAAGAATGTAATTTTCATATCATAAACGTGGTGACTTTGAATATAGCTGCTAATCATGTCACTGCAAACCAGCCAAACGCCAACAGCTCGGTTCTCATCTAACATATCCAGTACTATATCCAGTCTACCTGAGAAGTTCCAAAAATTCTTGCCACTACGCCCAAATTTTTGTTCAAAAATATCATCTTGCTTCTTGGCATTTAAAAAAAATCAAAGGAAACAATGGCTGAACAAACGTGATATTTCCAAGGACAATCTTTTCATGCAATATTATTTATCATCAGCATACAGGTTATTTGCACGTACAGCCCAGCAAACCACCAGAGATCCAGAAAGTCTGAGGCAGGAAGATGATTCCTATCTACTGTTTTACCTCTTTGGTTAACTTTTAAAGACAGTTGTGAGCTTCTAAAGAAATACACGAGGAAATTTAATTATTCCACTTAAACTCTGCTTAAAATGTATTAAACTGAATTGGAACACACAAGGTAGGGAGAGCGCCTCCCGGAAGCCCGGCACTGCAT
This sequence comes from Platyrinchus mystaceus, assembly GCA_035041135.1. NCBI lineage: Eukaryota > Metazoa > Chordata > Aves > Passeriformes > Tyrannidae > Platyrinchus > Platyrinchus mystaceus. The sequence continues at coordinate 44,250,226 of JAWWLV010000121.1, forward strand.
CACCTGCAGTGTTTTTCAAGTTGTTTTTCCGAGTTTTGTGTCTCTCTGAGCTGCCCTAATGGCTCTGCTCTGCAGCAGCTCCCAGCACAGCACATCAATAATTATCGCCAGCAGCCGACGGGCAGTGTGTGTTACTCCTCCGGCAGCGCGAGCCAGTCAGCAGGAAAAGCGGCCGCTTCCTTGCGCCTTCGCATCAGGCAGCTGGCGGCCGACGAACGAGCACGCAGAACAGACACCCTCCCGCCGCCCGCGGGGTACCTGGACTTGGGGCAGCTTTTCCAGGGAAGGACGTCCCCCGCCGATGCAGCGACAGCGGAGCCCAAAGCCCGGCGCCGACTACTGCGGGTACCCGGGAAACTCCGACTGGCGCGGCCGCCGCCGGGCGCTATTTACCCGCAGCACACGGAACCACCGGGATGCCGGGCGGAGCAGCCGCGGCTTCCCCAGGACACCAGCGCCGCTGGCAGCGAGGGAGAAACCCCCTCGCAGCAGCCCCGGCCCGCCCTGCCCGGGGCGCTCCCGCCACCGCCCCAATCCCCGACCCCGCGCCCGCCCCACCTGGCACCTTCTCCCGCCCCTCCCGCGGCTTCCCCTCACCGTGCGGGGTGGCGGGCGGGAGCACGGGAAGCTCCGAGCAGCCCGGGGCGGCTCCCGGCAGCGACACCGGCACATGGCCCGCGGGGCGGGGCGGCCGCGGCCCCGGCTGCCACCGCCCTCCCGCTCCGCCCTCTTTCTTTCCTGCTGCGGGCACCTCCTGTCCCGCCTCCAGAAGGATTTAGGGCTCAAACGGTCGTCAAGGTGTTTCTCAAACATGATCACAGAATTAATTAGGTTGGAAAAGACCTCTGAGATCATCGAGTCCAGCCTATGACCGAACACCACCATGCCAACTAGACCATAACATGTCCAGTCTTTCCTTAAACACTTCCAGGGACAGTGAGAACACCATCTCCCAGGGCAATTCATTCCAATGTTTAATTACCCTTTACATGAAGAAATTCCTCCTAATGTCTAACCTGAACCTCCCCCAGCACAGCTTGAGACTACATCCTCTTATCCTGTCACCTCCCTGCCTGGGAGGAGACGCCGACCTGGCTACAACCTCCTTTCAGATAGCTGTAGAAAGGGATAAGGTCTGTCCCGAGTCTCTCCTTCTCCAGGCTAAACAACCTGAGTTCCCTCAGCTGCTCCTCATCAGACTTGTGCTCCAGACCCTTCACCAGCTCTGTTGCCCCTCTCTGGACTCACTCCAGCACCTCAATGTCTTTCCTGAATTGAGAGGCCCACAACTGGACACAGTACTGGAGGTGTGGCCTCACCAATGCTGAGTACAGAAGGACAATCACTTCCCTGGTCCTGCTGACCACACTATTGCTGATACAGGCCAGGATGTCACTAGCCTTGTTTGCCACCCAGGCACACACTGGCTCATGTTCAGCCAGCTGTTGACCATCACCCCCAGAGCCTTTTCCCACTGGGCTGCTTGCCAGTCACTCCACCCCCAGCCTGCAGCACTGTACCTTGAACTGGAAAGCTTGCATGGTCCAGGGGTTTGGGGTGAGAGCCCACACTGCCCGTCCCGTTGAACAAAGAAGGGTGAAGTAAAAAGCTGCCCTGAGGAAAGGAACTGCTGTGGGAAAGCACACTTAGACTCACCTTGTCAGGGTTAGTACAACAGAAAAATTCAGCTTCATAGGTCAGTTTTTATATACTTCTCCATATAAAACCCATACAGGTCAGCAGCAGTTAATAGTGCCAATCAACATTTCTAACTGAAAAATTTGTCATCCCCCATAATTAACATGTTGGCAGGAGCACCATCACCACAGTCTCATGTATTTTGTTCCCCAGTAAGGTGCTGTTCCTTCTGGAGGGGTGTATGCTGGTCACTCTTTTCTCCTACCCTGCCATCAGCACTTTTTCTCATTCTGTCGTAATAGAGCAGAAGCATTTCCAAGTCACATTGATTTTCTATACGAAAGAGAACAGGGAAGAACCCCATTTTCAAAGGTGACTTGGAGCAAGGGCAGCTTCTTTTGAGACTGAGTCAATGGCTCTTGGGGTGGTGGCTTGATAGAAGGAAATGCAGCAGGAAGAAGGTAAACATTACTAAATAGGTAAGTTCAGAAGCTTCCCCTAACTAGAGTTCCACAAACTGACTGGAAACCTCATTGGCCCATGTGCTGCTGTTTCATTCAAGTTCAACCACATTGTGGTTCTAGAAAAGACTCTGTTTACCAGACAAAGAATTTATGAGCTGTTAGACAAAGAGCACAGGCTCCATGGTTCTAGCAATCAGACAATTGTCACTCATTTACACAGAATTTTTACCTCCGGATTCTAGCAATTTTATTATTAAAGCTAAAATATAAGGGTGGGGAATGGCTGTTTTAAAACGTATTTTCATCACATATTACACAGACATGCTTTCTTTTTAATCTGCAAACTCTTACCTTCCACCACAACCAGGGGTCTCCCACTAGAGTTGGCCCATATGTTCTGAAGGCAATATCCACACAGATAACATGAATTCCTTGAATTTACATGAATTAGCCCCTAATGATGCTTATAGGGGCTTCAGTAATTTGCATTAGAGAATCAGGATTTTTTTTTTCCTGGGAATGCTAGCTCAAAGCTGGAGACAGTGAGCAAGCTCCTGCTTTTACTCAACTACTTTCTTCTGTGTAGTCTAGAATAGCTTAGAAGTGTAACTGGACCAGTCACATTTAATTTTTAATCCTTGTTCAAAATTGTGAAATGCACAACACAGCCTACTACAGAGATCCAGATGCAAAATCAGTGGCTTTCTGGCCCCATTCCTGAGCAGTAATGGCAAATAAATCTCTACACAGAGGTCATTTGTCAGTAGTTTGTAACTTACTACAGTAGCAAAGGAAATAGTATTGTCTGTACATATGGAGGCTTAGCTAATATTCCAGTGGATATTTTCCAAGGCAAGCAGAGATTTTAAATAGTATTGGGTTTGGGGTTTTTTTTGTTTGTTTTTTTTTTTTTTTTGCTTTGTTTTTGTGATAGAGTAGCAGCATAGTGTGACTGCCATTTTCATATTGAAAGGGGAAAAAAAAGTAACCCAATACAGCTTTAAACAAAAGAAATAATGAAGAAACTAAAAGGTAAACTAAAAGTTTGATAGTAATGGTAATGGCCAGTCTTCGCGAACGAAGATCTGGGAAAGGTCTTTTTTTTTACCTTTCAAGCCTGCGCAATGGATTTTTTTAGGTGAGACACAGCCTGCGCTGAACTGAGCCCACCCTT
>JAWWLV010000121.1:44253601-44332016 GCA_035041135.1 Platyrinchus mystaceus
GTTTGTTTAGAGTGACCTTCTCTTAGATGGATGGCCTTAGGGGCTGACGAGCTCCATCTACCCGGGGGACCGGGATTCGAACCTGCGGCCTTGGCGCTGAGAGACCAGCATCTTAACCGCTAGCAAGCCAGATGATAACTTTAGAGAGCAGTGGGGGAATTATCTCTGCAAAATGCATAGTAAATCCTGCAAGTCTAGTCAAGAAATCCTGGAAGTAGGGAGGGAGAGCACTCTTGCTCAGTACAAGAAACTCTTTTGACTCTTTCTCCAAAGATCAATGTAGTTTAAATGCAGAAATGATCTTTAAAGTTGATGTTTCAGAGTAAAAGTTGAAAGATATATTTAATTCCTCACAGAAACTGTTTTTCCTGCAGAAAATTGTCTCATTTAATTCAGTTCACGGATATCAGTTCTCTACTGATTTTTTTTTTGTTTCTCCTATTCGTTGTCATGGGTTTGCCTAAACATCTCTAAATGCAAGATCAGCGTTCCCTTTTTCAGTAACGGTTTAGAGACTCCCTCTCTCCACCACAAGTAAAAATCTGACCATTGCCTCCCCTTTCCTTTCTCACCAGGTCTCTTCACAATCAGAACACAAAGGTCTGGGGTTACCACAGAATCCTGCAAGTGGTGTCAGGTAGACAGGCCTTGCCACATGAACCTCTCCCCAAACCCTGGCTTCCAACAGAGAGAGCCTCGCATCCTGTCAGATGCCTCCCAGAGATCCCACACTCCCACTTTCCACCCATCTCTCAGAGAAGCCAGAGAGGAATTCCTTTTCTGCCTTTTCAGTTCAGACATGTTTTCAGGAAGGAGGCAGCAGGAAGGAAGGGGAAGGTCTCTGCTTTGAGAGACATCACTTCATCCAAATTCTAGTCATGCATCCTATGGGAAGGAAGGACAAATGCACGTGTGCAAAGCAATATGCCTAGAGTTTCCCACTTCCCATCTTACACTCACCACCTTCGACAAGCACATGACATAGTCCATAAATAGAACTTCCCCATCTCATGAATTTTAAAGTATGAAAGAATTTCTGAGAACCACAGAAATTGATCTGGAGCAAGATGTGAAAGATCCCTAAAAGAGAAAGGTACAACTAAGCCAGAAATCATCTCAAAATGATTTGATACAAAGATCTGTTTATTACCTGACAATGTGACAGTTTATATACAAAGACAATGTGGAATGTGACATTTACAGGAAATTTCAGTACATCATGCACAGACACTATTGCAATGTTATTTTAGTAGTTCCAGAATGTTAAGCTGAATAAATATTCCTTGCTTCAAAAAATCATTTTTACTTTTACATAAAAATATATAATATTGCACTCTTTACAAGGCCAGCAATTTTGCATATTGGTTTGTAACAAGTGGAATTCTACTTTATAAAAAATAAGCCTTTGTGAGCAACACCCCAAACCAGGGAGCACAAAAGCACCCCAAAACCACAAACGTTTGTCTTTTTTTATCTTAAACAAAGCACATCAACATGAGCCAGGAAGCTTTTAGCTTTTCGGTCTGTATTTGGACCTTACATTACATTTAGACAGAGAAAAACATGACTAAAGCCATCCCATACAAGGCTGCTACAACGTACACAGTTTAAAAGTCAATTCATACAGTATGTAGCCACTTGCTTAACTGAACCAAAGACGAGCCTTTATGTCATGAGCTATGAGAACATTTTTCTTAAGTTTTTCTAGTTTGCAAAGTTCTTCAGCTGGGAATTTGCAAGAACTTCAGAAGACTGACTGGAATTTTCAAAAGCATGAAGATTTCTTGTGTGTGTGACCCTTGTCACAACTTGACAATTTCATATACAGTGTTCTGAAGGGAGATGAACCGTAAATATGAGAAGGTATAGCAGTTTAACTGTATGAAAATAGCAGAACATGTCAGGGATGAAAAAGCAAAGCAATTCAAAAGAAAAATGTAACTACATCAGACTTGTGTACCATTCTTGTTTTACCATTCATGTGAGTAGGCACTCATTCATGGTGTCAGGTTTAGAGGTCTTCAAATCCATCGACTGAAACACTAATTTTTCATCTAGCCTAAGAATTCAAATTTGTTAAGCCTTTTACAATGGAGGCTTACTTCCCCCCCCAAAAATAGCACCTAGGAATAAATAACAAATTTGCACAGTGTGTCTGTGTAAACCTTTCCAAATCATCTGATGCCTATGCACATTGATTATTCAAGCAGTTAGATTCAAACATTTTACAGTGTATTGAATCTCAATGACACTAGAACAGAAGAACATCTGTGCCTTTAACACCTCTTTTTGGAGCTCTGGAAGATAAGCTGTGTGTGTTCATAATAGATATTCTGCCACATAACTGCAATAGCTAACTATTACAGAGTTAGGGAGTTAACTCTGCATTGTGACCTAACGATTGTTTCATGATGCCATGAGCTGTTGACAGATCACTAAGACAAGTATTTTATTTTTGTCTGTCGCAAAGACTATTACATTAACAGAGAAGATGTCAAAAGTTACAAATATAAAGATAACAGAAATTCAATTTTTAGCATTACAATACCATAAGATGGTGCAAAAAGCACCTACTAAGTTCTTTGCTTCTCAAAAAAAGCAATTTTAAGTGGTCTTTGATTTTTAAGTTTTGGATTGCTTATCCCAGAGCTAACCATACCATGCTCAACTAATCAGATATACACATGCTGACATTTTAATAGGTATTTACAGAACTTGATGCTTCTGATATTTTACAACCTAAGAGAGGGAATATGCATAATCAATTTTTTTAAATCACTTCTGTCTAAGAAGTGATTTAAAAAAATACTGCTGTGTTTTATATTGCAGCATTTTGACTTGTATGTTAGAGCATTTATGAGCCACTTTGCTGGTATTGGAGAATACGACCAGAGCTTCCTGCTGACCTGGATATGCTTCAAGTTTGTGCATGCACATATGCAATTTTACAACCACCTTAGACTGTTCTTTAAAAAAAAAAAAATCTGTTCAGTTATTCTAGAGACATTCAAAGTACTCCAAAGTCCAGTTAAATAAGAGATTCTATAATCTATTTTGGATTTAAAGTGCATCAGAGACATAAGTTAGCAGCAAAAGTAGTCGTCACCCAGCCGCGTAGCTGCTAAGGAATGAATAGAACATGGGGAGCTTCAAGCGCTGCTGGTCCTTGCGACACCAGGCTATGACATTTCCATCACTGTTGGCTGTGAACAAGTGATGGCCATCACAGGAAAACGTAAGGCTGAAAAACAAGAACATAGCCACATTTGATATAAAAGTAGACTATTTAAAATACTAGAAAACATGAAAAATCCATGAGGGTTTAGCCAACAAAGATCAACTGTCTGGGAAGACCCATACCTGCTTACTCATTTTTGTAACCGAACAGGCTGAACTACAGCTTTGGCCAGCACTTCAACATCCCCCACAACTTACTGCTCATTTCTTTGCAGTGTCAAAGAAAAGGGCAGGATCAGTAACAGCATCCTACTCTCTCTCCCTGGGCTGTACCCCTTCTGCTTCTGAAAAGGAGGCCTTTCAGCAACAGAGCTCAGGGCCCTCTGAACTTGCTTGCTGACAATTGCAGAAACTAAATCCACCAGATTTCATAGCACAGCACTGGACTTTTTTTCAGACAGGCATTTCTTGAGCTATGACAGGGCTAGTAAAGCCCTTCCATCATGCCATGGTAATGTCAGAGAGCTTGAAGGTCAGCATTCAGCCTGCATTTAAGCAGGGAACTTTAAATTATTCAGTAGCTACTAAATCATTATCAACAAGCTCTGTGAATTATTCTTCTTAAGGAAGGCAACAACGACAATAATTGCTATCAGACAATCTTTTTCATTTCTAAAAAAAAATGGTAGTTTGGATTTTAAATATTTCCACAATGGTCAAACCAAAATTTTTCAGAGTGATTTGTTACTGCACTAGCATTAAGATGATAAAATTCTGGCATGACTCTAAAACCTCTGTGCAGACTACTGTACCACTGGGCATATCAAAGATTCGATCTTCTGAGTGTGTTCTGAAAACACTTTGGCATGAGAATAATTCTGCTTATATAGACCAAGGGGATTCAGAAAACTAACTACACAAGCACTCCAAAATGGCAGCTTCCAAGCTCCTCTGAATTTACCTCTTCCTCCACCATTTCCCTTCAGCTTCAGAAAAAAAATGGTGTGGGAAAACGCAGTGTTCTCATTTAATTCTGAGGAAGAAACATTCTTATTTAAGTCCAACAAGGTTAAGATCATCTCGTTTTAACAGAGATTCTGGGGAAAAACATTAAATTTAAGAATAAGAAGAGTAGCTCTTGTTCAGTTCTCAAGGGAATCCTGCTAATTTCCATCTGCCAGCAGCAGAACCTAGTTATTACTGTCATTACAAATACAGTATACTTGTGTTCATTTTGCTTTCATGAATAATTAGTAGCTTTGCACTGCTCTTTTTAGACACGGGTGTTTACCTTGTGTTTTCACATCAAATCCATGTTCAACATTCAAGATTATTTTGTTGTGTTGTGTTTTTTTTTTTTTTCCCCAGGAACAAAAATCTGTTTATTATATGCTTAAGATCTTTTTACCTTACAATAGGCTTGGCTGACTTCGAAAATGTTATTTCTCGTACTGGCTTCAAGTCCCACGTACTCCACAGTCTGAAAGAAAGAGCCATTTTTCTTCACACTTTATTTTACAAATATCTCAGTGATAAACATAACCTATTTAGCAACTAACAAGATTGCAAGCTGAGTAACAGCTTGCCCATCTTCTTTAAAGCCAAATATCAGCATGATGTTTGGCTATGTGCTCTCAAACTATAAGCCTAAGTTACTAGAAATGTTTATTTATTAAAATGCTCTATACTTACCTTACAACTCCATTTTCAAGGCCCCCTGCAATCACGTTTACAGACACACCTTCAGGCTGGTTAGAGAAAGCAACAGAGCAAATACTTTCCCTGCAGTGCACATGTCCAACAAGATCACCATTAACTGTCCAAAGCCTCAAATCACTACCTCCTCCAACTGCAACAGAACATAGCATGGGGGTATTAAAAAAATAAGTCTAGACCACAGATACTTAAATGTTCTGCTGCAAAGAATTTAACTTCTTGAAAGGTCATAAGGTTTAAATGACTGAATGATGTGTGTTACAGCAAACTATTACTTCTTCCCTCTTTGTGACAGGGAGCACAGAAATCACCAGCCACTGCAGTAATTTAGAAGACACTACATCGTGTTTATGGAACATTTTACTTACAAAATGCTATGTGAATTTACTTTGTAAATTACCAATTTTCATGCACTAATAGGGAAGGCACTAAGATGGAATTCATACTAGCGACTTTAAGCATCTGTTTCTTGTACCTAGCTTGCATTTTAAGCAAAAAGTACAAAAAAGTAGCAAGCACAGTTCTCTTACCTCGTTATCTGCCATTATTTGATTCTGTCAAAGAACTAATAACCCAATAACTGCTTTGTCTTAAAAGAAATTGAAATTCATGTCCCTTACTAATTAAAGAAGAACACAACCTTTTGCGGAAAAAAAAATGGTTTGTAAGCTACAGAAATGGAGTTTGTAGTCTCCATGTAAGTTTAAAAACCTAAATATCACATTTCTGGAAATGCCAGAATAATTTCCCCTTGTCCTTTAATACCCCTTGCCTGTGCTCTGTAATAGACTGTTCTCCACTGAAGACCTGTTCCTTTGACAACAAACCTCTGTTAAAATGAAAGCAGTCAACTTCAAAGATTGTGGGTCTCCCAGGAATCTGTTGAAATTTCAAGTCTTCTTACGAAGACGTCAAGCTATTAGCTAGCCTTTGTATCTCTACATTGTACTCAAACTCCTGCCTAATCATTTGTGAAGCAATTTCTATGTTATTATATAAAAAAAGCAAAACATTGCTTCTATTTGACCCAATGCATCCATGATTAATACATGCTCAGTAGCTAATTTAATAACAAAAGTGTCATGGTTTGTAAGTCAAAACAGCTTTCTTGACTGACAAATATACCTGAATCACAAACTGTTGCAATATCACCAGTTGTTTCACTAGCTGAAACTGCAGTCACAGGACTCTTGTGTCCAGCCAGACTCTGGACATAGCACAGCCTGAAGAAAACAAAGGGAACAAGCCTGAAGTTCAGACTCAAACACAAAATAGGTTCTTCAAGGAAAATATTAAAAAAGCTATATTAATTTCAATCAACATTTTGCACAATTCTGGTATTCTTCATATTCACTGTAGAATTTCAGCCCTCCATGGGAAAAGTAAGGGTTTGACTTCACAATAAAATATACACAGAACAAATTCAATTAACTTTAAAAGGGCAAAGATACCCAAAAGTAGGAAAGCCAGTACTTATAAGAAAGCTATTGGAAAGAGTTACATATATACTGGTACCTGTTCAAATCCCATATTATACAGGTTCCATCTTTGCTGACACTTATCATTATACTGTATGGTTTGCACACAAACAAGCTTGTTATTTCTGCTGTGTGTCCATACAGATGGACTTGCGACTCCATTTCTATCTCTGAAGGCTGAAAAACAGCAAGACAAAACAGGAACTCTCATGAAAAAGAAAATTAATGTCCCTTTCTTAAAAAGACAAGCCTAGGGACAAGTTTAATTCTTGGATTTCAAAAAGTGGATCCTGTTGCTTTTAATATCATCAGTTAAGCAACTGTTGTTAATGCTTTATTATGTTTAATGCTTTACAATATGATAAGACAGATATTATTAATGTTCAAATTTTTGCTTCCAGTGCTGTAGTCTAAGCAAACATTTTGATGTTATCCAATGAAATTAAGAACTACAGTACTTCTATCTCAATTACACACCTTGAAATTGGCTGATTTGTTTTCTGCAAGACTGCTATTTCCACAAGACAGTGAAATGAAATTCTCAGTATTTTAGCATCTCATGGAAGCACTTGGAAATGTAAAAGGAAAACCCAGCTTGGAAGTTGTCATTCTCTGTACAGTAAATTACTAGGAACTTCTGAAGTTGGTGCCAAGTTCTTCAGTGACAACAAGTTGGAAAAACATGCAGGAAGTCAAGTTTAAATCTAGAAAGTGCTAGCACTTCAATAAAAGTCAAAGCAGCAAAATTTAACACCAAACAACACTTCTTTTTGGAGTTATATAATTTTAAATGATTCAGACTTCCTGAAAACTCACTAAGTTGAAGGAGCTGCTTAATCAGAATACTAATGCTTTATTTAAGACAATTTGCTGTACAGGGATTAGAATAATCTTTGTAAAAGAACAGAATCTTTTTCTGCTTGTTTTCTCATGTGTCAGAGCACATTATCTGCATTTTTGTATGAGGATACAGGATGCATACAGAAGGTCTACAAAAAAACCCCTTGAAAATCGAAACAGAAGAGGAAAATATACATATGCTCAACTCACAGGTTGTAGAAAGTCTACATGTCTTTCTGTACTAACCGGGACAATATAATCTATGTAACACTGCAGAAGGCAATACACTTTGACAACAGGAAGACCTGCTAGTTTACTCTTGTTACTGAGCATCTCATCTAAGTAAGACATTTATGAAAGTACCCAGCTGTCATTCTCAGAACAGTGTGGTATCTCATATAAAAACCCTTCTTAAATCCTTGCTCAGTTTCGAGAAAAAAAGTTATACCAAAATTTTCCATAACAGCAACAAACAAGACTTGTGATTTCATGAACTCTTTTTGATAACCCTTCTGCTGTGCTCCTCCCATCTCCTTTAAGTGATGCTCTTGATCTGCCTTTCAACACTTGAACTGAAAGCATCCCTCACCTTTAGCAGCTTCTCTCTTCAGTACTAATAGCAACAGTTTATTGATCTTTTTGTAACAACATCACAATGAGAAAACCTGGAATTTTAATACAACTTAATACATTTGGTGTAAAGTTCTAAAAAGTTATGAAACAGTTATCTTATGCCTGAAACACTGTCCCCTTTTTACTTACTACCTGCTTTTACATGACAACCCCTAAAACAGTATCTAGATGTGGGAAAACATGCAGATAAGCATCTACCTTTAAATAGCAGCTCTTTCTGTTGGTTGCCCTAAATGATTGCCTGCAGCACCTGAGTGGAAAATTTAAATGATTCCTTACCAGTTTTACTCAGACAGATCATGAAAGTGCTCTTTCTGTTTGCAAGACAACCCTAACAGTCAGCAAGTGAAGGCTGGAGCAATATGTACAACCAGAAACCTGTGACCAAGGTTTTCTTGAAGGTATGACATTGCCAACAGGGATCACAGTTTCAAAGCAGTACTTCACTGGTTTTTGACCCTCATAAAGGCCAGGAAAAACAGAGCATATGAAGCATTTTGTGGAGCCATTTTTTAATTCTGACTGCATGCCTTTGAATTCTCATATCCAATTAACAACATATATCTGCTTTATGCCTATGCATTGCATTTATACAAATGTGAAACTGCAAAATATTCACATTTCAAGTACTGCTTTATAATAGACTGTTCACTTCACCACTGATCAGCTGACAAGATGGATACAGAGCAGATGCTAGGAAGCACATTTGCATTCCCTGCAGCCCTGACTTGGGTAACTGACTCAACTGATGCCTACAAAACCGGCACAAGGTCAGTCTGCCTGGGGCACGTAAAACTGGCAGTGCTGAGAAATTCAGCAAAGATGGTCTCAAAGTAACATCTGTGCAGCTGAACAAAAATCGGTTGTTTTTAGGAAATCAAAGGAACTGAAGAATCATAACCCCATTAACTAGAGTTCCTTTTCAGCTTTGCAGAAGGCAAGTGGGTTGAATTTGTATTTTTAAAAATTTTAACTGGAATTGAAGGTCTCAGTACAGGTTATTTACAAGCTGACTATTCTTGTGAGCAGCTAAGGTGCCTGACTTAAGATCCAACCAACTGAAGCTTGCAAGCTTCAAACTCTACTTCATTTTTTATACTTTAAGTGCTGCTGAGCTCAGGAAATCTGAGAGGCAGATCACCAGAAACTGGAGGAAAGCCAAGGAAAAAAAATAAATTCCTGTGTTTGTGCTCTTTCTAGCCTAAGCATCTGCTGTTTGCCAATAGTGAAAGAGAAAACTGGGTAGACATAGCAGATCATACCAAGGTTCTCTCCAACTCATGCTAATGTAGTAATTCAAGAGCATCAAGGAGTACAATACCACAGGTGTGGTAAATTTGCCAATATCTGTATCTAGCTAAATTTGAGAAATCAGCTTAGTTCATTTGTTGCTACAGGTAATCCTATAGACACACCTAAAATGAGCTGTTAGGAAAGTTGCATACTCTCTGTTAAAACTATGAAGAATAGAAGTTACTGCTAAAGAAAGACATATGGAAATTTAGAAACTCAGACAAAAATCAGATGATTGAGTTCTATTTATGCTTTCATATCATGCTTATTAGCAAACAGTATCAAGGGAATTTCTACTAATCTCAGTATTTTCCACTAACACATTAAGTAATGCAAGTTACTTTCTGCCTTCCCTCCTCACAGCTTTTCCCCTTTGAGAATTTGACAAAAGTAAAGAGGCTTGGTGTTTAATATAAACAGTGTCTGAGATTTCATCCTGGCTCTCTGTAGTATAAGTGCCTTCTGCATTTGAATTGTTATTTACTTTGGGGAATTGCATTCCACAGTTTCAGTTAAGGCATTTTGAAAAGGCTCTGTCTCCTTCACAGAAAAAAATATTCCTTAATGCAGGGAGCTTCATTGTGCCAGAGAGCTTCAATTTCAAGCCCTGAAACGAATATAGTCAGAGCTGTGTATGTAACCAGTTATTCAGTCAGGTGATGAGGGCTGATTAAAGCCTAGCAGAATGTGAACTACAGCTTAAGAAAAACACACAAACATGCTGAGATATCAAAGAGGATCCTTCAAAAATACATACTAAGAAAGCATGTGGTTTTTTTTAGCAATTGTCCAGAATATAACATAGACCCCTCCTCTCACTTGTCCTGTTTAAAAAAAGACTAATAGCAAATACACTTAAATCCTTCAAAATAAATTTTATGTGATGTAACTTACCGTACTGCTAGTGAATCTGTTCATATATGCTGTGATGACACCAGACTTACTACCTGTGAACAGTTGACAACTGTCTGGCACCCAAGCACAACTTGTTACCTCGGAAAGACAAAACAAAGCCAGGAAAAGTTAGAACAGGAACTATTCTAACTGCTGTGTTTGTTATGCCATAGTATTTGGTCAAACTGATTTTTTTATTGGTTATCCTAAGAAAAGCCATGTAAAAATACTTAAGTTAAAGAAATCCAAGAGTTAAAATATAGCTGTTCTAGGTTATATTTGTTATTACTTTAGAAACAAAGTAAAGAAACAAATCTTATGTAGCCTGGAATTCACCACTAGTGAGCAGTGAACTAGTTTAGACTTCTAGATTTACAGCCACATGAGCCAAAAATGATTTGGCAGAATCTCACCAATCACTGGAGTGTGACAGAGATTATGCAATGTTCCCTAACAATCTTTTAAATAGTCTTTTTCCTAAATGAATCCTAAACTACAGAGGAGTTCTGCTTCTAACACAAGGCATTTCTAATTTTTTTCTGTATTAATTTTTCCTGGCACAGAACTTTTTTAAATCCACAGCAATATTCCATAGGAAGGAAAAGCTACAAAAATCAAATGCATTCAAAAGGAATCTCTACCTAGTGCAGGAAAACACCCAGGAACAAGATACATGAGGAACACATTCCAAAGGAAATCAAAAAGTGTTTGGATGCTCATCTCCAAGAAAAACAAAAGGAAGGAAGGCTACCTACTGCCAAATCAGGCCATCACTTAAACCACCAACATTAAATCAAAGACTAAGAGACTGATTTTTTTTTTTACCTGATGGAGCTGTGAACTCTGGATAAAATTTACTGGAGGTTCACTTTGCTTGCTTTTCAGTCGTAAAATATTATCAGCATATCCCCAGCTCAGGATAGCTGACCACTGAATATCAGTACTGTGCATGCTTCTCACACCTGAAAGAAGACATATAATATTGTGCCATGAATGCAACCAGACTTGATCACTTTAATAGTCAACAATAAAAATCTCAGATGTTTTATCTTGAGCTAGAATATAAAAACTCGAAGTTTGAAAATAAGATACTTTCTCTTAGGCTATGTAATCTGTAATGTATTATAAACAAATAGAGTTTTCAGAGACTCTATAAACATTCAGTCTTCTCCAAAGACCGTTTCCAACCTGGACAGTGCTTTTTTGAAGTGCTGCATCCCTTGAGAGTGGAGAAAAGGGTAAGAGGCTGACAATACTTCCCAGCTAGAGAAAATATTGCTCATAACTTCAAGGAGAATGTTACTTACTTTTGTTGACTAAATGCGAAGCCAATTGTTTTCAAAAAATCTTCGCTAGTATACATTACCATAAATACAAAAGAGGTTATGAGAAACTGTTTGTACACTATCAATAGGAATTCCTTGAGAAGTTTATCTGAAAGCAGATCATCCTTCACCTCTGCTTTTTCACTGATAACTGTCCTCATTCTCTGCCTCTAAAAACCATGCCTTAAATTTTCCTTCCTGTTGCCACATGTGTTTTTTCATCTGCTTTTCAGTTCTTGGACTCAATCTGCTGGCAAGTTCTGAAGTTAAATCCTCATGCTTCAGTCACTTTAATGAAAAATATTAACTTAATTACAGAATGCCTCTACTGCAGTATTGAAAATTACAAGTAAAATCCACTCTCCAGGAAAGACACCATACACACGGAAACTGTTAATGGATTCATCAATCAGTCTTTGGCAAAAGCAACTGAATTCGGGAAGTTTGCTGGAGAACAATAGTAGCATTAGATTTAATTTTTTTAATGACTCATTTCATGTGTATTCTGCATATAGAGAATAAGCACAAATTCATACCTTGTTCCTTGCTGTATATCATCAAAAGGCAAAACTTGCTGGACAAACCACAGATAGCTTTGGTTGGTAAAGCCTGGAGAGAGCCAAACCTTTCTCCATGGGGTTGGCTAAAGCAGACAACAGGGTCTGGAGCACTTGGGGAACCAACGTATTCTCCCCACTTTAAGCCTTTTATCCATGGTAATGGACTCTAAAACAAGTACAGATAAGGTTCAAATTAAAGAATTTTCAGAAAAATATTATTTCATTAGTACTGAAGAATGATTCATATCACTTTCCCATAAGCAATCACATGGTAAGGACAGCTGAAGTATTCTAAAAACACTAGAAAGACAAGTTTGAAGCACTGTATGACCATCAGCCAAACTCTCAGCTTTAAGGGAGTACTGCTGCTTCTGTAAGGGCAGACACAGCATGCTTGTAGTTCAGGTAGTTTAGTGAAAAATACAGATTTCTCTAAATGCAAGGATTCAGCTTCTCACTAGACTTTAGGGAAAACAAGTGTTTGAGGTGAAGAAAGTTTAATTGTCCTACAGACAGTAAAAAAGCAAAGGATAGCGGAAGGCACAGTATGTGTTTGCCTACTGATGCCTTGGATTTTTAATTTTTTTTGATTTTGTAGATTTTAGAAGTAGTTATATAGTGAATGTAGATTTTAAAGTAGCAGCACATTATCCCTTACCCTTTAACACAGCAATTATACATAGCAAACCCTGTTGCCCATTCCCATATCAACTCCCCTAAATTCCATGAGCCTGTTTAGTCTCATTTTCAAGGTAGAATTGTAGAGAACACCCTAAAATCTGCGCAAGAAGATATAGCCGTAGACACGACAACCTTCAGGGCCCAGAGCTCTGGAAGGCCTCCAAGAACAGCACGTGCCCTGAGGAAGACAAAGATGAAGAAGAGGGGGTCCCAAAAGCCCCTCGACTCAATTCCCGGAAGGTGTGTCGGGGGGCAGAACTGGCGTGGTGGCCGGACGGGGATTGGGTGGAAATCATTATAAAAATGGTAAACACTCGTGTTTGGGAGCGCACAGTGGTGGTATTCCTGGAAGCCTGGGGGCTCATTAAAGCCTTCTGTATCCTTATCTTACCTCCTACCTAATTTGGCCTGGAGTTTTTTTTTCCTCTACAGCCTTTTAGGCAACACTACTATAGGTCTGCATAAAGATTCCATGATTCATCACTGAAAATATACAACTGGTTAAGTGAAATGTTTTCCAACACCTCTTTTCCATAACCTGAATAAACTCATATCTTAGTTTGACACAAATAGATCACAAATGCATGAAAATAATTTTCATTATCACTTACTAATTTTGTGTATTTTCTTTACAGTACAGGATAGGTAGCAAGTTGTAGTTTTAGGAAGGAAACTGTAAACCAAGGGTACAACAATTACAGCATATGAATATTAAACTGTCTTGCAAATCAAAATTACGTACTGGATATATTATTTCTTTAGTGTGTTCTCTAGTTTCTCTGAAAGCAAACTGCACTAGTAATCCCATGGCAGCAGGAAGTTCTCCTTCCATGATAAGCCTGGATCCAGGTCTACTAACATGTGCTGCATGGAACAGCTGACGAGGTGTTTGCCCATATGTTTTTATCATTGTTTCAAGGGCTCTCCTCTGAACAGGATCTTCAACAGCAGAAACATCCATCCCAAAATAGGTCTAGAGAGCGGGAAACAAAAAAGGGGAGGGGCAAGAATAAGCTTGTCAGGTTTATCTTTGGGAAAGATTTTGCAACACACACACACACAAATTCAGAGGCAGACTCTTCAGTTGTTTAAGACTTGGAACAGAAGCCACCCCACGACGTCTGTGCTGACTTAAAACAGTCGTCACAGCATCTTTACTGGAAATAACTATCACTTCAAGATTTATCATGTGAGCTGCTCCTACACCTATGCCATGACTAATTTCTGTCAAAGAGCTTTTTTTGAGACTTTTATAAATCTGTGCAAAACCAGACATGTTCCTGTTGATAAACAAAAAATAGAGTGTTTTCTGTACGTCTTTATAAGAGTATATAAAAAATAAAGCTCTGTTTTGGGATAGAGAGTGTAAAAGAAGCCTCATATTTCAAGAGAGTGGAAATCACTTCCTTCTTCTACTTGTTTTTTTAATGCCTCTCTAGTTGTGTACCACACACTCTTCCTCAGTCACGCTGACAAAGACCTTGACTTTTCACTTTAAAAAACAATGAACACACAAACTTAATATTTGAAATTTATGGTACTGACTAAATCAACACTCAAGCACAAACAGAGGAAAAAAGGAAGCAAAGCATTTGAATGGTTACTTGAAAAGGCCCCCTCCGCAAAACACTACGGTTTTATTAGCTTTTTCAAATATAGAACCAACACTAAAAACACAGAACACATTTGAATGCATTTAAAACCAGGACTATCTGGCTGAGCAAACCTTGTGATAGTAAGGATTAAAGTTAAAGAATATAATTCAAGATATCCATGTTACAATTAAGTAGTGAAATTCTGAAAATCTTTAAATGAAGACTTATTTGAAATTGAGTTTACTGCAGGGAAAAGGGCTCATAAGAGGGACAGAACACAAGGTGTATATGAAGGAAAGAACACAAATAATGAGCTCAGGACAAAGGGAACTATTTTAATGATATCAAAAGCTGCAGCACCATCTGCCTAAATGAAAAGCTTTTGAATGAGATGGAAGCAGATACAAACACAGTAGTACCTGTATACCACTGCAAGACACTGCAAATAACTCTCCAGAAAGCCTAAATCTCAGACCCAATCATTCCCCATGCCTGCCTCAAGGCAAGGAAGAGGAACACAAATTCACCAAGTCTCACAGCATTCCTGGGATCTTATCAGTTCCACACTGAAACAGCTAAAGCCTTTTCTTATTCTTCAACATTTCATGAGAGAGGATCTTGCTTTATGTCGGATGTTTTCCAAACAAGTCAGACTAAACTTTCCCCCATTAAGTTACTAAGGACAATGAACAAACACACTGCTTAACAAATACTTACTGCAGGATGAAAGACATTAATAGCCTGAACAGAGGCCTTGCCTTTTTGCTTATAACCAAACACCAAGTCAATCCAGTGACAGATTGTCTGGGAAACATGGTCAGACTCCAAAGCCTGACGATGAATCAAGATGAATAGACGAGGATCATTACGAGCCCAGGGTGGAAGATTGACATGGTTAACTCTGTCACCATTTTGACGTACTCCAAAATCAAAACCTAGAAAGAGGGGAATGAATATTCCAACACTTTAGGTGACAGTAACTTCAGAAAGGTCTTTACAGGGTTCTATGAGAGTAAACCATTAAGCACAGTGATTGCTGATTAACAAAGCAGCATCATTAACAAGTCTCTCCAAAACACATTCAAGCTGTACATACTCATTTAAATGGAAAAATCAGAAAATAGGAAACTCCCTTGCCCCACTGACATAATTATGGAAAAACTTAGCTTAAGTCCTACATAACAGCTTTTTTAGCATATCCACAAATTTGTGCCAGATTTCTCCCATACGTCTACTGCTTAGCATATTCAACCAAGGAATATAAATGTTCTCAGTTTCAACCCATAGGCTCAATTATACAACTGTTTTGGGTATATAGTTTTGTTGTCCTCTTGGTATACCTTCTCTGTTAACTAGAAAGTCGGGAAGGTAGAAAAATTCTGGTATAAGCTCCTTTACGTCAGTCATTGATTCATACGAAGAGAGTCGCCAGGTTGTATTGGTAGAGTGAAAAGTTCTGTCTGGGATGTCAAAACTTTGATCTGTAAAGAAACCCAAACTGAATTTGTTACATCAATGCTGGACACTAACAGTTGCTTATCTGCAACTTCAAGTAGTTAACTGCTCTCCAGTTAGCTGAGAACATTTAGAATTCTTTTATCTCAATTACTGTGTGTTACACACGGACTGCAAGTCAAATATAGGTCAGCTTTTTATGCTACAGAAACTAAGGTATAAATGTAAGATGTACAGCTTTATGGTCTAGCTTGATAATTTCAAGGATGGGTCTACTGTTAAAGCATACCAGATTTAATTTTATAAAACACAGCTATTTGGAATTGAAAATCTATGCTAAACAGGGTAACATATAGTATTCCTGGGTCATTGGAACAAGGCCCAGATGTGAAAGGCAAGTGCAAGCAAACATAACCTTACCTTGATAAGCTAAAAACATTTTAGTAAAAGGGGGCAGCCTAACTAGGAAATGAAGCACAGTTCCACTGTTGGAATAATGAGATCCATAGTGATATGGTTGTACAGGGGGCATTGGATCATCCTCTCGTGCTCCTTTACGGTACTCTTCTTCCAAATACTAGAAAAGTAGTAGAGAAAAGAAAATAAAATCACAAACCTCCTACTTTGATAAAAAAAAGAGCTTGCTTAAATTGTTTAGGAATTAACCCTAAAACTTTCACAGAAACATATATTTAAAAGCAATTTTGAATAAAATACACTTTTAAGTGTTGAAAGACATGCAGTCTTTTACAATCCAGTTACATATCAGCCTTTAGCCAATTTAAATGACCCATTTTCCATTATTTATTACTTCTGCTTTTCCCCACTGCCCTGCCTCTTGTTTTCTAGTACAGCAGAGCCATTGTATAGGCTTTTCAATACTAAATGGAAGTAACAGTATTTGCAAATAATACACTAGACCGTGGTGACAGACATAAGTTTGTTTGAAAGTCCAGCTGCAGATGCTTTCATTTCTCAGCATGTTGCTGTTTCCTACAGCCTTTAAAACATTCTAAAGAGGAAAAAAAATCAAAAAGCACTGTAATCATAGTTGGGCATGTTAAAGTAACAGAGTACTTGAGGGAAAACAGCTTTTCTGTTATCACACAGAACAAATAGCTACAAGCTCCACTGAGGTAATTTCAAACATACAGCAGTAAGTTATCTTCCTGATCTTTAGGAATCTTTAAATATATGCATGGTCATATGTGTAAGGTATTAACTTCCTCAGCAGTATCACATGGAAAGACTAAATTGATTTATGATTGCAGTTACAGGAATAAACACAACTTCCAAGCATGTTATAAAACAATTCCCAGGAAATATTTATTTTTCTGCCATTAATATATGTTAAGAAAACTAAAGCTACCATGTCATTTATACACAGGACAAAGGCAAAAGCAAAAGTTATCCAAATTACCTTATAAGTATCCACATAACGATCCTCTTTTTCTTTAGACTGCACAGCTATTGGTTTGACCAGATTTCTGCAACAGAAGTAGTACTGATACCTTGTAATTTTTATAAAAATATTAAATCACAACATTTAATAATGCATTTTTAAGAATAATACCTTTAATATCATGAAAAGGATAAGAAAACTTAATAACACTTTTCAAGACAGTACAGAAAATAAAAAAGCCACTTTTCATTAGCGCTAAAGACAAACTCAGATCCACAGCAAGTAACAGGCAAGCAAATGCCAACTCTGTCTGTGTCAAACCAGAAGCATTCTAAAAAGGCAAAGACTTAGTGCACACAAATGTTAATCAACTTAACAAAATTTATTAGGGTGGGACAATTCACTTGGATCCAGTCACAATGAAGACTATGATTTTGTAAAAGTACCTGGCCAAGTAACTTACAATATTATTTCCTCTTCTATTTAATTTTTGCTAATTGGCCTTATGAATTTAAACATGCAGCCTCTATTTAAATCTGTGGACTATACATATCCTATTAAGACAGTGTAAGTCCAATACATTGCATTTGAATCTACACAGCCATTTTATTTCAATATTTAAGGTGAAGCAGACACTTATTGTAAAAAGTCCAAGTTGTTATAGATGAGGCTTGTCCCTGAATAGTTCCATTCATGTATGTGTGCAGTTTAGAACAATGAAGTTAAAAAGCTATACAGGATGATCAGTTCAAGTATTTGGAAGTAAACAATTCCAAACATTTCACATTACCTATATACTGATGGATCATTTAGGTCCAGTGTTTCATTGGTGTAGTCAGAAAGTATAAAAGGAAATACTGGATATTGCATGAGATCATTGAAGGAACGGCCCGCATGTTTGTTTAAATGAGTCAGATATTCAAAGTTAGTAATCTGTCCTGTGCACCACAGGTGGGTCAAAGCAGTAATGTTTCCATATTCCAAAAGGTTAGGCAAATTGTTAGTTAAGATGTTGTGGTACACATCATCACGGACCTAGAAGAAAATACCATCAGTTTAATCATACAATTTAGAAAACTTCAAATTACTAAGACTTCATCAGTTTCTCTGATTTTACAAATTCCCAGATATCTGTTGTAATGGAATAATGTTTAGTATTACTAAACTCTTTCATGTCTTAATTTATTAGAGATGTTTTTTACAACATGCCTATGATTGTCTAGAAGTCTAGCTGAGCCAAGTTCTTTCAAATTATGCACAATTTAGTTAGTCCATGCAACAGGTCTCCTTTAAAACTAATGCATGAATATACATGTTATGAAGACACAGCAAAACACTTTGATGTATTACTATGCATTGGTGCCACATTACCTTTGTATTATCAAAAGCCAAGAGTAAAGTTCTGCCATTTGTTAGAAATATTTCCACAGCATTGTCTCTTAACTGCCACCAGCGCTTATGAACTTCCTTAATTTCCTCATACGTCCAAGAAAATGATGCTGGTTCAGTTTCTCCATGAAAACTCTGCAGAATTTGCAATTAAAAATTAATTTAAATAGCAGATTTTCCAAACAAGAAACCCTTCAATGCAGTCAGTCTATAACCATACATAACCATCATAAGGCAAACTGTAATTTTGCTGCGATGCTTTAAGACAATGTTGTGATTTTATTCATCTACTTTCCCCATCCTCCACTCTCCTCAAGGCAGTGGGCAGAACATCATGCATGCTCCTCAGCTGTTGCAGTTCCCTATCTAATACTAGAAAGCAATGCCATATTTTTACTGGCACTTAAGCTAAGATATTGGACAGCCAGGGCAAGCACAGCTTTATCACGAATCACAATTCTGACAGTTCTGTGAAAGACAAAGCAGCAAAACAGCTGGTAGCTTCTTAAACCACAGGACCTATGTGTTTAGCAGATGCAAAGAGGAGCTCTGTAAAAACAGATTAAAGCTTTCAGTAGTATACCCCATATCTCGATTATTTTTAAATGTCTGTTGGATGCACAAGTAATTTAAACATAAAAGTCTTTGTACATCAGAAGGATTAGTCAGTTCCAGTTTCCTCCATGAAACAATACTCTTGTACAGAATAAAGGAGAAGCTGGAACATCCTACATAACATAACATTCAAGAATCAGATGCTGTGAAGCACAGCCCAGTTCATACACTTGTTTCTCTACTTCCCAGCGCTCCAGCTTCCACTAAGGCAAGTTACCCCAGGTGCAGATCAAAGCAAACTCCGTGCACTTATGCTGATGAACTCAGAGCAATGGACTGTAAGGTGCAGAAGCCTCCCCACATCACCCCCTTCCTCATTCCCTCCTAGTCCCAGGCCCACATCTTTCCTGTTTTCTCCTATCACCACCGATTCCAGCCAGGGGAAAAGAAGCAACACTGAAACCAAACTAATCAGTTTGGCTGGCCTTGTCCAGGGATCTCTAAGTACTCCAGCAATCTCAGTGGCAGTAGACAAAAGCTACACATGGTCATACTTTGGAAAAATTAAAGCTGGACAGTAGGCTCTAACACTTACCGAATTTTCAATTGTGTCTGAAGCATTATCTTCAACAAAATACATGCCACATTTTCCTGTAGCAAAAAATAGTTGCAAAAAGGTACATGATACTACTATTGCATCTCAGGGTTATATAAACAGTATCCAGGAGTTAAGAATACTAAGAATAGTACCTGGGCAAGACAGTACTTGACAGAAATACAATTATATTCCACATCTTTCAGCAAGTGGCCTGCAATCTTAAAAATTAACAACAGTCCAAACAGCACTCATGCAAACAGTAGAGAAGAAAGGCAAAATTGATCTATAAAGAATATAATCTGTAAGAAGTCAGGCAACAACTCATTTACTTAAAAAAAAAAATTAGCCAGGTTGATACATACAGCAGAATCTTACACCAAAAATGTATTTATGAAGACTGAAAATTCTACTTACCTAACAACAGTTCACCAGCAGTCTCTCTAGAAGGTGCTACACTTATACATCTTCGATTAACTCTGAAATATTTCAAAGTACATTACTGCTTATGGGTTTACGCACCTTTCCCCACACACCTAAAACTAACAAGCCTCAAAGGCTACAGCTGAAGAGAAACTGTTCAACACCATGACTCTAATTGTTCAAATCCCAAAGAGGGAAAGAAAACAGAACCTCAGCTTTCTAAACTTGCACATTAGTGTATTTGTACTCGTTTCTTTGTGTGCTCTCTGAAGTTAGTTTAGGCTGTAGTTGTGCCTGTAACAGATGGCAAATGGACACAACTGCAGAGCTGAGTAACACAATGGTAAAAGCAAGAGAGGATGAAAACACAATTTGCTTTTGAACACTAATGGAAAGACCTACCAGATCTTAGATATCTAAGACAGGCAGTGCTACTAAGTGACAAATAAGATATCCCACCAGGTTATCTCACAGAAGCCCCACCCGCGTATCACACTAGTTGGTATTTGGTAGCTCTAGTCTTTTGAGTACAGCAGAAAGCCTACTATTTTTGACATCTCATTTCTCACTTAATTTTTTTTTAATAATTATTTAGACAAAAAAGTGACAACTATTACATTGGATTGGCAGAAGGCAGGAAAAGGAGGTGTTACCCAAACCTTACCTTATATGCTCACTCGCAGCTTTGTCCTTCACAGTAGAGGAGTGAGAAGAATGTGTTTTGTCTTCAAATAGGTAAGACAATGGAGTTTTTATCATACCTATAAAGCAATCACAAATAAGGCACTAAAAGTCATTACCATTCAGATATGCTCCTAGAAGGTGTCATAATTACCTTCCTGTTTCTGCCTGTCTGGGAGAAGGTACTTGTTTGGAATAGTTAGGTAGCACCTCTGCAAGCGGCGCCTCTCTCTGTTTGGGCCCTCTGTTGGATCCAGTTGCCAAGAAGTTGGGTAATAGACTGGATCATACCAGAGTGCTCTACAAAAAAAAAGTGTTAAGGGTTTGACAGCAGAGCCAGTATACATGCTTATTCATTCTGTTCTTTAACTGGTAGAAAGGCAGAAGTTGACAGTACTACATTGGGCAATTATTTCTGGAAAAAGTATCAAAAGGCTGAATTTAGTTTATTTTCATGACGTATTCCACTGACTTCTTACAAGCTACTACTGTAAGACTGTTCTTGAATCTATTAATTCTGATGAAAAGAGCAATACAATGCATCCAACACTATAAACATGACATAATACTAGTTCTGCAATGATGAAAATACCATAGTTTGGTGTTTTGTTAAAACTTAGTGTCTTTGTTCACTAATCCACATAGAACAAGGGTATCTAGATGTTAGTGTGAATAACATTAGCAAAAAACTGTTTTTCTATTCCATGTACGAAATGCAAGATATGAAAACTTCAGGACACTCTTCATTGCATTAGACACAGCAAAATATATCTGACAAAACAGCCTGTCTAAACGGCATAGAAATACTACTTGGCTACTCAGCTGCTCATCATAAAAACAGGATAATAAATCAAGTATTTTACAAGTTTTTAACTGTCAGATAATTAGCAAAAGTAATTCTAATTTTAATATCACCTACATTTCACACGCCATTAAGTAGAATGAGAAGCACATGTCAGGCATTGAGTCTCTTGCTTTTTCACTGAGATGAAGACACTTACCGATCATGGGTAAGCTGCTGAACAAGTTCCTGCCAATGTCTGCTGGCACTCAGCTCTGCCTTATACATCCCCCTGATGTGCTGGATTACTTTCTTCCTTTCCATTCCTTGTGACAGAGACACAGCTTGTGTGATGTCTCCAGCTATTTTAGAAATGTCTTTAGATTTTGTATCTAGACGTTGAAAGAGACTGAGGAAGAGTTGTGTTTTAAAATGTGAAATAAACACACTGAAAAGGCAAGGCAAAACACTAAAATGCCTTATAAAATACAATCAGTTTGGCAGTTAATATCTATAGTTCTCGTTACATCAGAGGCAGAGCAACTTAGCCTATGTAATGAGATTCATGAATACCTTCTGCTTCTTAGCACAAAAAATCTCCTGCTTTTGGCCAAAGACAAGACAAGCCAGTCAGAAGATCAATGGCTATATATTAGCAGGCTTTACTAATTAACATATACTCATGACAATAAAAATCTGGAGTAAGGACAGTAATTTACCACTGATTAAGTCCCCTAACTCATTTGACATAGGATCTTAACACTTGTCTGCATGCACTTGACTGAGCTCACCTTTACAGATACTACAGCTGCCTACACTAAAACACATTGTGTGTGCATCTCAAATCCCACGGCATAGCCTGAAATGTAAATTAATAGCAAGAACTCTTAAATCTACCACAAGACACTGAAATTCACATTACACCAAGTAGCAGCAGTCTACATAACTCACAAAAGTATTAAAATAGTCTGCTGAATATAATATTTTATTCACTGAAGATCAGGGTCAGTTGCAGGGAAGGTACTTACTTCTGCTGATTATTAGCCATTGTCTTCTCCCAAGCAGCTTTGTTTACACCTTCTTCCATCTCATATTTCTTCTGATCCTGAATGGAAGTTTTATACATTACTTTTTTTCAGATGGATAAAATAAGGAAGGAGAGACTAAAGGATATGCCAGTTTAAAAAAAAGGAAGACTGACAAAACTGTTCGACTGATATCTTCACAGCATTTAAAACCATCAAGGCTTCATTTCAGTTACTGCCATTTTATTGTAACTAAATATAATTTTTCTTTTTGCAAGAAATCATAAAAATTCTTTTCTTGACAACGAGAGATACTAGTAGCTTATTATCAACTCCCATCTTTGTCTGGGTTAAGTAATATGTTTAACCAAGAAGCTTGTGAGCTTGCTGTGAAGTGTTGAGTATATGTGACAGAAATATTTAGAACTCAAAGAGAATTCCCAAAAGCATAAGCCATGCACCAAAGAAAACCACTGTCTGCAGTTAAACTCTGACCCCATATAACAGACAATTGTCTTAAATATACCCAGTTTTTAAAGTAAAATTTTTATTCACAAACCTCTTTCAAAGCTTTTAATAAATCTGGTTTTGGTCGTGGGCTCAGGGGAATGCATTTATAGCCACAACTTTTCAACGTATTCAAGAGGTCTACCACTGCTCTTTGTTGTTCTTTGGTCATTCCTTCGCTGTGATTCTGCATTAACTCATATAAATAGAGCACTAATTTAGGTCCGTGCTAGAAGACGAAAAGAAGGGAAGAGGGGAATATAGGTGTATGGTCACTCATTTTCACAATACAACACTGAGCAGGTTTTTTTTCTTCCACCTTTATTCCCTTTTCTAGTCAGATTGCACAGGTTTCTTCTACTAATTCAAAGAAAATGGCTGCTTTAATGGTTAGAGACAAACTTTTATAAAACTAGAAAAACATGCTGAATTTAATCTTTACATGATAAAACCTGCCCCAGCATCTTGTCACTTTTCAAATGGCTTGCAGGAAAGCCAAGTTTCTTTTCCCAGTACTCAGCTCCTGCAGCCTTGTGCATCCTTTAGGAAATATGTGCCAGAGACTTCTAATTTTGCCTGCCAAGAATGCTACACCTCATTTGATTAATCAAATTAGAGCTGACAGATAATGAAGTTCAACAGACACAGGCCATAAATGCACCCAACAAGACACTCCTCCACAGAAGTCCCTGCTAGTACATCAGCTCTTTTCCTGATGAAACTGTTAATTTATTTGAATAATGTATATGTGATCAGAAACATGTAAGTGCCATAGGCTAATCCAATAAATACTTTCTCTCCTTAGTATACAGGGACTCAAACTGTGGCATATCTCATATAATTTATTTCATTCTTGCAGTCCTGAAGATCTCAAATGGCAACATTCATACCCAATTTCTGACCATGGCTTTAAGAAATGCGTTCTTTCAACCTTGTACTAACACAGTACAATCAAAAAACCTTTCTTCTGACAAACCCAGAGAAGCAGGGAGAGCCTATTCATCTATTTGACTTAAAAACAAGGAATACATAATTCTACTTTTAGAATAAATGCTAAGTAAGAAATGATAGAGTACTACTTTGATTGAGGACTGACTGCTTCTTAAAATCTAGTTGCAATCAATTCTTACAAGTATCAGGAAGTTAAGGAGTTCCAAAGCAAGAATAATTCCTTCCTTAATCTGCTTTTTTATGGTAGTACCTTAAATTGTAGCTTCCTCAGTAAAATTCTTCATGTTAAAACTAGTACCAACTTTGCTTCTGCACTGCACGGGAGATGTCATATTTGATGTACTACAGAGTCAACATACACACACTTAATCCTATCCTGCCTCTTACAAAACTGCCTATCCTCAGGATAATACAACAATTGCAAAAGCATACACAGACATTTTGTGTAACATAACTGTCATTACACTAAACGTTGCTAAAACAGCAGTGAACAATTTTAGTCACATACAGTTTTAAATTTAAACAAGAAACCGCACATAGGTTTTAGAGACTCCTTTCAAACATCTTGAGCTTACTTGCAAAGTTGGGCTAAGACAGTCACGCAAAATCTCTTGATGGTTTACTTCAGGTACCATCTCCAAAGCCTGCTTTCTCTCTTGCAGTGGCCTTCCAGGAGACAAGCTGTGCACAAGAAGCCTCCCAAGTTGTGTACGGAATGTGTCCTTACATGACAAGAGAATTCTCTTCCACTGCTGTTTTGGTGTGGTCATTCTGCTGGTGCCCTAAGTAAAATGGACAATTTTTTAATACTACCAGGCTAGGGCTTGCTTTTACAAAGTTTTTCACATTACGAAATAAACACAGTTAATGTGGTCAAAACGTAAGACAAAGATGTATCTACCGGAATAAGTTTCATTTTAGTTTAGTGATTATTACAGATTAAAAGGCATTCTACTAAAAATGAAAGAAGGGTTTTTTTCATTTAAAAAAAATAAGCATTGTTTTCTCAATGTGCCAATATTAGGAATGTAACTCCTAGGTAAAGTGGATATTTAGTCAGAGGGACTATACAACAATCCAGAAAGTGAAAATTGTGATGCAGAGGGTTTAAAAAATCAACAGGTTTTTTTAATCACTTGTTTTAATGAACAGCCCTTCTACATTAATCACTAGTTTCTGAATGGATTACCTCAAAACATTAGAATCCAGGCATTGGACTGAGGTGCTTGTGCTCACAAAAAGAAATCTGACATCTTTGAAAAGTACTACAAGTATGGCACAGTGGAAACATAACACACCTATCAAACCTAATTTTCCTGAACTAGAAAGAAACTTAGATAGAACCACTTTTATAAAGACAACCTAAGAGAAATAAAGAGGCAAGAAAGAGTAAGTTAAGTTTTCCAAAAAACCCACTTCATAGTACCCAAGCAGAACTTGATCACCTTGGAAAGGTTGACAAGCTAACACCTGTGTGCTAGAAGAGAAAACTCTCGGCCCTTTGGCAAGAATTGAAAGAAAAAAAGCTCTCCTTCCCAACTCTAAAACACTATAGACACAAACTGCTCAGAGAAATTCTCCACCATCTGTGGATGCACAGCAGATCTTGTTTTACAGGCTCCAGCAAATTTAAATGTTGAGGTTTAAGAGACCAAGCAAATTTGTAGAGTACACAGAAGTTCATTTAAATTTTGTGTTTTGTTCAAGAAGCAAAATTTTGCTAAATGTAAAGGTAAAGCTCAGAACAGATCCACTTATTACTTTACAACTGCAGAATAACTAAGAAGCTAAAGAGGGTTTTTAATGACACAGTTGACCGGAGAGGCAGCAAGAGGAACATTTATGGACAGAATACATTACACAAGAAAAGTTCCTAATAAATGAACCTTATGAAATATGCTTTAATGTGGACAACATGCAACTACTTACAATGGATACTTTGATTCCTTCCAACAACATTTTGACCATTTCTTTAAGAAAAGGGTTTATTCTGCTAGGCAGTTCTTGTTGGCTTTCCTCTTCAGGAACTTCCAGCTGGGATGCTGAATATCTGCCTTGACTTGTGTTTTCTGTTATACCCAGTACATCAAGGCACTCTTCGGTAGATGCTTAAAATTTAAGAGGTACATATCGATCAGTACTATCTAAAGCAAGACAATCCTATGATTCTTTAGTTGGCATTAAATCAAATACTGCCTTTACTGCTGCTATATTTACCATTCCTACTCTCTCTTGCTTCTGCAGAATTTGAACTAGCTCTCAAAGTCATCAAATCTTGCTAACAAATATAGCCATTTCATAGAAACATGCAAACTGATGCGTTTTGAGAGAGCAGATGCACCCTTTGCCAGTTAAATCTTCAGGCAATAATTGAGGCAGTTAACACATGAAAGGACTAATGTAGAAATAAAACAACTTGTTCGGTTCATTCAGATAAAAACATTATCCAGATTGTCAGTTACATAATATTGAGAGACAAATCACTGAGAGAATGATGCTTTGTGGCTAAATCCATAAAATTTGTGTCAATAATATGACTTTCTAACACTACAGCAAGAATCCATTTTTATATATCACACTACATTGGCACTGTCAAAACAGAAACAACTCAAGAAGAAATCCTACCTAAATAAATGAGCCTGTTAACAGCTAGAACAGTCAGCCTCTGTAACCTTTGTGCAAACTCAGGCTCAGTGGCTTGGATAGGATTTTCTTGGCTCATTCTCCGCTGCATCATCATGTTGAATTCCTCACTTGCTAGTGAGCGCATTTTCATTAGCAGAGCATCAGACTGAGCAAGCGAAAATTTCCTTGAACCTTTAAGGAGAGAAGCATAAGGAGAATTCTACTAAAAATATACAAAAAGTCCATCACTCAGCAACTGCTTTCATCCAAAGAGTTCACATCATTTAAGGAATCAAAACATTTGAAATACATTAATATTAAAGGCTACATAAGTGTCATTGCGTGCCTGTCTTTCTTGGTTTTAGTTTTTAAAGCTATTTAGAAATATATACAATTCAAGAAGTGATACCATGAAATGAGATAGTCTCAAGATCAGCTTTATTGTACAACTTCCATATTTTTGTGTAAAACGGATTCAAAAACATTACTTTTATTCCTCTTTTTACTGTATAACGAGGATGAAGAATTAAAAATTAGTGATAAAACAAAATATTGCATATTGGAAAGCACAATCGATGAGTCAGATATATCAACAGCTTAACAAACAAATTTTGTACCATGCCCATGCCACTAATAGAAGTACAATTTTAACCTAACAATATATCTTAATTCTCTTGAAATGAACTGGCAGGCTTTGACTGTACTTCCTTCTCTTGAAATAACTATTTCTATTTATCTTTAGTGCCTTATCAGATTCACTAATATAAAAATATTTTCACTGTCTTTACCAGGTTGGTAGAGAGGGCTTTCAAAAGCTGACCATCAAGAGAAACATTCCCATAGTAAACAGGAGATCAGCATTTGCCAGGTTTTTAAATTATATCTTCTATAAAGTCTATAATGCAGCTTCATTTATATGAAACATACAAAAATCCATTTCCAGCCAGAAGACTACAAAACCTTTACAGAATGACTGACAAGCTATCAAATACAGAGAAACTATTACTGCTACAGCTAGAAATGCACAAAGGTTTTACAAACACAACCACAGTGCATTTCCAACTATAAATTTAGAGTGGCAGGTATTTATTTCAGGATGGTCACTAATTAGAAGTTGAGCAACGAAGCAGTCCCCACATCATAGCTGTGTTAGTTACATGGACTAGCTTGATTTTAGCATTACCTTACTGTGAGGTTGGTTATTAAAACCACTATGAATTACTTGAAAAACATCTTTACTAAGCAACTTGTGAATGTAAGAGAATCCCAAAATAAGATACTATCACAGAATCATCAACTAATACATACAAAAGAAAGTACAAGAATGCTACACTTCTGCTACTCACCTGCAATACCTTTACGCTTTTGAAACATTGTCCGATGTGGTGCAGGTGATGGGGCTGAACTGGCCTGCTCCTGAGCATCTTGGTTTGCTGTGGTTTTTATTAATTCAATGGCTGCTTGAAGAACTCTTAACTGCAGAACAACTGCCATATCTATAAAGAGGGGCATACAAAGCACACATGACATGCTTTACACATCCTTCAACCATTTTTACCAGATGTTTAACAAGTAAAAGAACACAAAAAGTGTCAAGAGCTGTAAGACTCTTCATTTCACAGAAGTCACCTCACTATTCCGCAGACACTACACAATTGAGTTCTCATGGAAAAGCCATTGAATTTGATTACTCCAAAACAAGCTAAATGAAACTGTAGAGAACATTTCCATTTAAACACCCGCAACCAACTTTTGCAATTACTGTTTGTTCAGATTAGCAGGATACACAGTTCTTTACCACAATGTAAGCTCCTGAAGAAAACTATTACTTTGAGAACCACTTAGAAGAGAAAGAAGATCCATCACCAAAAAAATTCCCCTTTTCCCTCAAAAGAAATATAAATTTAAACAAAAATCAGTGGGGAAGTAGTCCCATGATCCCAAAAATAAGAAGATAACTTACTTTGCATCCTTGCATTTTTACTATTTTGAAGATGACCCAGCAGCACCATGAGGTCTTCAATAACACGAAAATATTGAGAACCTGAGGAGCTGCAGGCATGAATTGCAACTGCTACCAGCAGCTGTTGTATATCACATGCAAGTAACTTGTAGTCATTCAAGGGAATGCTGCAAACAAAGTTTTAGTTACCAGAAACATGACAATTCTAGGAGATTGTAACTCATAACACGACCCATTATTATTCCCCTTGCTACTTCCACCAACCATACCTATTAGTATGTTGTACTTCATATATAAATGTTACTACTGAAGACTAGAACATTATAATCCAAGATATTTCTTTAGTGTTAACTTTGGCAGATTGGATGCCTGCAAATTTGAGACATTCTAACAAGAGTGTAATACAGTTTTATTGGAAAAGCAATGATAAATTATCAGATTTCTAAGTTAAAGAACAAGACTAAAATCCTGTATTTTTCAAAAAACATACCAGCATATAATTTTGCAACCATGCTGAACTAAAACTATATTGAGGTAAAAAGGAAACTCTTCCATTTCTTCAGGATACTAGCTAATGAAATAAAATTAAAAAAACATCTCTCCTCCATAACCTTTCTTAAAGTACAGAATTTTTTGAACTTATAAAGTAATTTAAGTTACTCAAAATCTCAAATATTAAATCACAGGCAGTACAGGAGAGATTTTTCTGCAGTTTTGGTATTGGCTATACATACAGCAGAATGCTATCATCTCCTGTTCAGTTTTATTAAGAAAAGAATCCAAGGTGCAGATAGTGGGACAAACTTGCATCTTAAAATGTCATTTCACTTGGCAGTTTAAGATATGGAAAGAACATTTTATATTCCGTTGTTTGAAGTGAATATCTAAACGTTAACTTACAGGATTATTTAAAGCTGAAAAACCTCAAACCCAGTGTTACTTTGCACGTGCTCTGACAAATTTTAGCAAGTAGAACAAATACAAGACAGTAATTTAATGCTAGCCATAAGGAAGGTTGTGCCTAGACTATTTGATAGCAATGGATACAATACTCACTTTGTTTCCAGTCCATTGAGAGCAGCCAGGGTATTACACAACACATAGAGCAAACCATTATCAAGCAGTAGGTCTGCAACTTTAGAGCAGGAATTTATGATTTGCAGCAGGAGACAGAAGCAGTTATGCAGCAAAACGTTATCATAGAGAGAATTCTCTATAAGACCCAGAACAGGAATGACACACCATTTTTGAAAGAGTCCAACATTCTTGACATCTTCCAGATCAAATCTATCAACAGAAATACACGTGAGTGACATCCTTAAACAATCTGATAAATGCAATTAATATATGGAACTGGAATACCAGTCTATGCCAGTATTTTGGCAAAGGTGTAGATGGTAATTTCCTATATTTAACTGCCATAACAATGCCTGTCTACTAAAGAAAATAAGAACAAAATAAACACCTCAAGGACCCACAAAGAAATGATGTGCCTAAAAGGTATATCTGAAGTTTCAGCTAACTACCAGCTGCCTACAATATAGATTTCATGAAAATAGCAGGGGTTTTAACCAGTGTAGAAAAACAATGCATCACTTTTCCAAAACAAATATTACAACTGGCACAGAACTATTTAGAAAATAAATACAGCTTGTCATCAGTATAATATTACACTGACTAACAGCAGGTTTGATATATCCTGTATCTAGTACTGCTAAAGTTTAATTAAGTTTGGCACCTTCTGGCTTATTACGATTGTAGAATTAAAAGCAGTGCTTCTGACCTTGTCTTACTTGGGGACTAAGAAATTGTATTACTATTATAAGGTTCTCAGCCCACTACATAACTATTATGCACAATCCTAAAAACCTGAGACATTAGAACTATCTTTCCAGCCCCGTAATAAATCCTAAAGAAGTAACAGTTCTCTGCTTTGGGGCAAGTTAAGGAGCCATATTTAAATCTTGCAGCTAAACAAGAATAGGTTTTGAGGAGTGAAGATCAAGTCAAGAGGGAGAAGCAATTTAGCTACAAATCCTGCAGAGGCAGCAATCGAGAAGGAGCTTTTTGCAAGATTTTTGCACTGATTATACTTACACTTGTGCTCCCTGTACCATCATTAAGTGGTCAGACTAACTCTAAAAAAAATATCATTTACTTATATAATTGTCTGTTTAAAGGTAATCTTTCCTGTCAATGAGGTGGCTTTTTGGTTCACAGAAGTGGTGTATCTCTGGGATTTTCCCTAAAAGAAATAGGGATTTGAATTCAGGGCCAAGGCAAGGAAGCAGCTGTGGCATCAAGCTTTTTGCTTTATCATCAACCAAAATCTAATAGCAGAAGTCTTGTGACTACTACTTAAAACTTTTAAGGATATAAATCAGTTTCATGTAGAATCAGAAACAACAGGGAAAGTTAAATTGGTTACAGGACATTTGAAGTGCTAAGGCCTCTGAGGCACTTGGAAAGTTTGAGTGTTTACAAGATCCCCTCTGACAGCATCCATCAGATGAAGTTGCTTACAATTTAAGGCCATACAACAGTCCTAAGAATTTTAATACATTTTAATGTTAAAGCTACAAGCAAAACATTTCAAAACTGTTTTGAAGGAGCTTCTTTTACGGTTGCTGACCAGCAAAGTGCACTGCTTGTAGTTCACATATTGTTACAGGATGTAAAACCACAGCACTACTTACTCTTCATCCAAGCCAACAGAGCGGCCAAAAAGCATTTCCAAAAAGCACTCTACAACTTCCTGAGTCCCCTGATGAAGATACAGCTGGTTGGCTAGCAAGGAGAAACCACGATTCTTTAAGAATTTCTCCTTCTGCTCCCTCCTTGCTCTGTTGAAATATGCATCCAACAACTAAAAATAAATGCATAATTATGGTGTAAGATTTAAACATTTAATATAACTGCCCTGAAAGTTAATTTGTTGTCAGTGATTTGAACAGTTACAATCCTTGTTACAATCAACATCTTATATTTTTGATCTGAAGACTTAGGTTTTTAGTCAAGTTTGAGGGAGATGAAATCACACACATAACAGTTAGCAGATGCATACATAAATACACTCAAACTTTTTATATTTGTTAAAACTTGCACTTTGGTGTGCATGCATGACTTTTTTTTTCTTAATAAAGCCACATAATCTTACTCTTTTTCAAATTAAAATACAAATCTACTCAAAGTTCTACAAAATGTCATCATACAGGAACACTGTCCTTCTCAATATTACAAAAACCTCTGAAAACATTTTGAAGCCTCAAGTCCATCTTCAGGCCACAAATGTGTGGATCACTCCTCCAGAATAAGTGAAAGTCAGCCATGTTAGAAGTAAAAACTTAGCTTTCACTTTAATTTAATGTAGTGCATCATGTGTTTTATGTTGAAGAGATGGTCACTGACTTTCTGCATTGTTTCTTCTATTTATATTGGTAATGCCATCATAAGCTCTCAGGGTCTCTGTCTTACATTATAGACTATATTTATCTATTCAAAGGTTCTACATTTGCATTTGGTTTTTTAGGGTTTTTTAAAATCTGTGGGGTGGAAACACATCTTAAAACTCAGAGGTAACTGTAGAAAACTGAATAAAGCTGAATAAAAATATTAACAAAACTTCATCTTTCCAAATGTTAACTGTGCCAGTTCACATATTTTTAGCAGAGGACATTTTATATGGGCCTACTTTAATGACTCCTTGTTGTATGAGAGGAGATGGATGGTTCACCAGAACTATAAGATAATCAGGTTGGATAAGTTTGTCCATCACATCTTCTAGCATGATATCTGGAAGGATTAGGAGAACTCCACGCAAGAGATCATATAATCCACAACAGATAAGCACAAGATAGTCTTCTGTACACCTGAAAACAGAGAAATGTTTTACCACTGATGATTGCCTACAGCAGAAAAGATCAAAAAAACACATAATTGCTAGCAATTCTTGGGGGACAGGAGGAAGAAGAAATCTGGAAGACACAATTTCTCCAATAGTCCTTCTACCAATCTTCATTAACACTTATTTTTAGACGGCAGATGGCAAAAAGGATAATCTGACCAA
Organism: Platyrinchus mystaceus; assembly: GCA_035041135.1. NCBI lineage: Eukaryota > Metazoa > Chordata > Aves > Passeriformes > Tyrannidae > Platyrinchus > Platyrinchus mystaceus. The sequence continues at coordinate 44,286,212 of JAWWLV010000121.1, forward strand.
AGCTACTCGCTTGAGTTTTTGGGAGGTACCATAAAAAGTTCCCACTTCTACTGTACATAACAAAAATCCTGATTTTTAAAGTTTGCTATGTAAATAATGCAAAAATTGAAACAACACAACATTCTATGGACTAAAAGCTTAATAAATTTGTGTACGACGGTGTATGAAAAAATTCCCTTAATTTTTAGGCTTCAAATTTTTATAGAACAGTAATCAAGAGCAGGAACAGTGAAATTAAAGCTCATATACTGTGCAACTCTTAATTTATTATTTTATGTGCTTACCTGTCATCAGGGCTTTCAGATGGTTTTGGGGTATTCTCATTAGCTGAAGAAAAAGCAAGACTGTCCCAGTCTTCGGGAAGTACATTCTTGTCAGCAAAGCTTGGCCAGCGAGCAATGGCTGATGATGCTCCAAGAACAGAAAATGCTAAGCCCAACCCTGCAAAATTACTTTGGCCCTTCTGAAATGAAGGCAGTCCTTTTAGATTGTCTGGACGACGTAGCAATGGCTCAGCTGCACCACCACCACCTTCACTGCATTTCAGGTCTGCATCTGCTTCTTTACTCTCAAATGCATTTTCAGACAACTCTACTTCTTTTGCAATATCTTCAAATGTCTCGGCAGATGTTAGCTCTGAGTCACAAACTGTTTTTGCAGACTCACAACTGCTAAGAAGCTCTTCCTGTACTCTCCTTATGGTTTCAGAACTTTCTACAAAACCAGTTCTATCCTGAAGATCAGTGTAGTCATGCTCACCAATAAGCAGCAGGTCATCAGTGCTCCTTCCCATTCTTTCAGTTAGTCTTTTTTGGTGAACTTGAGGTGAGGAAGTAGGTGATGCTGGTAAGCTTTTAGAAAGCCTTCCAGGTGCCTGAGAGCTTATTTTCTGCTGTACACTAGCCTTGGAAGTGTTCCCTAGAGAAATAAGGATATCTTTAGCATTTCTGTCACATTAGAACAAACTTTTCTCTTATTATTAGACTCCTCCGCCATTTAGAACTGTGGTGACCTAAGTTAATTTTATGTGCAAAACTGACAACACCTGACACAGCTCAGATTTGGTAAATCAAGTAAAATACTACAGAGCCATATATTTAGCAAGTCACAAATCTGAAAGAAGCGTAAAATGCAAAAGAATTTTTGACAATATATTGGAGCTTCTGGATTTAAATCATGATCCTCTCAACTAACCCTTAGTAGTAATTTGTATAGAATCACTGAGAATGGAGGGCACATCTGGAGGTTGTCTAGACCAGAATCCTTGCTCAAAGCAGGGTCAAATAGAACAGGTTGTTCTATTTGGAGCTTTGTGTAAGAGGTCCAATCTACTGACATGTTTCTGTGGACACTGAAATACTATTCACCAACCCGTTTGCACTAAGGTTTTACATACACTTCAAGTTTACAACTAATAACTGTATATTTTATTTACTAGTGCTTCCTTTTAAGTGCACATTTTGACCTGAAACAGTGAAACTTTCAGAGCACACTACACATGTGTTTCACGACTAAGCTTTAAGAGGAAAAGCAGACTGTGTACCAGACTGGTAGAAGCAGTTTTTTGTTATTCTAGGAAAAGGAGACTTCGCTTAATCAGGAGTATTTTGAAAACTATGCACCAGTTAGTACTAATGCAATGATGATGCATCAGAAATATATTTTTTATGAGAATATATATATGAAACAAATATGTGAATATATATACACACATACACGTGTCAACATATAACCAGACCAAGCTGGCCTTCAGACAACAGAAAATATTTATAAAGCTACACTTATACACTTAAAGCTGCAACAGTCTTACAGCCAAGCTTTCACACACATTAGTAGGCAGTGCAACAAACTGCAAACCCACATACAGGTAGCACGTTATCCAACAAAATATTTTACAGAATTATAGAATGTTAAGGGGTTGCAATGGACTTTACAGCTCAGCTAGTCCAAACCTCCCCTGCCATGTGCAGGGACACCTCCCACTAGACGAGGTCGCTCAAGGCCTTGTCCAACCCGGCTTTGAACATTGCCAGGGTTGGAGCAACCACAACCTCTCTGGGCAACCTGTTGCAGCATCTAAACACCTCAACAGTAAAACAGTTCTACCTAATATCTAACCTAAGTTTCCCCTCTCAGTTTGTACCCATTACTCCTTCTCCTACCACTACTACAGTTCCAGGCAAAATATGAATTTGTATAATTTATAAATTTATATAAATTTAGAAATTCAAATTCAGAACTACAATACTCAAACATCCATTTTCACAAAAAAAAAAAAAAAAAAAAAAGTTGAGTATTCCTCTAGTACACCTGAATAATCTCTATTCAAGAACAACAATTTGTACTACCTATATAAAAAGAATATTCAGTTCAGAAGAATGAGATGTCATATATTATCCATATGGGAAAAGGACTAATTCCATATGCAATTTAGTACTGTGATCTGTTCTTTATATCACTGCTTTTCTAAAGAGACACATGAACAAACATAGTTTTAAATGAAGTAGTCGAAGGCTCAATTTCCTTTTCCAAAGCAAAGTAGCCACAAGACATCAATTGCAAAAGGTATTACACTGTAATACATAGAATATAACCCAGTCACACATGACGTGAAATACATAGCAGTTAATTTAGAGATCAGTGTAATTTGTTTCCATTCCTATTTTGTATATATTGGTGAACTTAGACTATGAAGCTTTATTTCTAATTTATTTCTCATTGTCAACAAACTTAAATAAAGGCTTAAACATAAGTGGTGTTTCAGCTTTTGTTTTTCAGATGATATTTGTTGATTGCCTATGCAAATCTGTAAAAAATATGATTAAAATTCTAATTCAGTGATAATGCAAAAAACCATCCCACTGACAGGACACCAAAAGAAAAAAAGTTACCAGCTTGAACTAATAATTTCATGGTATTTCAGCATCTATAGCAGAGGAATTCAAAACTGATGAAAGCAGTTATCTTTACAGACCTCAACTTGTTCAGCATGCTATCTGAGACTGTTCCCAGAAAACAATTCAATCTTAATTTATATAACCAAGGTATCTTGTTGTTCTTTATAAGATATACTTTCCCATCCTCTATCATGTAGGAACAGTTTCTATACCTAGAGTATAACTAAATGGTTATACTTCAATACCATATTTAGACAAATGATAAGAATTATGCACAAATAAAAGTATCAGCTTAATGCTTTCTGCCCAGATAAGGTAGCTGCTTAAAGCTCACTACTTCAGCTGCTGCCCGGTTAAGACGTTCTCAGGAACCTTTAGCAGGTCTGTTCAACAAATGAAACAGTTCAGCTTATCTGGTCCACGTCAGTGCCTGAGCCATCAATGTGGAAATTTGTCTCAACTTAAGAACGAAGAGCAGTTTAGGTAGCATGTTCAGTTCCATCCTTCCTACTCTGCTGTTCAGGCATCAAGCTCCAAGGGACAGGGGGAGCTCTGTAAGAGATACCTGTGCGAAAGTAACACCTGCAGGCACTCTAGTCATTTGCCAAAAGATTGTGTCTTAACATCCTTTTTTTCCCAGCATTGTTTTACCTTCCAGTGGTAAAGCTGTAAATCCAGTTGGAGATGTAATCACAAACGCAGAATTGTCTACTGACTTCCCACCACTGCTGGAATTTCTCAGGTACCTAAGTGATTCGACTTTCTCTTGGAAAATTTTGCCATCTAGAAAGAAAGGAGAAAAAGTTAAATAAAAGCATTTTACGTTTGCATTGTTGACAAATTAGACTTGTGGTAGTCAGATTACATTTTGAGCGGAGCACTGGAGGCTAATGAGAAGTGCTCAAGTGCAAGCAACCAAGAAAAAACACTTGAACATAATTTTTGGGTTTAGTGATCCAACTTTAAAATTTACTTTAGAACAATGAAAATATTATGATGTACTAAAGCAATTACATTTGCAGGCATACAAGTAGTGATAACTGACTTTTTGTCATGTCAAAAACAAGTGACTGTTCTCAAACAGCCTAATAAAGGCTCCAAATATCAAAAAGTGCATTCTACTCTTACTAAGAATTTTTCATCAGTTGGTATTGGAGGACAGTTACAGATAAATACAACTGTGCTGCCTTTGAAACTGATTACTAAACCTGGAGGCATACAGGTATCTGCAAAAGGAGAAAATATTCCAAAATTGGTTGATGCTTTCCATGGCCAAATAAGTTATGGCTAACGTTGCACAATGCTAATATTAAAGCATGAACTGTTCATAATTGCTCATTTTTAAAAATAGCAAGAAAGATTTTTTTTTACAGCTCATATCAGTCATTTTGCCAACATGATCATCCAGCGCAGACATACTAAAGAAGCTGTTGTTCTAGGTCTGCATCCCTCAAAGCCCACTAAGTACTGCTAGTAACTTGTACGAACTGATAGTGCCTGACAATGATGTCTTGCAGTGCAACTGATCAATTGCTAAAAATGCTCCTCAGGCCTTTTATTTTTCCTGGAATTCCATAACAGGAAGTAAGAGAGTAGAAATTGAGACAAGACAGCATGCACATATTTCTGAAGTTTCTTATACAAGCAAGCTAGATGTTTTTCTCCAAGTTCACCCAAGACAAATGTGTCCACACAGGCAGCTAACATGCATTTCATTTAGCAGCACCAAACTTTAAAGAAAGCTAATGGCATAACCACAGAGAGATTATCTATGACCGTAGACAGGAGAAAGCTCCTCAAGTAAGCCAAGCAAACAAAGTCTAACTGTAATCTCTCTCAGAAAAGTAAAAGTAGTTTACAGTATTAAGTCCCAACAATTCAATAATTTTTTCATATATCATTACTAAAATACAGCAAAGACGTTTTTTAGAAATTAATTTATGACCAGATTTTTGTGTTATTGTTTACTACTAGCTAAATGTGACATATTTACCTATGTGCAGGGAAAAGTAGAAGTTGGTAGGATTGTGACAAACATATGTATTAGTGGGGGGGTGAACAGCTAAGAGGAAATTGAAGACCAATGTCAGCAATTCCAGGTCTGGGGGAGAGCCAAGCACTTCTTCAATTATTTTCACAAATGACCTGCAAACCTCCCGAGGCAGGGATGCAAGATGCCCTTCTTTATGCTCCTAGAAAGGAAGAGCAGTACAACTGTAAGTTACTTAGTTACTTGTATTTTTAATTTGAAAGCATTTGTCTTTTTTTTTTTTTAAGTTGTCATGCTGCAGTAAAACAGATAAAAAAAGAAGCTCAACTAATAAAGCCTTATTCTCTAATTTGAGAGTCCCTACTATACCTATTCAATGTTATCCAAGTCCAGCCCACTTAAAATCCAGACAAAAACAAGGTATTGCAAATGTTGTGCAAGTTGATTTTTTGAAAATTAAAATGTTCAGCATTTACTAATACTTTACTAATCTGTATTGAAATGCAAACATTAAAAACTTTCTGAACTGTGCCCACGCTGGGTCTTCTGTATTTCCACTTCAACAGCCATTTTTATAAACATACACATTTGAGATTTCATTGCTAATTGTATTTATAATTTCTGCTTGATCAAGCATTCTATAGTTTGATGATGGCTAGCTGAAAAAAAAAATTAAAAGAATATGAATTTTAGAAGAGGACTTAAAGAAACTTGTGGGAAATCCCACTGTAAGGTGAGCATAGTGATTAACTTATTCCCAGCTTCTCTAATTTCCATCTCCTTTTTTCTACCCAAGCACCTTAACTGAGACTGCTGCAGGAAAAGACTAAATGAAGTGATTTTTTCTGAAGGGAATGGTTTATATAATTTTATCTTCCATTCCATCAGACCCCCAAAACTGCCAAATTGTTGTTGCCCAATTTGAGTAGGTTTTTTTTAAGCAAGATACTAATTTTCCCTCACGTGCAGAAAAGACAGGAAATAATATGAAACATTCTGTATCTAGGCATTGTTGATGTAAAATTATACAGCTCTTCACTGGGTCTGGAAGCACAGAGGACAGTCTACTGAAGTAGCTTTTTCTACAGCATTTAGTCTCTTCCATTCTACCCTCCTCAAATTAAAATGAGTATTAGTCAAGCACAAAGTAGGATTTCAGAGTGAAAGTACCTGCAGAACCTGACAAGTTAACAGGAAGTGATGTACGACTTGAGCTTTCAATAGCTGTTTAATGTTAAACATCTGTTGGTGATGGTTAGCTCTGATAAGGATTTCTAGAGCTGCTAACAGAGTTTCCCAAACACCTTGCTGAAAAACAAAAAAAACCCAGAAACATAGCTTCAAAAACACATTTGTGAGTCTGCACACTGTGAAAAAAAAACCCAAAAAACAACAAACACAATGAAGTCAAGTTAGTTTTGCACCTAAGATGATGACTAAGTGACTACAAATGGTAAGTCAGAACTAGAAACTATCAGAAAAGTTATGTTCATATAAAACTAAGTTTATTTTAATGACTAAGCTACCACAAAAAAAACCTTCAACTTCTTGTCTAAAATTAGTTTTGTATATTCTTTGCCATATTAACACTGGATGGTTATTTTCAATAGTTTAACTCCAAAAGAAAGCAGGTCTTCCTTAGTTTTAGCAATTTCTCCACAAAAAATTCATCAGTTCAACTAATAAGTCATATGCATACATCACATTTACAGACTTTAATACACAAGGCTACCTGCATCATTGATAATGGGAGCTTAATGCCACTAACAGCTATTCAAAGAAAAATAAGAACCATTTATTTTAGAAAATTGTAGTGATTACTGACATGTAACTGGAGAAATTAATTTCTTAGTCATAATACTTATTTTTTTAAACTATCGAATTTTAGACCTGAAATATTTCCAAAACTAAAAGTACTTACCTTTGCTTTAGACCATATCTTCCAGTCAAGCAGTAACTTTTCTAACAATTGAACATCTTGAATAACTGCAGTAGAGTCTGCATCAAGCTGGAATTGTCCATTTTCATTTATATAGAGAATCTCATCACTGCAGCATCCTTCAAGGAGAGTCTTGAAGAGGGGGAAATATTTTTTAAGTGTCATAATCACAAAGTAGTACAGTCGTTCTATCCAAATTATAACAAAAAAAGGTTAATCTTTAAAGAGGCAGAATACTCCTGATAGGGAAGACATTTGTACCTGGTCAACACCCAACTTGCTTAAAATCACTGTTCTGCTTTTGTAAAAACAGCTTCAAATGTAAAATTAAAATTACAGAGAAGTTTCTAAATTTGTGCTAATATTAAACAAAATAGCAGGTTTAAAAGAGGACCCTACCTTCAGCATGCAAAATCCAACAATGCATTTTGGTTTGATCAACACTCGACGAATCATAGAATAACCATTACAATTGTCCATCTCCTGTATTCTCTGTTGATTGTATTTTGTTAAAGATAGTATAAGCTGTAGTGCTAAAGCTTGAGTGTCTTCACAGCTGCTAATCTCTACTACCTGAAGAGAAGACAAATTTAATAAGACAGTGTAAGTGAGAAACATTTAGAAAAAAAGACTTAAAAATATTTTGTTGCACTCCTAAATCATAACTTCTGGATTAAATCTGTTTTAAAGAGCTTGATGTTACATACATAGCCTTCATTTTTGTCTATGTGTGTACATTCAGATACATTTGAAGTGACAGTTCCTATTGTGGTAAATTATGATCTGCTAAGAAAACAGAAGTCCCTTTACAAGAATGCTTTTCCAAGAAAAATGTCTGTTCCAAATAAATTTAAAATAGAAGGCACTTATCATACTACAAAGTCACAAGGTCATGAAATACATAAGCCTCTAATAAGAATAAACTGTTTGCCCTGGAAAAGTATGTTTCTTGAATGTTTAAGGAAAGCTTTAAAATAAGGCTCCTGAAGGTCTAGACTACATCTACCTGTAAGTGTCAAAGTTTTATTTTATCCACAAAGAGACAAGCAATTTGATAGATGAAGACCACAAACCATTCTTTCCTCTTTACTTTCTACAGTTCTCGAATCCCAAGAAAAAGCAAATAGAATTTTAACCAAAAACAAACAAGAAGGGTATCTCACATTAATGGAACTTCTCTTCCATAGCTTCCCTTGCCATATATCTGTTAATTCTGCTGCACTACACATTTATAGACCTGTATCACCTGACAGCTGATCTATTGTCTTCTTGCCTTTCTGATGCAAACAGTCTAAGTGCTACTGATCTGTAGCACGTACTTAGCATAAATTTACATAATACAATAACATGGATAAGGATTTTCTCCTTAGATTTCATTATCAATGGTAAAATTACAGCAGGCAGTGTCTTCATAGCCATGATCTAATGTGCCTTTATTACTCTTCACATATCTTTCAGAACAATACCAGAGACACATAAATCAAGACAAGCTTTAGGCCTACATTAGTATTTTGAATTAACTGTGGTACTTCAGAGACTCCCGGCACAAATATTAGCCTCTCCACATAAAGGTCACATTTAAGTAAGTAGTAACTAAGTTAAGGCTCATAGCCTTACTATTTTTGAAATTACATTTTCTCTTAGATGGGATAAGTAAGCCTTTGAGCACGGCTGAACAGTTCTCAAAAAAGCTCTCATGATTTATCAGATGAAAATAAAGCTTTGTGCACCATGTAGTTTCACATTTATTCATACTTGCATTGTTGAGTATCCTGTGGTTAAACTGTTAAAGATATGGCATGAATTTAAAGTGCTTCAAAATCAAAGACCAAAAATATCAGTTTTACAACACCGCTAAAAATAATTTTTTGACATTTAAAAGTCCTATTTCTAAATCAGAATGTAACACCCCATCTTACATATTAGCAATATTAACTAAAACATCACGTAATAGAATTATACTTACATTTCCAATTTAAGACAACCTGTGTGATACAGTCTGTTATGGAACAGGTATTTTCCACAAGTTTTAACAGAAAAGCATCACATGCAAACTAGAGAAAGGCAGCTAGAATAATGAGACTTGCTACCCAAGATCCAAGGAAAATTTTATATGGGAGAACACATACATGCAAACCCCCTCCTCCAGCCCCCTTACCCTAGCAAAGAGGAAAACAAATGCACCAGTTCCTCCAATTTCATGTAGTATACCCTGGAGAGTTTTATATTCAACAGGCTGAAGTGTTTTTAGGTGATGAGAGTCCAGTGCATTGCTTTGAACTTCTTTCAAACTGAAAGGTCTCTGAGAAGGTACAGTTTTCACTTGACCTTTTAGTCTAATAACAGGTTCATATATGGTGTACTGACCAGGGCAGCATGTGGTATAAACAACAGCAAGACTCTCCTGAAACAAGAGAAGTTTAAATGTTTTTTTTAGAAAGTTTAATGCAAAAACCCACACACATCCAGGACACAAAAGCCACCTAAAGCAAGTAGCAACAACTTCAGCAGTTCATTTCTACTTTACCTCTAACATGCTCTGAAAGTTGCGTGTGGAGCACACGCACTAAAAAGCAACAGGATTCCTAAATCTTAGAAACTTTATGCAACAGCTAAAGCACAGAAAGTTAAGAAAGCACTAAAAAATTCCACCAAGGATCCCCCTCTTAGCACTTAGAGAATGACAACTGTTTTGCATGAAAACAAAGTTATTGACATAGATAAAATAAAATGAGCACACAGAGGTATTGGGTAAATTGTTTCCTCTTCTGAAGCGGCAAGTCCAAAATAGAAAGTTATATGCTGTTTTCAAAAATTTCTCCATTTTTTTATTTTAAGTTTATCCTTTCATTAGCTTTGCCGTAAGAGGAACTCAATAGAAGAAATTTCATCAGTGAAGAGACTCAAACAAAAGCCAAAGCTCCTATGGAAAGTAACCAACTAATTTTCACAGAAAATGTAAAATTATTATATTTGGAATGTTATTTAAAATAGAGAAATAATTTCATTTAAGTCACTTGCATTCTCTGCGAAAGTGCAAAGATTAATTCATCACTCAAGCATGTTTTTTCTCTCCGGCTACTTGGTGTTCTGTAATGCAAAATAAGCTTAGAAGTTGCATGACTGCTTTGCCAAGCTTTTACTTATCCCATTGATTCCTTCTTAACCTATTCAAAATTTGGTACCATTGTTTACAAGAATCATATCCAGACAGAATGACCCTTTGCCTATGAGATCAGAAAAATCCCTCTAGTGGAAACAATTCATACAGCAGGAGTTTGTTATTAGTGTCAAAATTCCCAAAATATAGCAGGCTCCACTGAGAAGCAAGCTTTATTTTTTTCTTTTTCTAATATCACTGTATTTACACCTACATCTGGCATGACTGTTTCAGTCAGGAAAGATGAGAAAAGCTAAGATCTGACAGCTGCAGAATGACTTTTCAGCCAAATTTGATGCAAACTTACCTCCTTCAAAACCTTCAAAGAATTGGGATGAATTCTTTTGGTTCCTGTTAAAGCCAGATAAAGCCTCCTTTCTCCTCCCTTCTCAGTTTTAATGTTAACTGGTTAACTAAGCTGTCCTTGATTACTTTTACACTAGTGGAGGGATCTTCTCTATATATCCATCCTAGACCTTTTGGAAGTGCCTGTTTATCCAATACAATTTAGTACGCAGTATTATAGATGTTGGAACATCTAGAAATTTTCAGAATCCAACCTAAAGGAAGATGAAATGGCCACTCTGTGTGGAGTTCAACTCCCATTGAAATAAGTGGGAAGAACCCTGCAGTGATTTTAAAAAGAACAGGATTTGCTCTTGTCCGCTTTGATCAAGTGAAGCACTTTGGGAGACAGCAGGAAACACGTTCCCAGTTTCTTAATAATTTCTAAGAGATTAAGAACCATTTTTAAGTAGAAACTTACAATTAAAGGCCCAACATCCACTTCCTTTCTTGTCATGAAGAGCTCCTTAACTTGTTCACATTGTAGAATCTCTTTACTTATGTACTTGGAGCAGTCAGTCAATGTTTTGCCATATTTACAAGGCATTACAGATGTGAAGTCTGGCCCACATGTGTATAGGTAAAATGCTTCCTCTGGTCCAATATTTGCACCTGAAATCCAGAAAGTGATCTGTTAACTCTTTAGTATACAATAAAGCAAAATTCATTTCTAACACACCACAGACCTGTAACATCAGTAGTTTCAGAAATAAGCATGCTTAACTCAAAGCATTCAGTGGTTCAGATTTTATTTACTTTTTAATGTGCTTTAAGTAATTTGAAGCTAGTAGTTTAAAAGCAGGTAAATGAAATCAATTTTCCAGATAAAAGAGACTGAGTGCTTTAAGGAAAAAAAGAGAACAAACATCACTGTCTCTCCATCCCCTACCCCAAGGTATAATTTAAAGAAATTTTAAAAACCACTAAAGTAACTGTCATTATCAACTATGTCACTAAAAAGAAAGCAAGAGAATATGGCAGAAGAGTACACTAGGAAGTACCCAATACTGAAACATTTCCTTCATTCTCCCTGACATATTATGCAGCTAAAGAATATATTGTTGGTTTTACTGTAAAAGCTTGGTATGTTAAAAAAATACCTAAATAAGCCTTTGATCTTGGAGAGGGGAAGAGGAAATGAAGACTTATTCAAGAAATAAAGCATTCAAAAGGTACCATTAAATAGAAGCAGATTTCCAAGATTCCATCTACCCGACAATCGAAGCAATTCTTCTTGAGATGATGTACAATGTCCAATCATACAATATGTTTTGTTACTGTCAGATGATAAGCTTGTTTTCCTTGGTAGTGAAAAGTCTAAATCAATATCACATTTCCTGAAAATATATACAAACAAACATGTTTAAATATTAAGCACTGATCAAAATTGCTACCTAAGATATTCAGCTTAGGTTTTAAATTCATTTTAATATTTACTAAATGAGAAGCTCTCATCAACATTAAATTACTTAAGTCCTCTTCAACTTCTAGACACCTTAAAACTCAGTTACATAATGATATATGTATTCAGATACTGCCTAGAGCAGAAGAATAGAGTTCCAACTAGGGTTGCCATGAAGCCAAGATTTCCTGGATCTGAAATTCCTTCCTTCCTCCGACCTCAAAGAAGAAACATATGTAACACTATATATGCCTCTAACATACCACAATTTTTCAAGCACTTCTACTCTTCCTAAGAAGTCGAAGGCCTTTGACTATGCTAAGACACAATGAAAATGGTGGTTCACACATGCTGGAAAACACCACGTTGAGGATTTGCTTACACCAGGGAACATTGTCAGAACTGATGTGCTGCACAGCCGCGGGCAATAAGCCTGATGCTTTCAGAAAGCATCCAATTAAATTTATGCGTCTTTACATAAACGGAGCAATTAGACTGTAAAAGGTCATCCAAAGCTTCCTGAAAGAGCCAAACTATTGGCAAACTAGCAACTATATATAGAGGGGCCTCAATAACTGCACACATGCAGAACATTAGAGTACTTTTAGCTTCCCCCTATATCTCCGTATTTGGACTTTATTGCATACCAGAATTCACAGACTGAACACAGCCTTCACAGTCTGGACTTTGGGAAGAAAACATAAAGACTGATATTTAATAAATACCTTCTTCTCTAACCAATAAGTAATTCATGCAGCCACAGGCCCACCCAACCTAGCATCAGGTACCTCATTTAGGAGCATGGACCTTACCTTTGCAGTGGAAAAAAAATTGTACTTCCAACTGGCAGTTCAGATTTTGTTTGAAATATTTTTAACTTCCCACCTCTCCATTTCCCTCAGTGGAACAAAATGACTGCCTTCTCCTCTTAATTACTACTCTCAACAACATGGCCTGTACCTGAGCTATACCTCCTTAATGCAGATTCTTAACCAGAGACATTATGCCCACTGCTAACTTCATGCCTTCGCTTATTTTGGATCTTACTCAAGACCCTGCAGTACTTACCTCTTTCACTTATTCATGATGAATAACAATGATGTCTGAACAGGTCCATGATATAAACTGATGATTCTCAAAGCAATCACAACTACTCTAGAGAATTCCTAGCAGTGTAACACCCCCCCCTCTTACCCTCCTAGAAGACTACTCAACCTTCAGCTTGTGCCCACACAGTGCTGATATATTCCTACCAGAGAACATCTTTTAAATAAATATCTAGGTACAACTAACGTATTCTTTACCTCTGACCAGACACCCACAGCAACAGCTTTCCATGGATATTTTTCTTGCTTTCTGGCTTCTGCAGATATTTTAATGCCAAATGCTGCCACCTGCCCAAAAGGAAAACATTCTCTGGAGATTCCGCCTGTGCCAGCAAACCAGCTTTCATCTCATCATTTGGATCCATGCATATACTATGAAAACAAGAGAAGAAGAAAAATGAGTGTGTACGTTTGTTTTCATACTTGTATTTTAAGCCTCAAGTCTGCAATTTTTGGCCTCAGTTAATTTGAGATTGCATTCCTTAACTTTCACAGGTAATTTTTTTTTATTACAAAACTATTTTTAGACTGCTCAACATAAGATAGGGAAATCCTCATATCATGGTTTCAACTTATTTAACTTGTCTGCATAAATCTGCTTATATTTAAGATAAGGATATTTTCTCTATTTTACAGAGCAGTTAAATTCAGTTTACTGAAAAAATGCAAGTGCTCTGAACACTGAAATAAAGTGTTCTAAAATTGCAGCTTTAAACCCATTTTAAGGATAGATTACTTATGAGAACTAAAGTAGGAATAAAACTCGTTCAGAAGATTTGAAACCAAGATTGTCACAGTAAGTGTTACATAACAGCAGTTTTCACACCTCTGGTGTTAAAACCTACAGCTGCAAAAACTTTTTCCATCTTCACACATTTATTGTGGCATTTCATTAAAGCTCGGATTGCTACCTTGCATTGCATTATGTTTATGACTGACCTTGAAGCTTACTTTAGGCAGTTACTTATACATGACTATGTGAACCATGCAAGCCCAGACCCTGACACTTAAAGCTCACAACCCTGTAGATCTGTATCCAACAAAATTCCCTGATGTTGCTCCATCAGTGTGCAAGACCTCTCTACTATAGAAATTAGTTCTCTACTCTCTAGCAGTATTCTCTGCAGGCTGCTACTGGAAGGCACACAATATGTTCACAGGACTGCTTTTAGACTAAAACAGCATACCGAAATATGAATGCTCCAGTATTCAAGTCTGCCCAGACTTGTATCATCAATGCTTTGGAACCCAGTGAAATTATATGAATACAGCCATCTTCAAGAAGTTTCTCTCCCAGGCTTAGGTATTCCGTTCCCATAGACTTCGTTTCTTCTAGAAATATAAACGTTTACACACAATTACAATACAACAACAATGCCTTTCACACCAGATATCACAGAATTATGAAAAGAAACAGTTCAGGTACTGCCTAGAAATTTTTTTTGTTTAGCTGAAGAGTTTTTTGTTGGTTTTTTTTCTTCCTTTTTTTTTTTTTACAGTGGGCTGACTAATATGCACGATTCTCTTCAGATACTTGGGTGTCAAACTGAAACAGAGGAACTTGACATTAACTCAGCACTTCGCATTTTTTTTAGCAATCATGTAAATCCACTGAGCTGAATACTCAACCAATGATGCTTTTGACATGCCACATCGTATTACATTCCTATGTTGAACTGTCAGTATGCACCAAAAGTCTTCAGATTTTCTTCACAAGTCATACTACCCTTTAAGCATGATCTTGTATTCAGTATTTTTACTTTAGCACACAAAAGCACAGACCTTCTAACAACAGCAGCTCTAGTGAGTTCCAAGACTCAGGGTTGGGTTTTCTCTTCTTTTATTTAAGTACAGTAAAAGGAAAAGAGTACGGATATTCCAAGTGTTGTGAATGGGAGACATTTTAAACAAACTTAAGAATTTTTCTCCTACAAATTATAATCCAAAAGATTCTGCTTAGAACAGTTTAGGAGCAGGTGTCTCTACAAAAGTACAGACAGAAAAATATTGTAGAGCTATTGGCATTTACAGTGGTGCACACAAAGAAAGTTAGAGGATTTATACTGAGTCAGCCTGAGACTTCATTATCAATACATGAAACCAAATAAATTTGAGAGCAATTTTTTCCCATGACCATTCAGCTGCAGCATTTAATATTTTCTTCATCTTAACATGAAGTAGCATAGAGACATTTTACTCAAGTTACAAATTAAATGAGAATATTATATTTCCAAGGAAGCAGGCATTAATCTAATTTAAGAACCAGGGCTCCAAATGTTTTATCTGTACGTATACGACACAGTACTCAAAGAAAAACCAGAAATACTACCACTGCTGTTTAATATCCATCATAAAAAAAAAAATCCAACCTTTGGATATGGCACATAGATTAGTAATATTTGTAACAAGAATCCTTTAGTGCTACCTAAACAGAAACAGAAAGTACTATATGCTTACCCGTGCTGTCAAAACTGTTCTCTTTTACAGCTATGAGTCTGCTTCTTCTCTTGATTTTTTTCCCCTTTTCTGTTGAATTTTCTGTTTCATGAGCATACTCCAGATGAAACCACAGCGAGACACTGAAGCCATCGGACATGTGTGGCCAACAGTTTTGTCCAACTAAAGGCAAGTGAATCGGGGCTACATGCCAAGAAGAAAGCAGCTGGTGACTCAAATTTTCACTATCTGCCTCTTTCTTAGTCTGTGAAAATTTTGCTCTTTTAAGCATTCCAGCTGTTTTGCTGTTGGAAGTGCTAGCACATTTTTGTGAAGAACTACTACTCAAATTCGTGCCATGTAGCAAAGGGAAGGCAAGGTACTGTAATGGGTTCATATAAATATTAGTGTCTACGATCTTCAATACACCCTTGAGTAGTATCTCCTAGAAGAAATAAGCCAAACAAATGAGAAAAAAAATTAAACTGTTTACACCGCAGAGTCAAGTACCATGTAACCAAACAGAAGCCGCTCTTCATTTAAATTTGGATTCATGTTTTCCCATCAGAGGTGGACTTTCATATTCAAACTGACACATTTGCAAAGCATCAGGTAGCAGCTTCAACAGACTCCGGCCCAGCAGAGCTTTGGGGATTTTGTCTGGGCAGATCAGTTTTCAAGTTACCATGCTCAGGAATCAGCTGAACCAAAGCAGGTGGTCATTGCACAATCTTATCTCACTTTTGTTAAGTGAAGACCAGTTCGTACTGCAACAAAAGACCGCCCCTTTTACCCCATGTTTGAGGCTGGTTAAGAATGCACACACAGGCCATCAATTTGTTATTGTATAATCAGTAACAAACCTAGCCGAGCCCTTAAGCCAAAAAGTTTCTCTAGTCACTTGGCCAATTATTACAAGCTACCTTTGCAAAATTGACTTGTGACTCCTTGTTTGGTTTGGTACTATTTCAGATGACACAGTAATTTTTTTAATTTTCTTCCACTTGTATTTTGCTACAGACTCACACACAAACAGTAGATTCCAGCATTACACAAACCAGCTTACGAGACTTTTGAAAGTAATTTCTGGTGCTAAAGCATTCCTGAAATAGTGAGACGCTTTATAACTTTAAAGTAATTGTTTTGAATTTTGCAGTATTAGTGTTCTGTCATCCGTAACTACTATGTCAGTCTTCCTCAAGAGGAATCTTGGTTTCTTGTACTGAAGAGAGTCCCCAGAACCAACACACCCTTCAAAACCCCCTCTTCTTATCTCCCATTTCCTTTTCTTGTTTTAAGAATGAATTACTTCAATCATCAATTTTTATTTGCTCAGCTCAGTTCAAATGTCGCTGTTCATCATCTTATTTCTCAAAATTCTTGGACACAAGAATTTTGCTATGTGCTCTTCCATACATACCGTACAAGGTGTTTTCTCCAAAAATATCCTAAGAAGAAGAGTTAGCTCTTCTGCACATGTCTGTGAACTCATCAAGGAAACTAGCAGATCTACCAGCACCATCTGACATGCTAAAAAGAGGGAGACAATAATGTTCTTCAAAGGAACTTTTATAAAGCTTTAAAAATTCATATTCTATACTATTATGAGGAAAGATTAACTTGGAATTCAGAGTGTTTTGCAAAAACATTTCAAATTAAGGAAGCAATAGTGATTACAAGATAAATTCTAGAGAGATTGAACAGTACTTCCTGACACTACCATTCAAAATTTCATGGAATGAACCTGGATGGCTATGCCTAATGCAGCTCCCAGGTTTGCAACGTGGAATCTGAAAGCCTGGGAACCTAGCACCTAACTTGCAAAGAGTCTCCCCACAAAGCCAGGGATCCAAGTCCTGGGATGGGTTTACATCTCCTGCTGTGGAACACCCTAATCATGTAAAGCTACCTTAGGGCAAACATTTAATTTGCTTCTATGGATTCTTGGATTAGCTAGCTGTTTTCCAGTTAGAAATAAAACTCAAGACATCATCAAGACCTGTGTCACAAAGAAACTGGAAATAAAAACTTGTGTTGTGATGGAGTGAGAGTTCAATCAGCTGCTATTTTTCCAAGCAATGTTTAACACTGTCACACTAGTGTTTATAACTAACCATCATTTTCAGATCTGCCAGTATTTGTTTACATAATATATTTCCACTAGCTCAGAAATAACTCCATATTTACACTTAAGTGGCACAAGTTTCTTTCAAGTTAAAAAAGCAGCTGCATAAATTCACACATGCCAATGAACTTCCTTTGTCAACTTCACATTTGCACTGTGAACTAAAAAATTTGACTGTGTATACATTAAATCATAAAAGTCAATATTTGAGTCACTTGAACCTTTAACTCACCATGAAAACTAGATTCCGTTTGTGTTAATATATTCAGAAATCCTCCCAAAAGATGTTTAACAGCTCCCTATTAAAAAAAAACACAAGGAAAATGGATATCTGAAAAATAAACACCAGCTCAAAGACCTAAGAAATTAATTCTTCCAATCAACTCCTGCCTACTATTATTTTAATTATAATTCCAAATATTTGAAATTATGGAATTTTTTTTTATATTTTCCAATGAACATTCTTTTGTGTTCTGTGCAGTTCAGTTGCAGAAGAGATTTTGAAATTTAAATTATTCTCTTTTGCAAGAGGCATACTCCATTTAGTTATTAAAAAAGTGAAAACATTATCAGAAATTCTAAAGGATCTTGAGGACTTCAACATTTGCATAACTCATTTCTCATATTAACTTAGGAAGAATAAGAGCATGAAATACTTTTGAGGTATATGACTCACAGTCTATAAAAGTACATATTCAATACATATAAGCATAGAATGTTTACACATATTATATATTTACATATATATAATATATTTATATTTAATATATAAAATATATATTTATATTTAATATAGAATATATATTCATATTTAATATATATTTAATAACTTACATATATTATATATTTCTATATATTATAGAATATATACATATAGAAGCAGATATCTGCCTTTTTCTTTTCCTAATGCCCTGACAATTATTAAATCTCTAGCTCTAGCCCTAGTGATTGAATAGTCTTGATAAAATAAGACACCTGGGAAACTCAAAAGCTCTGTAGCTCAAGTATCTTTCAATACATTACTTAGTTCCTGGTAACTTAAACAAAATGCAGCTGGCAATAGTAATTTATACTGTTTCAGATCTTATAAAATCCCATAACAAGTGAGAACATTTGAGATCACTCTATTAGGTAGACTGGTACTATAAAACTGAAGAAAAGATATGCAACCTCCAGACTGTTGCCTTTGTTAATAACATTTTTACCTGTTCTATAAGTACAGTGGCATTTCTCTCCTTCTGGCTGATGATTTTCAGGCAGCTTTGGAACACATGAGCAAGCACATCTAAACTTGCGTTACCAGCTGAGAGTAAGTTTAATTCTAACATGCAGATTTCAGGATACATTAATTCTCCTGGATTGATGTTTTCAGTTAGGTCATTAAAATAACCTGAAGGACCAGTACATCCTGGTTCTCCCTTTGTGTCTGTTCCTGAAAAAAAAAAAAATACTTGTCTCACTGAAACTTACTCAGCTGAATACAGATTGTATGATTTAAGCAGAACATTCAAGGACATACTTTCTTCAACCTTCTTATAAAGTACAAACCAAAATTAGTCACTAGCCTATAAATTAGCATAATCTTCTATTTTTCTTCAGATTTTCCTATTTTCCTGCTAACATAGAAGGGTAAGGATGCAGTTTCTCCCATTACATGCTCTTAAACTATGTGCCTTCATTTCTTGGGAACTGGACACACAATAATGGTGAAATATGCAATTCACGAAACATGACAGTAAAATCATTTTAACAGAGCCTCAAATTTCTATACAAAACTCTGAGCCTGCCAAGAAAGCACATACATTTAAATTACATTTTGTTAAAAGTTTGGGGGAAGCCGTTTAGTTATTCAACTCAGAATACACATATGACAGAATATCTACATAACAACAAAAAAGAAAAGCATAAGCAACTCCTGTTACATCTTGAAGAGATTTTAAAACACATTACTTAAAATTATTTGGTACATGTTTCATAGAAATGTTTCATGGAAGTATTTCCGATGAAATTTTTAATTCAGAAATGCTTTTGTTATATATCTATTCATAAGGCTTAGTCATGCAGGTAAAAAGCAACAGTTTAATGCAGATCTATTAATCTATTTATGTAAGCATCCAGATGTGTTCAGCACAAAGGAAAAAATGAAAGCAAATTCATGTTTAAAATTAATTACACAGACGGAATACAGCAAGATATGGGTACATCAATTGTTGAATGAATATAAAGGGATATGTTGCATAACAAGGAGGTTATCACAAGTCAAATGAAGCACATGATTGGGAAAAGCCAGTATGGATTCACCAGGGCCAAATTGTGCTTGACAAACTGGATTGCCTTCTACAACCAAAAAACCTGTTTGGTTGATGTGGAACGGGCAGTGGACACTGTCTATTTAGGTTTCTCCAAGGCTTTCAGTACAGTTTTCCACAGCCTTCTCTTAGAGACACTGATGTGTTAGGGTCAAGACAAGGGTGTGGTGGGTGTGCACTGACTGCCCAGCTGCACCCAGAGGTTTGTAGTAAATGGCTCCTTTTCAAACTGGCAATTGTCACAAGTGGAGTCCCCTGGGGATTGATATCACCCCAAAACTGTTTAATATCTTCATAAGTGATCTGTCAAGTCTACTTTGATGGAGTTTGCTGATGATATAGACTGAGTGGGGAAGTGGACGCCTGGGCCACAGGAAGACCTCAATAGGCTCTAAGAGTGGGCTGACAAGAAGCTTATGAAATTCAACAAGGACAAATGTAAGGTCTTGCACACGGGAAAATATAATCCAGGAGTGCAGCACAGGTTTGGATCTGCCCAGCTGTGGAGCAGCTCTGTGGCAATGGACTTGGGGGTCCCAGTGGACAGCAAACTCAGTATCAGTTAACAGTGTTCTGCTGCAACAGAAAAAACCACCAGGATGCCAGGCTGCATCAAAGGTGTCACCCACAGGGGTAAAGAAATCATTATCCCACTCTACTCAGTGCTTGTCAGGCCTTACCTGGAAAACTCTGTTCAGTTTTCGTCACCACTATGCAAAACAGATCGGAGGAAAGGCTGAGAAAATAGGGTCTGTTCAGCCTTGAGAAAAGGCAGCCTAGAGGAGACCTTATCACCATGTTCCAGTTTTTAAAAGGTGCCTACAAAGAAGATGGAGACCTCCTTTTTCCAAGGAGTCACACAGACAAAATTATTGGGTAATGGGTACATGGTACTCTCATGGAGATTCCATATGGACACAAGAGGAAAGCTTTCCACAATGAGAACAATCAGTCATTGGTATAATCGGAAGCGGTGGATTCCCCAACATTGGATTGGACACGTAAGATTCAGATGGAAAGGGTGCCAGGCCATCTTGTCTCAACTGTGCTGTTGCCAAAGAAGGTTGGACCAGATGATCCTTGAGGTCCCTTCCAACCTAGTATTCTATAATATAATTAGATTATTTAGTTCTCACCAGAGAGTTATAATTCTAAATAAAAAAAATTTGAGCATTGAACTTCAAACAAACTAATAAACATCTTTGGAGGCTGCTAGACTATGATATTACATTTGAGCAGCATGACTTTAGAGCAAGAGTCATATAAACAAAGACAATCAAGACAATAGTTTCTGTAAGGCTCAGTAAGAATATTCATCATCTTTCCATCTGTAACTGCATCATACTGAAAGTAAAAAAAAAAAAGTTATTTCCATCTGTTAAATGTATCTGATGCTTGCCCTGTTTTGGTACATCTCAAAAGACAAACTTTGCTATGACACAAAGACAGCTTTCTATATTAAGAAAGTTCACATTTACCTTCATCCTTGATTTCACTATCATCGGAGTTACTTTCGCTATCTGCTTCATATCCCTCCTCTTCAGCAAAAAGTTTAAGACTACAGCATTGTGATTCTTCAGTTTCTTCAGAAATTTCTCCAGGTTGTGGTACAGGCTCCTTTTCAATGTAATGGGTCTATACAATACGTCAAGGAAATAGATTATCATTGTTAAAAAAAAAAAAAAAAATCTTTGAATCAGAAAAGTAAATAATTTAGAACCTTACGAATTACTATTTTCTCCAAGCCCATCAGCAAAAGAAACAATCATACACTTACAAGAAACTTGAGATATGTTAAGAATACTTAATTCTTACATAAAAAACTGAATCTGCAAAGATGGATTTTTCTTATTAACTACCTGATCAAAGTTTTAGCAAGTAGGTGGCCAACGCATTAAGAGTAACTATGTTTCCAAAATCACTATCAACATCAACATGGACCCTGATGTTCACTCTAAGGTGATAAGGTCATTCAGTACCCCTGTTTGAAGGTCTTCCTTTGAGAGTTTGTCACACTGTTGTGAGATGAAAGAGTAAAGAGAACATCAGGTTGACTGAGCTTGCTACTTTTTGAGGCATGGTTCATTTCTGAACAGTAAATGTGGCCATCATATCAATAAGCAGAATTTCACACAGAGAATTCATCTTCAACTGCCACAGCAACCAAAGACATAACATTTCCTATTGAGTTTAAAAAGACGCAAACAACATAAACCTGAGAAAATCTTTTATTATTCACAATTAGACTGCTCAGTTGATGTTTCATACCTTCTCAATTTTTTCTTCAGAATGATCCAGATCAGCAGAAAAAGTGCCCAATGCAACACGAAGAAGTGAATCAAACAGAGGCTTTGCCAAGTCAGTTTCTATCACTTTTGATTGAGCAAGCTGCTCTCTTATTTCAAGTAAGATATCATCCACACAGGTATTCTGTGTTTTGGGGGAGACAAACATTTTGATTCATGTTACTGTGTTTTGGCTAACAGAAATAGCCTAGTACTTTCATTTAAGAACTTCTCCTTCCACCTACATTAATTTAACTCCTCAGCTAAAACCACCACACTTCATCCAGTCTCTTGAAATAAGAAAGATTCATCTTGTTTGTCACAACAGAGATTTAACTGGAATCCGCACTCTGAAAAAATCTGGCAAAATGCTGTTATCTAAAATTTGCAGATGAACACACTGTTTCAAAAATAAACAACCTTGAAACAGTTTTGGATACACAGTGTGCATTCAGATCACACCACAACATTACTAGAAGTTAGAAAGTCAGAGGGTGACATGTCCAAGACCACAAAACTTGCAAGTGGTCCAGGCAGAACTCCAGTTTTCAATTCTCTCTTCTACTTAATGCCTCCTGCTTCTGTAACAAACTGCCAAATAAAATTCAAGACAGCTATTAAAACATTAAAGCAATGTAAAGTTGTCTTCTGTGAATTAACAACTTTTTGTGGAACACTGAATTAGTTCACCTCTAAGGCTTAAGTAATATTTTTTTCAGGTGTCTTTTCAGTACCTGTGCTGCTCAATACTCCTCTTTCTCAAGCACCATGCTGTGCTTGGAAACATCATCAAAAGTTGTGTTACTATGTATAATCTTGCCTACACAGCTTTCCTGCAGCATCCCTGTCACACACATTATCCACTGAATACTCTTTCCAAAAAGAGTACGACTCAAGAGGACCGCTACTCCAACTACTAAGCACATCATGTAGCTGTATGCTTTCAGTTCTACAGAAAATATGGTACCATAAGAAAAGCATACATTTTTCCCCCTCTCTAGAAGAACTTTTGACTATATTACTGTTAAAATGTTATTGTATGTAACAAATATGAGCAAAGTAAGCACAGTACCTGGTGAAACATCTCCACTTCCATCTTCTGCATGTTACTTGCACTGTGTAGACAAATGGTCAGCAGAGCTTCTAGAAGTCTGATACCTTGAAGTGCCCACTCAGCCTCTTCTGTAAGAGAAGTCTTTATCCCTTCAAGATTGGCAACTGAAGTAACTGAAGAGTGTTCCCTACTCAAAGAGCTGTCACAGGATACAGAGTCAGGCACCAGCTGTTCCACACCAGCAAGACTGCCAGAATTATCAAACTCCAATTGCGTCATCTCTCTGCTTTTAGCCAGCTGAACAGAATCATCCGTGTTGAGAAGCTCAGTACGAGGACTTCCGTGTGAACTTCTGCTGCTTTCACTCAGTATTCTCTCCCTCTTTTCTTTCTCCTTTTCCTCCTTTTCCTTAATTTTTCCAAGTTTCTGAATTATCAGAATTAGTAATCTATGGCATGCTTCAAAACCTCCAAGTCTATGGAACTGTCTCTGGAAAACTGAACTATACAAATAGATGCAACGACACATGGACCAAATATCTGCAGCCCTATGAATATGTTCCAGTGAGGGCAAAGTAAGGCTTTCCAGTGACAGATAAGGTAATTTGTGGCCTAATGGCTCACTAGCTGTACTATCATATCCTGACGTATCTTCAGAGTCATTAGCTGAATCCAGATCACCATCTGCCTCTTTACTTACACATAAAAAAGCAACACAGAGGAAGAGGTTTATTGTGTTGACATGAATGTCTTGGCTCACAAACCTTTTCTTTTTTGGGTAGGCCTCTTTCAAGCCAGCATAAAACTTGCTCAGGCTTTGAGGAATCTCTGAAACAGCATGCTGGCTACAAAGGGAAGCAGGTAAGTCAGATGTAGATTCCTTTTGTTCGCCATTTGTTTCCAGTTCTGGTGTTGCTTGGTCTTTCTGCTGATCACCAAGGCACAGTATCAAAGTCTCTAGCACTTTCAAAGAATGGCTTCTTAATGTATCTAAGTAATTTAACTCAATCATTTGACTCACTCCGTTACAACTCAGAAACAAGTCTCTAATTACCCTGCAAGATAAAGCATAAGAATTACCTTATAAATCAGCCACAAATTCATGTAGTTGCTATAAATTACTGTAAATTAAGAAAAGGATGAACTTGTTTGCTGTACTCTAGAATCTCAAGTAAGCATCATCCAACTAGTAGTGGAAATTTCAACTTTTTTTGTAAGATATGATATAGGAAATACCTCCCTCTAAAATGTAGACCACAAACATGTATGATGTTCAAAACATTAAAAGCGTTTAATTTTATTTATAACATTTGCTCTTTAGTGGTACTTCCCCCCCAGCTTTTTCTTAGCAATTGGAGCTAGCAAACATCTTTGTAAATTTCTTTCTTCTGTGATTTCACCAAAAGGAGAGATTCCTTCTCAAACTTGCAGACATTTTCCTAGCTATGTCTCTTAGTTGCATGGATGATGTATTTCAGATAGAATTCAGGAATACCTTTCAAGCACAACTTTTTGTGCAATTGTTATGCCAGCACGTCCAGTGTCAGTAATATTTTTTTGTATATTTGTTTCCAAGTCTATTTTTCCTTTTTTTTTCTGCTCCAAGTATTAGGCCAAATTCATACAAAACTTGGAGTAAGGATCTGTAAGCTTTTTAGCATACTACGTTTGCCTGTAGACATCTTTCTTACCCTCCCATCTCTTTTCCACAGGATCAGCTTTTAATCTAATCAAGTTACTCTAGAATCAAATCCATCATTTACTTGCATATTCCCATCTTTAAGCCAGTAAAAACATATTTTAAACTTTTAAGGATATTTTAAACAATTTTTTTAAAATCTAAACTTAACTCCTTTTGCCTCTTTGCTACTAGGTGCACTTTCAAAAATTAATAGCTTCTGATACAGTGTAGATTAGGATAGAAGTAAAATTATATCAGACAATCCGTTTATGTAAAGTGGAATATTAGTCTATTCACTGTAATTGTTTTGGATAAACCCCACTAAATTCACTTCAGGAGTCCAACAGAAATAAAATCAGAATCTTTCCTGGACAAAAGGACACATTCATATTCTGAAAAAAACTTCCATATATTGTATCAAAAAATTATTGCATCAAAAAATTATTGCATCAATTCAACAATAAATAGAAAGTTTCTATTTCATGCCTTGGAAGAATGTTTGTTGGGTTTTTGTGTTCTGGGGTTGTTTTCATTTTCTCAACTATGTTTAAATGAACAGCCTTTGTAAATTAGAAAACAGGTGTTTCAGGACAAATAAACATCAAGCCTTATTTTTGGAAGCTGGTATAGCAACCATTCTACAAGGAAAAGGGAAACAGATAACTAAGTAGTCTAATTCCCACAGAAAAATGACATATCAATCCGTTCAACATTCCTGACTAATTTTAGCATGCACAATGAAGAGGCAGAGAGCATATCACATTGGGCAAAGATTTTTGTTTGTACACACTTTGGCTTGTTAAAGACCATAACTCACAAGTAGAGAGCCCTCACTTTCTGTGGTTTAAGGATCTAGGAATATATCTTATGTTACTCAAGCATTTATGTTGTTGCCACCTGCAATATTCAAACACTGCCTAAAGTCCAAAGAAAATTTATGTTCTGATCAGTAACAAATATACAAAGCTACATCCATAATTAGCATGTTTTCCAATAATAAACAGAAAATCAACCAACCTGGATTTAAGCAACACAGGGAGCATCTGCAAATAAACCTGAAGTACTTCAGAAGGCAAATTCTGGCTATGGTAACTGCATGTGTGTTTATCAGCTGTACTTAGTCCAAGTTCCTGTTGAGCATGGCAAGCTAGCTCAACTCCTCTCTGAAGCATGGGGTTATAAATACAGTTATATAGTTTCCACTGGACCACTACATTTCCCTTTTGAATTAAGTGGCAAATATGGCTTGCAATCTGTGTGCCACGTAGCTTGTCTTCTTCAAAAACAACATCCTGATAAGCTTCCAATGCATGCCATCTCAACAATATATCTTCAGATCCAGTGCTAGGCAGAATTCCCTGAACTCTGCAAGAGGAACTAGATGCAAGACTAGCATCACTAGAGTTGCCCTGCAAGGCATCTTCCAGCTGAGCTAGTTGATCACAGTCAACAGTACATATATTGCATGATGCCTGTATAATTTTTTGAGATACTTCTGCTCCACCCAGTTGATCCAATATAAACTTGTTAAGGATGTTCAGTATGTGCTGCTGAAAGTTTTTTAATATTGGTAGCTTGGAAGCACGGAGCAATGGGACAATGACAGATTTTGGATCCATACAACAACATATTCCTACATTATGTACACCTGAGAGAATCTCAACACAGGTACTGCTCAAAGAAACTTGTTGCAACAAGTGCAAACACTGGTGTGCACAAACAGCAATGCAACAGCATCTCTCAGGATAATGAACCTCTCCATCAGAAATTTCAAAAGGGTTTTTGGAAGCTTGGTTTTTAAAAGCAGATACAGAAAGCCCAGAGAGATCTCTGTGGTGATTCATGAAGTGAGAGTACTCACATCGCCTGTGCCGCTTTCTTGTACACATTGATTGATGGAGCTGCTCTGATTTCACTTTTTTGACAGTGCTGATTATTTTCATGATACTGTTGATTAGAGTTTTCAGATGCTCTGAGGCTTCCCCAGGTACTCCCTCATTCTTCATACAGAGCCATTCCATTTGAAGCACTGTTATTTCAAACAGCTTAAATCCCTGATGCTGTATGAACTCGTGAACCAGATCTATAGCTTGGCTAAAGTAGAATGGATTGGAGGCTGCACTCTGTAGGCAACAGATCAAAATCTGCAAGACGCCTTTTATAACCTCAGGAAGAAGCAAGGCTCGGTGACGATATCTAGAAAATATGTAGTCATCCTGAACTGGCTGCTGTAGTGTTGTCTTGTAACCTGGAGAAAAAGGACCAGGTTGCTTTTCCAAGCAAATTCTGATTTTTAATGCTGCTTTAAGTAAGTCTGTTAAATTTTTTCGTAAATTGTCAGGCATTGTTTCTGTATTGCTAATGTCTAAAGCCATAAGATGCAGCACAGTTCGAAAGAGCATCCTTTGGATCAGAGCCACAGGTTCTTCTGTCCATCCTGCAGAAACTACTTCATTTTCTCTGTTACTACTTACATTGCAACAGTCTCCAAATCCTGATAAGAACTCTGTTAATGTGGGCACCACACTTGCTGAAAGAGCAGAGCTGTGATTCAAAGTAATATCAAATTTGCACACTTTCTCTAGGAGAGACAATAAGACATGGCATAAGTCAAAAGGAGAGTTATCCTTGTTGCTCTCAGAAGTTCCTGCAGCTGGCTCATTCAAAGTCTCTGGGTTTAGCTCATGTGCTGGAATAATTTTGCTGGAATTTTCTACATTAGGGGCATTGGTATTGGAATTTGGTACCGCTTCCACATGTAGGCGATCACTTCTACCTACAAGGCAGGTAGGAGTATCTCTAACAGGATATGTTAAAAAAGGCTGCAGTAACTGGGAGTGTCTGTGTTTTGTCATTACAGTAGTCTTTTCATCAGAATTGCCTTCGGAATCTGAAGTGGACAGCTGAGATCTTCTTGCATCTCGCACAGAGTAACGGTGGGTGGTTTTGCGCGGACGTCCGCCTTTTCGAGATCGAAGATTTAGCTTCGCAGAAGTCTGAAGAGATGAATGAGTGCTTCCATCTAAGTTTAGTTTTTCCTGAGTAGATTTCACAGAACTTGTATTATTCTCTTTGGTCAGGCATATGTCTACTGTGAAGGGTATATTAAAATCTGTTGGAAAAAAAGATAATAAAAGAACATTAAAGGAACATTATAACATGTAAAGCATTTTTCCTAATTCTATAGTTAAATACTTCCAGATCAAAAACATGCAACAAATTTATATCTTAATAAGTCATGGTTTTGCATATACCTATGTCAGACATTTTTAGTATAAAACAGGCAGCAACAACTCACGTTTAGGAGTCATACTAGCTATTTTCAAAACCTAGACAAATTAGTTTATTTTCTACCCAAGGCTAGACAAAAGTGTGCTAGAGGGTTTCCTAAAACTTTTTGTTGGCACAATTCCGTTCTCAAAAAAAAAGAGTACTAGTGGTAATAGAAAAAATAAATTTCTCTTAGAAATTACTTAGAAACAGTGCAGATCTTCAAGTATACAGACCTCAGTCTTTACTTCAGTATTAATTGTTCCAAATACAAAAAGTAGAAATAAAAGTAGGAAATTTTAAATAGGGACAAGAGGGAGATGGAAAAAAATAATGTTTAGATGATGAATACTCCTACAAAATCCAAGACAAAAAGAAAACAACTTTCAAGTATGCAGTATAAAATAGCAAATATGACATTTAAATCTGATTCAATGGGCATGAGGATTTTTAAAACTAAAATGCAAGTACTACTGGTTCATTTGTTTTGGTAAACGCAGACAAACTATCAAAAAAGTAAGCAGAGAAACAACTCTGTATGTACTCGGATTAAGTCCAATGTTGTTTTTCTATAGTGACAGAACTGTAACTGGATGCTTTGGGCAGTAAGATAACTAGCATAAAACAACTGCAAGTATCCACCACCCAGTAAGTTCAGTATTTAGAAAAATGTGACAGTCAACAATAACAGCCCCCATGACCACAAAACCCCAGAATCCCTCCTAATAGCTACAAACATCTGAAATCAAGCTGAAAGATGCTTCCATGTGCAAGCATGACTGTGCCTTGTTGTTTCAAAAATCACAGTTGTGATACTTAAGAAACGTCATCTGCTTTAAAGGCAGGAAATTAACCAGGAGTGCTTTACCAAACTAAGGATATTCCCTGCACAGAAAAAAAAACCCCTGCCTAATACCAGTGGATTTATTTCAGTCCAAGAAAAAAAAAAAAAAGAGTACTTAGTGCACAACTGGATATATCCTGTTTACTATATCAATACTAAGAGAAGGTAATTTGTAGATGTAAAAGCTTTACATTATGAAATATATAAACCACAACATCTTAAAACCTATTTACACAACAGCATTTTAAACTAACCCCAGAAAAGCCACTAAGCTCCTGTAGGATAACCAAAACATTTCTTTAATTTCATCATGCTTACAGGAGCATGAGAGAATGATGCAACTGAGAAAGCAGGAAAGCTTATTATATAAAAGCTCTATGCAACTGGCACTCCAAGTCTACAAACATTAACAAAAGCCTCAATTTGGAGGAGTTTCAAACAGCAAAAAACATTGGGAGAGCTTCAGATAAGAATCCTTAGGAACTTCCTCAAGCAGTCGGGTAACTTCATTTATTTATTCTCTTTGCCCCATCCTCTGGGAGGGAAAAGAATGCATCAGACAAATGTAAGATCCCAAATAAAAAAAAACCAAAATCACTGACATTTCCTTGTTCAGTTTTTGCACAGAGTTCAATTCATATCATCCCTTTCATTACTTTAATTCACTTTAAACTGACTCTTTGGCAGTTGAACCCTTGTGATTTGATTGCTCATTTAACATATCAGTTTCTGACACAGAACATGACATTTTCTAAAGAATCAAGCCTGGTTCTGTTCATTGTCATCTAGTCTTATTCCTTTTTTTCAGGGCCTGCCTTCCTGATAACACTGCATTTCGTTCATATTCTCTCATCCACTGCTTGGCTTTAAGTTTATTCTCTATTTTCAGTTTCTTCCATTTCACAAGAAAAGGTCTATCTCATCCTGTCTTTAGTGTCAGCATGTAACACTTTTTTGTTTTTTAAAAAAAATCAGTATGTTTTCCCTTTCTACTCATCATGAAACCCTTCACATTAGAAATATCATACACTCTTTCAAATCTCTTTTCCCCTCAAACCACTTGAAAAGAAGAAAAATCTCAACATCAAGCTCAGCTACACAGTAACGTAAGCATTACCTTTCACAAAAGCCTTTACCTTCTCTGCACAATTTTAATCTTCCTTGTATGCTGATAGGACATTGGTATTTTTGAACATAAATTCTCTGCAGAATCCACATCTTCATTCCATGTTAGAGGATATGTACTACAATGGGCTACTCTTTGGTAGAGAGTCCTAGGCTCTGTAGTAATGCACAAACTACTTCCTTTAGGTGCTTAACACTGTAAATGATAAAACATACCTATTGCTTTTTCTTCTTGGACCGGGATTTTCCACACCAATGGCAGAAGTGACAGAAGGAGGGTCAGAAGTTCTTCTCGACAGGTCAGCTCCTATGTTAGAAAAAAAAAAAAACAAAAGATCTTGTACTTTTAAAAAATAGATTAACCTTCTTTATTTTACCAAGCTATTCAGTTCCTATGCCTCTCTGCTGTTTTAAGCACTGAAAAAAATGACCTAACTGCAAAGAGTGCTATAATTATTAACTAGAGCCAATCAGAAAGCATCCAAGATATTTATTACACCTCTGCAACTGTTTCTATACAAAGCTCTTCTAATCCCTCTTTTTGAAAGAACTACTTAAAGAAGAAAACCAGAAAAATCAAAAGGCACAGAACTTATTGATTTAATCAAAACCAACATGAAGCTCAAGATGAGTTTGAAATTTCCATCCTTCAAAAAACGTAACTTCAAAGAACTTTATTTTGAAACTTTTTACTTTCTCCAAAGTGACACTCTTAAGCAACTGAAAACAGGCTTACATTTACAACTGATCTGATTGACTCATAACACAAAGGCAAAATTTTATGAGAGGAAAGAGAAGGTTACTCTTAATTAAAAAAAAAAACCCAAAACAGAATGACCAGTAAAAACCTTCCCTCCTTTTGGGATTCTAACACTTATACACTAAGAATTTCAATGCAGAAAAGAACCATAGAAGACACAGAACTCATCCAATTCCTTTATGGAGTGCTTTGCAGCACAATCAGAATGGTTTCAGCCCTAAAGGTCAAAAATTTTCAAAACCAAAAAGCTGATTTGAGCATTATGGCACTTAACATCATTCAGGGACATGCAACACCCTTCTCCAAAAACTCAAGGTAGCAATGAAATGCATGTATGTAGCAATGTAGCAATGAAAAGTGTATGGAGACAAGCAACTTCAATAGTTTTATATATATATAGATAGATAAATAAATATATACAGTTATATATATAGTAATAGAGATAACTCTACAGCTATTTCTATATATATGTAATGGCTGTATTTGTCTGATAAGGCTATCAATTTAAATGAAATTTTCAAAATAAAATCTAAAACTACTGATACAGTACAATTAAGACCTGAGAACGAAGCTTTTTCAAAGTCATTCTCCCAACTCTCTTCTACTAGGTTATTCTCAGTAAGACAAATTAATTGGCAGTGGGAATGAGCAATGCAGCATTCAAAGCATAATAACAGGGCTGAAAAAAGTCAAAACACTAACTTCAAATCTCAGTGGTACACTTGAAAAAAATCTACTTTTCTCATTTCTCCTTGCCTTGAAAAAAATCCTCAGGAAATATCGGTGAATTGCAGATGCTACAAGCTTTTTTCCCCCATCTAATTCAGAAATGGGTTTTTATTGGACAGGAGGTACATGGAATCCCCCAATTTCTTCTTACATGAAAGCCAGCTGTTTTTCCAACAGCTCTGGTCCTGAAGCATCTATTAACAGCAACTGTGTAGAACTCAAGTGACATCTAAAAACCCACAGTTATACATAACTGTAGTCTTGTGGGTTTGCTGTTTAGACAGTGCACCTACTGAAATCCAGAACCAAACCAGAAGATCAAACTGTAGTCTTAACACAAGTTAAGACTTAATACATGAAGAAAAAAATCAAACCTACAAGATGAATTTGACCAGCATTAACAGCTGACCTCACTTAAGAAAAGGGCTGTATAAACTCAATGAGGATTCACTTGGTTCATTATTTTTAAACACTCAGATCTGCAGTTTCAAGGCACAAGGACATAATGTACATCTCAGCCAATCAATTGCTCAGTATCTATCCCATGGTGTTGAAGAGGAAGGAAAGGAGAAAGATGAAGAAATGGACATCTGCAGCTACAGGGACATGTGCTAGACTTTTTATGAAAAAAATAGTATAAACTGATCACATCTTCTAAAATACTTTCTCTTTTGAGCTGAAGTAACAATAAATTTACTTTATATGATGTCCAAGACCAAGTTACTTAAAGAACAAAAATATGTCTCATGGCCCAAAAACAAAATAAAAAGGTGCATATTTTAATTTTATTTTACTGTCTTAAACCAGGAGTGCCTTTTCAAATTAAAAACTGTCAGTTTGTACTCCAGGTTCAAAAAACACTCATTTCTGTTGAAACTTATAATCTGTTTCCTCTTTCTACTCAGCTACTGCACTTGAGCTTCACACATGCCTTATTGATGGTTGCTAAACATTGGATTATCAGGTGCCAAATAGGTATATGATTACCTAATTTTTCTTTTTTCTGTTCCTGCTGAAGGACTGCAACATCTTTTTGGACTTATAGTATTTCCAATTAACTCATGCACTCTCGCATAAGAAGGAAAGAGAACCAGCACCAAGAACAACATAAGCCAGACAAATCCACACAAGTCAAAGCTCAATACAAAAATTATAACCAGTTAAGAAAAGCTACTACCTGATCAATAGTTGAGTTCAGAGTGGTAAGCAAAACAAACCCACGGCCTTGAACTAAGTATTGTCCCAGTGCTGCCATATGAGTTTCCTCTTCTTCATCTTCCCTGGCTTCTGTCCTCTGTACCACTGCATTGCACAGCCTGTTGACATCAGTCAAGAATTCCCGTGCCAGTGAGTTACTGGCACTGCTCATGTCTGAGCTGTAAAGTAGAGGAAAGTACAGAAATTAACTCCATCAGAAAACAGATTCCTTATGGAAAAAAGGCTGGGGGAAAGAAGGGAGTGTTTCTGCCCTGTATCTCACCCCCTCCAAAAGACAGACTGTCTGTAGAACTGAGGAGTCAATATACCAACGTAGGGTGGAAGGGAATGGAAAGTATGAACTTAAAGAATTTATTTCAGTGAAACTTTATCTAACAGTCCATGACCCCAAACACTGATTTTTTAAGTCTACCAGGCAAAAGCCTGTGGCAGAGCATTCCCTCCCACTGCATAAATGAAAGCTAATGACTTCGTTCCAGCTTTTCTTGTCAGCACTAGTCTATGGAGAAACATTTAAATCAAACAAGACAAGAAATGTAAGACTCAGCTGTATAAAATTCAAGAGGATCACTGAAGAAAGCAAAAGAATCAGCGATGTCAGCTACGGAAACAAGGTCATTTAATACTTAGAGGGTTAGCTCAGTTGGGTAGAGCATGGTGTTAGTAATGCCAAGGTTGTGGGTTTGATCCCTCTATGGGCCATCCACTTAAGGGTTGGACTTCATGATCCATGTGAGTCCCTTTCAACTCAGAATATTCTGTGATCTGTGAATTCACATAAATCCCACTTAGTGAATGCGAAATAAGACCTTGGAAGCCAAAGCAAGTTCATTTGCACTAATGTCACAGAAGGCTCCTTTTAGTAGCAAAACTGCAAACACTTATGATGACATTCACTGTGGAAGTAACAAACATTCTTACCAGAATCCCTCTGCCAGCTTAACACATTTATCTTCTATCTGGAAAAAAAGCAAATATATTCTGGAAATATCACTCTTGGTTCACCTGTTTTTAAAAAACAGAAAAATATGTCATGATTAATACACACTTTGTGTGCATTTTATGATAGTTATGTGAAGCTTATAGAAGAGTCCTTGAGGGGTTTTTTTAGCTTTAAATCTCTAGTTTACACTTTCAGCTTATGATTGTGCACAACAGATATTCTATTATAGAGAAAATAATTGGGCATATGAGAAGTTAACGTAATAAAATTAATTAGTTTTAAAATGTAAAATGAGCTAGTATGCAAGTTTAAATAGTTCCCTCTAGAAACAGTATGAATTAGTGATTACTACCGGCATACATATTATTTGAAGAACTTGCAGTTCTAGGTGCAAGTGATGGATAGTAGGAGAAAGTGAATTATGAAGTCAGGTGTTGATGTAAAGGCATTTTAAATCTGTCCTTCTAGTCTCTCCTAGTAGATTACCAATCTGGGAAAGATGCAGTTAATAAAAATTGAAAGTTATCAATGGCAAACTTAACAACTGGAAATTTATCAATAGGAATACAAAGGGTAGTAACCAAGAAAAGCCTCAAAAACATTCAACTACAAAGGTCTCTAGGTAAGCACTCAGAAGACATTTATTATACCCACAGTTAATTAATTGGGGGGGAAAACCCACCAAAACAGATGAGGATAGGAAAAGAAGACTGGAAAAAAGACTAAAATTTTAGTATTCTCAGATGGCAAGTAAATAAAAACTTAAATTTAAATTACGTGAAAGACTTCCTTAAGGAAAAAGACAAACACTGTAGGTTCCCCAGGCAAGCTCCTAATAATAGGCCTCCCTTTAAGTGCCAGGAAACATGTTTCATCCACAGCCTCATAAAAAAAACAACTTATTGTTTCAGCAAATACTGAAAATTTATTGAAACAGTTTAAGCAGCTAGTGGTTTTGCAGTTGCACCAGACTACTAGAAGATGTAGAAATATGCTGTCCATCATGTTTTAGTGTCCTTCCAGTTGAAGCTTCAGTCTCCAGATTTCCTGCATTGCTTGCGTTATTACATGGATGTAACATACATTACCATATTCTATCAAAAGGGTGGATTCCCAGTGTCAGTAGTAAGATAAGGTACTAATTTTTTGCTGTTAATGCAAAGACATTAAGCAGGTCTTCTTAACACAATAATTCCTTACCCATTCTGTGTTAAATTAAGATGCTCTCATTTTACAGTGCAGAAAAAAAAATTGTAAAGAAATACCACGCTGGATAATGAAACACTTTTTAGAAGGACTTGTTCCAACAAGTGCTAGTTACTTCTCAGTTGTACCTATTTCTTCTTCTGCAATTAAGTTCTGAAACAGACTGACAGCACAAAGGTGTCTTTAGAAACAGTCTGTGATATAACCTCATTATTCAACCCACCTTGAAGCTAGAGACAAAGAACAATACAAGGAGAACAGAATTAATTAAGAAGCTTCCAAAAAAAGCTGCCTATGGACAGACAACCTTCTTCCCTTTTGTATTTGCTTCCTGACAAGTGATTTTAGCACTTAAAGAACATTATTTTTCAAAGAAGAACTCAGTGAACAACTTGCCCTGCTGACGATGTAGCATAGTACACACTCTGCGGGGGAGTGGGAGGGGCTCGTTTGGTGGTTTGCTTCTTGGTTGTTGTTTTTTTTTAATCCACCCCCACTCTAAGGTTTCAGCTTGCTTGTCCCCCTTGTGCTGTGGATTATGAGATGCTGACACTACACCCTATACAGCATAGAATTTCATCTCCAAGAAAGTATGCCAGACAATTTGTTTTAAGTAGGATCTACTCTACTGCAGCATTTTTCTTTTGTTTCAAGTGACACATCTTTAACTGCTGTGGTGCCTGGCAATACAAAGGCTGATGCTACACAAACCCCCTGTACTTTAAATTTCAGAGATATTACCTTAACAAGGAAAAACCCCTAAAACCTCCCATATGAACTAAGCCATATGAGAGCAGAACAAACCTACTAGAATGCTGTGTGCAGTTCCAATGGGATGTTTACAATGTTACAGTTCTGGATACACTGTGCGTCAGGGCTTCACATAGCCAGCCCTAAAAAAAACCCCCAAACCAAAATATCACATTCTTAAATTCCATGTCACTCACTAGGAGTTTATTATCATCATATTTCATAAAAATCACCTCTAGTACATAGTATTTATTTATAAAAGGAAAAAAGAAAAATCAAAACAGCCATGAATGATGTGACATTCTCCTATAATCTGCCCTTTTCATGCCCATCCTTCCATCATCCTCATAATTCAATCTGTATCACATCTGCCCTCTGGCCCCTTTCTGCATCAGCTCTCGAAGGAGTTACTTTCTGTTTGTGGTTGTGGGAGAAATCAATTTCCTGCACCTGAAAGTTGTATTTTCTCTGACTTTCTTTCCATTTTTATGAAGTTGCTCATCAGCTGAGCATCTTAAAGCATAAGGATGCTTTGTGCTTACTTCAGTGGACTTCAAAAGAAATTAATTTTAAGACCAATTTAGCAATCCTAAATACTGAATCGATTATATACTAAATTTATATAGTGTTAATGATTAGATGGTATTATCTTTAACATCAGAACAATTTGTGGAAAGAAGAAAATGCAACAAAAACTTAAGGTCAGAATTAATTCTCTGTAAATGAGAGTGAACTGGGCCTTTCCTTGATTATGTTTTCAGCAATGCATTTTCCAGAAAGGCTTGGAATATCCAGTAATATGATAAAAAGTAGCATTACAAATTTGTTACAGCAACATCATAACAAAGTACAGGAATAAAGGAGAGGGAAAACATTTATGGTTTCCAGTTGATAAACAGCTCTAACTAGTGCCCTAACAAACCTACTTCTCCACAACTTTTTTCTTTTAAGTTTTTCTTTAATGTTAATTTCATAGTCTTAGCAAAAAAGCAACTTCTTAAATCATCTCTATTTGTTGTGAAGTAGATGCCAATAAGCATCTCCAAATTGCTCATTAGTAGTTGTATCAGTCTAAAATTGGCATGCTACTGAGCACTGTTCATACAGCTGCAGTGTCAGGCTTGACTGTCCAACTACAATAAGGTGATAATGTACCTAAGAAGGCATGCACAGCACATAAAAGCCACATGCAAGCCTTAATTTCCTGTAACTATGTTATCTTCAATAAAGCAGTCTTGTCTACCAGGTTAAAGGAATATCTTACTGCACCTAAAGGAGTGATAGCCAGTTTCGTAAGAAAAATAAACTTACAAGAAGCTTTTTTACAGATGATGTCAAGAGAAGTGGAGAACATATAGCTACGTGAAGTTGTTAATTTATTTACCTTCCCTAGTTTTCTGTTTCAGGTAAGAGATAAACATTGGCTGGGCTTGGCATGGCTGCAAGTCCTTTTAAGTACAGACTGCAATGAAGTTGCATAGTAGGTAATAAAATTAACACTTAAAAAACCCCTTCAGTTCCTATAAGATAAGGTACAATCGAGTTCTTTCTGGCCTCCAGTTCAAAACTTGTAGCCCTTGCACTTGTTCCCTAGAAAAAAGTATGTGGGAATACAAGTTACCACTGGCCGACAAACACTAAATTTACTTTACACGGTATTTATTTCATTTAGCAAATACTTGTCCCAGCCCCATAGCTTGTATTTAATATTTATGCTCTGGAGAACATGCTTGTTACCTCATCAAGGATTTTAACATTAATATGATTATATCAACCATTATTTAAACAGACTAAGTTTGGGGTTAAACTTTCAATTTAAGCTCAAGCTTCTGTAAGAGGAGGACACATGCATAACGAAGAGTACCAGCATGTTGTTATTAACACTAAGACACTCCACCTTCTGCAATTGTAGCACAGATTGTCAGGTTTATTGCAGAAACTAAGTTTATCTTGTTAGTAACAGACATCAGTTTTGATTGCCTTTTTAAAGAAATTTGTTAGCAATATGACTAATGATTAAATCCTCTGTGCAAACTGGGGAGGAAAGGAAAGAGTGCAATAGAGAAATATGTATCTAGCGTGGCCTGGAACAAGATGGGAACCACAGTGCTGCCTTGAGGTCTGTACTTGGTGGAAAAATTCAAGTAAAGGCTCAAACTAACACATCACCAAAATCAGCATTCTTCCCGTTCTGTTCTTTTGATATGATTCAAAACTTCACACAAGCTGAAAACAAATACCCAGCTGATATTGCCAAAACAGGTTACACAGCAGGAGCAACGCACAAGACCTAAAGAAAACAGGACTTGCAATTCAAGCAGAGCATCTCAAAGCTTGACATGCTTTGATGCCTTGCTTTACTGACACAAGGCAATCAGCCAAAAGCATAGCTTAAAAAACACAGGGAACATTTACTAACTATCCAGCAATTCAGATAGTCAAAGACATATGCAAACAAGAGCAAAACCAAGACACGTCAAGTTTGGTTCATTCTGAAAACAGACAGCACTCCAGCTCAGATCTCCTACTTAGTATTTTCAACCACTTTCTGCTCTGTCCTCTGCTATTATTTATTAACTATTTCGGGTTACAGAAGCAGCAAACCTAGTAAAACATATCAAGGCAGTGTTTCTCCAGCCATGACACTGCACATGAAAAACAACCTCTTGACATACAGAATTTATTGTAAGATTGCAGGTAGTGTCAATTTTCTTGGCACAATTCTACTGGTATGAAATCCTTTCATCAAGGCGTTCAGTAACCAGCTTTTAGCCTTCTGTGTAATCCACTAGATAAATATTATTTTCAAACAAGTTATTCAGAGTGTCTCTACCCATAACAAAGAAAAAAATGAAAACCAAAAATGCTTGGTATGTTTGGATAAATAACACATGCACTGTCCTTTTAACTAGCCAGGGAAGTGTGTCAACTTCACAAGAGAGTAAAGTATTATTTTAATGAACATTGAAAAGTATGTTGAGACCTTCAGAGCAATGATGCTTCAGTATATACAAGTGTGTTTATGTCTGAAGCCACTTTTATATATTAACTCCAATCTCACCTAAATGGGATGTTTGTCTTGCAACACCTGAAGTTTGAGAGTCCTGCTCCTACAAGTATCTTAAGCCTTCTATAAGTATATGGTCTACTTATGTTCTGCTCCCTTGGTATTAAAATTTAATCCATGGAGTTCAGTGCTTATACAACCTGAGAATTAGAAAATTTCTACCTCTAAGTGGATGTGAAAGTATTATAGCTTACACTGGAAAAAAAGACAAAGTAATTATCTGTGCATACTGAAAAAATAGTCTTTAAGGAAATACTCATTTTCATTCTGTGTACAGTTAGGAACACTGTGACCTGGGTGGCTAAACTAGCCATTCCTGATATAGAATAGGAATGCCAAGGAAAAAAATAAGATCAGACAACTACTATGCCAGGTTTGGCCAAATAAAAGCAACAAGATGCTTCCCAAAATACCTTTCATATATAGACAGATATAGATAGAAAATCAAGTCAGCAAACCTTTAATTAGCAAACACACCCAAGGCTACAGGCACTTAGTGGCAAAGTGGCATTATGGAAGGTACAGGCAGGTCACCTTCTCAGGAACAGTTTCAGAGCTGTCATCTTTCTGGATCAAGACTCAGACCTGTGGTAAACCACACAGTGAGAAGGAAAAAGAAGGAAAAACCAAAGCCTTCCTTACTCCCAAATTATCATTTCCCATGGATTTTCAGGTCTCAGGATTTTTTGACAGTTTGAAATGGGTAATTTCTTTCGGCACAGTTTGTTACACATTACATTTCCAAAACTTGGTCAGTGTATTCTTTCAAAGGTAGCTTATAATGTATTTGCTAGAGTTTAATCAGCTTCCAGTGATATATTCTGACCTGTGTTTAAGTCTGATCTTCCCACATGACTATTTCTAGAATCTCACTTCTCTAGCATAACTACTGGTAAAACCAGCTCCAAATGATAGAACCATCACTCAAATGTATCTCAGATTACTGTGCACACATTATTCTTGTTTACATACAAGAAAAAAACCCCACAACTCATTTTTTTCTGTTCCATCATTTCCAAAGTTCATCTTAGGACATGACTTTCATTAGATAAACTCCGATTTAGATTCCCAGTGTTTCTACTGTACCCTGTCATTTCATTATTCTGTGGATCTAGTCCCTTAAACGGAAAACCTATTAAAGGCCCTGAAATGCACAAGCTTGTCCTGCAAGGGTGACTATCAACTCAAAACAGCAAGTTTCTAACTTACTACCTACAACTAACTATACAATGGCTCTAACTTGCAGCAGCACAGAGGTGACTGGAAACCAAGGCAAGAACAGTAAGATATAATAAACTGTGTTAGAAAGGTCAATCAAATGGACTACCAAACCCAGAAGAGAGAATCTGGCAAGAAAAGAGCAAGTGATCCAGGATCTGAGTGCCTCAAAAGGAAGGCAGCTCACATGCAAACTGCCTGCAGACTTTATCACCTACAAGGAATGGACTAGAGATCTACAGAATAATGTGGAACATACAGTTTGTATGATGTTTTAGAGGGTTGCAATTCCAGACGTGAAAATCATAATCATTATTATTATAACAAATATTCTATTTCTGACACCCATCTTGATGAAGCTACAGGCAAAACTTAGGATCAACAGCCCCAGCCTACCAGGACCTCACAATTCAGGGAGAGAAAATATATGGCAGAGTCTGTACTAGAGTATGGTAGAGGCCAAACTACTTTATAATCCAAGCCTAGCAAGCTTTAGGGATTGAGAAACCTAACATCCCCCTCTCATCCTAGTGCCTCCTGAGCGTCAGTTGTCCTCACGCACACCACATCCACAACAAACTATGTTCTGGAACATGGATGGACAACAGCTTTCCATGTCTTATATGAATTCCCTAACATAATTCTGTATAGTAACTTTATTTAATGTAATTAATTGGTTCAATTTGTCAGGAATGTAATTTTTAGGAATGTTTCAATAAAGTCAGTTCAGTGACTATGTTTCTATAAAGGTCAATTCAATGACTTTTGATGCAGCTTTTGGTGCACCATAAGCTGCTGAAATATTCACAGCAATGAAACACAAACGGCATTTAATCAACATTTAACTTAAATTACAACTTCTTGTCCTTCTTGAAGTATTCATATCATGATTTTTTCCATCATTTTAAAGCCTGCTTATGAAAAAAAACTAATTTCTATTACCTGTTTAACTCATAACAAGGCTTTTACAAGTAGAGTTTATTATGTTGCTGTAATTTCACGGTGCTTAAAAAGTGAATTTGTTGAACTTTACGCAGATAGCACCAGCAAACCTTATTCATGCTTAATGTTTACTTTTTGGGAAGTACTCTTAGCTTGGGGAATAGAATTAAATGCCAACTGTCTACTCATACAACACACTGTCAAAATCTTTGACTACATGTACCATGAAGTAAGAAAAAGGAAGTGAAAATCTGTTGGCAGAAAAATAGTACATTTAAATATTTTAATTTTATGTCATCCTAGGTTTTCCACATATAAATACCTACTTGACATATATGGCCTTCATTTGAAAAAAATATGAATTAGGCTAAGATTTTTAGGAGTCTTTAATGCAAAGCTTAAAGAATTGTTCACTGCAGTAATGACCAATGCAATCTATTGTAATGGAACAGAACAATGCAACACTGACTGTGTGCTAAGAAAGCAGCACCAGAGATTAAGTGATCAGTGCTAGGAAAGTTTTTCTTGATAAAATTCAGCAGGCTCTCAGATTCTGCTTTCAGCTATGAAGATCAATATTCCCTTTACAAGTTAGCAGATTATCAACAATTTCCCCCTTTTGAGTCTGGATGAAATATCACTGAGACTGTTAATGGCAAAGAATCCCCCAGGTGAGCTACACAAGTGCTTTGAGACAGCTTCTCAACTTAATGTGGAATTTTATTTAGTCAAACAATATGAAACACCTGTGAATACATTCTTGTCAAGCCTGAAATCAAGTAAAAAAATGAAAGATGATTGATCTAATGAAATAAAAAGTACAACACTAATGAAAGGCTCTCAAACAATCACCCCTACATTCAAGCAATGCATTAACCCTGTACACATGCTATACTCAAGTTTATGCTAAGCTTATGATCTTATAATATCCAAAGACAGTAACTGCAACATAGTTAACTAAATTAAGTCCATTCCAGTTCATTTAAAAGGCACAGAGAATAAGCATTCCTTACAAGAGGCATGGGTAAAGCTGGGGGCCTTCAAAGATAATCATTATAACACTAACTGTATCAGAAACAGATATGCTTGCTATCATGGACACCAGCTAAAACGCAATGAAGAACATTCATGCTGTTATCAGTACCATGAAAATGCTAGAGACAAACTGTGTTAGCAGAGCTGAAGGCTAGGATCTGTTTCAGATCTTATCTGAAGAGTCAGAAGCCAACACCTGTGCAAACACATAGTACTGAAGGAAGGACCTAACAAATATTCCAGCACAAGGCAGAACGAATAGACCAGTAAGTTCTTCCTAAAGGAAAATGAAGGATCAATATAATCTATAAAACATTCAGCAGGGAAAAGGCTGAAAAGGCATTGCTCTGCAGTGAGCCTTGTTCTGAACACTTCTCAGAATGGTAACAAGTACTTCCCCAAAATACTCCCAAATACCTTCTTCCAGACTTCAGGTTTTATACTTCCCCCCTTGACAGTCATGTTGCATAGGAACAACTAAATCTAAATACCAAGACTAACCTCCACAGACTGTGCAGAGCAAAATGAAAGCAGCAGTCTACTACAGCAGGTAAGTCAGAAGTTCTCTCCAGCAGGGAGCCTACAAAGACCAGCCCTCCATGATCAGGTAGAATTGTGAATAGCATCTTACAATAATCTGCAGTACAGCAGATCAGCAGACAGTGTGGTCTCTGGGACAACTGGGAAAAACACCGTAGTTGTGACCACACTACAATTATGCAGACTACCCAGCATCAACCTGGAGATTATTTTAAACAACAAATGTACTGCTCAAATTGTGACCTGGAGGACCATACAAAACTTTTTGTAATTTATAAGATTATACACTTTGATTACACCAATACTCAGAAAATAGGAGACAAAAATTTGAGCAGTATCTTGAGGCACTCTTGCTGAAGGGATATGAATGAGTAAAGGTTACTCTAAACTGAAAGCTTAGTAGAGGATTAAAACTAGAGAGTAAAGTGCTTAAGATAAATGTTGGCACTGTGTCTAAAGTACCCACTACAAGGGATTAAATAAGAGAGGAAGGTCAATGATCAGAATTTGGAAAAAAAAAGAGGTCATTAATGGGCAGAAGACGAATTCTGCTTCTGAGTCTTTAAAACTGGTCAGTGAAGTTGGCATTTTCTATTAGTAATCAGAGCCAGACAAAACAGCAAGTAGCAATTCTAAAAGTGGTAATAAAAAAATTACCTAATTATCTGAGAGTTTAATACACTGTTATTCCTGTTAAGCTCAGTATGCCAGCTTCTTTACCATGTGCAAACAGCTTTGGTGGCTTTAGGGAAGCAGACCCATACTTCCTGCAGGCTTTACAGTAAGGAGGTATTTATTCCAGCTGCCCCTCTTGCACTGAACTGGACCTAAGAAGACTCAGTCAACAATCAAGGTAACTTTAGGCAAATTGACTCAAATAACATCTCACTTTAGGTAGCTTTTCTCCAGTGGGAATGAACATACGAAACAGTTAGGACTTTTTATTTATTTTAGAAGTTTAAACAACACTCCAAATTAGTCAAGCAGTATAGACTCCAACAGAAAAATTGCAATTGATAGTTACACTTAATTTCACATAATAAAGACTAGGAGTGTGAAGTTTCCCAGTATACCTACAACTCTTTACCCACAAACAGTTAACAAAATGCTGAATCACTGGAAAAAACTCTAAATCTATCCACAATGCAAGAAAAAAAAAAAAGAAAAAAAAAAAAAAGCCCACTTCAAGTCCCCAGACTATATATGTCTATCACACAAGCACACATACAAAAAGAAGATTTTTTTTTTTTACACTGCTGAGATAGTTGGGGAGATGCATGAAGTGTGCCAGATGAAGGCTACATACGTAGCCAAGTAGTATTTTCAGTAACCAAACATCATATGATAATTTTCACTGCAAATGCTAAGGATGTAGCAGGACTCCAATAATCAAGTTGACTTTGTAACTGAAGTAATTTAGGCTTCTAAAAATAGTTCTAGGATAACGAG
Organism: Platyrinchus mystaceus; assembly: GCA_035041135.1. Taxonomy (NCBI): domain Eukaryota; kingdom Metazoa; phylum Chordata; class Aves; order Passeriformes; family Tyrannidae; genus Platyrinchus; species Platyrinchus mystaceus. The sequence continues at coordinate 44,330,036 of JAWWLV010000121.1, forward strand.
GAGTACCTTCAGTAGCTGAAAAGACACAGATACACAACATTTCATCTATATATCCAGACACATAAAGGGAATTCTGCTTTCCTTTGATCTTTTCCTAATTGAAACATATAAATCAAAAATGAAACTACGCACTCCTCAGTGACTCAAATCTCCCCATTTCACTGTAAGATGCAAGTAGTACAAAGATAATGTATGCAAATTTTTAAACTTCAGGGCTTATATTTTGTTTTCTCTATGGCAAGTCATAAGAATGTTTGTTCTCAATTCTTGGAAATTAAGATTGTTAAACTCTCTTGCCTTCCAAGAGAAAGAACAAGAAGGTCAAAGACTAGTACTTTTTTGGTTAATTTTAAGACTATTTCTGTGTCTGTTTGAACAACTGAATCAAAACTGGATAGACTTCAACTCTTGAAATCTTATAACAAGTGTATTTCTGGATTTTTATCAGCTCCTGCAGTAGAACTACAAACTGTCAGGAATGCTGCACTAAGTCTTAAATATTTTCCTTACTAATTCACACTTCTCCAGAATTTAGACATTGAGAACTATTCATCCCTTCAGATAAAGATGAGAAATGAGTAACAAAAACAGTTTAAGTAATACACTAAAGCCTATCCAAATCAGTTGTTTACTAAAATTAACCAATCTGCTTTTTGTCATTTATTCCCCCAAAGAACACAAATGCTTGGTAAATGCCTCTACAATACTAAAGAGAAATATATGAAGTCAAGCGTTTGCTGAAACAAAACTGCATGAAGTTAACATCAGTTTTAATGCTCTCAATGAAGCTTTATTTTTGGCACTACCTAACAGTAATTCCTTTTCATATTTCACCTTCCCAATTTTCTCTAGGGAAAACTTTCCCTACTGTCAGAAGTCTAAAGAACCAGGAACTCCCTCATCCCACCTCACACTTAGTACTCCATACTTGCATACTTTTCCATCGAGCATGGTGATGTTTTTAACTGAAGCCAAAGAGCTCAATTTTCTCTGTGAAGGAAAAGAGGGCAAAGAATGCATGAACATGAGGATTAGCTGAGATTGTCAGAGTGGTTGAGCAAGCATCTGACAGACACAGCCTAACAGCCACTAGTCTTCCACCATCTTTCGCAAACCACCATTCATGATTTGCCTTCCACTTCCCACCTCTTAAATTATCCAGGAAGCAGAGGAAAGCTCTTTCACAATGTAAGAGCCTCAGCACCACATAGTTCAACCCCATACAAAGTGCCCCAGGGCAAGCCCCAGATGCCTACAGTGAACTACACGAGCTCAGGAGTGCAGAAGACAACCCTTTCACTGCTTCCCACTGCTTGGCTGCCGCAAAATCCCACCCACACCAAGAGCAGGTATGTATGGAGTTACCTACAGTGGAGAAGAGGACTAAAAAGTAAGACAGAGAAACAGAAGAGCGGAAGCCCTGCTCTTCTGTAACACACCAAAACCACAAAACACATGAGCTACAGAAAATAAAGGAAGATTAAAAGTGCAGAGGTGACTGAAAAAAGCCAGTGGAACTTCAGGGAAATATCCAAAACAAAGATACAATAGAAGTTTCAGCACTTACAGTTGTCAAGATATAGCACTATACTAGGACTTCATTACATTGATCACAGCATTACATACCTACTCCTTTTTCAACGTACATAAGCTAATGAATTTGCAGGGTTTTTTCTGTCCTACTCTCACTCAGCATGAGATTTAAGCTGTATCTTCCCAGAGTGCACAGCATAGTTCCCTAAAAATCACACTAGCAAGACTCATGCTTCTATTCTATTCAAATAGCACACAAAAAACCTGACTTCCAAGAAAAATGGGATTCTAATCAGACCCCAGCTTGCAAACATGAATCAAGGAGCTAACTAACGTGGCCAGTCTTCGCGAACGAACATTTGGGAAAGGTCTTTTTACCTTTCAAGCCTGCGCAGTGGATTTTTTAGGTGAGACACAGCCTGCGCTGAACTGAGCCCACCCTTTAATC
>JAWWLV010000121.1:44332116-44436128 GCA_035041135.1 Platyrinchus mystaceus
TTCGAGTGACCTTCTCTTAGATGGATGGCCTTAGGGGCTGACGAGCTCCATCTGCCCGGGGGACCCTGAAGCAGGATTGGGAATCGAACCTGCGTCCTTGGCGGTGAGAGCACCGCATCTTAACCACTAGACCGCCAGGGGTCCCCATCAAGGAGCTAACAAAGCAAGAAAAGCCTCCCAACTACACACTGCATCTTTTTCTCCTTTCCCATTATCACACATGCCAGTATCACTTCTGTACAGAGTGCTCTATCTGGAAGCAAGAGTTCACCATGCACTAATTTCTAAGTCTCTGAATACACAGTCCCCCTACACATGACAGTTCAGACCACCCGACAACTCATGACTAGCAAGAAGGTGTTTCTGTTCCTCCCCAGCAACTCTTCCCTTCCTCTTTCTCCAGCACTTCACTCATCCATTTCCTTCTTGATGCAACTCATCTCTCCAGGTTTCCAGCAAACTATTTCATTCAGCTGGATTTTTTTTTTTTTTGTTGCTGTTAAATTGCCACATTGAGGGGTCAGGCACTTATCACTGTCAGTAAAGGGAAGGCTGCAGGAGGGAGATTTCCCCCCTCAGCAGTTACAAGCTGCTCGATCAGCTTAGCCAGCTCAGACAAATCAGTCCAGGTGACAGAACAGAAGGAACCACAGGTCTCTCGTACCTGATCTTGTCCCAGGTATACCATCAGCAGATCGGTACTATCACAGGAACCAACAGCTGTGATGACACCAGCTCAACTACTTGATGCTATGTAAAGGCCCAGGAACCTTCATCAAGCAATGACTTGCCAAATTAACTGACATGCTCACAACTACTCTGAACTGGAAAAGAAAGCAAGGGTCAAACTAATTCCAGGCATATACATAAAGCCCTCCCTCCACCGCATATTACAATCCATTTCTAACATTATAATCCAATTTTCCAACAAACATAACAAAAAAGATGAAGTAGAGACATCTCAGGCAACAGCTACTACATTTCTTAACTAAGGAAGCCCACAGAGTCTGACAACTCAAAAAGGAATAAAACGGGTATTAGTGTGGTCTTGTCGATGACAGCTGTTCAGTGCAAAGAACTGAAATTCACCCGCAGAGGACAAGCAGGCGTGTTCTGGACAGCGAGCACTTCCTGGTGCGGCTGAATCCTCTTACAAAATAATCATTTCACCCTGCATTCCCTCTGCTCCCGTCTGCCCTCAAAAGACAAGCATCAAAATTAGTTTTGCCTCAGATTTTCTCTATGAGCAACACTAACTTAATTGAAAAGAGACTACCGTGACAGTGGCAAAATTCTGCAAATCCTAAAGAAATTAGATGACAAGCTGAAGGGTGTACAATTTTGTACTAATAAGTAAGCACCATGGTCTATTACAGAAATCACTGACAATAGAAACACAAAACTGATAGCTTCCTGAAGTGGTTGTTCATGGAATCACAGTATTTGCTTACACGCTCTGAGCTTAACTGTAACTATATGACAACAGCAACTTACTTTCAGTAAGTGTTAAGAATACAGTTTCCTTTTCCAGTTTTTACATATCCTCTCACTTTCCAACAGATTCTATGCCATTGTTCAAAGTGCTCACAGTCTTAAACCGCACAACAACTGATATGGTGACATATGAAAAACCTAACAGAGACTAAGAGAAAGGAGGAAGCAAAAGAAGTGTTAAAAATGAATCTTAATTAAATGGTTATTAACCTAACAAAAAAGCTTTTTACAATCAATTACACATTTTTAGTGGAAAGCTGTCTTTGAGTATGGTTAAAGAAACTCATAGGGGAAAGAGAGAGGGAAGGCAGGGAGAGTGTGACATCAAAAACACTCCTCTTAAGAAATCTGTGTACAGTCTTACAAACTAAGTGACAACTGACTTCCTGAGGTCTCATTTACTATTACCTTTGGGTTTAGAAGTAAAGCATTGAAAACCATATGCTTTTAGCTTGCAAGATTCTCTGTCCAAAGTACAATGAGGAAGAACAGTAACATTAAAATACCCTAGAAAAAGATGTGGGTTTTTTTCTCACCTATGACTCTATGAAAACAATCTCATTTTTCATTTACTCTATTTTAAACATCCACCAGTAACTCTCAGAGCCACTAAACCACATATTTTCTAAAGCACCTAAGAAGATACTTTCTTCTCTTCACTACTTGTCTGTGAGCCCACAATAAAGGAAAAAAGGAGACTCAAAAATATTTTCCCGAGTCCTTACCATGCTGCAGCTTCATTATGATAAAAACTCCATGTAGACAGGGTCTCCTGTCCAGGCAAGCAAATTGAGACCCTTCCTTCAGGAAGAGTTAGGTGTTCCAGACATATGTTTTCTGCTACCTAGCATAAGATTATGATACACATGACTAAAACAGATGGTTGTCCTACCACCTCATCAGCAACATTACAATTCTACTAGTGACACAAGCTTGCATCACTCACTCCAAGTTTCTGCAGATCCTTATACTGAAGTCTTACTGATTCACGTGGCACTACAAGGAAAAAAAAGAGTCTCCCATCCAGATTTTCTTCTTCAGCCAGTCCCATTTATAACCACAGTAGATGCTTTTCCAACTCCTAGGCCACCACATGCAGCCACCTGATTCTCTGAGTTTCCTCAATTGCTCTGCTTTCTCTTCTACAAGAAGTTTTATTCTCATTGCCAGTAATGCACCTGTTTTCCCTGCCATCTCCCTCACTGCAGAGGTAAGTAAAAGGCAGCTCTTTAATTCCTTTGGGGATACCAGGTAATGTCCAATTCTCAGTTTTTTGTTTTTTTCCCACGGGGAAGCATCTTCACACACTCTTGCCATGTTCAAAGAATATGTAAAAGAGTTCCCATTGCTCCTGTGTTCACTCATTTTAATGGATTTCTTAAAAAAAGGGCAGCTCAGGCCCTGAAGAGCTGCGACTGTTGTGTATCCCACGTCCGCCAGCGTTATCGCATTTCCGTGAACAGCCCACATTTGCTCTTCTTCAATGGTTATCTCCTGTCTGCAACACACGCCTCGCTGACAGCGAAGGCATTGTGCTCCCGCTTTGCGCCAAGCCCTGGCCCAGCGCATCCCGCCGTGAGGCAGAGCACAGGGAACAGCAGGATCGGTCAGGCTGGAAGGGACCACCGCGGGTCATTTGGTACAACCTTCCTGCCCAGGCAGGGTCATCCGAGAGCACTCGGCACGGAATTGCGTCCAGACGGTTCTTGACTATCACCAGTGAGGGAGACTCGACAACCTCTCTGGGCAACCTATTCCAGCGTTCGGTCACCCGCGCAGCATCCCGGTAACACGGGAGGGGACGGAGGGGAGCCCGCACGCACCGCCTGGGTACGCACACCGGGAATTAAATGTCGCCTTTCGGCGACGGCCGAGGCCTCTTGTGCGCAGGGACCGCTCCGGGCCGCCGAGCTCCCGGGCCGGCTCCAGGAAACACGCGGGCCCCGCGCCCGCACCGCCCCTCCCGCCGCCGCTGCCCGGGAACCCCGGGGCGGGCCGGGCCCCGCCTGCGCCTCCGCGGCTCCTGCTGCTTCCGCCCACCGCGGCGCCGCCGCCGGGCTGCCCCGGGCCGACAGCGGCACCTCCAGCCGACTCAGGCGGCAGCCGCCGCTGACAGCCCGCCTGGCCCCGCGGCTCCCGGCGCCGACCTCGGCCCGGTGAAACCCGCAGCAGGGCCTGTGCCCGCCAAGCTCCCTCCCTGCCGCCCTCCCTCCCAGCCCCGCCGCGCTGACGGTGCCCGCCCCGGCCTTACCCGCTGCTCGCCCCGCCGGAGCCGGCGCTCCCGGCCGCCCGCTCCGCTCTTATCCCGCTGTCAGCGTCCCGGCAGCCCATGCCGGGAGGTTCCTGCCCGGCCCCGCCGAGCCGCCCGCCCCCGTCGCTCCGGCAACACAGTGCCCGCCCAGCCCGCGCCTCCGCTCCCGCCCCGCTCCCCCGGGAAAGGCGGCGGAAGGGCTCTCCTGGCGGGCCCGGGGGTGGCGTCTCCCTGTGCTCCCGTGGCCCTGCCGGGACAGCGCTGGGCGGGTGCCACATGGGAAAATCCGGGATGCAATTCCTGATGCGGAAAGGAGCGGGAGGGTCGTCCCCATCTAAGGGCTCAGCCAACTCAGACCACCGCCGCCACAGCCACCCCCTCCCTGGCTTTAATGGCAACATCAGAAACGCCCTTAACGTGCGTGTCACGTATCTGTTCCCATCTCGTCCGCTGGCGCCTGGCGCTGCCGGGCTGCTGCCAGCCGCTGCCCTCTCTGGGCTGCCTTGCCTCCCTGGTTGTGGGACGAAGGGCTCCCGAGGGTTTCCGCTGTGCTTTGGTGTTTGCTTAGAGTAAATTCTTGGAGTAGGTTTACGGCTTCAGAGCTGGGCATTTGGCAGGATTGTCCAGAAGAAAGGGTTGCCCTGAAAGGGTTGCTCGATCAACTCCCTGTCAGAGCTGGTTCCCAGGCACAAATAAATCAACAGCGTGCCTCGACTCCATGTCACTGTTCTTGCCTGCTCCAGGAATTCACCTCGCACGGCCAGGGCACTTACTAATCTTCTGAAAGTGGCAGCAATATGTTTTCTGGTTATGTTAAAAAGCACGTGTTTCCTGTACTCATACATGCCTAGGTTTGGCATAACCATTTTGATTCTTGAAATAGGAAAAATGTACGTATGGAGGGTGCGCAAGTGCAACCCTCTCACATCTTTACACCTCTCCCTGGTGCATTGGCCTCCTACTCCCTGACCTTTGCTGCCTTTCCCGGTGAGGACTCTGTGATTGCATTTCAGTTATCATTCCAGGGCCTGCTGGCTACCTCAGTGGCATATTGGCTTTGTAAAATTTAAACCAGGCTGCCTGCAAGGATTACACGGATGGACAGAGTCAGATCTTGGGAATGCTTTAAACTGCATGATCCCAGGACCCACCTGCCAAAGTAAGTTTAGATACACACGATGTAACAGCGGTTAAGTCTTGCAAATATAAACTTTGATCTGCTTGTACACCCTGCTTCTTGTAGTCTTTCCCATGGCATTTATTTATGGCCACATTTCTTATTTTTTCCCTTGACACCTGCTTTTGGCTGTTGTTCACGCTGGTCCTCACCTTATCGACAGGGAGCAACCTGTCCCTGTCAGATGGGTACTGGGTTAAATGGACCTCTAGCCCAAGCCAAGAGAGCAACTTCCCTGCAAGAACCACTTTGTGCAGATCCCAAGACAGTGTCTTTCTCCAGGAATTAAGCACCTATGCAACATTTCTACACTCAAAAATGACTTAAATCCCTTGAAAAATACAGTCCTAGGCAAGTGCCACGGGTATTTCAGTAAAACCAGGAAGGGCAAGGAGCCTGACACACTGCTTTGCTGCCAAGCAAGGTTACACAGCACAGCCGTGGAGCTGCAGGCATGGGAGCCCCAGTGGCACCCCTTGCCCACCCTTGAGAAGGCCAGATCTCAGCTCAGAGAGACAAGTGGCCTTCAAGGGCACCCAGACCTCTTCATTGGCCACAGAGAACTTAAGGACTTAGGGAAAACTGGTTCATTCAATGCCCTGGAGTTTAGATGCCAGTTAGTTGCTAATTCAGGCAGACTAAATCCTACTTTTAAGCCAGTGTATTTTAAACTCCTGTAGAACATGGTAGGATTCGGTCCAGCCCACCCCATCTGGCACTTCAGCTACTGGAGAGGAAAGTGAGCCAAGATTCCCAATCCTGAGCTCAGAGAGTCGTTGCCCTGGAGCAAACCCCCTAATAACACTCACACCAATCCGCTCTACTTCCTGCAGCCAAGAAGAAAGAGAAGTCTCTTCTACCTCTGAACCAGGGCTTCCTGTTTACTGAAAAAAGAGATAACACTATTTTATCCTTCTTTCAGATCTTACAGTTGCCGTAGAATGACCACATGCATGTGTCCCTCCTCACTGCTGACAGTGGCCCAAAACCAGAGGTTTCTAGTGGCCTCTCCCATGAAACTCCTGCCCGCCAATACCTCCAAGGCTCTTTGCTGGTACTTCAGCTGCTGCCCAGTTTTCCTCAGTAGCAGATGTAGGGCAAACACAGTGCTTGACATTTACATATTATCTATGGTTTTCTCAAGGAGACCAGTGAAACTAGGCAGCCTGTACATTGCCTTATGTGGTGGTACAGCAGAACTGTAACAGTAGCAATGAAAATTAATGCAGTGGCTAGCAGCACGTCAACTCACCCTTGGAATATTAGCCTTCAAAGTGCAAAGAATAGGAGCATTTCAGATTGATAATGTAAGTTTTACTGAAAATAAGTGTTTTCAGATAAGAATTGGTTACCGCATACAAACACCTGAGTGAATTTTTGTAAGGTGTTTACTAAAATCTTCAGGAGGGAAGTTAGGCATAGCCTAAGTTGAAGTGCACTGAAGCAGTTATCATGTGTGTGCTAAAAAAGATTACAGACTGTTTGGACTAAAAATATTGTTGAGAAAGATAAATAGGTGCAATTAAAGATTTTATCAGAATTATAATGTTGTTCTCACTTGAATGCTTCAAAGTGCAACCTGTCTTTCAGCTCATGCAGATTTTTTTTAATTACAGTTAATTAATTAATTAAAACTTCTGCTACAGATACAACACCATACCTGTTCTTCAGTTTTAAATCAGAGTTTTTCAGTAAAGTACTACACATTCTGAATTCATGTATGTCAATATAAATTTGCAGCAGCTCCATGAAAGTTAGTAGAATGACACCAGTTCAAGCCACAATAACTTGCAGTTAAGTCTGGTTCTTTGTATCCTCATTGGCTCACTGATAACTCCCACTATCCTACAAACAGTATCTGAATCTCGCTTGAAATCTACAAAGTTATTAAGCAGAATTCTTCCTGAATTTCTACTGCAATTGTCTCTCTTTTGCATACATGGAGAAGATAATAAGATGGAAAACAAGCAAGAAACAAGAATACAAGTGGTGTTTCCCTACTGTTCTCCTGGGCAATAGAACAAGCCCACAGCACTAAGACCTGCACAGGTCACATTGGTATTCGAATTCTTTAGTGTGTGGTATTAATGTTCACAGAGAGTGGATTGAGATCAATAGCCCCAAAATTTTAGCAGTCAATGAGCTATTGACTGTTCCTGGAACTTCTTAAGTACCCATTACACCTTTTGCATAAGACTCCATCTACTCTTATCAACAAAGTTTCAGCTGAAAGCATTACAAAGGCAGTGTACGGCCTAGATTTTGTGAGCCATTTCTACGGTTTCATTCTCTCTCCTTTACAACAAGTTGTCTAGGAAAATTTACCTATGTTTTAGTGGTATAATAAAAACAATATTTAAAACTGTGGAGTAATAAATATAATGAGTGAACTGTCTTGAATCCAGGATCTTAAATCAGAGACATTTGTGGAAAGGGTATCTTTAGTCAGCCGAGTTGACCACAGTTTCAGCTCATCTCGGAATGAAAAATGGCCAATTTTCCCAAGGAAGCACATTACTCCTTTTTTCCCCATGCTACTTTAAAAAAATCTGAAAGAGTACATAAAATAGAAAAATAGTTTTTCACTTGTGGAATCACAGAATGGTCTGAGGTATTTGTTAAAAAAAACCATAATGGTCTAAGTGTGATCTACCTATGTCTTGAGGAGAAACAGTCTGTGTGTATCTACTCACTTCCAGACCAATGTTGGAGGAGATAGCTGTTGAATAAGATCAAGGATGAAAAATCCAGGCTGGACACTCTTCATGTTTGCATTCTTCGTATTTGAATACAGTGGTATAGAATGAACAGAGAGAAAAGAAAAACTTCATCCAGTAGTTAGAAAGCAAAAGGGGGAATTAAATGCTTCCAAAAGGAGCTTAAAGCACAGAAGTTGTGGGAAGCCTTCCCTAGTTGTTCGTAATCCTTCTTTAAATTTTCATACTGCAAGCAGGGCTTGATTTCCAGTGATGCTTGATTTTTCATTGCAGTAATTCCTGGTCAGCACACATTGACATGAGGATGTATTTACTAATGGTTCTAGGTCCCATTTCCAGAACAGAAGAGCAGGTAGCCAGATAGACAGGTGGAAACACACTGTATGACCCCTAAATTTGTCCGATGTCTAATCTAGATGAAAGAAGTAAAAATTACTTTCATTATCACTTTTGAATCAGTGAGTCTACCTTGATCAGCCTTGGCTTTTCCATATAGGTGGAATTCATCAAGTTTAAAGCTTACTCAAAGACAGCTGAGGTAAATCACTAGTTGCAATGTATGCTGAACCAAATTGCCTTTAGTGCAATGAGTTTGAATTATGTAAGAAAACTTGATTTATGTAGAAATAATTCCCACTACAAAGAATGACACAAGCTTAATGAGAAATGCAAATGGCTTAAAAACCTGTATACAGGATTTGAGCTTTAATTTGCTCCTTCTCACAGCTTGTAAATGTATGAATTACACCAGATCATGGTCTCTTACAGTTACACATTGTCATATGTCTGTAACAATGTCTAAAGACTCATGCCTATTCTGCATTAAATAGTCAGGCAAAGGATGTGCTCTTGAGCTGAGTCAGTTGAAGAGGTGAAACTGAGATGAAATCTCAATAAAAGCATACTGGGCTGCAGTTTTCATATGTTCTTATTTGGTCCATTGTTGTCTTTAGCCGGATCTACAGCCCATGTGAAAATACTAGACCTCCTTATCTTCCTAATCCTCTGCAAAAACATATTGCTCATGGTTTCAAGACTCCTTGTCAAATCTCCCATCTGCTTCTTTTTTGTTCCATTTTGAAGAGTCACAGACTATTTAATAATTCACTCTCTACCATTTGTTCAGCTTTCTTGCTCTTCTTTGAACCTTTTTCTTGTTCTTGGTAGCATGAGAGAATTAGAGCTGCAGACAATACTCGAGATGTGTGTTTGTCATTAATTTCCTGCATATTATATGCATGTTTTTCTCTCTATTTTTTCCATATTAATTCCTAATTCTATATTCCCTTTCCTCCTCTACCACTGAAAACTGGGTTGACAACTTTATAAAACTGTGTGTCATAACTCAGGGACTTCTTCTGCACAAGTAATAGGACTTCTCTCTTCAACACTTCTCTCTCTGCACGCAGTTAGGATTGTTTTGACTGGAGGTACTTTTCTTTGCTGTTATCAACATTGGGTTTTTCTCTGCTATTTTAACCCAATAACTCACAGCTTGGAATCTTTTTGTTTCCAGCTGACTTTCATTTTTGCTACCTAGAGTAACTTGCCATTAGGAAACTCTCTCACCTCAGACTATGCTTCTTTTTCCACATAACTTTGATGTCAAACAACACAACTCCAGGGGCAGATCTCTGAGACTTCACTGAGGATTTCCCAGTTCTCCCTCCTCCCCAAAAATTTCACAGAGTCATGAGATTTTTTTTTCTACAAATTCATATCAATTTTTCCTCATTACATCACGTATGTTCATGCACCTGCTAACTACATTATGTTACATTTTCTACCAATTAGTAGAAATTCAATATCTCTAATTTTTTATTTTTTTTTTAAGGCTGTGCCTTTCTAAATTTCATGAGCTTCATTATAGTCAGTGTAGCATTAGAAAGATTCAGCCACAAAACTTTTTCTTTCACAAAAAAAAAATCACTCTAGGTTGATCAGATGTTTTTTGTTTGTTTGTTTTTTTAAGGAAAATAGGTAAGACATCATCCACACAAAGTTGTTAATCACAAGACAATGAATAAATTATGAGGCACACATAATCATTTTCTGGCAAGCTGACTATGATTTTTACAAATGTATTAACACTACATAACAGCAAATAAACCTGTTTGAAACATTTCTCTCCCTGCATAAGTCTCATATTACATTTCTGCCTGTGATTTCTGACCAGCAATATAACAATTTTTTTTACAGTGTAGTGGTTAATTTCTCAGTGAATTTTCTTTGCTGAAAAAGGAAAGGTAATTCAGTAAAGATAAATGTTCCAATGTTCTACATTTAAAAAAACCGGTTTTTTTTCCCTTTTCTTTTTTTTTTTTTTTTTTTTTTTTTTCTGATTAGAGCATAGGATAACACCATCTCCAGAAGCAGTAACCCACCTTCATGAATGGAATGCTAAGCAGCATTCAAGGTGCTCCTTACTGCTGGTAAAGCAGAAAGCAATCACAGGGATGCTTTCAAATACTCCTCTGGCACTGGGAGCACTCATGGCTGCTTTTTCCCTCCATTGAGGAGGTACAGGTGTGGTGTCAGGGGAAGGTGAGGGGCTGGTTCACTGTCCATTCCCCACCAGTCACAGTGTTCCTGGGAGCTGTTGTCATCATTGTGAATAGGATGTTTCCTTAGAGCTGCTCTAATGAGGACAAACTGCTGCCCCCAGCCCAGCAGCTCCCGATATTTAGAGATGTTTGTTTCACTGTTGGTACATAAACCAGCTTCAGCTCTGGCACAGTGGGGGAATCTGACAAGAAGAATGATGATGCTGGGCAAGCAAAAGGGTGCAAGAGAGCCAGCAGGGATGGTACAGAGGGTTTCCATCGCCTGCTTTGGAATAAACCCAGCACATGAAGTAGTCACTGTAACAACACTCAGCCTTTGTGCTTTTCTGCTTTTCTGTCTCAAGATTAGCATTTCTGGGCAGGCACTAGCTCTGAAGATGCAATGGGACACAAAACATGCTCTATTTCAGACACTGTCATTTTCCCACAACCAGCAACAGCCTGAACCTTTCTGACAGTGTCATGTCAGGTCCCCTACATGCTCCTCTTACTGTGTTTCTGCTCTATTCTTTCTCCAGGTATCTTGAGCATTGCTTCAAGCCACAGATTTGATGCTATAATGTAGCCTTCAAAAAGAGAAAATGCCAGTGACTCAAGGTAAGGGAGTGAGCCACTTTTGCAGTTTTATATAACTCATTGGAGCTCTGTAGTTATTTAGTTGCATTGAATAATTCATCGGGGAGGCTGTCTGAACTGCAACAGCCTCTTTGTTTCCTATAAAGGGTGATGCCTGTTCATAGGGCTTCAGACATCTATCCAGCAACTGTCACAGACTTTTTTAGAAACAAATGCATTTATACATTCAGAGACTAGCTCCCAGCACCCACCCAGGCCCTCTGCCAAATCTTCTCTTTTTCACAGTAGAAGGCAAAATCCTGTTCACAGTTTTGTCAGCATTACTCTACCACTTTCAGTGAAGTCACCCCAGAGTCGCAGGGGTGCAAATGGATATGATATACTCTATAGAGTTTCACCAACTCAGCACACACCATCATAAACCTTCTGCCCCACCTGGTCAGTGGTTCTCCCCTGCCTGCTAACCAGGCACACAAGCTGATGCACAGATACCAAATCACAAATATCACTCCCCAGACAAATGTCAAAACACATGTGACTCAGGAGGTAGTCATCCTGAGTTCTCATGCCAGACCTCACCAGAGACCTCCTTGCTAACCTGCACCCCAGACAAATGCCCCATCCAACTCTGCTCAGGCTGATCTTACTGCACCTCCTCACACAAGAAACCTGACTACCAGCACTCCATGACAAGAGCAATGACCCTCCTCCGGGACCTTTCTTTCTCGCATCAATCTTCCCCATTTCCATACAGCTTACCCTTCCCTTAAAAATTAGACATCATTGTAAGGAATAAAAACTGTTTAAAAACCTGTAGAGCATACCTGTTTCCTCAGAGAGTTCCGACTAAAAAGCAAAAGCACAGTGACACAGAATTACATGGGCATCCTCCTCCTGGGGACTGCTCTGCTAGCATTTGACATGGACCCAGTTAGAGGGATGCTGCTGCATCTGCACAAACTGCTGCAGTGAAACCTTGGAGTTTCTGTCAGACTGCTGGATGCAATCACAGCTTTCTTGCTGGTATGCTCTGGCTCCCTTTCAGCTCCACACAAGCAGCCTGCCCTGCAGAGGTATGGAATTCAAAAGTTGCTTTGGTTTGTTTTTCTTTGAGTTGGTTATGCTACTGTGTCTGCAGTGCTGCTGATGGAAAAAAATAAAGGAAAGGGGGGAAAGAAAAAGGATTCCTGCAGGCTTTTACTGTCAGTGGTGCAGGAGGATGAGTAAACAGTGCAGACAGATAAAAAGATTGTGCTAAGTGGTGCAAGAGGCTAAAAGCTTTCCAATATGCCATTCCATTGTATGCTTGAATATTGTATACAGACATATAAAAAGGGAACAGTTCGGCCTTAAGGCCATATTCATGAACTGAGACAACTGTGTGAAGAACTAAAAACTCAATGCTGTTCTGCCAAAAAGAGTTTCAATAAGCAATCTGAGATGATTTTCAAAATTTGTTTCTAGTCTCCAACTGGTGTTTTTTCCCTAAACACAACATTAAAAAAAAAAAAAAGGTAATCAAAGCACACAATCAAAACCTGCACATACTTCTCAGAGCCTGCAGTTTTAGAGGTGTCCTTTTGAATTTCCGTCTGCTAGGACAGCAAGGCCAGGATCCCCTTATTCTAGTCACACTGAAGAAATTATATTAATTCTCAAATACCAAATTACTTGAGCTTACTTGTCTTACGGCTAACACTGGTGAGCATGTTTTGACTAAATGTGAAGAGATCCAGAGCCACAAACCCTTGAAGAGAGTGATCTGCCTTAGCACTGTGAATGTGCACTGTGAATGTGCAGCAGCCAAGTGTCAAAAGCACAGCTAAACCTGAGAAGTCACTAACTCTTTATGCACCTCCCTGAACTGTCAATGTAATATTTGTGTTTCTCGTGAAGAATTGATGGTTAAGACTGCTGCTTTGAGCTTTCTTGACACATATCACCATGTCAATTTACCTATTAGTCTTAATTTACTGAATTACTTATGGCTTCTCCTGTCAGTGTGATATGGTCTTGGGATTTGCCTCAAATATTTGCTGGGCATATTATTTTTTTACTTTCTGCATTGTCAGAGCTACATCTCAGGGCATAGTTTCACTAAGCCCAGGTGCTGGAACAGGAGTGCTCATGCTTGTCTCATCTTGCAGTCTGCTGGATCAGCCCACTGACCCAGCTGAAAAACAATCTTCTGTTTTTCTGGGACAAGTTTTCAACCAGATCAGCTTGCTGACCTCTTTGATGATATAGTCATGAGTACTCTGCCAACAAAAGGGAAAAGGGGGACATGCACCTGCAAAGTGAAGGAAAATGCCATCTGTTTTGGTTTCAGACTGCATGTCAGTCTCTCAAGGCTCTCCATGAAGGCAAAGTTCACCACATGCTCACTGAACAGTGCAGGTCCTGGCCAAGCACAGTAGTATCAGGCTTGAGTCTGCATTTATAGTCACCAGACCTAGTCCACCTTAATTTCAGAGGATTTACTCCAAATTTATACTTATCTGAGGGGTAATTCAAGAAATCTCTGTACAAGGAGCAGCTGGTATGAAAGAATAAGACACAGATCACCACCAATGCAGTATTTCTGAAAACATGTAGTCACTATTTAATTTGACTTCTCAGTTTTGTCAAGCTCTTTGAAATTCTCCAGATGTAAAAATCCTTTCCATTCTTATACCAAGAGGAAACTTCTCAATTTCACGGAGACAAAACCCAGCACAGGAAGCTATGAAATACTGTACCACTATACAAGAATTTGTCTGACACAGAAACCTAAAACAATTCCTGCATTGTGCTGTAGTATCTCCATGCCATAAGATGACCAGGAAATCTGTTTGTACATCTGCTTGGGCAATTGTAAATATTTTGATGGCTCTTTACAGTTCTGCTTGGCAGTTGGACACCTACACTAGGCAAATGAGGCTTGATCTTTTTTTCATCTAACTTCTCCCCACAATAAATTAGACATTCAATCTAAACCAAAATTCTTATATGATCAGTGGGGTGAGATAGTAACCTCCAGAAGGCAACTCAGTCCATCCTAACAGAGGTATGTTGCGTAAGTGGGATCAACTGGCCCCTGAAAATGCCGCTTTACCTCCTTGGCCACTGATGATAAAAGTAGCCAAGGTCTTAAACTGAAGAGGGAAAAGACTTTCTCAGGGCTCACTAAAGGACAGATTTGAACCAAAGAAAACTCATATTCATAAGGAAAAAGTGGGCTGCGAGGATCATCTAGATCTCTCTCTAAGCTATGCACAGGTCTGTCAAAAACTGGCGCAAGCCTATTTTCTTCTAACTTCCTGAGTTATCCTTTGCCTATGGAAAGGGAAGGAGGTCTGGTTGTACTTAGTCAGTCAGGAAGTCCCAGGGCTGTTGCAGCTGGGAAGAGGGATTGGGAAAAGGGGGCTCCTTTCTCCGGTACGTGACTTTTGTGGGCAGAGGAAGCACACGATGAGCCAAAGTGCAGAGGTCCAAAGCCAGGGTAGAGTTTAGATCCTGCTCCCTCTGAGCATGTACCCAACATACTGGAAATCAAGCACAACAACCTGATGAAGGTCCAGAAGTCTGAAGCACTTGGAAGACTGGAAGTGCTCCGCTGGAAGAGTGAGAGTGTCAGGCTTACGAGTCTATATGCATGTTGTACAAAGTCAATTTGTCACTTGCTGGCTCCAGCCCTGGTTGGACATAAATCTTACCATGACTAAAATTTTAAACAGACATTTCTGTTCAGACAAGAAGGCAAGTGTGTGTAATTTGGAAACAGAAATGCCTAAATGCTGCATGCACTCAGCACTGAAACAGCACCATTTCCAGGGCCTGTGTGTGTCACAGCTGACGGCATTGGAGCCTGAGTTTTGGAAATGGCTCCCTCCAGGCAGAGCAGGTTTGTTACTATGCTATTTCTGAGCCCTCTGCTTACTTCTATTACTGGAAAGGACTTACATTTGTTTCTAAATCTGTCTCTATTGATTAGCACTTAGTAACTGGCTGCATGGCTTAATATAATGATCATAGCTCTTGCTCCTTTTGTTATTCCTGATGTGCAGAAGACTGTTCTTTCTTTTTTTTTTTTAGTTGCAGGATGTTCCTGTTAGCTTAGCTTAATACTGTGCATACTTTACAGTCCAGGGTATTTAGAATTTTATTTTGAAGCATTTTACACTGGCAACAAAAGGAAAACGAAGTATGTATTACTCATTTTGAATGTGGTTATGACTATCTACCAAAACATTATTGATGTGTAGAATATCACATAGCTCATCAGGTTTTATGGCACTAGGTATTTTGTTGGCTCTCTCTGTTACAGAAAAGGTGTGGTTTTCCCACAAGTATATTAATTACACTTACAAATTACACTGTTTGTAAGTCTATGTTTTGGCCGAAAAATAAAGTTCTTCTTTTATCAGAGCAGTCTGTCAAAAAGAGTTTGCCTTTAAAGATACTCATTGTTAATATCCCATTATAAAATTATCATTACCTGACAAGCTACTAGGTTCTGTCTGTAGTTGTTTTCTGACCAGGGCATTACACTTTCTGTGATTATATCTCTAAATAACTTTTGCTTAGCTCATTCATTTGGGCTCCTTTCCTGAGGAAAACTTGTTTTCCGATGTCAATTATTAGTTACAATAATTTATTCGACTATTTTCTTCAATAATTTCTATTACTTTTCATCCTGATAAGAGAGTCGAAAACTGAAGTAAAGTTATACATGGTTACACAAGTGGTCACTTTGCTGTAGATGTTCAGTCAGAAGCTCAGCAAGATGGTAACAACAGTTCTAGTGTAGTTCAGTGGAAAGAGAATATATGGACAATTATTGCATGCAGTGTGTCCACTCATGTGATATTCATGCCCCAGCCCTTTCCACAATATCCCTCTAGCATCTGTTTCACCGCAGATTGGGATAAGTTATGGTTCTTCAGGGCTTGTTGGGGAAGAGGATCAGACTAAGTTCCTGTTGAGGTTTCTCAATGGGAGGGGAGCTTATCTACCAGCATTTCCAGGAATGCTGCTGTACTTTTTGCTTCTGCTTCCAAAGACTGCAGCAGTTCCCACTGCAGGTCTCCCAGCCACAAGCCACTGTCTGTGATACTGCCTAGGGTAAAATAGAAGTTTCTAGGTGGCCACCGCTGTGATTGTTTTCAAACTGCAGAGCAGTGGTGCCCAAGTCCTAAAGAGAACAGAGATACACTCATTTCCCCATCCAGCAGTTTTGCTGTTGCTATTCTTCATTTTGAGACCTAAGAACATCAGGTTTTGGTCAGAGTCAGGATCTAAAACAGATCACAAAGAACTGTTTCTGATGCAGCATTGAGCCATCCAGGCAGGATGCTGCTAGAAGGTGTCTGATGACAATATCATGAATTCTGGGAGCCATCTTTGAGTCTCTGGCTCTTCCTACACAGTTCTGTCATGTCCTGAAATCAACTCAAACACCTCTCAACTATTCATGACCAGTAGGAAATGGAAGCTGATCATTCACCTTTGTCTCTTTTCTGAGAAAAGGACTTTAAACTGGTACTGGAGGACTGAGTAGAGTAGCCCAGCAGATTATATACTCCATCCTCTCCCACTGTACAACAGGGCTCCTGTTCAAAAACTTACAAGAAGCCACTGCGTCAGATATTTGGGACTTGTGTCTAAGTCATCATGACTATAGACAGAATGGATATGAACACCATGGATACAGCATCTGGAATAGTCTTTACAGTGCATAAGTGGGGTCAGTTTTGCTTATGATGATGCTGACTTACCAGGTCAATTCTTGAATACACATTTTTCGTAAGGTGATACTGGAGACCAGAGGCTCTCCCCTGTGGCATGCACTCTGCATACCAGCTGCTTTAACACATCCTACTTGTACTGAACACACTCAGAAAATCATGCTTTAAAACTTTGGATGTCAGAAGAAGTGGCACCTCAGTAGCACTAACGCTGTCCCAGACAGTGACAACAGTGCTAGGACCTTTAAAAAAGCTAGATGTCTGTTCCTTTTAACACAAAATCTCTAAGAGGTGGATGAGGAAGATTACAAAAAATTAGAAGATAATTCTAATGTAGACAGCTGATGCTGTTTTAGCAGCAACATACAACAATTTTTAGTCATCCTTCAAAGGATTCTTATCTTTATCTTGGCAGGATAAACAAAACCACAATCACAGGATATACAAATTATTCATTCTGTAGGGCTCTCCTTCTTCAGCTCCAGTGTGAAAACACAAAAATGCAGAATGTCATTTAAGAGTCTAGAAAGGCTGGGGGTGGTATCTTCGGGTCTGTGCTCTGCTGCTCTCACAACAGCCTTCCTGTACAGTGTACAGTGTAACAGCTCCTATATTCTGCTTGTACTACTGTAAGAGAAAAACAATGCAACTTAGTCACAGATGGAGGCTGTCATTTCAATGAAATGGCCAGAATCAAATCATGCACCTACATTCAGTGAGATAGCCATTTTGAAAGGAGATGCTAAGAAAGTTCCCTTCCTTAACTTCACCGTGATCTAAAATAAAAACAAACAGAAACACACATCCCTAATCTTAATATTTAAACAGTTTCCAGTAAAAGAGACATTTTGGTCAGAGTCTGGTTTTTGTTGCTGCTTTTTATTCCTAAAATGGGAGGAAGGATGGTCTTGTGATTATAGTTGCAGGCTACAAGTCAGGAGATCGACATTAAGCTTTTCAAAATTTTCCTCAGTAGCTTTGGTCTCTGTTTGCCCCAGGAAAGAGTGAATGACGTGCTTCCTTAGCCTGAAGGATTATAAGAACTTTTAAGAATAAAAACAAAAAATGCTGGATTTAAAGTCTAGTGATTGGCTCAAATTTTGTGTAACTAGGTCTAGTTACATTTCCAGCAGAAAATCTGACTAAATTAATATTCTGTATGCATCTAAATCACTGTGACCGCTCATCTTGCAAGCAAGCTTGGAGTAAGCATTCAGTGCCATACTGATTGACACATGCCTCATCTATGAGATGCCATTTTGAGGTCACAGCCAGGTAAACACAAAAATGTCAGTTCCCAAATACATTACAGGCTGAGCTTTTCTATAACAATGTGACAAGGAAACACCAAGTAGTATTACTCATGCACACTTGTCAATCTATCTGTTACATTTACCATGCAGTACTGCCTGAAGCCTGGAGAGTTCAGGGTCCCATTGGGCCAGGTGGGGTACAAATAAATGACCTCTTTTCTTAAAGCAGGTTTTGGAGACAGAGGAAATCTTGCTGCAGTCATTGCAGAATTACATGCTTCACCTGACAATGTTCACCACTTTGTAGGAATCATAGAATTATAGAATGGTTTGGGTTGGAAGGGACCTTAAAGATCATCTAGTTTCAACCCCCCCTGCTGTGGGCAGGGACGGCTTTCACTAGACCAGCTCCATCCAACCTGGCCTTGAACACTTCCAGTGTTTACAAGGAGAAGTTTACAAGGAGAAAAGCAAACACAGCAAGCTACAGCAGAATGGGCTGCTGCTTGTAAAAGCACTGCCAGTCAGAAAGCAGACAGCCCAAAGAGTGAATTCTGGCTGCCTGAAGCTGTTGGAAACTTCTGAGAGGGCAGGCCATGGCAGGAAATAAAAAAGCACATTGAATAAATCACTTGATGCTCTGATTAAGAAGCATGGGACTGTGTATCATGTGATAGTTAAAGCCGTAAGCTCCAGCCTTGAAGATATTATTTTGTACACGAGCAGTCTGAATGGGCAGATGGTATTCATGAGCAGGATTACTATTTCTAGCAAAACAGGTCAAACCGAGTCACTTAGAAATGGAATTAAAATGTAAAGATCATTATCTCTGAAGGTATATGACTTTTAAAACAGAGCTAATGAATCAGGCTCATTATAATTGCATCATTTTGAACAACAGAGACATCATGTGTAATAGAGAAAAGTTTTGCCTTTGTTTCTTTTCTCTCAGCTAACTACACACTCATTTTCCAGCATAAAATTTGCCTCCAAATAGGAATGGATCGGCTGACTAGTACTGACCAAAATTACTCATATTCCTATGTTATCCAATAAGGCTACAGGCTGAGTGACATCGTGTTGTGAGTGAGAGCAAGTGCTACACACAAAGAGTGGTTTGCTGACTGCAATGACTGCCCTTATAAGCACTACCCCACCTCACTTTCCCATGGCTTTTCTGTTAGCAGGTGCTTCCATGAGTGACTGACTGCTCTGAGCCAGGGCTTAAAGCAGGCTGCATAGAGAGCTCAGGGATCAAACTCCCTGCCCCCTATATGGCATCATTAGGATCAGCCACGTGGCAGAGGTGTCCACATTACTTCCTATAGCAACAAGGAGACAGCTTTGCTACCTCTAGTTGCCAGCTAGTCTGGAGCAGATGGTAGGAGGAGCTGTTTTTGCAAACACAGGTTCCAGTAGCCCTTCAAACCCTCCCCCCAGCCTCCCCACGCTGAGGGAGAAGTGACAGAGATTCCAGGACAACAGCAAGAGCCAGGCAGCTGCTTGCAGGGCCAGGATGACAAGCTGATGCAAAGTCCCTGCAAAGGACCAGAAGGTGCTTCGGAAAGGGCCTAAAGGAAGGAGACATCATTCTACCTTTTCTACATGAGTATTAGCTCTCTGGGACCATTTCTCACAGACTCATTCCCAGCATTCTTCTTTGCCATAAGACCTCCCCAAACTCCACCACTTTAACAGAGTATTAGCAGGAAAAACATATCTTGGTTGATTTCGTGAACATCAAATGCCCAGGAATTTCAAGTGCTCTGCTTTGTCTTCCCGAGCCTGGGTGGATGAGACCCTGCTCAGCTCCCCACGGTGTGGCTAGCTGCCTTTTCAGCCCTGGGTCAGCTTCCAAATCTCCTCAGCACCGGCTGACATTGAGCTCCCAAGGCAAACCTGGGAAATCTCACTTGAACCCATGTCTTGCTCAGAAGCCTGCAGACAGGCGTGTGCAGCAGCCCACTCCAGCATGTGGTGCTGGGTGGTGAGAGGCAGCTTGCAGGAGCTTGGGAAGGTGCTGCCAGCAAGCTGGGCTGGCTGGGGCTGTTGAAGAAGGCAGGCAGCTCCCTCACCTTAGGCAGGGGAGGAGGCAGCAGGCAACAGCCTCACAAACCAGAGCAGAAGGAGGCCACCAGCCTGGGACAGCTCTGCTCTCTTGTGAGAAACAGGGTGGCTCACCCCTGCTCTGCCTGTGCCACTTCTGCATCACCAGTCTTAGAAGTGTGAGGAAATTACACCTGGGGCTGCCACCAAGCCTATAAAGGCTTAGGCAAGAAAACAGAGAGTATCTTGCTTCACTGGTTGTTGGAGGTGTAGTGTGGAAAAACCATGAACCTGGAGAAGAGCAGAAGTGGGGCAAAAGAGAGAGGTAAAGACTTAAGGGAGCTGTCGCGGAATTAATAACTCCTTGAAGAAGATTCTCATCATCAGGTGGCTCTCATATGAGGCATGATTTCAGCTGAGCCTTCAAAGACAGCAGATGCCAAAATCACCTTGTTACATCCATGCAGGAGAGAGGACAGTACTTTCCTTATACAGCAGATGTGCTGGTTAAGCAACACCAAGAGGGCTCAGATTGCATTGGGATGTTTGTGTGGTGACTACTGCACAAACTCACAGTAAGGCGGTCTTTTCTGCAAAGGGCATGCACTGCAGGTTGATCCACTACTAAAAAGTAGAAGGAGAGGGGAGACAACCTGCCATCACAATTTTACCTGCAGGAGGAAAAGAAGTACAGTGGGAAACCAAAGCTGAAGGTGGTAAACTGTCGACAAAGAAGTGAAAGAACAGACAGGGAAGTGGCTGGAAGTGAAAGGAGTAAAGTATCGCAAAAAGTTTGGCTTGATAGCCAACCTGCAGAGGAGGTAACCAGGGACACAGCACAGCAAGCAACTATTTTGACTGACTGCTATATATAAAAGATATAATCTTGGTCCAAAAGTAGGGGTATAACTCATTCTTCAGTGATACTTTTATTCTAAGCCTCAGACTCTTGTGCAACCAATTAAAATGTGTTTTGTGTTTCTTCTACCCATGCCCACACATGAACTTAATATGCATGATCATAACACTTGTGAGAAATACCAAAACAAGGATTTTGGAACGTAAACCTGTGCATTCAACTGCAAGACACACACAGTATAAACAGGGCCTTTAGTGTGCCTCATTCAGCTATGGGGGCCACGGAGATGGGGGCAAAGGGCCTGCAGCAGTTTGCTTCTCACCTGCCCCCTCTTTTCTGGGCTCAGTCTTTCAGCAACAGTGGCAATTGCTGGCAACTCTGGTGGCTGTCCTCTTTAAAGTTTCAGTTAAAGGACATTTATTGATTCTTTGTCTCTTATATCTTCCTATTTTTCTTTTTTTTCTTCTTTTCTTTTAAATTTTATTTTAATAAGTTGGAAAGCAAGGTATGTAGAGTAAGAAATATCAAAGGGAAATCAATGACATTTCTTTCTGGTTCACAGAAACCGGAAAGGTTGTCAGCTTCTTGGCAAATATGCAAAGAACTGAATCTAACCACTCTCACTTGATGTTGTAAACAGGATTTAAATGCTACATTAGGCTTGTGACTTCTCTTTTGACTTCTATTATCCATAATTCATTATTTGTTGCATGTGACTCATCGAGTAAATCGTATGCATTATTTCTGCTACATAGTGAGTTTATATAAAATTAGTCTAAGAAAAAGATCTCCCCGAAATGTGAGCAAAAAGAAACACCTTTTGCAAATGTTGGTAGAAAATTAGAGAAAAACAAAAGTAGGGTACGTTGAGCAGGATGGCTCTTTTATAGGTAAAAGATGGGGAAATATTTTATTTCCTTTTTCACTCACGTCTTGTAAAGCAATGCCAATTCACGCAGAGAGAGACTAGGCACAGGGGAGGCAAAGGTTATGTCTGATACAGATAAACTTCTCTTTTGTCTCATTATGTGGTCAGTTTCTGAGCTGTAATTTGAACTGTGGATCAAGTAAATGTAACAAAGACACAAAGCATTAGTCAGACCTCAGTAGGCACAGGTCCTCAGATTCAGTTTCCAAACTTTCCAGTTTGTGGCTAGCATCAGATATCATAAGCTGTACAACTATTCTGTACAACCCTTTTAAAAGGGTTCAGTTGTCTGAAGAGAACATAAGAATGCCAGTGATGAATTACAGTATTCAGGCAATTAAGTATGCATGCTCCCTTTTGCCTCCTTCTTCCATTTATCAGATTTTATAGTGAATTTCAGCTTATCTCTTCACAAGCACCTTTATTTGACATCCCGCAGCAGAGAAGCAGCATCTGACAGTTTGGCTTCAGCCTTTTAGAAAGAGAGTTGTTTGAGTTTGCAGACCATATGCTTACCACACAGGTGTACCTTCTTATAGACTGAGGTGTCATCACCACACCTTAATTCTGGAGTGATTCAGAGAGGCCTTAGTGTAAGTTCATGCCAGGCCCCATTCAGCAATTTGGCCAACATGCAAATGAAATATAAATAAATGACAAACTGGTACAGCTTCATCTTGCAGAGTGTCAAGTAGCTCTTGGAAAGTGTTTAGAACTTTCCACTTCAGTGGAAAGCTTTCATGGAAGCTGAGAGATTTCAGCATGGCCAGAGTTGGTCTGTCACTTGGTAACACTCAGCCTTAGAGATCAAGGGGAGTGAGTTGCTGCAGAGACCCAGAACTGTGGCAGATTTGCCAATGTGACAGCTACTCACTCAGGAGACAAAGCTCTGGCCGTGATTCCTGCAGCCCGTTGTTTTTCTATGGCAGATAAAGGGAAATCCTAGGCACTCTAGACTCTGAAGCATTCCTGAATAAATCCAAGGCCATCTCCATCTTGTTTAAGGATTGAATTCTCTTTTTCAAGTTTAACTGCCCTGAGGTAAACCCTCCTCTCCTCTATCTCCACAGTGCAGGCAGTATGTGAGCCTATAGACCACTTATGGCATAGATAACACCAACATGACAATAGTGACAAGTTTATAGGCAACAGTACACACAAAAGCAGAGATTTCTACTTATTATCTCTGCTTTTAGTATCTGTACTATTTATGCTAACTGTTCAGGTTCATTGAAAAGAGGTGCATTTTTCAAACTGGTATATTTATTTTAGTGAATATTTACGTATATGTACTCCCATATCAGGTGTGTACATGACAGACTAAGTAAAATCAGTTTAGCAGACCAAACAGAGTACAAAAGGCAGCAAAAATTATTCTCCAGGCTGTGCTGCCTTGCCCCCTCAAGAACCCACATCACCTCCTTTAGTCACTCTGACACTCAGTAACTTTCTAACTTCATTATGCAAACAATTTACACAGAAGTTGATGCTTTTATGTTGCTTTTCTTCAAAAGGATTATGTCAGTGTGTGTCTCTAAGGTTCATTCATGTGCTGCTGTGCCTCCAGATTTCAGTGGCCATGGCGGTCATTTATCTGTGTAGGAGCCACTGCAGGATCTGGACTCAAAATGGAAGTAGTGGCCTGTGGGGTCAACCTCTGACTAGGACATTCCTCTTTCCTGCACTATTGCATGTTGTAACACTGACTGTGTGCTACACTTCAGGCTGAGATGCTTGGGAGTTCCGTAAATGGAAATGCAAAGACAAGAGAAGCCAGTCACTAAGCTGAGAAGTGCTGAGAGAGATATTTAACAGTGCCCAGTGGAGATGCCCCACTAAACTAATGCAAACATAATAAACAGAAAAGCTGCAAATTATCAAAAGAAGTTAAGCAATGAAAAGTGGCAGAAAGCCAAGTAGCAATAGAGTCTCTTAATGCAGAGGGAAACCACTCAGCAAACATGCAGTTTGTAATACCAAAGGGAGAAAAAGACAGATACCTTTTAAGATGATGACTTTCATTGTATTGGTAATCCTTCATGTATTTTTTCTTACTGAAGATATTTATATACATCCAATGGATGAAGGATGGTCACAGAAATTATGTTGTTTTAAATATATTCTTTGAAGCCAAGTGGTTCTCCTGGTTCTCCTTTGGAAATAAAAAACAGGCTCTAGAAGTATTTAAAAATGAAAAGGGGAACTACTTTCCATAAGTCTGCTGTACTCCAGGGTTATAGTAAGAGGGGAACGTGCAGGCATTTTCAGGAAAACGAGAAGGCGCCACAGAAGAGAAACATTACACATGCATTTGCATTTCTAGCTCCTGGAACCCCGAAACACTGGGACCACGTCACTGGTCACTATGGTTACAGACAGATGTGAAAGCTCCCTTTGAACAGACTATCAGCTGCTGTTGCTAGTGAAGCCCACAGACAGGCAGTGAAAGATGGGAGAGAGTGGCAGCCTTTCTCCAGCCTGCAGCAAAGGATGCCCATCGTGGTTCAGAGGTCTCTCAAAACCATGCCCTGCTAATTAGCAGAAGTAGTGCTGGAACGTACAGACCATGGCAGGGCTAGCACAAATGCAGCACAGACAGTGGGATTGTCTGTGAGAAGCTGATCTACTTCTCTGATGCAAAAGCAGGCAACGAACTAGGCATTAATATGCAGCCACTGGCAATTTAGGCAGCATCCATAAGCAAAACAGTCATCTTCTTCAAAGGTGGGGCTGAAATGGAGGTAATGACTGAGCGCCAGAGGGTCACATCGCAGTGCAAACCAGTTCTCTTCTTTGCCTGTACTCTATATCATTTAGTGTTTGCATAACAAAAGTGTCTGTTCAAGATGGCAACATGCAGAAACCTGGATGTTCCCAAGTCAAGGACTCTCTGGCACAAGTTATTTCTATCATCCCAAGCGTGGGCAGGAAAAGAAAAAAATTGAACCTACCACAGCTGGAGTGAATTGTCCTTATATAACACTGTTTTTGGTAAGGAATCATTCCAAGCAATACTCTCCTGACTGCAATATTTGTCCTGTGAGTCAGGAAGCCTTGCACTCCACTTGTGTCACTCTGCCCACTTTACCTTGGGATATGTCTGTGTATGCATGTGGATGTCACACATCATTTTACAAATTGCTGTAGCTGCACTCTCAGGTAAATATATCATTAACAGTTTTCCCAGTTTTGTCACTGACTTGGTTAACCATTAACAAGACCATCCTTTTTACAAAGTCAATAAAGTGTATGTAAGCACAAGGAGAGATTTTCTTCCTCTCAACACACCAGGCTCTGGTCTTCAAAGTTGTGGGTGATGAGTTGCAGACCCCTGAAATGTTTTCCTATTTACACATGTGAACTAGAAATATTTAACTTGCTGTTTTATGCAAAACTTCAAGACCTTTTGGGCAACTTTTCTGTACCCCTACATAAGCTCTCAGTATGTAAAGAGGGGCTTTGGGTATTATTTTTATGAACTATATTTGTGCTTCTTCAGCTTCCTGTGGGCTCTGGACAGGGGAAAGATGGGAAAACAGTTAATCACTAGCCTTCATTGTAGAAAGCAATATATAGACAAACAACATGCAGGACAGGGAGACTGGTATAAAATGATCTGTCGGGGAGTGAATGGGCTGTTTTCCTGAGGAAAGGCACGACTGTGGAGTTGACAGAAGGTCCAATAACTGAAGAGTGATTTCAGTAACTAAAGTTTTAAAAGAACATAACATAGTAAGAAAAGATGAGAGGCACATAGAGGGAGAGAAAGCAGCAAGGTATTCTTTGGGAAAAGCAAAGCCTGTCATATGGCTCCTCCTGCATCTGAAGGCATAATCTGAATTTTGACTCAGCCCTCTAATCAAAGGGTACTGCCAACTATGTCCGGTGAACTAACAAATGCTGGTTTGTTTTGAAGAAGGAGCTACTCCACTACAAATATTTCTGATAGCACTACTTGCCTAGAAGGTGTGTGCCTTAAAAAAAGACTCCTTGGCATGTCCATGGAAATGAGTAAGAGCTTGACTCCTGTACCTTGTCTTGAGGGATCTGTTGAACCCATCCCATGAAGAAGCTGCATTCTGTCTTGCTTAAGGATATATTTGGGAAGACTGTAAAAAAAGTCTGGGGTTTTGAGAAGAAACTTTGACAACTTCTTCCTTGTGGAGAAATCAAACACATGCTTTCAATTCTCGTTATCATCCAGTTGCATTTCCCAAGTCTTCAAAAAAGGTTTTTCTACGCTGTGTGTCAACGTGAAGGGCTCGTGGACTAACCACCCAGGGATGAGAACAGAGAGACTTTGGGTGAAGCTACATGCCTTATGGCTTTGGCACAAGCTGATCTTAGAACCATCAAAAGGGGATGGTATCTTCTCCTCTGCCCCAGATTTCTCTTACTTCTCGTCTCCTGGCCTTGTGCTGCCAAAACATCAGACTGCCCCAGCTCTCTGACTGGTTCCACAAGTAGCAGGGGGCAGAAGGAAGAGATGGGGACTGGGCAGTGAGAGGGATGCAGAGAGGAAGGAAGACCTCTCCTTCTGCTGGCAGGGAGGTGTTGTAACAGCTTAGTCACCATGTGCAGCTTTCAGTGCTGAGAAATGTGCAAACACATTGGTAAACACTGGTACGAAAGAAATGCTCAAGGTCACAGGGAAAAGCACTGTTGCAGGCTACCCTTCAAGCCCAAGATGATAAACCTCAGTTTTAACCTCAGATAAACCTCAACTTGCCTTCAAGAGAGTAGTTCTGCCACTGAAAGACCATACCACGTATGCTTCCTGGCCCTGGCTCTCTCTCAGAGAGAAAACAGTATGTCTTCCCAGACATAAAACAGACAAGGCATCTGTCATTCAAAACATAATAAAGAAGCTTGAAGGCAAAAAAACCCCAAACTCAAGTCACAAAGATCCATTTTACATTCAGAAGATGCAGGCAGTAAAGTCTTGAGTCACCCTTGAGAAATTCTTATGCTATTCTGTGACTAATGTAATAAATTATATAATTCACAAATGTTCGACTCTTTAGGATTTTACTAAAAGCTATTTGCTGATTTAGAGTTAGAGATAGCAAAATGAAGTGAAAAAGCAGGGCCTTTTGGAGAAAGGGAAGCAATCAGCACTAGTGGATTTATTGTGCAAAAGCCGATGTAGCTGAAAAATTCTGCACATACACACACATCTGGCTGCTTCAGCTGTTGTAGGCATGAATACAGCTTGCTGATGCAAAACACAAGTCCGTATCAATACAATAATTTATTTGTTCACTTTTGTAATGTAGATCTCAAGATATTAGCCACAACTCCAGTAAAAACGGAAAACAAACAGCTAGGTTTTCCAAGAAAAAGTTAAATTTGAACAAAATTAATCGAAGTCCATGCTGAAAAACTTAGCTAATGGATTGGCAGGGCTTACCTACTGAGTTGCAAAGGCCCAGCTCCAACATTTGCAATGACAACAGCTGGGGTATCACAGCCAAAAGAGAGGAAAAGCTCATTCCCTTTCTGATCCATGATTCTGGCCCCTGCATATAAGTCAGAAGCACATGTACCTTTGCTACTGCATATACTCAGCACATTGCCACACCAACAGTACATTTAAAGAAAATATAACCTCAGAGTTGGAGACGCATAAGGACCAAATCTTTATCTAAAAAAACTGAGTAAGAAGCAAAGTTTTGAGGAGAGCATGAGTGGTAAAGTGGATAGAAATCATCAGATAGACTCACCTTAGGTAAATAAGCTAAATTTGTGCCCAGCAACATAGGCAAGTGCATGTAGGAAAACATTTATCTAGTGCCTGGTAGGAAAAGGAACACCTAAGCTGAGCTCTGGATGCAGGTACTTGGCTGTTGGGATGCAATGCCAGGGCTCAGATTATTTATCTTCCCTTCACTCTGTTCACAGTACCTGGTACTTCTCATGCTCCAAGGCTGTCATCTCAGCCACGCCAATTCAGATGGGTTCACCACTAGTTTCATAACATTGAATTATCTTTCAAAAAAGCCCAGCTCTTGCATTTATGTGGTCAATGAAGAAACTCCACTTCCCCTTTAAAAGTTACTCATATCCTCACAGTTGCAGATCAAAGCACAGAAATTGAAAGTGCTAAAGTCTCAGAAAACAGAAGGCTAAAAGATAAATTAGTAGTCACAATTTTCAGAAACATTATTAATTTTAAAGCAATTGTTATTATTTTCTACAGGAGTCTGATTCATGGCTTGTGGGTCTCTGGTATGATAATCAAAAGCTTATGTAGCCTTCCTCCCCTGGCATAAATAGGGGCTAAATAATTCTCAGTATTCTGAGGCTGGTTAACAACACACACAATACAGCAGAATTTTACACTAGAAAGATAGCTGATGACACATCTATTTTATGAAACATGAAAATTTATCATAAGTATGTATTTCCTTAAAAATTGTATATTGAAGAAATTTGGTTCATATATACTTCAGCCTGTTAAAGATTTAATTGTGTTTTAAATATCTGCAGGGTCTCTTTTTGTTTGGATATTTTTTCCCCTACTTGACAGCACTGCTTGGCAGAGGTTATCAGAAGAAGGTTTTCAGAAGATTTCAACCTCTGGTTAGAGATTCTAAAATATAACAGTCTCTCTTTAAAAATATTTTTTTTCTAAATGCAATGTTGTGGAAATCCCTTGGAAAAAAATCAGTATGCTTTCAAAATTCATGTTAAGAAGTGATCCTGAATAGAAGCTATTAAAAGTAATTATTTCCAACTAATTTTAAAAATTCCTTACAGATTGCACTGTTATTTCCTGTTTATGATCACACCGTGAACAAATCAGGAAATGTTATAGAAAACAGAGTAATAGATTTTCAATTTTAATGGAGAAATTGTATTTTCAGTGGTTTCTTTGCAAGGAAATTGATTAAACAGATTAAAAACCTGTTTTGAAAGGACAAGTGAGATCATTTTACATATTTCTTTTTCTTCTAAGTAGAGAAGCTGTGTGGAGGCATGTCTTGCGACCGTGCTGTGTCTGGTTCTGATAACAACCCTGGGCACCCACGGAATTTGCCACTTTTAGATCAGTGTGGTATGTTTAACACAACAGGACTCATCAAATGAAAAGTAGGATATATTCATCTCAGCACAGAGTGGGTAGGTTGAGATGAGTTAAATGAAGCTGTGATTCTATATGTGGTACATTTTAATTATGTGTTATGCTTTGAATATAAAGGAAGACCTAGTTTACCCAATATTTATGTAACAAATTCCTCATTAAGAATTTATTAACACTGTCATCAAAATCTGAAACAGAAATCACGAAAAGGACAGGCAGAAACACCCCACCAAGTTCATTTAAAACCACTAATTAGCTGGGCAATTTGACTACATTCATAACAGCTGTTATCTTCTTGGGGTTTTGGTGATCAGCTGTAGAAACAAATGCATACTAGAACATATTAAAACAAAAAACAAGTGTTTTTTGGTGGGGTTTTTTTGTTGTTGTTTGTGAAGAAAAATCCCACAAACAAATCTTAAAGGTGAAAAAATTTCATGAAAGCACAGAGTACATAAACCTGTGCAGTCAAAATTGTGTTTAGTTTTCCTGAGGAACATTTCAAACATTAAAGGCGTCTCCTGCTGCTACAAGATTTATTTCCCTAACAAAGAACATGGAATGCATTCCTGAATCACAGCCATGTGGGGCTTTACTATACCTTACAAATCTTTGTTTTATTCATAATTATCCAATAGGATTTGCAGCTTTGGCCTCTGTTCCCCCTGAAAGCAACAGGAGCCATGTTATTAATTCCAAGGAGATGCAAGTGTCAGCAGCTTTTAAATCCATAGCAAATACATACATACAAGAACATGCAACCTTAGGCTTCAGTTACTTATTAAAAAAATTTAGTGTGCAAGAAAATGGTACACCTTTATCTACTCCTTACTTCCTGCTGCCAATGACAACAGCCACTAACAACACTGATTCCAATTTCCCTTTTTGTCTTAAGACATCAGCTCTTACACTGCTACTACCTCTTCAGAGAACCAGGTACTGCTTAGGTGCTGTGCTACTGCCTAGGTTGGGAGGATTTTTTAATCAAGAAGGTTTCAAACAAGAAGTCCTCTGAAGGGTAATGAACTTCATTTTCTCCTAAACAGAGGCTGACTCATCCAATTACTTCGCACACTGTGATTGAAGAAGAGTGGTAACTTCAGCCAAAAAACACTAGCCAGCTAATGTAAATCACACATTATCAATGATATATCCTGCTTTCAATGTAATTTTAAAAGTGATCTGCTCATGCAATCCTAGCATTCATGTATTAGCTGGTGCAGGAGGTGTCTGTGAGGATAGACTTTTTAATGTCTGTTCCAGAGGAAACATGAGCCACTATAATAAGATCCAACTCTATCCTTCCTGCCCTTCAGATAATCACATTTCCTGGAAATCTTTTTCATGTCATCCCTTAGTAGTAACTGGAGATCAACCACTGACAACTTGTGAAATCTCACCTCTTTAGGCAAGACCATACAGCTGGTTGGTCACATTTTCTTCAAGCACCTCTCATGAGCATGGTTAGAACACAATAAATACTTGAAAATAAAATAGGTTCCAAACTCATAACCCTGACTACTGACCTAGTTTCTGTGACAACTTCCACAGGGAAAATGTGTCCACTCATTCCTCCTTCATTCTGGAGCAGACAGAAAAAGCTAGGTTTTGGTCTTCAGAGGGCCCATATTTTGTCCTCAAAGTTAGGAACTCCAGCCTTTAAAAGAAAGGTTGTGAAAGAGTCTGATGTTTACTGATGTTATCTAATTTGTTGTATATTAACATCAGAGGCTTGAAGAGCTTGTCAATCAGTGGGGTTTTTTAACTCTTATTTGTAAATTGCCCATCATCCTACAGGCTGAAAAATTTTCATGTAAATAATTTTTAATATAAAAACTTTCTTAATTATTTTTGGAATGAAAGCATAAGAACGGAGTATACTACTTTGTTTCTTTTTAAACAGAGAATAGAAATACCCATGAGTAATATTATACATTCTGTTCCTGATCCCTTTCTAATAATGCAAATAAATATTTGGCTTTGATTTCTTTTAACTTCCGTTGCTCTATAGGTGATGATGTTGGATGTTACTGATACTGTATGAAATCTGTGAGTCCGCTTTTGCAAAACAGAAAGCAGCTAATTACGATTTTTCTGCATTTTATATTTGCCTGGCGTTTTCAATTCTGAATTCTCAAACTGACTTGGAACCAAACACCCTGTGATACAACTATTCTACACAGAGAAAAGCCACAATCTCCCTGTAGAACCCTGTCCTGATTCTGGGACTGTCTAGATCAACTGCCTCATCTCCAGTCCCATTATTTCTTGATATTATGGAGAGGAAGGAGACTCATGTTTTACTAAAAAGGGAAATTAATCTGAAATGCATAATAAACTGTTGCTACTCTCTGTTGTGAAGAACTGGAGGTTCTTACCATTTTTTCACATGGTTTGATAGAACTGCTTATGTTGCTACCACGCTTCTGTTACAAACTCAGCAGATTTTAGAGTTTGTTTTACGAACACATTTGCTTCCAGTTGCCAGCCTGATCCATGAAATAGGATACTCTGAAAGTGCAACTTGTAAAGAAAACAGAGCATTGGGCTTTCAAAAAAAAAAAAAAAAAAAAAAAAAAATTAGGCATTAACTGGTGTGAAAAATAAAACCAGTTAGTTGTTCAAAGTAAAAAAAAAATCTATTCACAAGAGGGGTTAAAACCAGACATATTATTTTGACAAGAATATTGACTCCTGATTGTGCCCAATAACTTCTTGCAAGTGAAGGTGCCTTAGGTCTGTTAAGTGTACATGCACAGGCAGGTACATTGACAAGTCATGTTGTACTTTAACGGGTTTGAACTTTCACGGCTTATCAGTTCAATAATATGTGAATCCTCCCTGGGTCATCTGAGCCCACGGTGGTGAACGAGACCACAGAAGTTGCTCAGGCAGGCAGTTGATCTTGTCACCTAAATCAAAACCCCCATAGCTTTGAATCCAGACCTGGCCAACAACAGCAGCTTGGAGTGAACTCCTAACTGAGGTCCTTAGGAGAAAGAATAAAGCAGAACTGAAGAAATACAAAGATGCTGCTTAGATACTGAGAGGAAACCTAGGCAGTAGGAAAGACATTT
Source organism: Platyrinchus mystaceus (assembly GCA_035041135.1). Lineage (NCBI taxonomy): Eukaryota > Metazoa > Chordata > Aves > Passeriformes > Tyrannidae > Platyrinchus > Platyrinchus mystaceus. The sequence goes on from JAWWLV010000121.1 coordinate 44,363,869, forward strand.
TGAAGTGTGAAGTTTTCTGTTCACTAAACCTTCACTACAGTGAACATTTTAATATATCCCCTGGAAAGGACAAAATACAGACTTAGTATTTTAGTAGAGAAAAAAAAAAGTTAATCACAGAGCAGTTTTCAATGAATGATGCAATAAATAAATACTTACTTCAGATATGCAAGCCTGTTCAATCTCCCATGGAGATTGTTGTTATACTTTATATAGCAAAAAGAAAAGAAGGAGGAAATAGTGAGTCCAGGATTTTATCAATCAGGTTTCTAGAAGACTGTTGATGAGATATGAAGACCTTTGACTGCATATTGTTCCTTTAAGCCCAGCATGTGCACAATTGTGCTCTTCTCTGCACCAGGTAAACAGAAAGTCATTCACTCAGTTTCACTTGACTGATTTAGACGGTCTTCGTGGAGCGCAAGAGCTGACCAAATTTGAATCAGCGTGTTTGCCTGCTGCTATCAGCCCTAGAGGAAATGTCTCATAGACGCTGAACTTCCTGGAGCTTCTCAAGAGCCATGGTTGGTAAAAAAATGTTCAGCCTTAGAGACACGAGTTGATTTCTGCTGGGATTTTACAAAAGACAGGAGAAGAGAGGGAGTACACTCCAGAGGGGCCCGTGAGAAACAAAGATACAGATTTGTTGGTAATGGTCTTCCCACCCGTGCAGGGGCAGACTGGCAGCACAGAGTATAGCAGCTCATTTTGCAACTATCTCTGGCTTCTCAGGCTTGTCCTTACTGACCTAGCAGGTGCTGGTTTTGTGGTACTTTTCTACCACCAGAATATCCAACTGAAGAGGTTCCTGCACCCAGGAAGTTTATCCCTTCCTCTCCTGTAGAAGGTGAAGCTGTCACCAGTACAGGTTCTCTAAGACACAGTTCAGAGTCCAGTCACACAAACAATTTAATAAGCTGCAGCAGGGACAAAGAAGGAGGGATATTTTAAAGCAGATTTGTCATCACACATTTGTAACACGAGGGTACAATCTTAGCTACTCTGCAGCACAGCTCTGCAGCTCCGGAGTCTTACTGTGTTGACACTCACACTTGACAAGCTAACTCAAGATGAATTCTCCTGGATAGCAGTTTATTTGAATTAGTGCTGCGATGGAAGCAAGCACTCGAGTGCTACCAATGAGCTTTGGTTCTTGAGCATGAAGTACGCTGTGAGGAGTACATGTGTTTTATTAAAGCATAAGATTCCTTCTTTCTCTTCCTGTATTCCCTGAAAAGTATTTACTTTATCTACAGGCTTTGGACTCTATTTTCATTTACTGTGGCCTACTAACACAAGAGAATCGTTTTGCAGGATGTCCTGAAACTAAAAACATCATACATATTGATGCAAAAGAGGCAAGTGTCATGATATATGACATATGGCACCATATATAACTTGACATGCACTGTGAAGACACGGCCTGCATCTAAAATAAATAGTTTCTGTGCACAACTCCTGTGAATAGCACTTGAGATTATTGCATAGACTGACTCAATATACATGAAATCCACTCCCTGATCCTAAAGGCTGCCTTCTGTCTCTTCCTAACCAGACAAATGTCAGGCCATTAGAAATCAGTGTTTCTCTGCTCTGGTGGGAGCACACAGAGGCCATGGCTCATGCAAAACAGAAAACTTCTTCAAGTTCTCAACCACACATTACAACACAGACAAAAAATATATTACAAATTCTGAAAATACATGAACAAAGTCTTGAAATGCTTGGAAGAGTCTACTTTCACATGTGTGACATGTTATACCTGTAAACATAATCCCAGAGTACTACTTAGCTGGACTTCTGTGAGAAGGTGCAGTGGCACTGGAGAGGGGGTCTGAAGGGTCCAGGCAGGTCACAAAGGTTAAAGAGGCCATTATTTGTCTGGTCTTAGACAGGGGTGTTCAAATTGAGAAGTACTAATCTAGTTACTGCATGTAAGTTATTGCTTAGATGTTGAATGAAATAAATACTTCCTAGCAGGGAAAAAATTACATTTTTGTGTTTTGCTTTTTGGGTTTTTTTTATACAGAGCTTGGCCCAACTATCCTTGCCAAAGTTGGATACTGAAGTCCTACAAATTCAGTGTCAAAAGACAGCAAGAGAAAGGATGAGCAATGCAGTGTCTCCTGCAGAGAAGAATTCTACAGCAGAGTTCCCCTCAAGGGCTGCCAAGTGTCTGCTTTGCTGGCAAACAACAAGCCTCCAACAGCTCAGCAGAGTTTACTGTGTAATTGTCTTTTGGCTGTAATGTTTCTGTGGTGTCCACGTTAACCAGTAACTCATTTTGTGTCATTGAACAGCAAGAAGTGGATAACAACCATCTTCTTTTTCATTTTTTATCTCTATTAATGGGCAAGCAGATTTGGACTATCTGTGAGCCAGCTTGTTTTCAGCCACAAGAGGAAGCAGAAGGAATGGTCTTACACTTTAAAGCAGGAACAGAGAACATATATGTAGCCAACCACTACCACCCACTATAGGCATTTGTGCATATAAGAGCATATTGCTGAAGAAATACCCCAAGATCACTCTTTAAATGAAAACATGCGAGTTGAGAAATTGTAACTCTTTTCTTCCACTCTTTGTTTGCCACATAACTGTGTATACCACCACTGACATTTCCTCACTATCTGCAAGTAGATTTGCATGCAGAGCGCTTTTTAAATTGAGGTTTCAGATTAATATCATAGGAAATGTAAAATTTTAGATCTGAAGCAATAAATCAGATTTGAGGCAGTGTATGAAAAACCCCAAAACTTCAGCAACTGGCAAACACAATTCTACTGAAGAAAGAAATTTTCCCATAAGATACTTAGCCAATTTTTTAATGACATCAGTAGATGAAGGGAAGAACCTTGTAATTCAGAAGAACCTTGCAATTCAGCACATCATTATCACATACATATCTGACAGCATATATGCAGACAGACATGTTATATATATTGTTCAAAACCAATGTTTTCTGTTCAATTTTTTTCTTTTCTCCAAGAAAAATAAACTTTAAAAAATTTGATACCTGTTACAAATTCAAATTCTAAATAGTTTTAGTTAGTAAAAATCATCCAAAGCCAATAAAAACCATTAACTGTTTTCCTCTCTAAAAATAATAAGCAATCTATTAATATTTGGTACAGAACAAAGTAAATATTATCTATTTTCTTTTAAATATTAGAAGGATATACAGATCTCTGAAAACTTCTTTTTTTAGAGATAGTGGCTACTTTAATCCTGATTTTTTTCATCACTTCTTATAGTTTATTAGAGACATACATAGTTTTTCATCAGCAGCATGACAGTGGGCTGCAACATGAACAATTCACACTCCTAGCTGTGGCAGAGCAGTCTGTAAACAGAGAGTGCTGTTGGCAGTGGCTGACATGACCTGAGGAAAAGCTTGTACTCTTGATAAGAAGGATTCTCCCCCATCCTTTGCCTCAGGAGGAAAATTGAAACATGACCCTGATGAAATGTAAGCAAGTCCTCATGAAAGTTGCTGTTTCAAGAAGAAATGAAACCATGTGAAAGTGGTTGATTGCAATGAAAATTTTGTTAATCTAGAACTTGCTTTTTAGTGCTCAGTACCATGGCAAGTTTGATACCTCCATTCACTTTAAGAAATGTAAACATAGAGATGTAAATTTTCACTCTTGCATTCTACATCTTGATCAACACCTGCCTTGTATTTTCTGTACTGAAAGTTCCCCAGTTTCATTCTCACTGAAAATTACAAAGTTCAATAAATTATCTAAAACAACATTGAAGTTTAGAAGGCAGGAACTTTCTGGTCCCTGCCAGGTGGTAGGAATTTTTTCTTCCTGAGAATTTTCTGTCACATTGGCCTGGGGGTCAGTTGCTCTGGCAGACAAAGCTAGAACAAGAAAATACTCAACTATCAGACTCAGAAGTGCTGAAAATTTGTCACCCTTTCCAGAATTTAACTATAAAATAAAAACCAATTACAGTAAGACAGCAAAAAGGAAGTGATCATTGAAAGTCTCACCGAAGATAATCAGCAACTGTATCTGTAGCCTGCCCAGAGATATAGATCTTTAAAGGATGTACCTTTCCTGCATGCTTCAGATGTATGAAAGAGAGTGCTGAGTGATTTATCTTCTGTCAGCTCTTAGGATGAGAACTTAGTAACAGGAGTCATTTTGCTTCTAAACAGACAGGAAATACCTGGTATTACTTCCACAGTTGTTAAGGGTTCTCCAGTACCCCAAAGTATACATTTTTGGCTGCTACCCCCTATCACAGGATGATTTCAGAAAGGTTGTGTTGTGCATAAACAGATTTTTACTTTACTTCCTTTGAAGTCAATGTTAGCATCACTGTTTTTCTCTGTAGAGAGAGCAAATTTCTAGTAAAGTGTTTTATCTCTTCCTAGTTGAATGTTTTAACAGTAAATGCTAAAAGGTTCAAAGATCAAAAAGCCCCATGCTTTAGGGGCTAAACTGATCTCAGTTCCTAATGCTTAAGAGAGAAGATTGTAATAGAAATGAGTTACCCCAAATCTATCTGCTGCTGCTTCCCACTGTTAGGGATGGAACAATGGAATAAAGGGGCAACAGGACTGCACTCAGTATGGCAACTCTCAGGAAAGGCTTTGCATGTATGTGAGGTATGGTTTCACTAACAACTGATGTAAATCAGTGCCAATGACATCACACAGCTCTAAATGATGTCCATCAGGCAGCCTGCTTTCCTGCAGGCACACCATCTGTTTCAGTCGAGTGTGCTGGAGGCTTGAGTCAAAGCCCATTGAAGTTACTGGAAAGATTCCCATGAATCTTTGCCTCTGTGACTCATCCGTAGCTTATACAATGCACAAAATGTCAGGCTCACACACTGCACTGTGCAAACACAACAGCTAATGCCTAAACAAAACACAAAGCAGCAGACAGCGCTCTCAGACCAACATATGCCAGGGTTTGGTCTGCTGAAACTATCCCAGCTCTAGTGCTGTACAGCAGGAATACGCAGGAAGGGGATAAAATGGAACTGCTGCCTTTTACTGGGATGACTCTAGGAGACAAGAGGGCTCTTTCAGAGCTGGAGTAATCAATTCTGTATCTTTGAAACGATACAACTATCAGTGGGGATGATGTACCTAAAAGGAAAAACATGGGCCACAGTGGCTAAGGAAATAAAACACCACAGGAGAGGTGGGAGGAAAGAATCTCTGAAGGAACAATAAGGGTAGGCAGAATTCAGTGGCAGTGAGTAAAATGGGAGGATGACATAAAAATAGTCAGCTATATTTATGGATTTAAGTTGCCTTCACTAAGTGGAGATGACAGCACTTTTCTCTGTCAAGATTATATAAAGGGACCGAGTTCCCTGCATGGAGCTCCCACTGAAGTCAGTGTGAGTCATTTGTGCAGGCTGCTGGGAAACACATTCCCAGGAGAGCTAATTATTGCATATATCATAACGAGCTTGCAGAAGAGGCTTTATAAACATCTGCCACTGATTCATTAACTCCAGTTCAGGAAACCGAACAACTGTCAGCCTAAATAACATAGTTCAATATTTTCCACTAATTCTGAAAATAAAGCAGTGAAGGGCTAGTCCTGACAATACCATCAGTTTCTAAGTTATTTTCAGGTAAAATGTGTAGTTTGAAAAGTATGATGATTTTTATCTCCAGTTCCCCATTGGAACATACAGTTTTTAAGACTTCTCTCACTTTACGTACAAGAAACAGAGACAACCAAAAGGCCCCCAAGTGACTGATTTCACTCTTGGACTTGCATAAAACACAACACTGCACCAGTGCTAATGGTTCAGCAGAGCTCAATAGGGTGAGAAATATAAAATTTGATTGTATACAGCCAGCAGAAGAAAAAGGAGGTTTTATTAAAGGCATTTCTCATGTGTTGCCCTCCATAGTTTAAAAAGTCTATTTGCCGAAAATGGGACACGTCTGTAAAACACATTTACAACTACAGTCTGTCCCATCTGCAAAGACTAACTTATGAACCTTTAAAGCATGAGTCTGCTTGTGAGTTAGTCAAAAATCTTTGAGTGAACAAATCTTTTTATTGATCAAGTACTGAACTTGAGTCATATATGGCAATTGAGATCTCTGTCTCAGCATTAGCAACAATAGAAGTTTTATGACAACCCTGAGCATTTAGCTCTTTTCTCAAAGAATAGATACAAAATTTATTCCTACTTTCTCATTTCAAGAGAGAAATGAGAGGCTACAAGATTTCAGAAATCAGAGAGATGGAAAATGAGGACAAAATCTCAAGCAGAACACCTAATCCTGAAACAAAACTGTGGGATTTGCAGCCAAACTTTTCTGGATTAGTGGTTCTTTATATGCCACATACTCAAGAAATCCCTTCTTCTGAGGGACTTTCCTTGGGTGGGTGAGAAGGTGTCACGTGAAACCACTTATCTCCACATGATTTGCCTTATACTGAGGCAATAACATCTCTCACTAGGTACAGCCTACTGAAAGACAGGGTTGTGATGAATACTTGCACTTGTCATATTTATCCTGTACCAGACAATGGGGGATAAATCAAAATAATTAATAATAAATATTTAACAAAAAATAAGAAAGGGAATAGAGATTATGGGGTTTTTCATAGGCTGACAATGCTTTTCTGAGTCAATCCATTGCTCTGTGAGGACCTTCCTTGTATACACTTTCTTGAAAATGTGTCAGAGGAAGATGCAGCTACATACCTGCCCCCTGTACAGCTTGCTTTTTAGGCAGTGTAACCTCACACATGCAAAGTGGCCCTCGCTCAGCACAGCAAGACAACAGAACAGACTGACTGGCTCAATAGCTATCAAAAAAAAAAAAAAAATCAAGCTGATTACTTTAGCTGTCATGAGCTTCAAGATCTGGACAGTTTTATCTTTTTAACACTTCATTTACTTGTATACAGCAACAAAACAATTCGAGAAAGAAATGCAGCAAATCTGGAACTTGGTGCATAAATATAACAGAAAACAGACTCAAGGACTAGGACGGCTGTGGATGACACCTTTTCCTGGTGGATGCTTTAGACTGAGCCACATTACCTTGGAAAAACATGGAACTGAACAAAATATACTATTTGCTTTTTGTTTTGTACAGATACTCTTTGGAATCTTTCCTATACTGCTATATTCTGACCGTGTACGATTGTAAATGAGAAATTATTCCAAAGAAATCAACTGATACCAACTGCAATAGGTAAAATGAGAATGAAGTTCAAAAAAGCAGTAGCTGAATCAATCTCTGAAACATCTTTAAAACAAGGACCTATGATGTCCTTTCAAACACAGTTCATGAGTGAGAATTCCACTCTCATTTTATCACAAGCTGAAAATCCAGCACATACAGAAAAGCATTTTCCCACTTTCAGGAAAGTCACTAGTTAGAGCAGGTTTAGGTACAAGTCAGATCTGGCTTTCTCCTTCAAATAACATTAGTAGGTCTAAAATGTTCTAATTGAAAAAGATTCTGGAACAAAAGTATCATTATGCTCTGTGTAGCAGAGATCTGAGACCCTTTGTTATATTTTTTGCTGCTTACCAATACACGTGCCTCCAAAAACCTGGGAAAGCATTGGCATCACACATTATCTGGCTGAACTGGAAGAACTCCAAGTCCTATCAAACATATAGCACTGGCTGCACCTAGTATTTTGTGACCGCATTTATAGAACAGGGATATGGAAAGATTTAATCTAGGAAAAAAACACCCTCTTATTATGGCTTAACCAATTCAGAAATTATACAGTCTGTACTCACACTGCTCAAAGGGTTGTCTGATGTGTCCTGTCTAAGAGAAGATGCCTGAAGCTGAATTTCCCTTTTTGTTGTAGTTCTTTCATTATTTTTTTTTTTCTGCCTACAGTTTGCTTTCTCAGTGGAAGGGATGTTAAGATACAGGACACTCAGCTGAGCTGGGCATACCTGAGATGATGGATGGTGGGAGTAGTTGCCAAAAGGTTGCACACACTGCAGCACTCCTACAGAAAAACTCTGTGCATGAATGCCACGCTCTGAGGTATTGCCTGGATGAGTTTTTTCAGAACAAAGCACAGCATCATGGCTTACCATGTTAAGAAAAAAAAAAATCATAGTGGAAGAAATGCAGAGAGAGTGGTTGGGAATCTAAAACTATCTTATAAGAGGAGAATAAACCAGCTAAGCTGGTTTCATCTAAAAAAGTCTGGGAGGGCATACGATTGCTTTTTTAGAAAACACTGGAAAGAAGCACAAAGAAGGGGAAAGAGAAGTTTAAGCAATGGGATAATGTTGGCACAAGAACACAGGGCTCTGAACCAGCCACATACAAATTTAGACTGGAGTTAGGGGATTATTTCTACCCATCAATAAAGTGGTACTCTGGAACAGACTTCCAGTTAGGAAGAGTGGCTGGAAGAGGCCTAATCAGTTTTAAGATGAAGCTCAATAAATCTTTTAAAAGAATAACAAGACAAAGCTGCCTGTAATGGCAGACAATTGGATTCATTTTTAGATGATCCCTCCAAGCACTAAGCTCCCAGAAAAATGTTAAACATTATATTGAGTTTGTTAAACTGTGTGCAGCATTTAGCCTAGGAAATAGACCTAATTCAGGTCTTGGCTTAAAAATATTGCTATTTAGAAGTGGCATATATGAAAGGCCTTCTGCATAGAGAAGGAAATTGGATGGCACAATAGTGTCGAAAGAGAATTATCTCCGATTTTCTCAGTTTATATCATCCCTTATTTTCAAATACTATTATTATAATTTATCCTTCCATTATTATTTTGCAAGGTGCTAGTAAGTACCATCATTATTTTGTGGCTACACTACAAACTACAGAGGTGGCAATTTATTCATTAGTTAATAAAACATGCTGTAATGCCCAGAATTACTCCATGTGAAAGAGCATTTAAATCACTACACTCAGAATTTGGAAACTCTCCCTGAAACACTGAAATGGAAAAAAAGCTAGGCCGGCTATCTCAGTGTTATTCAACCCTTGGCTCAAGGACCAGTGATGAGCCTCCAGAAGGAGGAGATGTTCCAAAATTTTTGGGTTTTTTGAACTACATTTCCATTCAATTGGCTTAGCTATGCCAATACCCTTACAATCCGTTCTTGATAGAGAAAGGTGGATGAAAATCCTGGAGATTTGAAAGGCTGAGGCACTCTAAGGTGGGACAATATCGGTTACAACAGCTTCCTGATAAGCATGCTGGTGAGCCCTGAACAGGTACCACAATTCCTCTCCGAAGGAACACTTTGGATTTCTTTTTTTTTGCTTGTTTAGGGTTTTTTTTGTTGTTTTATTGTTTGTGTTTTTCCTCCAGAACTGAACAAACAATTGGCAATGAGATTAAGCATGTGAAAAATATCTTTTACAAAGATTCAATGTCAGGTGAGTCACAGATCTGGACCTTTTCCCACTGTCTGTTCCAATGTCTCCGCTGTGGTCTGGAGTGGCCAGTGGCCAGGTACTCCATGCTCTACCACGGCTGTGGGGCATGTTGGTAGCCCAGGACACTGGCTGCCTGACATGGCAGCTGATCCCAACAGGCTGCAGGCAGATGGAGAGTGTGATAGAAGAAAAATCAACCTTTTGGGGTTTGTTGCATGTTTACTGGAATTAATATTTTCACAACTAGTTACTTTGTTGGAACTTTTTTTCCCTGGGAACTAGTTAACAAGATCACTGATTGGCCCCAGTATTACTGTTGGCAGTTGCCAATACAGAAAAAAGGTTATTTCACAGGTCTGAGCTTCTCTTTGCCTGCACTATTTGAGTCTCTCAGATTGAACCTTAACATTGGCATTCATAATGCCTTTTTTCAAGAACCTAACAGCGATTGCTGCATTATATAGTACTGATAGAAATGAACTTAACTCTATTGCAGTTCAGCTTTTCAGGAAATTTGCTGAGAGGAATAGTAGTGGCCAGGGACCTAAAAGCTGAATATTGCATAGGGCCTAGATGCCTTAATGCAGAGTCATCTCAGTAGCATGATAGCTGCTAAGAGCTTTAAGACAGATTAGTAAAATGATAGCAGCTTCCTTAGAATAGCTGTTTTTCAGAAACCCAGACAGTGAGTCTGTTTGGCACAGTGCCATCCCAAGAGGTGTGCCTCACTATGGTTAGAATACTGCTCATCTCTGTTTGTTCTGCTCTTTTACTGTTAATGAGAGGAAAAGGGTTCTACTCCCAAAGCCGGCTGCTCATCTTCTTTGTTCCATTTTCCACTAACATTTTACTGTCTGAACCTTCTGTACTTCCTGATGTTCACAATCACCACAGGTTTAGCAGGGAACGTGCAAAGTTACATTCCTTTGTAGTCCAGGAATCACAGCAGAAGTTCTGAAGATCCAAACCCTGCCCAACCTCTCCTTGCCTCAAGCCCACCCTGGCTGCCACTGCTTCAGATTTGACAAGCTCACAGCTGTGGAAAAAGATATATAGTGTTGATACACCACCACCTAGTGGTAAATACTGCTCCCACACAGACTGCCAAGGGACAAACGAAGTCTGGAGAAATAGCATTGCTCGTGCTCTGCCCAGGCATGGCTTCTGCAGCACCTCTGGGCTGCTGACTTCTTGCTGGTAGTGGTCTTTCTCCAGGCCACCATGAACAGCAGCATCCTTTCTCACTATTCCTTTTTTTTTTTTTTTTTTTTTTTTTTTTTTTTTTTTTTTAAATTGGCTGTCCAACCCTCAGAGAGCTCTGCTCAAACCATCAGTCCCTCAACTACAGACCTGAAAGGGCCAAACTTGTGTTTGAGCTGAGATGTTAAAGTACTGCCTCAGTAGAAACCATTGCTGTCTGGAGCTCAGCTCTCCCTTCCCAGAGTTAAGTAAGCATCTGCAATGTTGATCTGCAAGACAGATTCAACTTTTCAAAATGACACTGGTTCTTTCTGGGTAGTGTCTTGCTGCAGCCAACAGCTTCCTAGGCAGACCCCCTGTGCCTGCCCTCAAGAACAGGACCCTTCAGCCACTGGCTCCAAAAACACCACCACCTTTTGCTTCAGAATGCAAAAGCAGGCACTAGGACACACTTTCAGTGGAAGAAGGGCTTCTTAGCTAACACAGCACCCTTGAAGAAGTTCTACCTCTACTCTTTTCAGGCCCTGCACCAGAAGGTGTGTGAAACATATTAAGCTAAAGATACTGTAACATTTTAACCATTACACATCTTTGAAGATATGAGAATGCTTTGCCTGATACTATGCAGGCCCTCAGAAACCAGAAAACAGGGCGTGCCTGAAAACACTCCCCAAAATACAGAAATGAAGAACATCCCACAAAAAACCAAGTGTTTCAGTAGGACAAAACATTAGATTAGATTCTGCTCCCCTAATTTAGTAGTGTGAATACGCCATTGCAGAGCACTCATATTTGCTGCTGAGATGAGACATGAAAGTACTGGCCTTAAATATTTCCTCTCTGACTAAAATTCACCCTCTTTGCTGTTTGTTTTCTAGTTAGCAGATTTTAAAGATGTAAGTACAAAAGAAATGTTAACTCTCTCACCGGGTAAAATCTGTGGTGAAAACATACAATAGTGCAGAGCCCTATCTAACCTCAACATTCCTTGGAAGGAAAGTAGAGGATTCTTTGCAAAATTCTCTTGACTTTTTTTTCAGCTTGGCCGTTTTTTTCATCTGAGGATCACAGCTCACTACTTAGGGATTATAGGATTATTAGTGAAGTATGGGACGATTATTGTTTAGCAGTTCTTTATGTAAAGTGTTTCTAAAACTGACGGACTGCCTTTTGCATATACCCTGTAGGATGTTTTCCACTTGTAGAATCCTTTACAAAGGTGAATCCTTTTCAAATTCCCTGAGACTGGCTGTACAGGAGTGGGGGAGAAGAGAAACAGCATTTGACATTTAAAATGCTGTACCGACCTTAATTACAATAAATTATAAACATATTAACAGACAGCTTTCTCTGTCAATTGTAATGGACTGTATCAAACAAAATACTTAGAAGTCCAAATTAAGCCTACCATTTATGTCTTTGTCCCATAGCCACTGTGTATGTTATCTTTTAAACCTTTTGTTCCTTCTCTTAGTGATGTTTATGCCATTTTTATTGTTGCATTTGAGTAAACTCACAAGGCTTAACTTTGCCTGCTACAAAAACCATGTTTCAGACCTTTAAACAAAAACCAAAATATCTGTTAGAGAGAAACATTGTTAAGCCCTTTCTCTATGTTGTACAGGATCAGAACACAACATCCAGCTTCCCTTTTGAAACTTTCCCATTTTTCTGTCCAGTCAAACACTCCTTTCAGCCAGTTATATCACCATTCAAATCCAGAATCAGTGCTGCAAAACTTGTAATCCAAACCAGTTAACCCTCTGCTTTGGCAACTCATCTACTCCTTCCTGATTCAGATGACTCTTCCTCTGGGTCATCCAAATTGCCATGGGCAGTCTTCTTGCTTCTTCCTCTTGTTATCCTCAACTGGAACCTTCTCCTGTTGTCTCTACTATCTATTTCTTGTCCTCACTTCAAAAAATTTCACAGTCTAGTTCTACTTTAGCAAAAGGCTGATTTTCTACTTCTCTTCCTGCACTTTCACACTGCCTCCCATGCTACTGCAGAAAAATATTTCTCTTGCAAGTCACTAAACCCACTACTGGTACACTTCAAAAGCATGCCCATCCCTAATGCATCCTCGTAACTCCAATCCCACAACAGAGTTAAGCAGTGAAGCCTCTGGACACAGTTTTTGCCTCGTTTCAGTTCATTTGGTCCAGATCCAACCAGCTGTTTGGGCTCACCTACCTATCATACTTTGTTTAGGCCTGTAACCAGGGATGGGATTGTCATTTTTCCGATATATTTGTTTTCTCTAACATGCATATACATGTGGGGTAGAATTGAAATCAAAGCACATCAGACAAAGCTCCTCGTTGCATTAAGTTTTCTAGGCAGCAAAGGTATGCTGACAAACCATTTTCCCAATCTTTAGTTTAGAGAAGGGTTGCTAGGAGTTTCATTTGTTTAAAATGAAAAAGGGCCCAAAAATGTCCCAACACCTGCTCCTCCACCTCCGTGAATCCAGACTTAGTCCTCTCCTAAGAGATCTCAGTGAAGAAGCTCACACACCAGAGCATTTTGTGTGTAAGTGAGGAACAGACAGACTTACTGAGCAGGCAGCAGAGATGTGGCTCATGACCATCTGCCAGTGAAGCAGCCATCATGGTCAGATCTGTGCAGCCCTCCTCTTCATTCACCTCCCCACATTAGATCAAGGCTGCCTCTGCCCTGGTTCTGTCACATGGCAATTCTGTAAACCTTCTCATACTCATGGTCTAAAGTTGTTCCTGACAGCAAATCCATGAGGTGAGAAACTATTATTTCCCCAATTTTAAAGCAAAAGAAATAAGCAAGTCATATTATCTTTCTGTCATAGAACTACCAACAGAAAAGGTCTGAACACAGGGCTTGGTGTTCAGGCTTTGTTTATGCTCTTGACTTGCATAAGAACTAAGACATATAATATTTCTGAAACTGCCAAATATTTTTGCTCAGGCCTGTAACAGTTTTATCATGGACAGCTTACAATTCTGCACACTATTCAAGCTGAAAATGCATCCACGGAAGATTGCAGAGCAAAGCAGAGAAATCAAACAGATCCCTATGCCAATCCCCAACATATGCTACAAAACTTTAACCCACGCAATGACCCCTCAAAGAGGCACTAACCACCAAACCTTTCTCCTCTCTAACAACCTCTGCTCAATAGGTGCTAAATACTCTTAAATTAGGAGTGGTTACTTTTAAGTATGTTACTTTGAAGTATGTAACCTGTATTTCACACCTGTGCCTTAAAACTGCCTCCCCACAGCTGTTTGCTTTAATAAATCACAGCTTCCCACAATTCGGAGTTCTCTCAAACAACAGGGATGTCAGCGATTTCATCTATCAGATCAGTCTGTTCAACTCCTCAGCCAAAAGCAGCATCAGAGACAACTTGCTAGAGCTGCACAAAATCAGGCAGCTGTCAGCAAGCTTATGAAGGGAGGAGAGGTCTGGGGCAAGCTTCCTGATGGTTGGGCAGGAGGGAGTCAGATGGTGGTTGATGGATGGGTGGAAACCCGCAGCTCTTTAAGGCTGTGGGTGCATGAATACTCACTCCCTAAGAAGGTAGAAAAAATTCAAAGTGCTGGCAGCAAGTCTGGATACGGTGTTGGTGTGGCTGCTGGGTGGTCCCACAAGGACTGGCTGAGGATGGGCCTTCACAGGAACCTCTTCCAAAAAGTAAGGGAGCATAGTATCAGCATTGGGCTGTTTGCTACTTGATGTTGCAGTCATTTTTTTTCCCTAGTGCTAATGGGACTGATTAATAGCAGAATTTAAAATAACCCATTTGTGTTTCCCATGTCCAGGAATGTAGAAGCTATATTTTAAGATTTTTTTTTTAAATAAAGATATGCTTGAGCTATATTAAATAAAGGTTTAAAATTTACTTCACTAGTTACATGGATCTCAACTTTACATGTGGTTCAACAGAGACACTGGATAAAACAGGATTTCATCTACTGGGGTTTCTCATGTATAACTGTTGATACAAGATCTCTCATTTCTTCTGCTTTTATGTGTACAACCTGTCTAAAACATTTACTTCAAGACAGTGGTTCATGTCTCAAGTTTTCTGTGCATAGCCTAAAGCTCTGGTAAAATATAAGAGTCTTTTCATAAAAGAGAATGAGATCCAGCTGTGAAGTTTTGAATTTCAGCCCCTCTTCAAACATGGAGTTTAGATTGGAGTTCAGTTCCTAAACTGCACTTCCCTGTTTGGATGCTGTAAATTAGCTGGTCTGTTCTTTGAGACAGCTCTTTTTTGTTCCCAGCAGCCCTGATAATAGATGCCGATTTAAGACCTTTGGATTTCCAAACAGTGACTTCACCTTTCACTTGGCTACCAAAGAGTGAAGTATTATCATACAATGAAGTAAAAGAGTTGAAATACATTGCTAACAGGTGACATCTACTTGTGATGGGAAACAGATCTAGTGAGGAAGGCATAGACTCTGTATCAGATTCCCGTACTTGAAAGATATATGGATTTTTGAGAGGAAAGGGATGATTTTCAATTTTACTATTCTTCCATTTTACTGTATTTTGACAAATATTCATCCATAGGCCTTACAAACTTCAAGAAAAGAAAGTACCTATACTGTTCTGAGCTTCAGTAACTACTAACAGTAAAAGATCTATATAATTAAGGGTGAGATTTGTTCTTTAAATTTGGCTTTATTCTGCTAAGAAGAGAGCAGCACAAGGATTCTATACTATCAGCTGAGAGCCTCCACAATTTATCCATCATGCTGAGTTAGCCAACACAAAATTAGTTACTCAACATCCTGTTGGCAGTGTACAAGCAAGTAAAAAAAACGTAATATCTTGTTTCCAAAAATGGGCAAACAGCACTAAAGCCTTAACAAATGTTTGTTTGTATAAACAACATCCAAAGCAAACACTGAATTTTCTTTTGAATTTTTAGGGCACTGCATTCTTCAGTAACCTCAGAACAACTGAATGCATGAAATTTTAAGCAAATATTAAAGAAAATATGTGTTGCAAATAACCAAGCAGTACTTTTCTTGCAAAGTTGCTCCTTAGAACTGCACTCAAATAGTTCATGCTTTTAAGTCAAAGCAGACAAAAAACCCCACAAAAACCCCCCAAAACCCCCCAAACCCAACTCACAACAAACAAAAAACCCATGCACACTTGGGAACTAACTGGTTTCAAATGCATTACTGTATTCCACACATCAGACTACTCCTAAACAAGATACTGATTGATCATGCTGATTAGAAAACAGTTTCAAATTACTAATACGCTGGTGCGGGATGCAAATTATTAATGCATTATTTGTCAAGAAGCTGATATCCAATTCCCTGAGTTTTTGTTTCACTACAACAAGAAATTTTTTTGTTTGATCATAGAAGGGTCTTCAGTAAGAAGATTCAATATAATTCAATTCAAAATGCTCACCATGAGCATTTGAATAAACCCCACGAAACGGATCAACAAGACTGTAAACAGATTATTTTTGATCTTCTGCCACTAGATGGTGTCCGGCTACCTGAGCTGTAACCACACCTGCATTAACCAAAAAACAACCTTCAGAACTGCTGAATGCTCACTGTTACAGCTTTTGCTGATATTTTGGGTAAGCTATTTTCAAGGGAGATTTGGTTTTTCAAGTCTTACTTTTGATCTCTGTATGGTCTTTTAAATGAGAAACGATGAAGCCTTTGATGTGGGTTCTTGCATAAACAGAAGCAAGGATCTATAGAGCACCTAACTGCAACCAAGGAAATGTGAGCCAGGGTTGAAGTAATGTAAAATATCCTTTCTAAAAGTAAGGGGGGAGAAGAGAAAGGAGAGTAATACAAAGTCCACAGAGTAAAAACCAACACGACTGTTCAACCGAGCAAGCAACAAAGGATCATAAAAGCCAGCCTGAAAAAATATAAACCCCTTCCTCTGTGTGTTGTGGAGCTTGCTATTGTGATCTTATATCTTTTATTTGAGAGCTACTGCAGAGCCATATTGTTGTGAGGGAAGCTGCAAGAAAAAGAAAGGGTACAAGAGCACTCAAGAAATGTGGGGTCCAGGCATGAATGTGTATTGGAAAAGAGCACTTTTTCTTTCGTCTTTACTCTTCTTTTACCCATATAATTAAACACAAAGACGAACGGAAAACTCTGCAATGCTTCACTCTGTTCCCAGAGCTGCTAATAAATAAGGCACCAGGGGGCCTCAGTCATTTCCTAGCAAGAAAACCAGGTCACACTAACTCTTTACTTGCTGAATTAGTACTCTTCAAAGTCTTCATTTAGAGAGGCAAAAGAGGAAGGAGCAATAGCAAAGGAGAATTAAAACTCATCTACATAGAAATTTGCAGTAAAATTACTAGAAAATGTGACTCAAACTCAGTTTTACTGCTTGCCTGCCAAGTCTCAAAGTATGATTTCTGGTGGAAAAACAACAAAAACCCCCTACTTACTAGTGTTACAATGGGGGATGGAGTGATTTAAAATTGAATTTACAAATGCTTTTGAGAGATTTTGATCAGCTCTAGTGATGAGGGGTGTTAAGAGCTACCTATGCTGTATATGAAGGAAGTCAAGCCAGTGGTGAAACTCAGGAGTTCAGGGCTGTTTAGCTGTAATTTAAGAGAGCACTCTCCTTTGGCATTTCCTCGCAGTAATATCACATGTGCAAACACAAACTAGACTCTTATTCTAGAAGAGTATTACAAATCACTGCACCCACCACAAGTAGTCTTCACTGATGTCAGTCAGGTTGCATGTGGTCTTTCTTCTACACATCTGGAACTTGCAACTTTCAGCACACTCAAAACTGTTCAACAGCTGCCTGGCAACTGGTTTAATTCAAAATAGCTCACATTTTCTACAGATTAACATTATTTTACTTTTTTTTTTCTTTTTTTCTATAAAACACTAGAATTACAGCCATTTGAGACCTGTAAGGGGACAACACAGAAAAGTAACAGGGATCCAATTACAAGCAGTCTAAAAAAACCCCCAAACTTTCTATGATGCCCAATCTATTTTCCATTTAAGGCAGCTGCAGCTGGATGCATCTTGGGAGTTCAAGGCAGCACACTGATCCAAGATACAAAGAATAAAACATTGTTCTCTTGCACAACTCTGGGAAGCCTCTCAAATCATGGAAATGGACAAGCCCCTAAGGAGACTATACTTGAAGGCTTTTCCTTCGGAATTAGTAACTTACCTAGTCACTTGAAACACTGAACTGAATTGCTGTAACTTAGGTGATACCGGGCAATTTTGTGTAAAGAAAATGATACCTGAGCCATATATAACATTATGGCTAACTTTAGGATGACAAGCTGTATAGTTAGATGGCTTTTTATCTGATTACAGTAATACGGTACCTGAAGTTTAAAACATTGTTTCTCTTATGCAACTTGATGATATACATTGGCACTAAGGATTCAGTTCTGAGACTTGGCTGGAGGTATACAGCACTCAGCAGTATTTTAATGCTGAATGTTTTGGTATCTCATGACTGGACTGACTGCCTTTTAAGTATTTCATGAGACAACAGCAACTCAGAGGGGAAGAAATGTAGAATCTGAAATACAGACAGATACAGAAAAAAAAGAGATCTCAGCTTCAGTATAGCCTTCTGTGATACATCACTAGTTCTGAATTTTCCAAACCCATTAATATATTTCAGATTGTTGTATTAGAATCATTATTTTGTTTGAATTATGCCTTGTTAGTACTTTAAATGACAGAATCTTTAAATGTGTTTCACAAGGCTCCCTTTCCTGTGTCAACGTTATTACTCACTTCACTGCAAAATAATACCAATCAGTTGGATGAAGGTCCTTCTTGTCCTACTGATCATTTGAGAAAATGCTTAGTCCACCCACCCCACCCCCACCATTTGTAGCATGTGTATCTTTGCAGAAAAGTCTGAGGGCTGTGCTCTCCACTTTATGATTTAAGACTGCAGCCTAACAGGTAGCAGAGCTGCAGATCTGATACCTATGTTAATAGTCCCGTTTTTAATCTAAATTCTAAAAATGTTCACATCCCACTAGTGAGTTTGAAGCTGCTGATATCACTTTATGACAAATATGTATAAGCAGTTATTTGGGACAGAACGTCTCTTGATGCTGAACGACACTGGTAGTCATCACTGCTCAGGGAATCCATGAAGGAAATGAGGAGCACAGAAGGGGTCTTACTCATCATAGATATGACATTGAGACCCTTACATCCCCTTCTGCACAGTCAGTTACTGCAAGGGCCAAATTTCACCCAGTACAGACCCAGCTCTATAGTTTGACCCTGCCCAATGCCTTGGGCCCTGGAGAACTTTAGAGGAATCATTTCTTTGCCTGTCTCATACCACCCTTCCCAGTGAAGCTCCCTCTAAGTACTCCCACCTTTCTGTATCCAAAAGCCTTTCATCTGTATTTTGGCAGTAAGAAACTCTCTGTGTTCATGCCAGTCCTTCCAAAGTTGTAGTTTGGTGGATTAATTCCCCTCTCACATGGAGAACAAATACAGCTCTCATTTTCCAGGACTTCTATCAGTCCCAGGGCTTTCAGTGGAGAGGAATAGTAGTTCAGCCCAGTAGTTCAGTAGTTCACATTAGCTTCAAGAATTCAAAACAGGACCAGCAAATGGATAAATAGCAATTTTTTATGTTGGAATAGGGCTCCCGCAAGACAGAAATGCCAAGAACCATGAGGAATAACATTTTCAGAATGACCAGGAAAAAAACCCCACATCAACTATCCCACCTACTCCCACACCCCCACCCTAAAGGTAAGCTTAGTGCAAGTCTTCTGCTACCTAAAGATATGACCTAGACCCAAACCCTTTGCATAAGCACACAGGGAAATGAGAAGAAGCAATGGTCACTAGTTGCATCAGAGGAAATTCCCATTGGACTCGAGGACTTCAACGCCAAAGTGATTCAGCACTGAGATGTTTTCCAGAGAAGTTGCTGCATCTCCGTCTTTGGAGATTTCAGAAGCTGACTCCACCAAGTCCTGAGCAATCTGCTCTTACATGGAAGTTGTACCACCTTTGAGCTGAGGACTTGACATACCCCAGACCTTCCTTGCAATCCAGATTTGTCCATGAATTTTCTAAGAGGGCTTACAATTAACAGACTGTGGAAAAAATAGTATCTTGTCTTTTTATCTTGTATCTTGTATAGTATCTTGTCTTTGGTCTTTTTATTTGCCTTTGGGAGACAAGATTATTGAGGGTCAGATGTATAAGGGCTGAGGTTCTAAAACAAAAAGTTTTTTTTTATAAAAATCTATGCAAAAACCTCTTACTGTGTGTTTCTTAACAGTTGTACATTTGTTGCTTTTTAAAAAAATGTCTGAAGAACTTTTTTATATAAGAACTTGCTCATTCTCCCTTTGTTATTGTTCATTCATGTAAAAATCAAGCTCAAAATGAAAGAAATAAAAATTGCATAACTGCAGGAACATGAATTTGTCACAGCACCAGAGAGTGAAAACAAAGCCAAACTTTCTTGCTTCACTAGTAATAAAATACTGTATGAGAACAAATGTACAGTTTACAGAGTGTTCAGACTCTAATGTCATTTCTCACAGACAGTTAATCCAGCAGACAAACTAAGAAACAGACACAAAAACACGAGTACTGCCAACTTGTGCTTGTAAAGTTTGGATTCCAGGGAACACCCAGTGAGGACTGAGCTTTCAGAAGGAGCACCTCGCCTGAAAGAAACAATTTCCTCCTCTCTGTCTTAATCAATGGCTAACACTAAAACATCTTTACAGGCAAAGTCCAGACTGTCAAGTTCATAAAATTAATCACTAAAATCTACCAGATGGATGAGTGTAAGTCACAGAGAGCTAGGGTAAAGCACATGAAGACCACAGACATCTGTCATTACTGAAATTGCCCCTGTCCCTCCACATCTATGTGGAGGAGATACATGACTAATGTTTTTGGCCCAGTACCAAATACACTGTATTCAATTGATCAGAGGCCATATTAGACTTCATACTCTGACTTAACGTACTGTCTGTAGCACAGTACAGGACCTAGCAGACATGCCAGGACCTAGGCTGAAACAGCTATAAAGAAAAAGCCATTGGTTTTGCAGGTTAAGGTCAGTCAAAAATGTCACTGTGGCCTGTCAGCACGATGAGTAACAAGGCATATAAGCACAAACTGATTTCAGCACACCAGTCTTTTACTGTTTTGAAGAAGTCAGTGCCATGGTCACATTGTAACTTGGGATCCAAGAGCCTAGAAGGATACTTAGGCTAGAATGAAATATGTGGTTTGCCATTTCCCTGTATCTATATGTTTGAAAGGACAACAGACCAGTAAGACAAATGATTGATTACAGTGCAATCATTTAAAAATACATAAGATACATCTTATCAAACGTTAATAACCAATAAGACAGACAGCCTGTGGTACAATGAAAGGGGGGAAAAATTTCATTCTAACAATACATCAGTGGGGAACTCTAGACTCAAGCTGCTGGATAGGTTTAGCAGCTTGTTAGAAGACTAGTGCTTTGCTGCCGCTAATTATTAAAGAGATCCCTGTGACACACTTGGTGTACAGTTAATGTGCACAGCAAGTCACAGCTAGACGATCTAGTCCTGGAAGAGGTGGTGCATGTGGGTATTAGAAACCATCTTGCAAGAACCTGCTTAAGAGAGCAGCTGCACCATGAAATGCCAGCAGTGGTTCACCAGGCTGTCTGGGGCTGTGTCAGAAAAGAGGGAAGACATGCTCAGCAGCATGCTCCCCCTCTGGTAAGAAGCTGGATGGACTATTACTCTCTTCTGGCTTATCTACTTTGGTTTCTTTTCTGCATAGAACAGGGAAGAGATGTGGGGAAAAAAACCCCTCATGCTCTTGGGTTTTTTCCTCAAACAGAACAGGATCTTGAATCCTACAGTTTATCCCACAGTGCCTGAAGTGCCTGGGATATTATGGTTCTAGTGGGAAAGGAAGAGGCTGGAAAGGTTTTCAGAATCCAATATAACACAGCAACTCTGCATCTTAGTCTCTCTCACCCCATCCTCAGCAGTGTACTGCTAAACTAACAGACTGCAAACACACAGTTATAACCATCATTTTGCTAATTGCTCCCCCTACCTCCCAAACTTCACACAAATCTGCATCCTCTGCCATAAAGTCTTCCCCTTCAGTTGCTTTCCACCATGTTATCTCTTTCTCTGTAACCCTGGGTAGCTCCTGGCAAGATTTACACTGTTATTCCTAATGCTGCTGTGCAAATTACTGGGTCAGATCCAGAGGCACTACGTGGCATACCCCACTAACATCTGTACAGCCAGCCATTTTCCTCATCTTGAACGCCCTGCACTTTACAACTCCACTGTGTGGTTCCTGTGTGTTCCAGACACCCCACCAAGTAGGAAACACTGCGTGCCTAGAGTGAGCAACACCACCACAAACCAAATGGACCCTGGATGGATTTTAAACACTTACTGAAAACTGGTTTTCCCCTCTCCTCCCCGCTTTGACTTCTCTGAGCTGAGGGGAAAAAAAAAAAACCAGTCAGAGAGTTCCTGAGTAGAGATAAGAACTGGGAGATTCACTTATTAATTAATTCTCACAGGCAAACAGACTCAAAATGGATAAAACTTAAATTTATTGCTAACAAACTTAAACTAAAAGCTAAATTATTGTTAACAGAATAAGAACTAAAGAGTAAAAGAATAAGATAGTCTTAAAACACAACACCTTCTCTCCACTCCCCTTCCCTCAGCTGTTCAGGGCGATAAGAAAAGGGGGAAAGTCACAGCCAGTGGCTGCTTCTGCTGCTGTTCAAAGCCATCTCTTAGATAGAAACTCTTTCCAATCAACAGTCCTGGGGGGGTCACTTTTCCATCAGGCACAGAGGTCTCTCTCTCTGCATTCTGATGGTCTCCATGGACTGCAAGGGAACAACTTGCTTCACCATGGTCATCACCACAATTATAGTTTTGAGTCCTTCCCCTGTTTCCTGTGGGGTCCCTCCCCACAGGAGACAGTCTTTGATAGACCTCTCCAGTCCATCCCTCGGGCCACAGTTCTTCCATAATCTGCTGTCCCTTGGATCATGAACGAGTTGCACTACAGTGGATTCCCCCACAGGGCCACAAGTCCTAGCCAGGACAACTTGCTCCAGTGTAGGTTTCTCTCTCCATGGGCCACAGATCTCCAGCAAGACTGTTTCATCTTAGGCCTCCCACGGAGTCACATCTTCAATGCACTCCTCTGCTCCAGTGTGGGCTCCCTCATGAGCTGCAGAGGGGGGTCTCTGCACCCCAATGATCTTCCACAGGCAGCAGGATCTCAGCTTTCATCTCCCTGCTGGAGGGGGAGAGGGAGGCTTCTGGTCCTCTTCCTCCCCCCTCCTGCTACACTGACCTTGGAGTTTACATTGCTATCTCACGTTCTCCTCTGCTCTCCTCCGAGCTGGAATTTCTTCTGCGCAACAAACCTTCTCTTCCTGTGTTCTTAAATATGTTATCACAGAAGCGAATACCATTGGCTAATATTAGGAAGTTTATCCTGGAACTGGCTATCACTGGCTTTTTCATAGAACAGCAAAAGCTTCTAGTAGCTTCTAACTGAAATTATTTCTATGGCCCCCTATTACCAAAAATTCAGCCACGTGAACCCATGACAATACTTAAAACTAAGAAGCCAAAGGCTGAAACTGGTTACTTGTGGGAATGGCAGTCTGTCTCTGTTTATCATTTCCAGAATCCTTCTGGACAGAAAAAACCATTAAGTTACTGCAACCCCATCTGCTTTGCCACAAAGCAGCAGGGAAGCCCACTCACTGCATTCCAAAAGCCAAGCTTTTTGTTTGTCAAAGCTCCAGACTCATCAATATGTACATTTGTAGGATGCAATATACCAGCTGTTTTATTGATATGTTATCCTAAACTTATTTATGAGATAAAGGACAGATTTCAATTAGAGTAGAATTTAAACAAAGAAAGTGATTTAATCACTCCATGAACAAACTGCTGACAGATCCCCAGCTGGGAACTCAGGTTCTGGAGGTACTATTTCTTTCTTCAGATAGGCCAAACAGGGGGCTTCTCTCAACTGTATTCTCTATAGCAATACATGTTTTGTCTCCTGCTTCCCCCACCCACCCAAGGCAAGTTCTCTAAGGAATACACTGTGAAATCCTACACAAAAAAACAGTTTGCATTTAACCATAGGTTAAAATGATGCATTGTGACACTGCCATTGAGGGGTCATTATCCTCTAGTAATCATCTGTCATTCTTAATCATATGACCTCAAGTTAAAAATCTAATACGTTGTGACAAACCTGTGCAAGTGGATAACTGCAGAGTAAGCAGTTTGTCAGCCTGGAACAACGCTGGTCAGGATGCTGAGTTTTAAAAAGCTACAGTGGACTTTCACCATGAGGAGAGTTATTTACAAGAGAAAAAGTGAGTAAAGTTGGGGTTTTCACTCTTCAGAAGGTATCCAAACCATCTCATTAAGTCATCAGGAAGACACTACTATTTTCAGTAGTTTCGGTTTTTTGCAACTTATTACAATATTGGTAAACATAACTAATAATAGTCTTACCACTAAGTACTATTGTGTGTGCTGGAAGATCTGAATGCAAGCATTTAAGAAAACATTTAACTTACCTCTGCAATAACTCTAAGATGTATTTTGTCTTTTGTTTAACCATTCAAGCAATCGTTCTCCTTTACTGGAAAATCTGGAAATCTACCATTTTTTGTAGCAAAAAACTGTGAACAGTTGTTAGAATCTTTTCTTCAACCAGAGACTGACATGATTACTAATCCGAGCCTATTATAATAATAAAAAATTAATGTTAATAATTAAAAAAACCACACCCTTTTTCCATCATCTCTTTAAAAAACCCCATAATGTACAAATAGATCTGAAACTTACTTGCTCTTGAGGTAAGACCACAACAGTCAAATACTAATAAGCAACAGTCAGGAAAAGGACAGAGTGGGTGAATTAGACCCAGGTCATCACAAGAAAACACTGTCTTAGAAAAAGATACTGTTAACTCTCTATGTTTAGAAAAAGAAAACAGAAAATTCACATTTTCAGCATTCAAAATACTTGTGAACTTTTAACTGAAAAAATATGATACGTACAGTAAAGGTATCTTCAAATGGTTAAAGCCAAATCTCATCAAGGGATAAGATTCCTAGCCAGACCTTGATTAAAATAATGAACTCAACACCACAGGTCATTTTAGTGACCAAAGATTTAACAAGATTCAATGAGAAAGCAAGCAAAGAACTCCAGAATGCCAGGACCCAGAGATGACTTCAACCACTAGCAGCTTAGCTGGTCATTTAAGGCCAATGAGCTGGCAGAAAGTATGAAGAAAACTTGAAGGACCTTCAGCAGAGGCTCATCCTCAAACAGCTCTGTTGGGGGGGCCTCAGTGAGGGCAATCCTCTTCCTTCAAGGCTACGACTCTCACCCTGGTCCTCGCCTGATCTGTGCCACAGCCATGTGTCCCATTGATTCAGGTCCTGGCCAGCTTCCTAACTTGACTGCAGACCTGCCTCACCACTGTGAACTTGGCTGGCAATCACTTGTCCTGGCCCCTATGTTCAAACCTGACTATGATCTATGATCCTGACTCAATTTTACAACTTGACTTTGGACCTACTCTTGTTACTACAGACTTGCTTGGTGGTCTGGTCCCTGGGCTGAATCCAACTACCCTCACTAGCACTGTCTGCCTCAGTTGGGGTACGCCGTGACTGGCCCATTGCTGGTAAAGCCACTGTTTCTGCTGGCCTTCCTTCCCTGAGGAAACAGCTTTGCCCTTGCTGGATGCCAGCATTGAGCTACAACAGTTCCAGTAAGCAACAAGCATTAACCGAGGAAAAAACCACAATATTTGAGGTTTTTTTAAAAGTTCCTTTTTTTTAGGGACTGGAATACTAAAAGTTGCTTCGAAGTTGTACAAACCACCACATCTACACCACTGACATAGATCTGCTGAAGCTTCCCTTAACCTAGTGCTCCTACTGCCAGATGTGATACCAGAGTTAGCAAAGTGTTACTCAGTCTTAAAACTCGGTCCATAGTAATACTGTTTTCCTTTGGGCTACAGACTACACTGGAGCTCACACATAAACACTAGAAGTTCTGTTCAGGTGTATTTTCCTTGATGTCTTTGTCACTGTTCATTAATTTGCACAGAATTAGCTGACTAGGACTTAGTGAATTAATACTTATCATAATCAGAGGAATATTGTGTCGATCCAAATTAAAACAAACAAACAAACAAACAAATAAAACATACAGTAAAGAATGAACAAAAGCCCAATTCCACTCAACTCCATGTGCAGTCCCCAGCACAGATCAACACCAATCTCCTGCTGTAACTTCACATGCCACCCTTTAGATCCCAGTTCTCCTTACTGCTCCATGTCTATCTTTCCAGAGGCTCACTTGACAGGCATGCTGCCTCCAGCTGCCCATTTACTTAGTACTGCAGTCTTTTGCCACCCACACCACATGCTCTCCGAGGCAAGGACATGAGTAGCTGCAAAAGTTGAGGAGTTTAAGTCTCAGCATCACCATCTCCAGCTGGCCACACTTTGCTCTTAACTTGCCCAGCAGCCACAGCATACGTCCAGCCACACACAGAGTCTGCATGCTGTGGCATCAGACAGCAAAGCACCCAGAAACTCGGTACCAGGACATCTTTGAGCATACAGATAAATTCTGCCCTCATTCAGTGCTGCCCTTGTTCTATATTTCCACTAAGATAGAAGTCTGAAGTATGAACTGATTTATGCTTACTTGACAAAGGCAAACAGGAGTTTACAACCAGCTAAAAGTCTGTGTCAACACAGAGAAAGCGGTATGTTCTTTAAGCACTCTCACATATTTGTTTTGAATAGAAGTATCCTACTGTTTCCAAAAGACAAAAGCCCCAACAGCAGTTTTTTACCCTGCAATGTTGCATCTTTGAAGAGAAGTATCATCACTAGATATGAGAGTTAGCTAAAACCCAGAACTCAACAGGAAAAGAGATTTGAGACACCACATATCAATTCCATCTGCAGGCACAACATTCTTTTTTATAGAAAATAAAAAACAACCATTTTTATTGACTGTACTGTAGATACCTGTACAGAGTGTAAACTTTAGTATTTCACCAGATACGTGAATAATTCTGGAGAAAGAGTTATCAAGCACCTTCATTTCAACAAATTTTTGATATTTACAGTAAGATATACCTGAATAAGTGTATGAATAGAATGAATTAAAAGTTATAAAAAGTTATACAAAAAGACCTTTAAAATGTTTATATGTTATTTCATGATAAATACACAATTAAGAGGAAGATGTCACACAGTAATTCAGAATTGGCTCTGTTTAAAACTGTTACTGTTATGTCTGAACAGGGAGTGAGGAAATGGGGATATTAGCTTACTGCTCTGATCATGTCATAGTGAAATGTGCTCTGGCAGAACCCTCACAAGCCCTGTTTTGCTCTGCTGCAGGTTGTCTTGCAGGCAAGCTTCCTTCCCAATATCAGTGTAGAAGACAAACTTCACTCCCAGATTTGTATTGTTAATTTTACATAAGAATATGCATTTTGATTTTCCCCTCTCTAAACTTACGGGTGATGATGAAAACATGAATTTTGCTTTGATTTTCAGCACTTTTTTTTTGCTGTTAATGAACATTGGCACACAAATGGGGCATATTACTATCTTTTATTCATTTAAGGAGCAAAACACAGGTGAGCTTGCTGAAAATCAGATTTTTGACTGCCATGGTATCTCATTCTCTACAAAGAGGCAGGGCATGGTTTGCTAAAAAAAATTGCTAGGATAGAATTCAGAGACCACTTTCAGGCTCATAGAATCAAACACAGAAATATTACTTTACAATCTCTCAGGAAAAAAATTTGGTTTTGTATCTCTTTAAAATCAAGTGAATCAACATCCATTCTTTGATGAACTATCAGCAATTGTTCAAAATACTAAATTTTATTTAGTGGATTTTAGGGAACTACTCAGGGATCCATCTCAGATGGAAGAAAAATATATCTCTTCAAACTCAAAAAATTCAAATACATCCACTAAGCAGTGTTGATTATCTCTAACAAATCATGTGCTGTAGCAAAGGATCACATGAGCCAGGGTGAGCATAATTATCCTTACAACACACAGATAATGTACTGCTGTAATGCAAGAGTCACAAGTTGAGTTTCAAGTTTTGAAAGTGAAAGGACTAGTAGTGAGAAGGAATGCAGTTAGGCATTAAATCTGTGTTACTACTGGGTTTTTCACTCACATCTATTCATCCTTGGAACCCCCTGGTTGCTTGTCAGCTCGAGATAAGGCCCAGCCATATGGGCCTTATGATGGTCTTAGCATGCCACTGTGCAGATAACCTCTGCATACTCCAAGGTGCAACCTAGTCTCAGGATTTGAGTAGTGCCACCCTCTTCACTCTGTTTGGTTTTGTTACTTTAATTTTGCCAGGAGACACATCCTCCTAGACCAGCACAGATGCAACTAAGGCCTCCACATTTACCTTTAAAAGCAAGGGGATAATATTAGAAGGAATAAGGTGAAGTTGGACCCAACCTGGGCAACTCTGTCTTGCTTAACTGCTATGAAACAGCCATGGCCTGTGTGTTTGTGTGACTGCATATGCACATTGTGGCTTGCTGTCAGCAGCATGGAGCACTTATCTTTAGGGCTTGATTGTGTTGATAGGAGTGAATTGTTTTCAGCACATTTCCAAAAGGTGTCTGCTGCTCTAAAGCTTATTTTAATGTTCAATGTCTTTCTATACAATCCACTCCAACTGTGTTGTCAGGGCAGCGGCAAGTACGGCCTCCTGGGGTAGCCAAGCAGAGGTGAGTACAACCACCATTATTCACTGTACAGTAGTTATGTCCTGGAAAAAAAGAGGTGTAAAATATTAAAGAAAAACAAATGCAAACCCACAATAAAATCCAAAATGGATATCTATAAGAGACATGCAGACTTTATGACTACATTAGAGAAAAAAGCCATAATGAGATTAAGAGTGAAACAAAACTAGGCTTTGGGCAGATGACAGTCACCATATCCCTTGTGTCACCTTGATATTCACATCAAAGAAAGATCAAGATATCAGGACAAGGTGGGAGAGGCAACATGAATCAACTAGGCTGTTGCTGAAACACGTCATAAATTTGCCACGTGGTCACAGATATTAGAATGAAAAGTGGGTGAGGTAGTAGAGAAAATGTAATACATGGGGGCAAAGTCCAAAATGCTACAGAACATCATCCTTGGATACCACCTACTACTAAAGCATTGAGGAATGATCCATGAAAAGAAAAAAATTGGGTGTGTGAGGAGGTGTTAACATTAATGAAAGATAAGGCAGTGCCAGAAGCAGTGGTCTGAGGGGAGAGGCATCCATCACAGGAAAACACTTGAAATAGAGATATGATGACAAAGAAATGACATCAAGGTACTGAATATTACAGCTATAAGCATATACTCAGAGCACGCAGTGTTGTTTAGTTATACATTGCCTATTAAAATGAAACTGCTGTAGTGGTTTTGAGTCTAGGCCTTCCTTGGTAACTAGGTTGTAACCAAGGAACCAAGGCCATGTTCCCAGTATTCCATGTGATTTTTACATAAGCAAGAGTATAAATAAGAAGGGAGAGGAAGCTCTCGCTCTCTTTCTTCCGATGGGCTGAAAGCAAAGGTTCTCTGCTATCATTCTGCCTGGGTGGAGGAGTGAGGCCCAGTGGGGCCTGGTTGACCTTGGGAGGCGGAGAGTGCCAGTGGTTGTTTCCTGCTATCTCTAGAAAAGTAGTAAGATATTCTTTTGATAGTTCTGTATTTTGATAGTTCTTGGGGTTCGATTGTACAAAATCATTCTGGTTTTGTCCCTTTTTCCCCTTTTCCTTTCCCTTTCTTTTCTTCCCTTTTGGGGGGTTCCCTGTAAATATCATCTTAACTGTAATATATATAAATATATATATATATATATATATGTCATGGCTTTGCTGGCTCTTAGAAACCAAGCAGGAATTTTTCCCTTCCCCCTGCCAACTGTGTGAAGGGGATGTTGAATGGGCAGATTGACTGTGGCTTAGGCAGTTAAATAACACAAAAGACTGGCTGGTAAGACCACATTCTTAGTTGATGGCCTTCAGGATCTTGTATTTGGGGAGGAGTAAGAAGTTCTCTTTTGCCTTTTTTCTCCGCTCTTGTCTCCTGGGAAACAGGGGGGAGTAGTTTTGGCTGTGGCCAGGACTGGGACAAGGTCAGGGTAGGAGCTGGGAAGGGGGCTTTTGTTCCCGTTGGAGAGGAACCGTTTTGGGAGGTTTTCCCCTCCTCCGTTCATGTTTTTTTTTTTTTTTTTTTTTTTTTATTTATTGGCAGCAGTTCTTGTGCATATCAAAGGAGAGGGGATGCTGTGCCACACGACTCAACCAGAAGGACTGAGTGAGTTCCTGCTGGGAAGGCTTTTTTTTCTTTCCCTCCTCTCTCTCTCTCTCCCCTTTCCTGGTGGAGGGGGGGAAGGAAGACCTCCAATTTCGGTTTCTCCAGTACACCCAGGAAGGGTGTCACTGGCAACGACCAGTGATCCAACAGCGCCCCCTGCTGACTGGCACCAAGCACTGCAGGCTCTGCATCACCAGTGATCCAACAGCACCCCCTGCTGACTGGCACAGGACACTGCAAGCCATGCATCTCCCGTGATCCAACAGTGTCCCCCGCTGACGGTGGTTAGAATTCCACCAAAGGGTGTAAACTGAACTGTTTACCTTTTTTTGTTTTGTTTGTCTGTTTGTTTTGAAGGGGATTATTTTTGGGTATAGGATTATTGCTTAGTTGTTTTATTTGCATTTTTTCGTTGTTCTGCCAACACACATATCTTTTAATAAAGGGCTCTTATTTTTCCTTTTTCCACATTTTTCCTCAATTAGAGCCTCTTAATTTCGAATTTACAATTGCTTAGAGGGAGGAGTTTGGGTCTTTCTCATAACTCATCTTAAGCAAAACACTTGTGTCTCACGAAACTGAGACAATATATTTATGGAATTTGGTTCATTTGGGTTCCTTTAGTTTTATATAGTCTTTTCCATTTGTCCGAAGGGAGGAAGAGAGGGAGTGGGAAGGTTTTTTTCACAGTGGTCTGGGCACTTGGCTGGGAGCCAAGTCCAACCTCAGACAAACTCTGTATTAACTAGTAGTAGCAATATAACTGATTCCTTAATTATGACATTTATGCATTTTTAGTCTCTGAGCCAAGACTTCAGTAAAAAAAAAAAAAAAATCATTTAGTTGCATATATTGAATAATTTGAAGAGAAACTATCTCAGGGGGTTTTTTTTTAAACTTGAAGTAAAAATATTGCCACTCCTCTAATTCCAGACATGTTGTAATAAAAAAGGGTGAACTCTTCTCCTAACTGTGATCTGCTAAGAACAACATTACTGCAAAGTGATGCTACTTCTCAAAAAGCAAATTATATTTCAAGGGTATCAACTTCCTCTCTTCCTCTTTTCAATAGGATTTCTGAAAAACTTAACATTCAACAGAGCAGAAAGGCCAACTCAGCCCAGCCACTCCACCACCTGCTGTTTTCTGAACATTCCATTTTGAAAAACACTGGATCTCATTAAGGAGATCTGAAAGGCCATAATATTTCTGTAGTTTAAACTTAAAAATAAGTAAATAAGGCCCTAGCCATGAATATAGCATTCAGTTTAGGTGATAATAGATATAGCAGTTTTTGACAGGTCACATGCTCATCTTGATCACACACTTGTCCTTTTACTAAGGACAGAACAGGCCCCTTCTCCCCTCCCAATTCTGTTTTCATGTAGCAACTGCAAAAGCTACTTTTATGTAAAAAAATTGAGGTGGCTTTGAATTTCTTAGTAAACAGGAATTTAAGCAGCAACCAGTTCTTCACTGCCTACATCAGTTGGCAGCTTATAAATGGGAGCTACTACTAAGGTCATTTATACACTAAGGTGTTATGCAGCTATAAAAACTTGAGAATCATATGGATTTACCTCCTGGGCACTGAGCAAAGGCTGTGGCGATTCCATAGAGACGGGAGCGCTTGTTAGGCTGGAAGTTATCATTTTCTAATGAAATTGTGCGATCCACTGCTACAACAGCATCCCTGCCATATGCAGAAGAGAATATACAGAAGAGAGATGAAGTGGAAGTACAGGGAAAAACAAAACACAACAAAAATCAAAAAGCAAAACCCTACCAAACAAACAAAAAACCAAACCAAAACCAGAAGTGGAGAAAGTCTGAAGTTGCCTCTTTTTAACAATTAGGAAGAGGTTCCAGAAGTAAAACCCTCCAAGACATCATCTTTCATGGATGAATCAAGTATGTTATGACCTTCACTCTAGGCAGCTAAGAAATGTAGCAGGGAGATTTCTTACTAATTTTGAAGGTACTTCCAACAGAGGACAATGTCGTCCTACAGGAGGGACATCTGTTAGCAGTTTTGACACATTCTTCATATTCTGTCCCTCCAAACATGTTCTGTGGTACAGCTGACATTGAAGGTATTATGCATAATGATTATGACAATGCTGTATTTCAGGTGGAGCCTGACCTCCAGAAGGAATACAGTTAATCACAAGCAATCTTTCCTTCCTAAATATAAAAGGGCAGTCAACTGACAAACCTGCATCACACTCTTTCCCATTTATACAAGCCTGTTTTAGAATAGCACTTCACAGCTGTGAGGTTCTAACTTGGAAATCCTTACACACATTAGTAGCTACTAATAGCAGATAGAGCCCATACAACCATTTACACCAAGGAAAAATAAATATTTTAAAATGCATGGACTGGATTTATTTTCTGCAAATTTTAGAGTGAACTCTAAAACCTTGATCATATGGCAGCATTTTTAGAGCACTTACACTAAAATGCTCTGAAATGACACAAAGAAAGTGTCATCAAGACAGTAAACAGCTCTTTTTTCTTATTTCTTGTTGAAGATTCATATAATACAGGGCATAGGAAGCCAGGAGTGATGATTTTCTGCCCTTTACAATTCAGCAAGTACCACCATAAGGGAAACAAGTTCGTGCCCACTCCTTTTCCAAAAATGTTCAGTGTTAGAAGCATTTTCTTAAAGGACAAATCACTGCTGAAAATGAAAACTCAGTTAACTGGCAGCATCAATAGGTCAGCTCTACAGATCCACTCCACCCTGCATCAGCTATTGCCAGGAAAGCAACAAAACAGGAATGTGTGAGAGGTCAGCCATGAGAAATGCAGTATGTACTTCAGTTTCTACCAGGGAGAAGAAAAGATTAAAGCACTCCATAATTTCTTTAACAGATAACGTACCTTCTCCAGTCTGTATAGTATAAATTCGTCCCATAGCTTGTAACACCAAAAGGGTACTGAATACCTTCAACAATCTTTCGTCGACCAAGCTGGTTGGGATTCATGCATTCCAGCCTCTTGGTACCTGGAATGTAGTGAAACAATTAAGCCTTTGAACCAGAGCAAGACAGTTCTCATGAAGGATGAAGAACAAGCACAAGCATTCAAGCAGGAATAGAGTAAAGAGTCCTGGAGATCTTTCAGTTTACTGCTAAGTCAAAGCCTTCCTCCATGTCACATCTGTGCATGTGCCAAAAACTGAATGAAAAGTATTTTGGTGCTAATGCTAATCAGCACACCACCTAAGTTAAAATAACACAGATGTCCCATGCAGCCACTGCTCACAAGCCAAGATTCCTGCTACAAAGACCAGCATCCTCAGCTTGGTGTGGAAGCTGACAGAAAGCTTCCTCTACGCTGGAGGGAGACTTCAGCCATTAACCAGTTCAACTTCCTCTGAAAGGCATTATTGCAAAGTTCATTTGGTGAGCATGTTCCCAAAATGCTTGCTGGGATGGCTTATGAGGGTGTGACTGCAGGAAGACCACCTAAGTAGATGCAAGTAGGGTGGAAAAAAGGTCTACCTGCAAAACTACTACAGGCTAGGAGCAATGCCAGTGAATGTAAACACCTGTAGGTTTCTCCTAAATAGTGGGTTTCAAAATGAGACAGAAAGAGAAAAGAGACAAAAGTGAGAAAAAGAAAGGCAGAGAGAGAAAGGAATTAGAGATAGCAGGAGATATATTTGAAGGTTGGAGAAAGTGTTTTATGGTGAAAAATCGATCATTTTAGTTTATTCAAAGCTTGAAAGGGGACTTGAAGCATAAAAGTGCCTCCACAGGAAAACATCTCTGCCAGAGTCTACAGGGAGAAAGACAACAAGATACCAAAGAAACTCCAAGCTATTAAATGAGAATAAAGAGCACACTTTTTTTTTTTTTTTTTTTTACCAGTAAGACACTGGCACAAAATGAGCAGTGGGTCAGTGGCAGAACATTCATCTCTTGATCTGTAGGGTGCATTGATTTTTTCAAGCCTTGCTTCAGTCAAATATAAACCAGTCTTGGCCTCAGGTTACAGGTCTTTGAACAGTAGTGCCAGGATAACATTCTGTAAGCCAGATTAGATGAATCTGTGTTTTTTGCCCCCTGTTCTTAAACTAACAACTCCTTCTACAAAGGCCTAAGCATTACCTAAAGAGATGGCCACATATAAGACACACAGACAACATCTATTGAATTCCTAGAGAGTTTTGTGATCAGAAATTAAATCTTTCAGCTTGCACAGAGTCTCATGTGAATTCCACAGCTACCTGGAATAACAATGAATAAATCAAGAGATCATTGAAGCCAAAAAGAAAGGCATGAGGTCTGACATGTAGTCCAAAGAGTGTATCATTTCAGGATTGGACATATTTGTTCTACTACTAATATGAAGAAACATTTTAGCACTCTGTACCTGCATCTACCCAGCATAGCATTGAGGAATAAGGATCAAATGTCAGTCCATTTGGTAACCCAAGATCATCTTTAACAAGAATTCTTCTGTTTGTGCCATCCATGTACGAGGTTTCAATTTTAGGAGCTTCTCTGTTCCAGTCAGTCCAGTACAAGTTTCTTAAGAGGAAGAAAAAGGCAAGAGTCAAGACAGTGACTGATCTCAAAAGACTGTTGTAATTAAGGAAAATGCTAAGGACACAAAAGTAACACACACACCCCCTAAATAATTTAAATAGGCAAGAAGAACTACATTGCACTTCAATATAGAAGTCACAAAAGTATAGCAAAGATGTAGGAAAT
This sequence comes from Platyrinchus mystaceus, assembly GCA_035041135.1. Classification (NCBI taxonomy): domain Eukaryota; kingdom Metazoa; phylum Chordata; class Aves; order Passeriformes; family Tyrannidae; genus Platyrinchus; species Platyrinchus mystaceus. The sequence continues at coordinate 44,398,625 of JAWWLV010000121.1, forward strand.
ATACTTTCATTAAAAACAAAAGGAACAAGCACACACATGAGAAGAAATGTTTTCTCTACATTACTTAGCTTATGTGCAAGATTCCAGCCAAAAAGACCTCTATTTCAATGGTTCTAGGGACCATTCAGGATGTACATCTACATTTTGAGTTCTTCATCTCACTGTCCATCATGTCTGCTCAGGCTGAAGCAAGAGCATTTGGCATACATTTGGGATTAATTTGAAACTATATTTTTCTTTTCAGTGCATCAAGTAAGCAACATACAATGGCATCAGACTGGTTTATCCTCAGGGGAGATCCTCAGAGAGGGCCATTAACTCACTGATGTTTTTTTATTAATGGTCATTTTTAAATGGTGTTTTTTGCCCTTGGTTGTACATTCTATGCCTGGGAAATTACGTGGTCCCTCAATGCAAGAATCTTTGTTGTTTACGCCTTAATACACACACACAATCTACTATGAGACAGAAGTCTGTGCTGCTTGACCTGAACCCAGAGACCTACTCTGTCATGAGGTTCTGCACAGAACACAGGTCTCTCCTCAGTCTGATTACTCTGTGCCTCTGCACTTCTCTCACAAAGTGCATTTGTTTCTCCTTGTTACAATGCTTGATGTGCATCCACAGATCAGCTATTATGTGACTGATGTAAAAGCCTATTTTGTATTAAAGGAATTCGAGAAGTCAATACCATTACTTTTTTATTTAATTTTGTGTCACTCCAATTTTCATGGATCATATGCATTCTTTTCTCACTGCTAACCTTGTTGGCAAACATCTGGAATCAGGATGTCCCTTTCAAAAAACTCTCCCTGAAAAAACCAGTACTTCTGTATAGTACTAATGTCAATTAAGCAATCATTTAGTAGAGCTTCCTAGCAATTCAAGACTGAGAAAGCCACTGTGCTTCTGAGCATTTTGAGTTGCACAAGGGCAACAGCAGGCAAGTTTAGGCAATAATTAACAGATGTGCATTACTACTATGGACTCTGTAGTAGTTTTAATTTTCCCTGTATTTCTTTCAATATTCAGAGAGAAAAAAGTGTCAACTGATCAAAGACTACATAAAAGTATGTAGTCCATCAATTTTTAAAGGCTGGCATCTTAACTTAGAAACATCTACATTTTCCTACTGACACTCTGCTACAGGCTCAATTTTTAAAGCATGTAGTTATCTGCATCTTCTAACAGAAGCCTAATAGAATCTTCTCAGACAACTGAACGACAGAGGTGAAATTGATGACAGAAGAGATACCATGGGAGTTTTCAAAGATAGAACTGTACAGGAAGAAGGGTTGTCATGATGGAAATGAAAATATAAGATTGCTTAATCTAGTATTTTAGATCAGTAATCTCATTAAAAAAAAAAAAATTCTTAAGTAAGGAGAATGCTTGTCATCCTGCAAACAATGTACTGAAAGCCAGGTACAAATAACTATTTGATAAGCTGCTCAACAAAATATCACAGTGTTGTCTAGCAGCCGTTTCAGAAGTTTTGTTTCCAGTATACCATTCAAATACAGGACATAAGTGGATTGTTTCATTCCTGTCTGTTAGCTGCTTTAGGAAAAGGCAGTCTATTACTATTACTATCTTCAGGCAGCAGGAAGAACACAGACTCAGAGTACACGCTCATGTTAAATAATACAATAAATAAAGTTAAACTTGCACATATCTCTTGACAACACATCCATACCCTCTCACAGGATCCACAACTATTGCTCTGGGGTTCACCAAGCCAGTGTCAAAAAGGATGCGACGCTGGCGCCCATCCAGCCTAGCCACTTCTATTCTATCCAGCTGAGAGTCAGTCCAGAAGATGTTGCGACCTAGATGATCTACAGCTATCCCTTCGGGGCTTCCCAAGTCTGCAGGAGGAGAACAGAGAAAAATATTCCTAGGCATTATATTTATTCCCAATACACATCAGCCTCGTAAGCATAACTTTTAACTGAGATAAGTTTTCTTACTGTGGTCCAACAAAAGCTATTTCATGTCATTTGGAAGAGGAACATACATTTTACCTCAAAGTTTAAATACACAAAGCCTTCAAAGACATAGAATGACAAGTTCTATGAGGAACAAACTCATCACACATATAAGCACTCTTTGAGGGGTGGACATAGAAAAAGAGTTGATAGAAGAGAAATGAACAGTAGATAGTATCAGAATCTTATTTTCCCCTCCTTAGCAGGCCATAGAATGGATTTATAACCCTTAATATTTCTCCTTCTTTGGTACTGACATACTTGAAAACCGGGTTTATGCTAAGTTCAGCCAATGCAATAATTAAACATAATCAAACTCCAAACACTAGAGACAATGACACTAGCTAACTCATGCAATGTAGATCCAGTTCTTTGTTTTTGCAGAGCAATCCTTTTTGGAACATGTTTTAGTACTGTATGTGCACAGTTTTTCTTGGACAGTTAGTTGTTCCAAAAGCAACAGGAAATAGCAGATAATGACCTTACTGCTTTTGCATTAGCAATTTCTAACTCAGATGCAGGATGCAGAAGAAATACATGAAGTTTAATTCAGTCATGATGAGAAACTGCTCTTTACTTTTCAAGGTTCAAACATTCATTGAAAAGAATAGGCAGGTCATGTGGGACATACTGAAGCCAAAGTCAAGTAAAAAAAAAAAAAAAAGAAAAAAGAAAAAATCAATTTTAGTCCAATTTCATTTCCAAAAGAAAAAGAATTGTACATGGCCACTCCCCAAAAGAGATGAAATGACCCTTCACACCAGCCAGCTATTGAAAAAAAACAACCCACCTTTCAAATGCTGATCCACACACCGATGGAATGTGGCCCGTTAGCCTTCTTTTAATTCTCAAGTTTATTTACTGACAGCCATTAAACAAACAGTATGTGACAGAAGCAACCTTTCTGGAGAAAATGCGTTTGGCCCAGAACATTGGGTAGAGCTCTCTAAAAATTGCTACTGTGACTTTGCTATGAATAACAATTGCACAATATCTTAAACAACCTCTGCTCTCTCACTCAAGTGGATTACACTTGCCACCTTTAATGTGCACACATGACATTTTAGATTTATATTAATTGCTCAAGAGATTGAAAGGAACAAATAAGATGTATTTCACTGCTTCTGACTCACAGCTCATGTTGGGGGGGAAGGATCCCAGTCTCTGGGATCAGAATATTACTGACTAAATGGTGGTGGAGGAACTCCCAGACTCTTTTTGGAAACAGAAGACAGTACCAGGCAAAAGATCTGCTGTCACTGATTCCTAGGAGACCCTGTTCCCTGACTAGCTTCCTTGTTTCAATTTCTTTATGTCAGCTACTTGTAAGGAGATTTAAAGAAGTCTAAAGTAAATGTCTCCTCTGTGCCAGAAGATAATGAGCCAGAAAAAACTTCCTCCATGAAGGGAGAGGTAAGGGAACATTTAAGGCTTCATGTATCACCAGTCTTTCCAGAGGCACAAATATGTTCCTGCTGTATAGTCATCAGGCCTGACACAGTCACAGGCTCTGTCCCTGAGGACAGGTTTGTACAGCCATGCACAGCTGATATGACTTGAGCAATTACAACAAAGGAAAGCTCTTCTCAACTTGCCTCCACAGCTGCAGAACTGAGAGAACCTCCCCAGGTTATACAGCTGCAGGGATAGAGAACTGGACGGGGCTCCACAATAAAACATGTTTTTGCAAAGCAATGCAACTTGGATCACAAAAACTTAAAAAAAACCCCCCAAAAAGTAGTACCTTCCATAAAAATACACACAAACTGAAGAAAGCAGCTGGGGCTCACAGGAGGAAAAAGGCAAGGATTAAACCAAAACAAAAAATGAGTCTTCTGAGAGGGAAGCATTTTCCTATTTCATGAGATTTTAAAGTTTCAGTTCTGGCCAGCATAGGAGATATCCATTCAAATACTGAATATTCAGTATTATTTTGGTCTGACTCCTTATTGAAATACCCATTAACATATAGAAGGTAAAGTACAACATCGCTCCTAATCTCTTCAGGAACAGCACTCACTTCCGATGCCAACAACAGAAATCATGAGATGTTTACCCATACAATGTTTTTTGTAGCAGATAAAACCCATGAGGTTTCCATGTAACATTGAAGCATCTCAAATTACCTTAAATAATCAATCTAATTAAGTTGAAAGCCTTCAAAAATATTCTTCCAATATTTATACATTGCAAGAATTTTAATGTGAACACACACTCTCATTAGACAGACATTCATATCCATATAAAATTTTTAGCAGTAGTAATTTCCCCCATTTTTAAAAGTGCAGATTCTGAAAAAATACTTTGAAAGTAGACATCAGAAATCTTTTCCTGAAGAATCTGTAAGTTGCACAAAAACATGTGCTTACTACACGTTAGTCCCTCTCAGACTAAATATGTAGGGAGGCAAAAGAGGTCTTACAAATACCTCAGCCATGAAATTGTACAGAATTATGAAGCTGGAATGAACTGGAATTATGAACTGCTGGAATGGTTAGGGATGGCCTTAAGCTCTCCCTTTTACCCTTCCTGGGACAACGGTAGGATCCAAGCCACTGCCATCTCTCTGCTGTCCCTAAGAGCTTGAATGGAATCTCCACAAGTTGGCTATTCCAAAGCACAAACTCCAGGCAGCAATTCTCTACACAGACAAAGAAAACTGAAGCAAATTTATTATAGAATTTTAAAACTGGCTGATCATTTTTCTAAAATAATTTCCTGATTTTTTGTAACAATAGATGCAGAGGATTCAAAGTAAGGGTGACCTCCTCCAGTATCTTGACTGCATAGGTGTTCTAGGATCCTGAGGACACTAGTATTCAAAATGCCTCCAGCTATTTTTGCTGGGTTTTTTTAATGACACATCCCTCACACACACCATTCACTTTGTTCTCCAAATCTGCCCTTTCCCTTAACCCTTTCCACTCAAAAAAAGGTTTTAATATATAAGTTACATGGGCTTACGCTTAACCCTTGTAATGAAAATGAATGTGGACTGCAGTGAGCAGCACATTCTTCAAGGAAAAAGTGTAAGAATAAGATATAAACTATAAAGGCACTAAGTCCAGGATACCCTCTAGTCCAGTTCTCAAATCCTTGAGCAACTCCAAGGGCAAAAATCAAATGAGGTGGCTTTGTTCACTTGCATTTTACAACTTGAGTGGTAGGCATGGAAAGTCACAGCTGAAATGGTTTCTAATCACTTTTCAACTGTTTTGATCCCCAAGCCAAGGACCAGAGCATCGGTTCTCCAACCTCCATGGTCACCAGAGCAGGCAGGTGACTGGCAGAGATCAGGAGAGAAAAGGACTACACATAACCAAATCTCAGCTATCCAGCAACTACCTTGCTTGCCAAAACAAAAACAAAAGAAAATAATCAGAGAATGACACTCACAGATGGTATTCCATGTTAATACATAAACACAACTCTTTAGTCAGCTCAGGCAACACCTAGGAAGTATACATTACTAAATTCAAGTCTCTAATACCATTCCTAGGGAGTAGCAAGAGAAAGAATTTCATGCTGTTACCTGTTTTGATGAGAGTGGTTGGTTCCCCACCATTCAGGCTAGCCCTGCTGATTGAAGGGCCACTGATATCTGTCCAATAAACCATCTTGTCCACACAGTCATAAGCAACTCCAATAACAACTTTGTCCTGTTGGTCAACAAGCAAGTTAGATCAGCCTAGGCTAAACAATAATTATTTGGCCAGCAGCAGCTTACAGTTTTAAGTCTCAAGGCTGAAAAAAACAAAATTCTTGAGGGAAGGTGGGAGATGAGGACAACAGGCAGAGAAAATGATTGGGTGACAGTCCCTGTAAAATAGCTTAGAAAAATACTTTCAATCATAAGTTAAAAGGGTTGAACTAGCTGACACCATTTACCATTATTTCAGAGAAGCATTGTAGATATTAGTACTGAACAACTGGTCTGACCTTTACAACTTCACCAGCATATCCATCTAAAGAAAGTTCATGTTGACATTTTACTGTTATCCCTCATACATTTGCTTTCTTTCATTCTTTCCCTTTAATGGGGAATAATGACTTCTATCAAATCTGACTTGCATTGACATGCAACCTATGCATTACAGCTGCACTTCATCAGTGCTACCTCCATGACATCATTTGACTAAAATAAGTTCTAGCAAAGTAAGGTTTTAAAATAAAAAAGTAGCTTAAACAAATACTACATAAATAATTCTGCTGGAAATAATATTCTCAGGGACAAGGCACATTCATATGGAAGAAAGATAGGACTAGAGTTTGAATTCAGAGTTCAAACTCTCTCCTCCATGCAAGTGAAGGGTAAACCAATTTGACATAGATTCCCACGTCTATCATAGTTGCTGCTTTCACATCTTAGAAAGATGGTCCAAACCCATGCATTAAGACAGATGCACTTAATCAGCTTATGTAATGCTGTAGGTTGCAAAACAATCTAAACACCTCTACTGTCACTTTGCAAATACACAACACAGACAACACAGGGTCAACAGCTTTAGCAGAGACTGAAAGTTTCATTTTAATTGAAAATTTTAAGGAAGAGTTGCATCTTATCTCTGGAAGTTCATTCCTGAAGATACTTTTAATTGATTCATTTAAGCCAGATAAAGTAAATAATGATACTAATCAAAAGCTTGATTTCACCCTTACATCACAGCAGTTTGTGGTATTATTTACTGAAGTGAATCTGTGTAATTTAGACAGTATTTGGTTTACTAAATACTCACTTCATTACTAAAAAAAAAAAAAAAAAAAAAAAAAACAAAAAAAAGGCCAGTGATAGATATTGCTATCTGTTATAAAGCACCACTGGAATGAAAACAGAAATCCTAGGCCTCAGGTAAAACCAATTAATGCGATGAAACTGGAACTGAAAAGAGTTGGCATGTGACACAGGTGATGGAAAATAGACCTTCTCAGCATCAGGAATTCATTTGCAAGGAACAAAGACTCTCAAGAAAGTAGTAAGAAGCGTGGGAAAAAGATTTGCCACCCACTGGGCCTGCACATGGAGAAGGAAGCAAAGAAAAAGGAAGAAAAATATATGTGTAGCCAAGAAGTGTAGAGAACGGCCTAAAAAAAAGAGGAATAGATTAAGACTTTGGAAAAAGCTTTGATGGAGTAAGAATGAAAAAAGGGCCTCTCCACATACTGCTATTGTATGTCTCCTAAACTTTTATACCAGAGTCAGAGGAAGTGTGAGTATAGAGAAGTTTATATGATGAGCTGTTGGAGACACGCGAGATAAGATTTTTGTCTTGTGAGCTATTGTGAGCTGTTCTTTAAAGGCAAATAATTTTGTTTTATAGCTCAGCTTTAAGCTTTTTGACTAGATAGGTCAGGAGTTTTCAGTGACAACTTGATGCGATACTGAAATTTTAATCAAGAGTAAAATTTGAGTTTTGAACTTAAATTATCAAGTTATATAGAAAAACACTAACTTTCATCTTTGTCATGAATCTTCTAAAAGACATGGACTTGGTATACTAGGTTACTTACCGGAATATGCAAGAGCGCTTTTGCATCATTTTTCTTCATATTGTTTCCCTCTAGTGGAACATGTTCAATTTTACCACTCTGGGCAAAGAGCAGGTGCGTTCCTGGTGGCAGAGGTACTGTATCTGGTCGAACAGAGGGCCCAATAACAACAGGAGGAGCAGCTGTGCTTAGACCTTGTCAATAGAGAAGGAAACAGATGGGGAAGAAATTAGCTTGTGCAGCACAACAAGGCTCCTTATTATTTGCAGAGACACAATTACAGTCAGACTTCTCAGAAGGAAACAGCCCTATAAGCAGACACTAATAACTATAATCAGATGCAGAAAGCTTCTAAAGTTTTCCCCTTGGCTGAAAGAGTAGTTCTTTTCATGTTCGGGTCTGTAATTGCTCTTTCCTTCAAATGTCTAGAAAAAACTCTTATTTTGCAGCTGAAGTGAGGAAGACGTAGGAAGGAACATCCTTCATTTCCTGAGTCAACTCAGCTACCGCAGCTCCCAGAGGGCAGAGATTATATGGGCTTCTCACAGTTTCTAGGCAGGGAAGAAGCTAGAAAACTGTCTTCTTATTCAGAAGCTCACCACAGCTGTCCAGATGCCCTGGCTGAAGGAAAAATATGTGTTGGAGTGAGTGAGGGGCTGCAGCATGAGGCATATCATCACCGGGACAGTAAAAGCCTGCACTGCTTCAAATTGGTGCTGTAGCTCAGGGGCATGACTAAGCCCCATGTTTGGAAGACAGTGTATTTGGGTGGAGAGATACCCACAAAAAACAATTGCTTCAGCCACTTACATGGTGGACGAACTCCTGGCCCACTTCTTGTGCCATCAATCTCATTTCCATTCCTATCCACACACCAACAATATCCACTGCCAGAATGGCACTGAGTGGGTAGGTAATTCCCATGCTCATCACACTGGGGAATGAAGTGACCAACTCTTGTATCCCTGGGGTAGAAAGCACCTCCACTGCCAAGAGCTACTTCTCGTTCATGCTGGCATTTGGTCTTTTCCACTTCTGGGGAAAAAACACAACAAAACAAACAAACCCCAGTGAATATTTTTGTTTCACTAAGAAATACATTCCATTAACAGTTAACATAAACACATATATTAACTGTTAATGTATACACATATACCACCTAAACACAAGCATTCTTACCTCTATAGGAACATGGCATATGCTTTCAAGTCTGCCCTATGAAAGTGTGACACATTTGCCTTAAATCTATGTTATTTTATCTTCCACTGTTTAGTTTAAAAGAAAACAGGTGCCCCGCATCTTTCTTCAGTGGGAGGTCATAAACAGAAACTGGAAAACATGATCTTTCTCCTTGAGGCACATGAGCAAGGCCATTCTGTCTGACTTTAAAACTTGATGTCTACCCATTGGCAATTACCCACAGGCCTTAAAATGTGACTAATTAGCCAGACCATAGAGTGGCTAGGTTTTTTTTGTAATGCTAAAAGTCGAGTTTCCCTTCAGAACCACAAGAGAAAACCACAAATGATGGATGCTGGAAGCAGCTCATTGCTATGAAGGATATTAGGCTATTAAAGATCAATTGTCAGGTTTGAGCACTCATTTGGTACTTCTGCATCTAAGAAATTAGTTACAGGGACAGACTGTCCAGTTCCTGGTGAAGCAGGGAAACATATGACATGCATATGTATTACTTAGACTAGAGGATGCAGAGGGAAGACAAACTTTTCAGATTATCAGGAGATTACATGGCTCCTTACATTTCCATTTTACAAAATAGCCTGAACTAAAATACACATCTCGTGGTATTATCCGTCATTCAATAGGGAAAGTCATCTAGATCAATATCTTGTTCTAGATGCCAAACAACATAATAAATGACAAGAATACAATAAAAATAATATAGGTCCTTCCTCTGGTTTAGTTTTATCTTATACTTGAGAACCTTAATGGTTCTGTGTGCTGGGAGAGAAAGAGCTCTAATTATGGGGGAGTATCTTATTCCTGTAAATGATTTCTACAGACAGAAATGCTTAGCACAAAGTGCATGCTGAAGAGACTTTAACATTAAACTTCCATTTATTCCTTGTTTTTACACTGCCTGGTGGACAGCCTTAGTTATGCATGGCTCCAATTAGGCCCAGCCCAGCTGAGCAAAAAGCTGATCCCATGCATCTACAGACTGTTGTGGTGTAAATTACACAAAATCAAAAAAGAAGTATAGTTCTTTATTATTTAAACTAGTTACGCAAGCAAAACTTTGGACACGTTTCATGCACCTGGACACAATTAGAGAAATATAAATGACTGGACAGTGGTTGACTCTAAACAACTGAAATATTTGGCATCAGTTCTAATGTGGGTGGTGGAGAACCTTGAATCAACCTACAAAACCAGATCCTGTAGGAAAGCCTCCATTATCTGTCTCAAAATTTGTTTTCTTGTATTCAATGTGCTGAGCAGTATGCAGACAAATCTGTAATCAGATCGTTTTGCCACCAATTTTTTTTAATTCTAAAAACTCTCATTATATGCAATGCTCATGAGAGAAAGCAGGGAGAATACAGAGTACTGGTAAACTGACCCCCCTGCTTTTGTTCAGTGCAGGAAGAAAAATCTCATTTGCATTCCTATCATCTTTGAGAAATACTATTATCTCCTCCTCAGTAGGATATAAAAGCAAAGGCAGAAGCTGGTCTTTTTTCTTCCCATCTGAAACTTACAAAATTAGAGTATATCTTGGAAGTTCATAATTTTTCTAATCAATAGTCTACACAAAAATGAATTAGCAAATATGATTTATAGAAAGGAGTATGTATACACTCCCAGTTAGGACACAGCTGTTACACATAAGATACATTAGTGTTACTGGTAACTTGAAATATCAATGTCTGTTCTAAATTTCAAGACAGGTCTACATTTATATCTGCAGATTTTATATGGGACTTCTGATTAAATTTTTCAAGAGTACATATATTGCAAAGATCAAGACCAGTCTAACAAATTGCCCGATAATGCAATTAGCAACACTGAAGTCAAGAAACTTATCAAACAAATTAATTTTCAAAAATAACATGAAGTTCCTAGACAGCAGAGAATATGATTTGTTCTTTCTAAAAATGATTCATCAACACTGAATTTTTATTTGCATAAAAATATTTGCAAATAACCTATTGCTACTCACTTTTAGGAATAACTGTATTTTACTATTTCTATGCTCCTGAAAGTCACTTATAATAGTGATAACTTTATGAGCAGTATCAAGTACAATAAGCAACCTATGTTAAAGAGTTATTTGAAAAGAAATAAAGCCAGTGTTACCATGATTACTTGTGCTGACTCCATCATTTTAACCTGTCTTTCAACATTAATGTTGTTTCAGCTTGCTGACATGAATCTGACCAACAGTAAAATTTATAAACCAAACAAGTCACTAAACTAGTTAAACAGTCCAAATCAGGCACTTGGAATCCATGCTCTATTTTTTTCTCCTTATCTCTGAATCATGACCAGGATTACTATGCTTACAATTCAGAAGTACCTAAAGAAATGTAAGCTGAAACCAAGTCCAGTGTAGTAGCCTGTACTTCAATGAAGGCATAATAAACTTGTATACAGATGACAGTGGGTTGGTAGAAATAGTCTGCTTATACTGTTTATCCGGTCATGGGTTTTACTTAGTATGCTTAAGAGAAGATGCTCTGATTTTGAAAATTTTAAATTGCATTAGTTAACTGTCTGAAAGGAGGCTAGCTATGACAGAGTTTGAAAGATGAGCCTGACACAGTAAATAAAGCACATTTCCTGCCTTGATGAGATAACAGCACAAGTTAGACAAAACACATAACAAGAAATGGCACATATTTAGGTGGTACAAGGGCTACTTTGTAAGCCAGCTTCTAGATACAAATCTAATAATTAGTAAATTTCCTTTACTACAGCACCCTAAATGTGGTTTCTTAATGATCCTGCCTTTAATATAAATACTGTAATATTTCATCCAGTCAAGATTCTTCAAAGATACAGAACAGTCAAGAGGAGAGTTCTCTGATCTCTAGATCAGCAGGAAGAAAATTTCCATTAAATATAACAGATAGAGCTAAGAACAAATAACACCTAGAGGGTGTAACAGTGCTGTTACATCTACTACTGCATCTAATTGCAGCAAATGCAAAACAAGTCATGCCTATTTCAAGGCTCTATATCCAGGAGTTACTAGGGCCTGATTTTTAGAGATTCTTAAGATTCTTATGAAACCCACATTTGAAAGCCAAGCCAAATGATCATGTCAAATGATGAGAAAAATTATATATACTAAGGTTAGTTCATTCTGCCAGAGATGAAACAACCAGTAAGAGGAAGACCTTTGTGACACAATAAAGCAGGGCTGGTAGCAATCTTTTATTAACAGCAGGACCAAGTTCCAATACTTTTTCCATATATGTGTTTAAATATTACCAATTAGCATTTGCTATAAAATAAGTAAAATTCAGTTGCCACTGGGTTTTGGTGCCGTTTATGCTTGACTGATGAAGGTGATGATGCACTGATCTAAAAGCTTTGTGTTTCCCTATTACATTCTACACAGGTCCACAGGACAATATAATTTTTGAATTACCTTAGTCTTGGTTTTAAATTTCCTATTAAGAAAATTAATTCTTTCATTTGAATTCCAGAGGAAAATATACAACCATAGGTTACATCCTTTGTGGAAGGGAAACAGGTCACAAAACATGAGAAGGACAAGACATAAATGTAAAGTTACACTTCTTGAAACACATTTCTTGAAATATCTTTAAATAGACTTATTTTGGAAACTACAATCAGAAAAAGCTATCAGCAGGTCACAGCTCAGTGCTGTAGAGATTGTGAGAGGGTATAAGTAAGAATTCAGCACATAGGTATAGAAAAGAATATGAGGCTGAGGAGATGATTCAAGGAATACTGGGTCCAGCTCTGGCAATCACAGTTCAAGAGAACAGTGAAAAAATCAACAAATGTACAGAAAAAAACTTCCTAAGATAGAAGCTGTAGAGCAGAACAGAGATCAAAGGTGTGATGAAGAATTTGTGTCCCATGGACCACAGCACACCCGAGTCAGAGTAGATACGCAGAATGGTGCAACCTGAAATTAAGCTAAATATATATCCTTCCCTGGAAAAATAAATTTGTATTCAATGTTTTAAGCATTGTTTTTCCCAATTGATTCATAAATTACCAGTAGCAAACTGGAATTTAAAAGTCACTGAAATATATAATGGAGCTTGAATAAATTAAATGAAAGTACATTTTTAATTGATGTTTTCAAATGTTGGAGTAAAAAAAAAAATACTATGAAAATAACAAAATGAAAATAACACACTTCCCTTTGTCTCTTTATTTTCCTTTGTAATTCTTCACTTATAGTTTCATGTGAAACTAGTTGCATACACAGGACCAGAGAATAGCTCTTAACAGTTCCTAGTTCCAAGAATCTAGACTTGTTTCTGTTTAGTAAACAGTGTCTGTGGTCTGCAGGGGTAGAAACACTCAGACATCTGGGTTTTTTTGAAACGGAAAAATGAAGCGTGAGGAAATAATGAAGTACAGACTTTCTTAATAGCTGGGAGCAGCGGGACATTCCAGCGTCATTAACTCTTTCATTAACCTGCTGGTTCACTCCTACAGACATTCTCTTGTGTGTGACTCAAATCCATTTTTCTTGTTAGATTGCTTGTTTCAAGAGCTGCCATTCAGCACTGTTAAGATTTAACAATAGGTTTCATGCGATAATAAAGACACCAAACAAGAAAGTAATTGTAACGTGGGTTGGAACAGGGTATAGCAAAAAAGAACTGCACATTTGGATGAATGAAACTTTCCATGTTATTAACAACCAGGAAAGACTTCAGTTACTTCAGAGGCTAATTAGATCAAAACCTTAGTCAGTAAAAACGGGAAGAAAGGGTCTCTAATTACAGCTGAATACAAACAATACAGCCCCATCTGCAATCTCAATTCTGAAGCAACTTATTTTACAAAGGGTGCTAAAGTAAACTGAACTACTTTTGGTAGGCTTCAGAAAGTTTGTATATCCTGTTCGTTTGTATATCCTGGCAGTGATTAACTGATGGATATATCCATTTTAAAGGCACTAAAGCTTTAGCAACAGATGACACCCCAAGGGCAGCTGTTGTTCTATTAACTCCAAGAAGGGAGCAGTGAGCTAAGCTGTAAACACTTCTGTTGCTGCAGACTAGCAGAGCAATACAGATACTCCCTATTTCAGTCACCATTCAGCAAAAGTGAGACTTCTTATCTACACAGATTTTTTTTCTGCTCAGAGCATTTAATGAGCAGAGACACAATTGATACAAGTGTTTCTGAAAGCTTGTCTTCTACTGGTAATACAAAACAGTATATGAAAAAAAGCAAAACAGTGAGGCATGTATAAAAAAAACGTGGCAGATCTTCACCCACTAAAATAGTAGATACAGAACTCTCAAAAATATTTTGTTACTACTATTAAAATTGTGACATGGAAAGATCACCATTCAAAATATAATTGTGTTGAGTACAGAAAGTGAAGAATTGTACAGCATAATCAGAAAAAAATAACAAAGTTACTACAAAATACTACACTGTGTAGACACTAACCGCAGCATGAGAAAAGGTGTTGTTCTGAACAACAACAAACCCCAAACAAACAACCAACAAAAAAAATACAAAAAAACAACCTTCCCCCCCCCAAAAAAAAAACTTAAGTAAATTATCACATGTACTCAGAAGAAATTGATTGTGTTCTGGTAAAAAAGTTAATTGGTTGACTTCAAGTATCAGTCTATCAAACCACCTGTTTCAGGTACAACGGGTATGTGACAGACATGAAAGCAATATTTTTTTTCTCTACAATTCTGCCTGAAGCTTTAAGGTTTCATATGCTTCAAGTTATTCACATCAAATTTCTCCCCTAGGAAAAATAATTCTGTTTCTATCAGCTGGTTGGTTAGCTAAATATTTTGACACAGGTCAGAAACACTAGGTTCTTCATTCATCTGGCATTAAAATGAAAATACACATGGGTGATCATGCATGAAAAGTTAGTTAAAAATAATATTAAAAGACTGACAAAGGGGCAAAAGCTAGACCTCAGATTAAACACTGCAAAACCTCCAATTTACCTATGATAGAAAAATCTACAAGCACTGGGTGATTTCACATAACATGATGAAGTGTCATGTAAATATGATCTAAAACCAGAAATAACCTTGTGATTTTTTTTAATACTTTCCTTTAAACAATCCTTTGCCTTTTCATTTTAAAACAGGAGTATCCAATTAAGAAAAAAAAAAAAAGAAATAGTCAGAAATTCAGAATAAGGGAATATAATGGCAAAAGAAAAACATTAGTTTTCAGTTAGTAATACTGTGCTATACAGATGAGCACTTTCAAACCAGCACATCCACTATTAAACACACAAAAAAACCCTCCTCAATTTTGAATCAATAAATACTTTGGATATCATTAAGACCACAAGGCAGAAGTCAAATTATGAAGAGAGCCTTCCCTCCCAGTCCTACTGCTTCTTGCTCTCTTTCCCTGTGGCCCTATGACTTTCTTCTTAATCTTGACTGCACACTTTGAGTTCCAGTCTGTCGAGAGATGCAGGGATTTTTGCCCAACAGCAAGAACGTTAGAGGAAAGAGAATTGGGTTCTAATAAACTGAGAAGTTAGGCTTTATTTTCTGGATTGAAGTATTCACCTTTCTGCAAAACCTGAGTGCTGTCCCAGAGGTTTGCCATGCTGTTGAATTAAAGTAACCATAACAGTGCTCCTTTGTGCTTCAGTGTTCCTTACTTTCTTGCTTTTTAAGCATACTCTCAAGATGAGGAGTTTTATATTTCAAGGCCCAAAGTACAATGGAGGAACAGAAGTGTGGGATTGTAAAGAATTTTCTGTTGAATAGAGAACAAGCTGGGTAAATATAGAAACAAGTAAGTGCCAGCTAGAAACCGTAGTCTTTCTGGACTACAGGCTATATGTGGCATGTAGGCATCTAGATACCACTGCAGACAACAGTCTCATGACTTTGGTCTCCCTTTTCACTTTTCTCCTGTAATTGTATTCATTCGCACTGCCAACAATTCCAGAGCTTTTATGGTAAGTGACTACTGAGTATGCAAACCAAATCACCCCCGTGGTCAAACCTTTACGCAAGGCAACTTCAAAAGATAGTATCAACTTGGGGCCGAAAACTGCTGAGGATAGAACAAACAAAACATAAAACAGGACGTTGAGCAGGATATCATGGAGAAGCGATAGAAGTCAAGATACAGGTTTTACACAAGCCTGGTGAAATTCTAAACTTGAAAGACTTGAGAAAGAATAAAGACACCAATTTGACAATACACACGTTATTTCAGAAAGGAACCAAATTAACATATATCCTCTAAATCCCAAATTATATTTCTGGTTCAAATTTTAAGAACTATATAATTTTACCTCCTAACACACATCGGAAACCATCCCCACGGTAACCTGCCTTACACTGGCAGCTGAAGGAACCGGGAGTGTTATAGCAAAAAGCATCTGGATGACAGGGGCCCTGTTGACATTCATCCACATCTGTAAAAGAAAAGAAAAATCTCAGATAACTGTTCCTCATGATGGACAAATCAGAGTGACGAAATAAAGTGCCAACATGCCATATTTTCAGGCTCCTATTTTAGGATATCTGATTAGACTTACGGATAGTTCTTTGGAAGTATGTCTAATACAGAAAGGCAAAGGAGAAAAAAGAAGCATGCATGTATTTTAGATTCTGTATCTCTACATTCTGCTATTTCAAAGGGTAACTAACATTATTAACACACACAGTATTTTGGAAATACATGCCTATATTTCTCAAGGAAATCACTTATCACAGCAAGAGAAGTAGGATTTGGACAGCAATATTTCCAACATGTAGTCAGGTAAATCTGCTCCCTCACTGCACTCTGACATGAAACAGAATGTAATTTTTTTTACATAGTCTGAGCATTATGTTTCACCACTGTAATAATATAAACCAATACAGTGCAAACATGTCCAGCAGATGAAGATCTGCAACTGCAAGTACTGCAACTTCTGCAGTTACCTCATCTTGGACCTTCTATAGCCCAAATATTGAAGAGTGAATTCAAAATTGAGAGGAGGAAAAGACATATGCTTAATACAAATTCCCACCTGAGGCACTTAACCATGAAATTTCCTACTTTAAATCACAAGTAACTATATGACATTTCAATGACCGTCCAAGTTATGCAATAAAGAATATAAAAGCCCCACAACAAATGGTGTTACTCACCCTCACAGGCATGCCCATCTCCCAAGAAGCCCGGGAGGCATGTGCAGATATAGGCAGACCCTCCAGTGTACACACACTGAGCACGCTGAGGAATGTCACAATTGTGTGTGCCTGTCTGGCAGTGGTTTACCTCATAGTCAACAGCTGCAGGTTAAATGTATAAGAGAGGAGATGAAAATTTCAATTTTCCTTCATAAAGTCTAAGGCTCAGTAAGTTCATATGAGAGAACAGCTGTGAAAGCTTACAGAGAAGAAAGGGGGTTGGGATTTTTTCTTTTTCTCCAAGATCTCCCCTTTCACTGGTATTAAATCTTATTAATGTTTTACAAGGAACTGACTGTCCTCAGCACCTCACAGATGTTAGTTAGCATAGAACAGGGCAGAGAGGCTACCACAGTGACAGAACCTAGAATCCATGACAGCTGTGTTTATGAAAAGGAGTCCTGAGTGAAGAAATGTAAGGCATCTCACAGAGCTACCTCACATGTTAGCTGAGTGTCCAGTTTGCTGCACTGGGAATTATTAGATGACCTGCTACACTAACCTACCACTGACCCAGGGCTGCCGTCACTTGGCAGTAGATAGGAGCTGTGAGTCACTCAATAGGAGATAAACAAATTTGTCAACTACTGGAGAGATTTTTGACTAACAGTGTAGGCTGGGACCAGACCTGCTATTTTTCATAACTTTCTCACATTGACAACAGTACTCTGAAGGCATTGCATTGCTTTACACACAAATTATTTCAGGAAGTCACTGGAGCTCTGCCTGTGCTTACCTGTTACATCAGTGAACAGGAAAGGAAACAAAGGAAATCATGGTACTTAAAATAGGAAGAGGCAAAATACCACAAAAATTTTGGTCCCAGAACTAAAGCATCCAGTGCGTATATCTAGGAACAGACTTCCAGTTGCTGTAATAGAGAATCCACTGAGGCTCTCTTTACACAGTTTTTGCAAGGAGTTGATAGGGCACCAAGACAAGACTCCACAATGCTCATTTCATCACAGTACACAGATGGAAACTACCACACTATCAGCAGGCAGATAACAAAAATCTGCCATCAGAGCCGGATCTGAAAACAGTCACTTTTTTCCATTTCTCTGGACGAAATGACAGTGTTATTAGAATCAATCTCTTTCTGTTTGATGAAGTAAGTTTTAGATTACAAAAGGAAATTATAAAATAATCTATTAAGAGTTACATTATAATTGCATAGAAGTTAGAGCACAGAGAGAGTCCTCAAGTCCTCCTATTTCTCATCCTACAAATAGGAGAACAGGATTTATTTACAACTCTCTTCTAAAGCTACCCAGTGAATCACACAGCTGGTATGAAGAAAAATGCCAGTTCCAAAAAAGCTGAGTCAGAGCTGGTGTCCCAGAGCAGCCTGCAAAAGCACAGAGGGTTGCTGTTGCTCCTTCTAGGGTTCAAGTTGTCTGTGGGGTATACAACCCTCCATTGTGAAAAGGAGAACAAGATTACCATGACATTTATTTTCAATTTGTTGCGAAACTAGTTTATCTTCCCTCTCTTCAGTCTTACAAATGCGGCTTGGTTTTGGTTGAAGGAAGAGATCAAACTGAAATCCTTCAAGCCAGGCAAGGAATTACTTAGTGCTTGCTAAAAGTGGGACATCAACTTCATGGGAAAGTGGTAGAGTGAATTTGGTGAGGTCATGGCTAGTGGGAATAATGTTCCCTTTTGGGTCTAAAGCACAAAAGTGCAGTGGCAGACATAATGGAAAGAACAAAGCTGCGCTTCCACATCTCACCCTGTCCGTTCCAGTGGCCTGGTAGAAGAAGCTGCTTTTTCTGACTGTTCTGCAACAAAGGGAGACTTAAGGTGCAATGTGACTTAGGGAGTAGACTAATTGTAATCCTTACTGAAGCAGAGAAATTTGGCTTGTGATGGAGTGTAATACACAGCATACAAAGCCATAAACTTCAGGAAAGTAATGCAACTGTCTGCTATAAGATGAAGGCTCCTCAGTCTTAGCTGAAGAACAGTCTTGGCTATAATGAGGAAAGATATGGATGCACAAACTGATCAAAGGGTAACTAAGCTTTTACCATGAAGCAGTCACAACAGAAGCAAACAATCCTTAGCTGTTATCATTCATTTCCAAAAGAAACAGGAACTGGTCTAGCTATACTGGAAGAGTGCATATAGGGTTTGTCAGTACAGAATTACTGTCAGGTTGCAAAGACAAATATTCTAACAAACAAAACAAAAAAAATCAAATCTCTATCCTACCCTGACAGTTGGAGCTCTAGAAGTAAAGTCAGTAACTATTTCTGTCAGCCATTTGTAGATTCCTTTTTCCAAAAGGAATTTTTAGAACTTGAGTGAGGAACAGGGCAAACAGAAAAAAGGTCTCTTTTGTTAGGACAACCTTAGTCTAGCAAATACAGATTAACTTGGGCTTCCTTCAGAAATAAAGTTTTAAAATTACATTAGAATAATTCAGCAGCAGCTACTGAATGTTCATTAAAATGAGCCACATTTTCTCCAACTCTCAAGGATTTTAACAGTGAAGTGATCTGTAGTTAAAATTTCTTCTCAGCATGATTAACTGTTGCGTTGGAATAAGCCTGCAACAGCCAAGACACACTGATTTAGACCTGTGCACCATCTTACCCAAGGGACAAACCTGTGACTAAAGTGTAATCTGTTAAACTGACCTCTGGATTAGACATCAGAAAGAAACAAAACAAAACCCCAAGAAGTCAAAGCACAGCCTTTAGAAAATGCAGAAAAAGCCAATAATCAGTAGCTGAAGCACCAACCCCTCACGTTAGAAGTCACGTTAGAAGTCAGTGCAGATGGTAAAGCACTGTTTGTGTCCCTGTGAGATGAATCACAGCCCAAAAGCCCATGGTCAGCGCTTTCAAGAAATGCAAAACTCACCAACACAAGTCCGCCCATCTGCTGCAAACTGGTATCCTTGGACACACTCACAACGGTAGGTTCCCGGCTGGTTATTGCAGTCTGCATTGCTGCCACATAGACCTGGTTGCTCTGAACACTCATCAATATCTAGGACATTATAAGGATTTTGGTTATGACAAAGATGCATTTAATATGGATGCCAGAAAAACAGAAACTTGGAACTGTTGATTAATAGCAGTCTTATATATTTCAGCCACATCTTGGCTAGACCATACCTCTTAAGAGATACTAGTAACCTGAAAATAAGTTTTTAGGTAGCTGTATCCTCAGCTAATTGGCACCAAAAAGAAAAAAAAAAAAAAAAAAACAAACCAGGAGAGGCTCTATAATGAAGTAATAAGGGGAAAGGCACAGGAAGTTGTAGAGGAAAGACGAGCCACTGAGGAAAAAAATGCAGCCTAGAAGGTGATCAGCAGCAGTGATGACTGCTGGGGGAACATGAACTTTATGAAAGACTTCCCCTTTCATTATCCATATACATCTCTAATCCATTGCTGCTCAACTCACAGCACCAGAGGACCAGAAGGGACAACGTGATGCTGTCGTTTTCATTTGCAAGTTGATTTAAAAGTTGAGTGGGGGAAGAGTTGTGTTTCAGGGGGTTTTTTTGTGTGTGTGTGGGGGGGTTCCCTTTTTTTTTTTTTTTTTTTTTTTTAAAAAAAAAAACCTCAAAACTTGGTTATCTAATAGGGATGATACGTATTTCATTAACACACCCTTTCACATCTTGAAAACAAGTATTTTGGCTGTGATTTGATTACAAAGCAAAACCCAAATACATTAAGAATACAGAGTTGGACAGAGTTGGGAAATATAATCTTTTTGAACAGAACAGATTTTCAAAGCAGATCAAGAAAAATATTATTTCAATGAATTGCACATATCTATGCTCTGCCCACTCATGCATATCCCATTTTTCATTTCCCTTGAGAACTTTTAACCTAGTTGGTTCATTTTAATCAGAACTTGCGTTACAGTAAATTTCTCACAGTTAAGTTCCCACATGTTTTATGTGGGTAGGAAAAGACTGGGTAGGAAAGATGCTTTGCAAGCTAGCAAAACATACCCTTCAAGACAGTCAAACTTGCCTACTTTGATTACTGAGATACATCAGCTAGCCCAGCAACCCTCTAACCTATCCTCAAAACCAGCCTTTCAGGACACTTCATTTTGCTGGAATGGCTAGTCCTGAGGGTCAGTGCACCCCAAGGAAAACAAATTTCACATTATCTTTCATTCTGCAACAAATTAAAGTTTTTTGATACCATAACAAATATTTCCATCTCCACGGAAGCCAATTGAACATTCACAGAAGAAACGATTTCCAGTTCCCGGACGACACACGGCATTGGAGTCACAGTTATGAGTACCAGTGTAGCAAGGATTCCGGTTAATATCAGCAGAACCATCTGACAAGAGAGACCATATTTAGCCTTGATGATTCTATCCAAGTAACAGCATTCATTTAGGTTCCAGAAGGAGTTTGCATATAGTACACATTAAACAAGGAAAGAAAATACATTTTGCACCAAAAGAAAAGAAAAGCCACTAAAACCACTCTAGAGGCAAGACTAACAAAATTAATTCATGTTCCAGTCACTGACAGTAGACTCAAAACACAATTCTTAACAGCTTGGTTTATTCATTTTAATTAGCAGAACTTAATTTTGTATCAAATGAAAGTGAGCACGGCTTTTTCTTATACTCATCTGGTGTGCATTTTCAAATTGTTTCTTTGCTTTTTATCTGATTTTAGTGCAAACTTGGACAGCTCATCCAAAAAAAAAATACACTTCATAGACTGCCTACAATTCAAAGATAAAATGCCATTTTTCAACATAAGTTATAGAAACTCACCCATGGTGAATCTTAGCCCCCTCTTTTGCCCTTTTCTCTGATAATACATAAAAATCAGCAATAGAGGAACTACGAAATTAGGTAAATATAAACAATATACTCCAGTTATCTGAGTGGCAATAGATTCAAGGTGGGATCTTAAGAGTGTTTCAAGGAATTAGACACAAACCCCACTGAATTTCAAGAAGAGATAGTCACTTGAATACTCTTTCTCACGTAAAAATGCGAACTTTCAACAGTGTAATTTCTCTTCTTAATTGATGGATCTGAACTTCCACTGACTAATGCAATGAATTAATTTAACTCATTAATACCCAGCTAAGGCAGGCTAGAAAAATGTGGAAGCCTGTACCTAATGTCTCACAAAAGAGAAAAAATTTCAGTTCATACATACCACTGATTGGGCCAATGGAATTACTCATAGCATATCGCAGAATCTGCTCATCTCTGTTATACAGGACAAACACACTGTCCACTGACAGCTGCTGAGTGGCAGAAGCAGAATGGTGAGAGTCATCGTGAATGCATTCATCAAATGAGATGGTCTGTCGCCACTGGTAGGCACCCGTGTATGTGGAAGCAACTCCATCCCTTTCTGGCTCTGTCACTGTGTACTCCCTTGTGGATGATGAAGTGATCACTACAACATGACAGCAAACACACTGATCAGAGCAGAGATCAAAAGTACTCTGCCAAATGTTTTCTGTAGAATTGGGTTGGAGTCTGTGTAGCGTAAATAGACATTTCAAAGGCAAGAAGCAATGAAAATGGATGTATTTCCATGAAAAGGGATAGGCACTTGAGTACACTTACTATGTTCTCAGCATATGTATCACAGCAATGATAAATAGAGTAATTTGATTTATTTTGGCATATTTTAAAAATTTAACTTTATTTTGTGGTTTCCAAGTAACGAAAGGAAAATTCAACTTGGCAAACTCAGAGGTTCCTTTCAGTGAATTTATAATGGATCTACAAGATAAGGACAAGATCCATCATCACTAAACTACACCCACTATTAGTTCATTGTAGGCTATTAGCCGTGGCTTTTAACAGAGTCCTGAAGGAGCTGCCTGTCCGAGATCTCTTACATTCTTCACAACAGTTTTCTATGCTGTGAAAAATTGTGACCAAAGCTCTTCAAAGAAGTTCTCATGGATCCTCCCACCAACAGGAAAGTCCTCAGAACACCGCTGTTCTTTGTTTGGACATCAGAATACATCTATACCAAACCATTTCCAACAACTGGCATAAGACGGATTTCAGCTAAGTAACAGACTGTTAGATAGGCCATAGGACAGCAGAACAGCAGCTGTTTGAATACTAGTAAATCAAATCCAGCCTGAAGGAGGCCTCCCTCCAGCCTCTGATTTTACCTCCATGGGAACAGCATTTCTGCCAAGTAGGCAAGAAATAGAGCACATGCTGCACAAACAACTTCTCCCAAACTTCACGTTGTTCAGCATGAGGCAGGAGCTTCCTACTGCTTCCACTGTCTCCTCCTCTCAGTCCATAACAACAGGCAAAGCACAAGAGGGGTTCATTGCTAGCTACCAAAGCCTGACATTAGTGGATATAAGGCAGCTGAAAATGGTGTAGTTGCATTATTGCTATTTCCACCAGTCAAAAGTGCACCCCTGGAATGAAGTGCAGTCTCTCCAGTATTCATGTGCGTATGGGTGCACCTCTTTACTTCTCTTTGACAGCTGGGCTAGCTGACCAGCAGCAACACTCCAACCTCACTTTCTTTTCTTCTGTTTTGAAACAACCATAATTTTTTCCAGGAAGAGGAAAGCAAAAGAAGGGAGGTTGCCCTGTAAATAGTGAATGAAGAATGGCTCTCAGGAAATCTACAGCCTGTGATAAAGGAAGTGAGAGAGAAGAGAGAGAAACTGATAAGAGAATTAAGGGGTTCCTAGTTTTCTAGTCAGTTGTTAAAAGTCAGCTCAAATAATACTGATAAACACTTGCAGAAGTTGTTGCAAAGCAGTTTACATGACACATACTGGTAAATAATTGGTTTACACAGTCTCATCAGACAACAAAGCTCACTTAATGACATTACCACAGAAAAATATACACCAGTACAGTTCCTACTGAAGTGCTCTGGACCTACAAAAAAAACTTTGCAAATTATATGCTGCCATCAACAGTGTAAAAACAAGGCCAACAAAAAGGGAAATCAACAGTGTTTTGCAAACATCAGTTAAGGGAAATTTAAATTTATTTTTTAATAAAAAGATTTGAAATATTTGTATTGCCCCATTGTCAAAATCCACCCTCTTTTGGGATCTGTTCCTAAGAGGCAAAAAGCAACTTTCTATAAATCAAAGGGTCCTAAATACACTTGATAAAAAGGGAATACAATAATGTTTTTTGGATTGTCTTAGTCCCTGCTTTAAGAAATGTGCACTTTCTTATCATTTCATTCTTCAGGAACCTTACCAGAACTAGAAGTGTGATAGAGTTCAGTGTATGGTTCTATATGGACTGATGCACCAGATGGGATCTCAGGTATTCTGCCCTCCATTTCTGTGCTGATGGTAAGGTGACCATGCTCATCAATACCACTGAACTTCTGCTTCACAACCAGCTTCTCATTGTTGCCAAGAAACGTTACTTCTGTTTGTCGTGTAAACTCGCCACCTAAAGAAAGAGTATTAGTTAAACCACTTAATAGGTGTTTCTGAATCCTTCTGTGTAAAATATTGCTTTTAATAGATAAATACAAATTACTGTTTTATGCAAGCTTTGATATGGCACAATTGCTAATATATTGTGTTTCTAATTAAATAACTTTCAGAGATATACTGATAATATCCTTGTATACTATCTTAAGCACTGAACATGACAAATTGCAAATAAGCCTGAAGAAGCAGGGTTTTTTTAATTAAAAAAAAAAAAGTTCTGACCAAGCTAATAACAATAGGCCTTATCCTACCATTTAAAAGGGCAGTTCAGAGAAAATTTCCATTAGGAGTACAGAAGGTTAAAAAAAAAAAAAAAAAAAAAAATAAATTTTAAGTCCAGTACATCTGCTTCCAAATCAAAACCAAGTGAAATATGTGTTGTAAATTCCAGAACAAAATTCCAAAATGCCAAATCCAAGAAAACCCCAAAACAAAAAGTTATGTTCAAGTAAATTCATATTACAGGGCTGTAAAGGATAAAATTTTAAAAGGAAACAGGTTCTCCTAGAACAGATTGCATCTACAGCTTGAATTCATGTGTGCAACTACACAGCTTTGGCCTCACACTCTTATGAAAAGCTTAAATTGTGAACAGAGGTTTCCCTCAAAAAAGTTCAGTGAGTTGTTTGCATGTCATGCAGCAATTGCTTCTGTTAAGAATTTCAGACCCTCACGGGGTCAGATTTTCATTTCTCTTTTGCTCCATTGATGCAATCACTAAATTAACATGCTAGACTTCTTGAAGATATAGAGGCAGATTTTTTTCAGTAGCTCTGTAAAATCTAGTAACAAACAAACAAACAAACAAACAAACAAATCAGATACTTTCAGTAATCTCTTTCTTGCACAGGAACTGGCCAAGCCAATCTTCTTTCTAACACACTTGCAGGCTTATACACTGACAGTAAATTAAAAAGTCCAATATTTATATATTGTAAGCACAAAAATGATGAGAAGTTTGATTACAAAGAATCAATTTGTAGCTCAGAATGTGTTTTCACCATGTTTTGTTCTAAATATGCATTTCTTTTTTATCAAGACACAGAAAAGCACAGCACAGTTTTGAACATTGCATTAATTTAGAAGTTACCAGTAGTGCTGAATCCATTTTTGTATCCTTGCTGTTCCACTGCAAACATCCATCCTATGATACCTCCAATAGAGGCAAGAGGTAGTAAAGAATACCCCAAGGTCTCTGGGATTGTGCTGATAGCAGTGTAGGCACGTCCCTGGTTCATCACAACATAGGAGTGGAGATCAGTGTTCTCAAATGTAATTGGAACAGGGTTATTTCCTACAAAGATTCTTCCTTTGACCTTCCCATTGACTCTCTGAGGAGAACCTGGCAAATCAATACAATGCATCAGAACAAAATGACAATTCTCTCATACTCTCCAAGAAACGTGTTCAGAGCACTCACTACGTTCAAAGGTATTAGTGTTGAAATAAAGAACAAACATATACTCACAGAATTAAGACAAGAAATTGCCACGTGGTCACTGGCTTATGTATGTATGTGCATGTTTGTTGTCATTATACAGATGACTAAATAGCCAAAATTGCCTGAAAAGATGCCCTTTATCCTCACTAACAGTTTTGTCTTCAAGGATAACTCTGTAATGCTGTCACAGTATATCTGACAGTAAGTGGCACACAAACTTCTTTTGAAGATCACACTTCATATCAATACACACCAAATGTAAATTTGTTCATTCCCTATTAGAAGGCTAACACCACTAGGTATTAGAGTAATTGACCTCTTATTCTAACCTATTATGTTTTTTGACTCTAAACTATTGACCTTTCTGAAGGCTGCCAGTGTTAAGGCTATTTTGGATTGCTAGTTGTCTCCTGTATATAATTCCTACATGGAAGGAAGTTCAAATTCCATTATCATTGGATCCTTTTCTTTCTACAGAAAATACAATTTTATGAACTGAAAGCCAAGTACTAGGCTTTGCTTTCCTGCCTTATAAAACACAAAGTCTGCAGTCAGCTATTTGAGTTGTTGAAATGCATCTATACTCTGAGTCAAATCACTATGAGGATTACAAGTGTATACATAAGAAATTCCTTTATGGATTTTACATGGGAACAAAGTTTAAATGGGTATTTAACAAAAATCTTGCAGATCAGCCCTTTAGTAAAGCAGCTTAAGAGTCAGACAAAGAGGAGCCGTGCTCTTTAGTTCGATGATCAAAGTTAATTTGTTCATGCCTTTGAACTGTCCATTTCTAGAGTGAGGACCATATCAGGTTATTACACAGTGGAACTTCATGACTAATTCTATAAAATACCACCTAATGTTATGCTATCTTTCAAATTATGTCAGTTATGGAAGAGTTTATTTTTTCTAGAAAGTCATGTTAAAATGCATAAAGCATATAATTGACCACTTAAAATAATTTGCTTCATTCAAAAAAGCACAATGTCTCAGAAAGTACAGCTCACCGCTTAAAATACCATTCAATATATCTCAGTGATAAGTCTTTCAAAAATTTTTTAGTATTTAAAACAGGTCATGTCATTCAAGAATGCCATGTGTAGTTGCTACTTATATGCCTAGTTTTCAAAGAGTTACCTTCTGCTACGCATTGTCTGCCATTTCCTTTGTAACCAGCAATACAAGTGCAACAAAATCCGTTGGGATAATCTTTGCAAATAGCGTGAACAGAGCACTGGTGACGGTTGTTAGCACAGGTCTGTTGGACATCTGTGTGGTAGCGAAACACTGCAGAAAATAAGACCAGACATTTATACTTCATGTAATTACTGTATCATTCACATCTCCCTGGTCTAGTTTAAAAGTATCTCTGGACTCACTTGATTAGCTTTTTCATTTCCTCTCTAAGGAAAGCAAACTATTACAATTGATTTTGGCTAACCTTGCAATATGCAAGTAACAGTCTATTATTTTGCAGAAAACATCAGGACTTCAGCTGCTTAATTTTTTGATTAGAACACAGTTTAATTCTATCGACTTCAGTGGTTTAAACTTCTTGTCAAAACTAAACACCATAATTTTAACCTGTTCTTGTTTCCAAACAAAAGCAAAAAGGAGACTTTCCAACCTTAGAACAAAACACATTAGTACGGTATCCAGGATGGTGTAGCAACTAATGTACCCTGTAATCCTAATTGGTTTACCCTATTATTTCATGGAGATAGCAATTCTCACATCTGCTTCAGGAAACATCTGGCCAGTCAGTCACACTACTCTGAAATTTCTATAAACACTTTATCTAAACTTAGAATTGCTAATTCCACCCACGTAAGACTGGAGGCCACAAAACCCTAGACAACAAATTTTACAGCAGTTTCTATTCCCAACCTGTATTGAATCATCTGTATCCAGTAGCACATCTAAGAAAAGTCTGTGAGCTTGACTAGGGAACTAGTTTACTAGACTGGCAAGGTCTGAATCAGGCAACATCCAAGTTGGCTGTTGAATAACAAACTTACAAAATGTGTCCAGATTTTCAGATATGAAGACAGTGAGAAGGAAACAGATAATTTCTTTAGCAATTCAATTTTTGCACATCTCTTTTTTCTGTTGTTAGGGGGTTTTTTTGTTTGCTTTTAGTTTTGGGGTTTTTTGTTTATTGGTTGGGTTTGTGGGTTGTTTTGGTGGTAGAAGCTAAGCTGTACAAAAAGACCTTACCTATTCCAGTTTCATCAAATTCTTCCACATCTATGACTTGGGGTTGCTGTGGGGGGAAACGCTGGACCTGAAACTGGCGAGGTGGAGCTTTTGCTGTTGGGAAATCTTGAGGACTGTAAAAAGACTCAGTTGAAGGTGTTCCTGTTACATCATGATATGGAGTCAGAAAGTCTTCTGCAGCTAACTGAGGAACACTATATGTAACATGGTGCTGATCCTCTTCGGTGCTGTCTGTACTACTTGTGATATACTGCTGTGTTATTTCAGTGGAGCCGTAGTCTGACAAAAATGGTTTAGAAGTCATCTCCTGGTCTTCTTCATCAGGCTCTAGGCTCTCCAAAACATTGCTGATCTTGGCAGGCACAATGCTGTCAGATGAGCTACCAATCTCGAACACCCAGACACCTTGCTTCCCAGCATTGCTGCCTCTGTCAAAGAGAAGCATATGTAAAATAAAAACAATCAAGAACAAGTTGCATGGTATTTCTAGCCTACATAAGATGTTTTCCTTCACTGAGGAGTGTCAGGACAAAACTGTTTATCTTATCTACATACTTATCTACAGGTACAGTTTATTCAGCAATAAAACATCCCTGACAGTTCAGATAGCATTTTATTCTCCATACCTAAAACTCTGAGAATGTCTAGCTTTCTTGTCTCCAAAGCAATGGGAACACAAGGAGATATTTGGGCCACAGTGATCTTTCTACCACTTACTAGAACTTTCTAACTCATTCCCTTTCTTTCTTGTTCACTCTTTCTTTCAAAAAAAGGGCTGCCTAGGATAGACCATAAAGAATTAAAGTCTAAGTGTTGGATTTGTAGAACAACTGAGTACGCAACAGTTTCTACCACTGACAATGGAACTGTGGACCTTTGAAAAATTATACCAAAGTACTCATATTCCTCAAGAGCATGGATGTTTATCAGTGGCAGACTTCGTGATTTCTTGTGCAATGGCTAATGGCATCCTCTCAGTTCTCAGTGATTCATGCTACATTTAAGAAAACCATGGAACTCTTGAGGAGTTTAAAAAAGGAAAAAAGCATACTTGCACAGGTTTCTAATGCTGTCTTCATCATTAGCAATGACATTGTAGGATCCTGGCTTTTCCCAAAAGTAATAGTTTGTAGAGGCTTGACTAAAGCCAACCATAGCAGGAATATTTTCATCACCGTTCTTGGAGTATGTGCTATAGAACTGCAAACCATCTTCTGGATAAAGGAAAATAGCATAGGAACTGGAGTCAGAAGAGGCTAAAACAGCCTGGAATGTGTTTCTCTGGAAAAAAACATTAACACCCATTTACTCATGTAAAAATAGTCAAGAGAGACAACAGAATAATACTTTTCCTTTTTTAAAACACAAAATCAACATTAGAATTTCCATCATACATAACGTATCATGTACTTCCTAGGAAAAGTCAACATTACCCAAGCTTATATTTTGCTAAGGCAGTTTCAGCTTTAGCATTCATAAACATGAAAGAGCAAACATTATTAAAGTTAACTTAAATCCATAGGAAATAGTCAGAGAGGCTGCCCAAAACATAACAATTTTAAGTTCTACAGAATATTTAAAGTAAAGTTTCATGTTCCTTCAAGCCCTTACCCATAGGAACATTCCTGCTTACTGTAGGAACCACTAAGACAGCACCTCAGACATCAGTATTCATTGCTACCAGAGTGCAAAATTGTTATTATGAACACAATGCTTGTGTCAAGTTAAGCAAAAGAAGTTATTATTGACATAAAAAGATCTTAAGTTGTGGCAATGTTTTCAACTTCATACATTGTGAGCAAGCTGGGATAATTAGGGTGTACAAAGTTACATATCCATGCAGGATAGTACCTAAATGGTTTAAGAGGAGAATGGTTGGTGAGTAATAATAATAAAAAACCTCTAACTGCTTCTTCATTCAATACTAGCTAGAAAACATGAGATATTTGTGAATTCAACATCATCTGTTCAAAATGTTCTTCAGTTCCTACTAGTCCATATACTTAACAAATTTTAGA
Organism: Platyrinchus mystaceus; assembly: GCA_035041135.1. Classification (NCBI taxonomy): domain Eukaryota; kingdom Metazoa; phylum Chordata; class Aves; order Passeriformes; family Tyrannidae; genus Platyrinchus; species Platyrinchus mystaceus. Next base: position 44,428,604 of record JAWWLV010000121.1, read on the forward strand.
TAGTCTGACATCAAAATGGCTTGAGTCTGTTGAAAAATGCAAGCTAACAGGATTATATTGCAAAGATGGAGGGCAGGTTATGGTAATAACTGAAATAGTAGAATATCACACTTTACCTTCAAAGTAAGAGTTGTCAGAGAATACAAAGAAATCAGCTATGTATCAAATATTTTCTTTTTAATTAATAAAATATTGTAAAAGAAAAATCAAGTAAAAATTCTGGAAACTCCTATTTTGCTACAGCCTTTTCAACAATAAAATACATTCTTAACTCTCCAGTATTCATTTAGACACAAAGCAATTCAAGCCTGCAAAACAATAGGTTACAGTGTTACACTTTAGCTGAACATGTGTCCAACATGACTTAAATCTGTGATTAACACTCACCTTTTCTTCCAAAGCATGATCTCCTGGTGCCTGGTAAGGACCCACAAGCTTCCATGTAACAATAACAACACTGCTGAGATCAAAAGCAGTCTCAGGAAAACCTCTTTTGATATAGTCTGATGCAAGTTGCAAGACATCTGACGATGAATCTTCTCTGTAATACACATTTCCACGTCCATCTGTTGTATCCAAGTCAGCCATAAAAGGAGCAATAGCCCCAAAACTCACTGGGAATTGACCAAGATATTTTTCTTCACCTGAAGGTTCATTCACTGCAATAATCCCATTAGTGGTAACCTAACAAAAAGATGAAAATTGTAACACAGATATTATTCATATGGCTGTCTCCTATACATAGGTGCTCTAGATCACAATATTTTCATTGCATTTCGAAAAGAAATTGAGTCAAATATCAGATTTGTATTTGAAAAGTAACTTGGGTTTTCAAGGTTTTTTTATCCCATGTCAGGAGTCCTGGTATTTAAGTTGCCTAAAACCAGATGTCTACTTTATGGATAGACCAGCCTTTTTTCCCCTAGGTAAAGATTTTAGCTATTTAAATTTCAGTCACTTATTGCCTCTTCTAACAAAGATTTACCTCCCCAACATTGCTTCAGAAGCCAATAAAACTTCTGAGCAAAGAACTAATCTACACACAGGTGCCAATCCAAAAAAGCCACTCCATGCTTAAATATTGTAATAGTTTGGGTGAAAGTCTTTTGGAAAGATGTACAGATTTCTCTTTGCCTCACCAGGACTGCTTTAATTTTCACTTCACTACAAACATCTTCCTAGGAACTTCTCTACTACTGTGCAAGGCTGACAACAACAAGCTGCTGCTCATGCTTAAGACATGCTGTGAAGCACAGCTCTTAATACCAGAGGCTATGGAGGCTAGGAGACAGAATTTTCATAGCAGGCCCTATAAATTCTCTTACAGCTGAGTGCTCTGACACAGTCCAGTGGAAAACTGGGTCTATTATTTGAAAGAAGAAAAAAACCCATAAACATATATAAGTGAAACTCTCGGTTTGAAAATGCATACATAGTGGCTCAGTGAGATTTAACTGGTCAGTGAGACAATGACTCAGAGCCAAGCACCTCTGACTAAAACTGAAATAAACACATACATACAGTAGGTGCTGGGGCACGTCCAAGTGTGACAGCCAAACTCCACTGGCAAACCAGAGCTGGCTCTTACACAAACAGCGAGCAAGACTACAGGTGTCAGGCCTCAGGGTGGTGCACAAACTGCTCAAACACAGCTTTGTGTCCCCGGCCTTTCTTCCAGATATGTGGCACTGCATGAATCAGCCGCATACAAACCTATTCCCAGGTCTTGGACTGGATAACAGGACACATCTGACTACCTGCAGGCAGCCAGGCACTCATTCTAGAGCTGCTGCCACATGTAGAGGGGAATCAGAAAGGGAAAGGGATCCCAAAACTGTCACTACAAGCTGTGAAACTAAAGCTGCCATCTCCTGCATATTGATCTCACTCATGGGAATTCCTGCGAGTCCGAAAAGAACAAACTACTGGTGAATGTTGTGGATCACACAGTCAGGATGTTCTCAACTTTATGCAGTCTTTACAGATGCTTAGAAGTGGGTCAGAATGGTCACTGTGACTCAGACTGCAAGGCCATCTAACCCAGTAATCTGTCCCCAGCCGTACCTGCCAGTTTACAGACTAAGCAAAACAAGAGGACATGCACGTACTTCTCCGAACAGCCTCCAACCACATTCACCTCAAGGGATTCCCTGTGGTTTCACTGTTTATTCATCCTCTGTGGATCTCTTCACATATTTGTTAAGTCTTCCCTTCAACACATATAAACTTTATGCATTCACAGAGTCCCTGGAAAAGGAGCTCCATGAAGCTGTGACTCAAACCCTGAGGTCTCTCCAACTCTTGGTTGTTTTCAGTCTGACTCCCAGCTTCATTTGATGGCCCCTAGTTTTTGTACTGGGACATAAAAAAAATCCTACCCAGTTTCTCCCACTACATCATTTCTCCTCCAGAATGAAGACTCCAGTCTAGCCATGCACTCCCTATATAAGAGCTGTTCTCTGTCTCTGATCACTCTCATCGTCTCCAAATGTTTCTTCCCCTTTTTCCACTATATAAATCTGGAAACAAGGAGGCTGGTAGAAGTCCACATATATATTCTTCACAGAGAAACTGTGGGCTGTGCAAGCCCATCAAGGACACAGCCTACATGTGTCTAGGCAACACCCTTTACAATCTGGACCCCCATTACTACAGCTACATACAGCAAATCAGGAAAAGTCTAGTATGAGAACTCAGGATACCAATCACCCCTTCATATACAACACACACCTATCCCTTGAACCCACCTTTGGCTACCCAGGGAGTCAGAGCATGCCCCTTGCCACAGGCTGGTGGTCAGTCAGCTTGGCATATAACTGAATAATGGTTAGCACAAAACTATTACCTAAATTTAGCAAATAGTTCCCACAGTACATCAGAATTTACTTTAGAAGTGGCTTGACATATGTTGATCGTATTGTCTGCAGATGTATAATTTCACTAGCAGCTACAGTGTAAAATATTAAAAAAGTTAAGATCATGTAAAAACTAGCAAGCTGGCTTTACATATGAACAGTATATCTAAGATATATAAGCAGTAAATAATCTGCACAAGCACAATGGGAAAGGAGGTCATGTTAGAAAGGGGGAGAAGCAGCTGAGTATTTTGATAATTTTTTTTCTAATAATTTATGATTTAAAATGGCCAGAGATCTTAAGGCGAATTATGAATTTTAGGAATACAGAAGTAAAAAGACAGAATGGGTTACCTCAGTATAGACCCTGCAATAATAGTCATCCATGCAACAGAAATCTAGTCCAGAAAGGTTTCCAGAACTCCTATAACATCTGTACACTAGAAAATGCCTCATGTTCCTATAAAGCAAAGCTAAAACATGACCTGAAAATGAAAGCCCACCAAATATACTATACCACTGGAAGACAGTACGGAGGATGGTGGGCATTATGGTCTGTTTCCTAAGACCTTTAGCAAGGAGATGCACTCCATCTTTAAAATAATGAATTTAGAACCAATTAAAAGTTTTTCCCTTCCTTCTCCTTGCTTACACATTTTGTACACAATCAGCCCTACTCCCACTTTAAATCCTCTTGTGAGAGATGACTGGTGTTTGAAGTATTTTAAACAAATTCCATGCTCTTCATCAGATTTGGTGTGTGCAGACTCTGCGGCTTCATGATCCCCCATTTATGGCAGAGGTTAAAATAACATTAAGAGAAAATACAATCAGGACTAGTTAATACCACAGAGTAAAGCAGAAACCAGAAGAAATGGCACTCCTCTTTTCACCTATTAGTGACATGCTTCTGACTATTCTTTTCTTATTTTGCTAACTTTAATGCAAAAAGTAATTTTATTAAGGAGAAGCAAAATGCCAAACCCATTTTTTTGTAGTTTATATATGAGATAGTTCACTTTTAAATGTTAAGGGAATGTTTGGTTGCATGTACTCTATCCCCCAGAAAACACTTGCAAGCCATTAAATGAAAATAAATACACAAACTGCTCACTTTGTGCAGTGATTTTTAGTGTAGAGAAAGAACTAATAATGAAAAAATATTTATAGCTTTAACAATATATTTATATCGACAAAGATGGTGAATAGTATGATTTAACTTCACCCTGTTTCTTTGAAGTTCACACAGATAGGTTAAAGGGCAAATCCCAAAATAAAGAGAAGTAATTCAGAGTACACCCTGGGTTTCATCAGAGCATCATTCCTGTCAAAAGGGAAAGGGAAAAAAAAAAAGGCCTGAGGTGGGCGTTGTCTAAAGACCAGCTTTACAGTATATCTTTCCTTTTAGGGTATAACACTATTTAACTTGACAGGAACTAACATAGATGTATTTTTAGCATGTTAAACTTCTGGATTACACACATAGTTAACATACATTCGGGGTTTGTAGCAGAAAAAAAAAAAAAAAAAAATCGCACACACACTATTATAGGTCCACCCTGAAAACCAAATGAGAAGAAGGAAGTGCAAAGTAATGAAGCACTTCTATTAAGCGAAAAAGCGTATATCTGTGTGTACAATAAAAATCCAAGTTTCAAACAAATGAGGCATTTTTTCCCTGTTCAGTGAGTAGACATTTTAAGGACTTGAATATTTCTGAGTAAGAGACATTAGAAAAATTGAATTTAATTTCATAATGAAGTGACAATTGACTTAAAGCAGCAAAGCTTTCTAATACAAACATAACCAACTATTAATTTAGCAAGTTAATAAAAGTAAGAATTTAAAAAATTGAGCCAAGCTTGCCTTAAAGGATTCTGGATTCTTCCCCAAATGGAGGTAATCCCTAATCCTTTCATTTTTCCCTATCAGTGAGTCTTAGTGTAAACTGAAAGAATCTTAATAAAAGCGTGCTATTAAAACAAATGTGTTTGGTTAGTGATTGGATTCAATGTTATAAATCTTTCATAGGAAAACACCATATTGAAGATTACAGTATGTGAAAGTCTGTTTCCACTTATGAAATAAAAATGCTCTCTTCTGTCTATGAAAAAAGGTTTTGTTGCCAAGGATTTTATGACAAGCTGATATTAAACAATTGTTTCTCAGAACTCCTTGCCTTTTTATTCATTTATAGACATAACTCAAATAACTCAGCTTCTAGACCGTTGAAAAAGAATAGAAAGAGAACCTATAAATTTTCAACTGATTGAAGGCCAAAAATCAAGTGCTCAAAAATTAAGATAAGCTTACCACATTATCCTGATGAATCATACAGAAAGAAATATTTAATCACAACACAAAATCTGATCTAGGAATTCCTTTGTGTATCATCACATACACTGCAAGTTAATTGTATCAGCTTGATAACATTTACCACCAACCAGCCATACTTTGGTAAATCTTGCTTGCCAAATAATGTCATAGAGCTTAATAAGTACTCATTGCAAATATACATAAAAATGCATAGCATGAAGGCACATTCAAAACTGCTCAATACATTTCCTTAACAGGTTTACTTCTCTTTTTCCTGCCCATTCACAGTTTGTACTGTGCTTCTGTTTTGCAGTACTCTGTGTCAGATTCAATACAAGACAAAAACCTCTGCGTGGTGTGTAGACTGATACTGAAATGCCATTCATTAAAACTGTCCATTCTTAGTATTGAGTAATGATGCTGGCAAAGTCCTAAAAGTGATTCTGAAATAAACTTTATATGACTATTCTTTCAGATAGAAGCTAACTAAAACTATGCCTTTTTCAGGGCATGGGCAAGTAAAAAGATCACTAAACTTAAGAAACCTGGTGTGGTTAATCCATTTACTGCTCTTTGAAAACTCTGTCCCCTTACCTGACACATTACTTGTTATCTTTGTTTCTCAGTGGCTGGATATACAACCCCCTATCTTTCAAGAGTATGCCTGTGTTTAAAAAAGTGTATCTTTTACTTAAGTTGGCTAATGAGTGGCCAAACTTAGAGTACAGAAGACAAGACAATGAACTCAGGGTCAGACTGAAGTCTGAACTCCACTTAATACTTCATCTTTACTGCCAACCTCAGTGAACACCCATTTTCCACACATGCATAACTTTAATCCCACAGAAGTTCGTATTTCAAGTATGATTGTCAGGATTTATCCAGGTTGGAGCAGTGTGGACAATGAAAAATAACATAAGTGGCAGAACTAATATAACTCGGTGTAATGCAAACATGCTATATCTTCAGTGAAAACTCATAAAACAGAGTCAAGTACATGGGAACCACATCACATTTTGCATGACTGCAGTCACAAGGGAACTCTAGTTTCCCAAGTGTCTTCATGTGGATCACTCCACAGAGTCACATCTTAGACCCACAATGCTAAAACCCACTGTAATATTTGGACAGGGAGACCGGTTTAATTTATCAGATTAACACACTGAACATACTGCACCCTCCCTACCAAGGCCTTTTAACTGCCAGCCTAGATGAGGCTTCAGGGGAAAGGAGGCAATGATAAAACATGTAGTACTCTTGCAGTGTTCTGAAGACATGCTGCCATTTAAAACAATTTTTATGGCTACTTTTGAGCAGCTCTGCTCCAGACAATATGTTTTCAATCCCACCTTCAAACAGCCTCCATTAGCTATAAATGCGCACATGCAACTCTGGGATACAGATTCTGCTATAAAGCACACACACACATGGCTGAGATCTGCCTACAGCCCAAAGCCTGTAATTACTCTGGATGTGGATTTCTCCTGCCCAAGAGACTCTTAAGCAATGAACATCCGAGAGCACCCAAGACATTAAGGGGCAAAAAGCACCTCTGATGCTAAGAGGTGCAAGTCTTGGACATGTCAGGCTGCTAGTTAGACACTCATAGTTTCAGGGTTTTTGACTTCGGTATGCTGAAACACATAAAACCGACGAGAGAGAGGATGTTTCTTAGCTTAACATACTCTGTGTGTACAAGCACTGAAAACGGCGTTCATTCTGGTTAATCGATCACATTTGCTTTACCCTCCTACTACCTGTTGAATCGTCTCCCAGTACAGACTGTGAAGAATCGGCAACAGCCACAGCATGAAAAGGATATTAACACGACCCTAACACCCAGCTGAACACAACTGGAACAACTAAGGTCTTTGGACCGACCTCTGACCTCGGCGCTCACACAACCGACACGGAACCCAACAAGTACCACCCCGCACCACCCCAAAGCGCCCCGCGGAGCCCCCAGGAGCCGTCCCGACCCCCCGGCGGCCGAAGGGGGCCCCGCACTCACGTAGAGGGAGCGGACGGCGGCGCCGTAGAAGCGCAGCGCCGTGCTCAGCTCCAGCGCCGCCGAGCGCGCGTCGTCCCCGTTCTCCAGCGCGGCATCACCGCGCTCCTCTCCGTGCGGGAGCAGCGCCAGCCGCTCGGCGGGCAGCGCCAGGATGGGCAGCGCCAGCACCAGCAGCGCACAGCGCGGGCAGCTCGGCGCGGAGCGCATCCCGGCGACTCCCAGCGGGAGGGGCAGCGCCGTCCCGCCGCTATAAGCGCGGGCAGCGGGGGCGGCCGGGCCGGGCCGGGCCGGCGGGCGGGGGCGCCGCGGCCAATGGCGGCGCGGGACGGGCGGGACCACCGGC
>JAWWLV010000121.1:44436228-44515400 GCA_035041135.1 Platyrinchus mystaceus
ACGGGCGGGACCACCGGCCCCGGGCCCCCCTGGCTCGGCCCCGCCCGCACCGGGACCCCTGCGAGCCGCTCCCACAGCCCGCAGAGCCGGGCAGAGCCGAGGGGGGCTCCGCCGCACGGATCGCTCCCGGCCCGGGGATCGCTCGCCGCCACTGAGCCTGCTGGAGCAGAGCGGTATCCCTGCCAGCACGGGGGGACCGGCCCTCGGGAGCGCCCTGGGGGCGCTGGGGCAGGGACACTCAACCGCTTTGCGGGATCAGAGTGTCGCCTGTGGGGTGCCAAACTCAGAAAGCTAAGTCGACGCGGGGTCGCATGCATCCGACAGATGCTTTCAAAGCCACGACTCTCCGCCAGGACCGCTGGGATTTCTGTGCTAGTTTGGAAAACTCCGACTCAAAGTTACTCTAGCAGCTGCAGTGTCTTCCAGCAGCATGCCAACAGCTAACACAGCGAGACCACATACTAAAATGAACATGAAACAAAAATATGAATCCAGGTGCTTATTATCCGGGGAAATGAATAAATACACTGGAATGTGTTTCTAAAATTGACACCATCCATGTCAGAATTTCATTTGGTTATAAAATAAAACTAGAAAACTTATAAATCTGCAAATGAAAAATCACTGGTGATATGAGATACAGACAAAAGTAGCACAGCATATATAAATATGTTATTACTGACTATGCCTCCTTGTTCTTTAGCCTACTCTTGCTCCCTTGGAATACTCAGAAGCAATTGAAGAATGGTTATATTTCATACTTTTTTTTTCCCAAAGCTTCCAGCAGTGTTTAAGGGTTAAATCTTGGCCAGTAAAGGGTATGCTGTGATATTTCCACACAATGTTTACAGCAGAAAATCAGCTGAGAGAAGGTATCTGAAATGCTATCCACATGCTTTTTACATGGCTTTGTACTTTTCTTTAAATGCCTGCTCTTTTTGTTGTTGTTGTTTTGGTTTGGGGTTCTTGTTTGTTTGTTTGCTTGTTTGTTTTGGTAAGAAAACATAATTTTGTACTTGGCAAATTGCAAGAGCACAAGACATTCCAGGGTAGAGCTATAACCATGCCTACCTGAAAGAAAGAAACACATCTGTTAAGCTAATCACCATGATCATTAGCAACTATCTACAACTGACTTCTGTATGTCAGTGAAAACGCTCACTGAGACAAGTAGCATGGAGGAAGGCAAGTCTTGTCTCCTTGAGTTCTTACTGTACTTACTGAAGAAAACTCGGAGAGGGTAACATTTTCCTGATAAATCCACGATTTCCTAGTATTATGCCCAGAATTTGGAGGACAAGGACCGCTGGGAAGCTAGACACTTAGTGTAATAGATTTGAAGGCATGTTTAAAACATGGGGTAGTAGCCATGCTAGAGTAAATCCTCTGTCCATTAGTCAGCATATTGAGATTGTTTAGTCTAGATTTACCTTAAGAGTATTGCAGTGTTTCTGTTCTAGCTGAACAAGTTTACCTTGCATGCAGTTCCCACTGTGAGGAGTAATGAGACTTGTCAGACCAAAAAAAAAAAAAAAAAAAATTCCTGTTGTCCTGAGTCTTCTTCAGTAATGACCTGAAAAAAAGGATGGAAAAGCATGTTTACATTGTGAAGTAGTTAAATGGGAGATGTTAATGGCTAAAACCAACCAGAATGCAGAAGGGTTCAACAAGATTTAAGCAGGGAAGAAAAGTATTTAGATGCAAACTGGAATACCACAACTGAGAAAGAACACAGCTGGTAAACGCCAAGAACTCCATAATTTCATTGCATCTTAAATCAGATATGACAGCAGTTTACAACACAATAGTATCCCCTGAGCAGCCGCTGAGATCTTGTACAACAAATGAGATGGTTTTATTGTGTTACAGGGAGGTAAGTGAGGTTCTAAAGGCATATAATAACACTTTTTTCCAGAGATTGCTTGTAAGATCGGCGATGTCACAGAAAATTTACCACTTGAAAGAATTCAGACTGAAGCAATAAAAAAAGATCTGACGTCCAAAGGAAGCAACATACAAGGAATTACTAAAGAACTGAACATGTGTACTTGATTAAATGATAATGAGGAGAAGATTTGATTAAGATCTTGCATCAAAGATATGGAGTGCCTTCAACTCAAATATCTGCAGAGTGCTACCAAACAGATGTAGGAATTATAAGGATAAGTTTGAGGATTACAGATAACTAGGACACTGAAATAACTAAAAGGATCCATGAAACCACGTATCAAAAAATGCTTCCTCACCATGGGCTGTATTTTCAGAGAAACCATTGACTGGGCATAGTGGAAGCAGAATGACAGAAAGCTTCGAGAAGCCAACACTGGTTGGTCAAATTACTAAACAAGAGACCTTAAGAAATAATTCTGTATTTAACAATGGAATAAGACAAGCCAACAGATTTTCACTTGAGATTTGAAAAAGAAGGTGCAGACATGGAGAAACTTGATCATCTCAAGCTCTTCCCCAGCTTCCATTAACAGAGAAAAGGGAGTTAGTGTTCCCTTTGCTGGCATGACTGAAGGAAGGAAAGTAATGCCCTGGGCCCCTCATGATGATTTTCTGCTGTTCAATGATGATAAAGCATTTTGTCATGATCATCAAAGGACAGAGTAACCATATGGTGGTAATAAACTGGAGAGAACCGAGTATTTGGGATACTGGCAGGAAAGAATAAGATTGAGGTCTGCTGAGAAGGAGCATTTTTCAGAGAGACAAGGTCATGGGAATCAGAAAGTCACAAGCAAAGGCAAGGCTCACAGGAAGATCATGGAGTGCACATCATAAATTTAAATCACTCTGTCTTGGAACTCAGTGTTCATTGTTCATCAGAGTAGAACATGATGAGATTCCTTCCGTAACTCTACATGAGCCAGTATCACTATGGAGGGCACACAACTCAAGAAATGTGTATTTTGCAGGAGAACTCTCTACAGAAAGAAACTAATTTTGAGACTCTTAGATGCTCTTGAGAAGAGGTGCACATGAAAGACAATACTCTATCTGAACCTCTGTGCAAGGTACAGAAGATTGTAGAATTCCTTCTTTTTCTCTCATGAAGAGATCTTACAGGGCAGTGAAAGGACAAGCTTCTTGGAAACCCGTATCCTGCTCTGCAGAACCGCTGCTCAAGAAGGGCATGTGTTAACTCTTGGCCAATGACCTGGTCAGTACATAAGCGATGCGCTGCTGTGATAGAATGGTACATAGTAGTAACAGATTACTGCTCTGGAGCAGGGCAAGAAACATGGGCAGAAACAGAATCTCTTATGCCCTTCCTAGGGCTGGTGCTAGGAGAGACTTGTATTTCTAGGGTTGCCTTTGTCTGTTTCTCACTCTCATTATTAGAACTGATAACTATATTAATAGGGGACAGGAAAAAAAGTCACAGAGGAAATTATGCTTATACAGAGTCATGAACACTTTTCTTCATCTGAGTTTATAACTTAGGAAAAAGTCAATGGAAAATGGAAGAGAAAAATATGAGCATCACAGAAAATTGCTAGATAAGAAAAGCAGCCTTACAATCCTCTCATCAGTCAAGTAGCCAGAGTCCCATGAAAAACATTACAATTTTAATCTTTTATATATATATTTTATTGAAGTATCCTTCTTCTTATATCCTAATGTTTGTTCTCTTTCAAGAACAGATTGTGTAATCCAATAAGAATTCTAGAACTTCTCTGTAGTAAGAGAGAGTTGTAATAGGGCAAGTGGGTATATAATTAGTCTTCTATTTAAATATCCAGCACTGCACTATTACACCTACTCCAAGTCTTACTGTTTTGTTATTATCTAGAAGTTTTAGCTTTGTGCCACAAAAGACTCCAAACTGACAGTAAAAAATTAATTCAGACTTTTAAAAAACACAGAGGAGACAGGAAGACAAAATGTATAACCATTTTCTCATATACACAAAAAACAATTACACTATGAAGGAACATTGTTTTTTAAACAATGGGAATGGGATGTGGAAAAGCAATTTGAACAGGACAGGAAGACAGCTATGGAAAAGGTATCCTTTACCTCCTATCTACTCCAAGACTAAAGAAATAATTACTCTGACCCACTGATATTATGTCAGATTTCAGAATAGAGATATTACACACAAGAGAAATTTATATTCTTGTAGCTTGGTGGAGAAATGGTATTGAGTGCATCTCATGTTAAACTATCACTTCAGATTGAATGTGCAGCCAAACAAAAACATTGCTAAATGTGGTATTCTGTTTTCTGTGGGATCCAGACTTTCACTGAGAATTTCAGCTGTAGATGTATCACACAAAAAGATGTCACATCGAGTTTCAACAGCAAAGCTTCTAGATGACAATCGGTAAGAAAAGAAAGACCGAGCACTGATCTGATACTTATGGTGGCCAGAAATTCAATAAAAAATGGTTGCAAGAGAAGCTCCTTCTCAACTTTTCTACAAACATTCAAAAAGGTTAATAAAGTGTGAACCACTGACACAGTCTCTCCTGTGACAGCCAAGCTGCTATCTCATATCTGCTCCCTGTGTCTGCAGAGCACCCAGCCAGCCTTACAGAGACTGGCCTTGCCTGGATTCTCTGCATGTTAGAATACATCTTGCAGCAATTGTCTTTCAGAAACAGTATATGGATTCTCAGATAAGCCTAAATAATCACAACAATTCAGAGAAGACACTTCAACCATTTTCCCCCACAATGATTGAATGATATCTTTTGCAAGGAAAAAGGCTTATATCTGAAACTGATTTCTCTGGAGTGGAATGCACTGCCTAAGCTAGTGAAATTCACTCAGAGGAATCTATCATTACCTTGAGCAGCTGTGAGTAAAATGGAGAAACTGATTTTCATTCAGGGTAGGTGATGCTGTGTTGCAGTAAAGACCAAGAATTTGAATTGCTGTTTTTTACCAAAGGACTTGATAAGGGAAGAAATATTTAATAAAGATAACATCTATTCTTATTAACAGTATGGACTCAAAATTAGGTTGTAGTTCAGCTTTAAATGCAGATATAGTTGTAAAAGCCCTGCAAAGGGGGATAACAAAGTTCCCTATAGTTTCATACTTGGCCAGATTGAACACTAGGTATTAATATTTCTTTTAATGAGGTTGCTTGTAAATATTTTCACTTTTGGGCAAGGTCTGCTAAGAAAGGAAATCCCTCCACACAAAAAAAGAAAATGGAAATGTTTCCTGATCTCTCCTGGTCAACTGTTCAAAGTTAGCTTTGAACGACAAGTTAGCTCCATCGACTTTCTCCCTTGAGGAGTCCACTCAGTGCACAATGAAGTTTCCTACAAGTTATTGAAATTTATTTGTGAGCTTAAGATAATTTTCTGAGTGGGGTGAATGTGTGCGTTCAAAGGCAAAAGCTTGACTGAGGGTGGCTGAATCATAACGTTAGACTCCAAGAACATTGTCAACAGGCAAAATTTTGGAGTGACAACTCTGCTAATCATTCCATACAAAATGATAATAAAAACTGGTGGGTATCAACTCAGTATTTTCATAGTGCTTTTTTCTTCTTCATAAGTTTTCTAGCACCGTGAGTTAAAATTGTAGCTATGAGGTGCTATAAATACAATAATTTATTCTTAGATTAGACATGCATAAGTTCAAGGCCTAATTTGTGTGTTTGGAGATAAATTATGTTTACGATATTGGACACAATTCATGTAGTTGGCTCTAACACACCAAACATTTTAATGTCGAAAGAAGATTTTTTTCTTTTTACTTTTTTTTTTTTCCTTTTAACTGTGTAAAGACTGTGAACGTTCCCCTGACTTGAAACAGTTCAGATTAAAAAAAGAACAACAATCCAGGAGTAATTCCATGTATTACAGCTGCTCATTCTTTCTGACCTAAGGACTTAGATTGCTGTTCACTTCATTTGGAATTTGCAGACTAATATAAACAATGGCCCACTCATTCTTCCCAAATACAGTTTAGTGTCTTAGTCTAGGATGTAACACTACAGTTTTGTCATAGAACAACAATAAAACATGGGGATCTGCTCTGAGGCAACTCAGCACAGAAACAATCACATTGCCCCGGGAAAAAGAGGAATTATTCGCAAGCACCAGGATTGATGCAATAACTTATTCATTGGAGAAGTGACAGAGTAAGAGCAAGAAAAGTCTCTTCTATAAGAGGTTGCTGAGAATAAACTCTGTGTGTAGTCTACACTCCCAATTGAGAGAAGGACAGGGGATGATCCCCGAGGCCAAGTAGCAAAGACTGTATTGTGTCTGCTGGGTTACTGTAGCCCTAGGACACAATTTGGTTCATTCTTCCCCCTCCCTCCCTGCCCCCTTTCACAGTGTTTGAAATAAAGTGAACTGTTACGCAGACCAGCAGTGGTTCAGTTAAAGCACAAAACTAAGGGTACATGTCATATACCACAGCCTGTGACACAGGGTATGTGCAGGTATTTGAAGTCACAAAGCCTTTGGGTGAGCTCTGGAAGATCAGAAAGGGCCAAGAACAAAGTCTGGTCCTGGCTTGTGGCTGCCTTTTGAGCACGGTCCTTGGAGCAAACTGTTGCCAGACCACTCCTGTGCTTTTTCTTGAAAAGAGCCTTTTGGACCAGACAAGAAATCAGCTAATACGTAGATGGGGTGTTCAGGGGTTCAGTACACGAGACAGATCCCTGGCACTCTCTCATTTAGTACAGATATACCTATATATCTGCAGTCAGAGGCATATTTCTAAGCTTTTCAAGGGGGAGAGACAGCAAGACTGTTAAAACTGAAAAAGCTACACTTCCAAATGAAAGGTTAACAAAATCTTTTTCAGGTAATTACTTGTTCTTGTCACTACAGGACTTCTAACTAAATGACCTCTCTTGTCATGTCTTCTCTCCCTTGAGCTATCTGAACTGACAGTTAACATCCTTCTCCTTTACCTTTTGCCCACAAGGGCCTTTAACACTATACCGGTTATCTGCATCCCAGTTTCCTTCCTTATCTTTTTTTTTTTTTTCAGAAGAGGCTTTTTATTAACCTTTTGGGATCTTAGGGCTGACCCTCTTTATGGCTCATTGACCAGTTCTCATTCTTTGAGTTCTTTCTCAGAGAAACTCTTGTCTGTTTGCCTTTAACTGCAAATCTTTTATGATTCTGTCAAACTTCCTGCACGAAAAACATTTGAGTGTTTTCCAGCAGCACAGATTTTTCAAAGTTACACAGATCTGTCAGCATGGGTTATACTTATTTGCAACTTAAGGAAAGAAAAGATATTATCCAAAACAAGACTATCTATATCTGGTCCTTAATTTTCTATTTTTGCTTGAAATATATAATTGTTGTTTATGGATTTTATGTATTTGATGCATTTGTGCCTTGAAATAATTTTCTGATCCAGCAATCCCACCCATCTTTAGAGCCGTTAAATACAATATGAAATTGCCATTTGGAGACCCCTATTTACCATGTGCATGCAGCTTATATAGTCTGAAAAAAAATTGGAGATTAAATTGTTAAAAAAATAGAGAAAAATGTGTATAACATCGAACCCAAGTTTTAACAAAATTATTGATTTTTCTGGATATTAGACTTTTTATTATCTGAGTAGGGAGTCTAACTTCTGAAGAATGAGTCACAGCATTTGAACTAATGAGAGCATTGTGTTTTTCCTGAGGGAAATCTGCTGTCCTCTGCTTCTTCTATATTAGTAAATAAAATCCAGTTATATAGTACTCAGAACAGGACTTTGCCTTATCCAAAATGTAATTGTTTTTCTGTGGCTTATTCCCTGCAACAGTGCTAGAACATAAAGCAGATTTTCATACAGCTGTCATGATAAAATAGTCTCAATAATCACGATATAAGAGTTTCAACAGCACTTTTAATTTGTCAGATTTCCATTCTGTCAAACCTTTCCTGGTGATTTAAGAAACAAAAAAACTGGAATCAAACAAACAAACAGAAAAAGTAAAGTCCAAAAACAGTATAGCTTGTCCAATTGGCAAATCAGAAAGCACAGAGGAAACTCAGTGGAGATTTCCTAACAACCAGAAGCGGCTTTCTGAACTGGAGCAGATCATGTTTCTTCACAAGGAAAATGCCAGTTTCAACTAATTAGGGTCAGTTTCTTAGAGTGAACATGCAACAAAGAATTCTGTTGCTGGCTGCTAAATTCAGACTCATTGGGGAGGATATGACTTACAAATTACAGCTCAGTAAGCAGAAAAAGATACAATACTTATGCAACAATTTTCCTTCTGTGTGGTGGAGGAATGAAAAGGTTGGTCTTAAATATCTGCAAGCTGTTTCTGATATCCATAAAGTGTGCCATTACTTTGAAAACAGGATGTATGCTTCAGAGTAAAATAAAACAAACAGACTGATTTAACACAATAGCATAGAATCAGCCCTGACAGTGCAGTGGTTTTCAAATAACCCTCTTATCCAAAGAAAGCAAAATACAAAGATAGGAGAATGCAAGTGGAAACTGTTTGCTATGATTCTTGCCTGAATAACACCTTACCTTTAGAGCTCCGTAGCATCACATCCATTTTACAAGGCAAACTGTGACCAGGACTAACTTAATTTTCTTGCTTGCTGGTGCTTATTTTCAGATATTCATCAGCATGCCCTGTATGTTTCCTACATCTAAGTGTTCTCCAGAACTTGGGAATATTTCTGCCTGAGTATTTGAACATTGGGGCTTATATTTAGTAGCATATACATTGTACATACAGAAGAACTTATAAGTACATTACCCTTATTATTTCACTGCCACTAACAGTAATATTTTTTTTAGTTTCTATGATTTCTGAACATTCCCTACAGCGTACTATAACTTTCTCATGCTTTTCAGACTGACTTAAAGAGAAATCCCCGCAGATTGCTCAGCCTTGTCTAAGGTCAAGACATTTGCATGTCCAAAGATCCCATCTTCACTCAACACCCTTTTTCGGTTTTGGTACCAGACACAAACATTTATTGCATGTGCTGCTGCAGCAGAGTAACAGCTTAGTTACCGGCTCAGTGTCTGAACCAGCTGCTTTCAGCTGCTCCTGCTGTGGCAGAGACAGACCCAGTACTGAGAAGAGGAAGCCTGCTGGACATACCCTGGCCTCAGTAACCTCACTTCTTACTCTGAGTGTGTCTTTTTTTCATCTGAGAAGGAATAACCAGGGAGAGGGAAAGCAGGATTTCAAGAGGAGTCAGATGAGAGAAGAATGGTGGGAAAGAGAAAGAGAACTTGAGTCTTTTAAGTCAGAGAATACAAGTATAAGCTCTGCCATGACCAGCTTTTGTTCATGCAAATTGTCCAGTTTACTTAAGGGGGGTTGATCACATAGCAGTGGAAAACTTTAGAGCACAACTTGGGCATCCCATCCTGCAGGTAAAGAAGCAAGAGCTGGGTGGCTGCCTAACCATGTGTGCATTCCCAGCTGTATCAAACGAAACCTAAGGTCTGGTTTCCTGCTGGTCTTGGCACCCTGCATGATAAAACGGATCTCTTCTTTGACAGAAGATCTCTCTTATCTCCAGTAATGCTTGGCTGAGTGAATTCTCTAAATGAGGGCCTGCTGTGTTTGAATAAAGGAGAAATGCTGCTACTCAGTAATAAGGAAGGATTCTTGGAGAAAGGAAAGGGTAGGCACGCCTGACTTGCTAGGCACAAGATAGGCACCGGTACTGGTACAAGGAGCAAAAAGTGGGAGAAGTTAGTGTCATCCAAAAAGAGAGCACTACACAAGAGACACAAAGATAATTAATATGTGTATTTAGAAGTTATTTCTTGTTGAGATTGTCTCCTTATGTCTATTGCTTCTTATGTCTAATAGTTTATTTCTTCAGACTTTATTCAGTGAGCATTAAAGTCTTCTTGGTGTTGCAGGCTTTCCCTTTAGGACTGCTGGCAAACAGCAGATATAACAAAGCAGCAGCTGAGGGCTCCGGCAGGTTTCTCCCTGGCAGAGGTCCCATGCCTGTGAAGCCAACCAGCGAAGATTCAAGCATATGCTATTCAACATGAATGGGCTACAATACATGATACTTTTAATACTACACACCTTGCAACCTCTAAAAGGTGATTTTTCAAAGCTGGCATCAGGGTTGCCTGAGGACAGCCAAGAAGCTACAATATCACAGGGGAAGCAAAAGTTCTCAACAAAGGATGCACCTACACAGCCAACGCCTGGAGAAAAGGAAACTGGGAGGAGACCTCGTTGTGGTCTTCAACATCCTCAGAAGGGGAAGCAGAGGGGCAGGTACCAATCTCTTCATCCTTGAGACCAGTGACAGGATTCAAGGAAATGGCATGAGGCTGAGTCAGGGAGGTTTAGGTTGGATAACAGGAAAAAGATTTGCACCTAGAAGGTGGTTGAGCACTGGAACAGGCTCCCTAGGGAAGTGGTCACAGCACCATGCCTGACAGGGTTCCAGACAGTGCTCTAAGGCACATGTTGTGATTTTTGGGGTGTCCTGCGCAGGGCCCAATGATTGGAGTTGGACCCAATGATCTTGATGGGTCCTTTCCAACTCAGCATGTTCTACGATTCTATGCTAAAGGACAAACACCTCTGTTGTGCAGCTCCAAAGCGATATTTCAAAACAGAAACAGAGCTCGCACAAACTCAAATCCCTAGCACGACAGAGTCCAGTGACTGATGAAAAGCTCTTGTCTGCCAGTGTTTCAAGCCTTACACTTTGAAAGAGAGACAAACCACTGACTCCTACCACACAGCTTTTTGGAGCACTCTGCTGCAGGCTCCGTCTCAGAGGAAGCTGTTGCCTTCCTGCTCACGCACCTCCCGCCGTCCCACTGCAGCTGACACACCCTGTCTTTCTGACTGGAGACCGCGCTCACTGTCAACGCATATTAACTACTTCATGGATTTTCGAGGCTGTGGCGGATGGGAGTTTGCGCAGGCCACGCTGGGAGGGGAACCACAGGACCTCGCTCTGGCACACGGTACTCCCAATACGACGTTACCCTCCATTCCTTTCCACCGTGCTCCGGCACAGCACAGGAACACCAGCACCCTCCGCTGGCCCCTGCCGTGAAAGCACCTGCAGTGAACAGGCTGATCGGAGCTGCTGCTAGACATGTTATGTTAAATCCAGAGAAATATATCTTTTTACTAAATATATTAATAGGTCATACTCTCTGTAAGTGGCCTGCAGCTGCCTCCAGTCACTACACTCATACACTGTGTAAAAGCAGGGGCAGTGACTTTAAAGCTTATGCACAGAAAGAGCACTTAATTTTAGTGTTAATTACAATATTCATAAACTATGTTATCATATATTAAAGTATATATTTGGAGCTTGTAATTAAATTATTTAATTTTAAAAATCTTTTATTTTTAAAAAATTATTATAAATTATCATAAATTATCATCATAATATTTTTCCTCCGAGATTTCTGGCCACTGAATATGTTCAAAATTCAAACCAAAAAAAAAGGGACAACTTAAGCCAGTGCACCTGTAGAAGACAGGGTGTCTGGGTGCATGACAGCTTGCAAAAAATATCTTTTGTTTGATCCAGAAGCAGTGACTCTCTTATTAAGCACATTCAACATATTTTAACTTGTTTTTTTTTTCTTTGAAGATCATCTGTCAGTTACTGATCTAGAAATGTTTATTTCGTGTAGCTACAGAAACTCTTAATCTATATCGAGGTGTCCAATGATAAAATGACAAAGGTCCATGTTGAAAATAATGGTCTACCTAAACCAGTTCATATCTGATTGCATATTTATTTTTGAGGGGAAATTGTCTTTCTTTTTAGTGTGTGTGCATTCATGCAGGTTGGTACAGCTTATTTTTTTTTTTTTTAGTGGCTGCTCCTGCAGAGTAGCAGTGATTCCAAGAGCTGGCTGATATGTATATTTGATTCTCATTACTCTTACCAATTATATAACCAAAACCACCTAGGCTGAAACTGGGGAAGATCATTAGTAGCCATTATATTTGCTTACTGTAACTACATGGATTTGGATGCTTATGTGGAATTTAAATAGACAGACTACCTGTGAAATATGCTCTCCAAGATCATGTAAGTAGGTAGAAAGAGAATACATATGCAATGACTAGATTAAATCTTAGTGCAAATTCTTGGACACCCTAACCCTGTATAAGAACACACATTGTATCAGATCTTTAGCCAGTATATAATAAAAACTGGAGTGAAATCAATATATACAGTGACTTCAACAAAGAAAGCAATCATGGTTTCCAAGACAGAAATATGTCCCTGAGTAGGAGGATAAAATCAACATAATCTGTCTCTGCACAAAAAGAGAAGTGGTAGCACTGTTAGTAAAGTTACCTACTCCAGTTCTGGTAGTGCTCAAGGTTCTTTCTAACTATTTGGTAGCATGTGGGTTTCTAGGAGTTTTAAAATGCTCTGAATTTGTATTAACAAAGCAAATTAAAAAAAAATCACCCTTCATAAAATTGCTTAAAAGTAAAAAAAAAATGTTAAAAATGTAGTTGAAGCAAAGAACATATAATGAAAGCTAAAACACTTGGACTGTAAGTCTATATCAGTAGAATCCCCCTGAAATGATAGAATTTGTTACTACTGAGCGTTCAGGATTTTCAACTGCTTTGCATACACAGGTATCTATCACAAAATGTGATAGAGACATTTGTATTTTCTCCTCATTAGTCTCTGTGTTTTATAGTGAATTAAAAAAGGTAGAGAATTTTCCATGTCTCTGTCTTGCAGGAGAAAGCACAGAAGGAGATGTAGTTGCTTTACTTTTCCATGAAAAGATATTTTTTTCCAAAATATATCCCATTCCTTCAAACATTGAATTTATTTTTATATACTGCTATAAGGCCTTTACAAAAAGGATATATGGTGCAAATAACTAGTTAAGTTTTCTTTTTTTTTTTAATAGAAATCACTTTCTTTTTACAAAGTCATGTAAACTGAAGAAACAAAAATAATTTAGATTTAATATGTCTAATGAAAATACTTAGAAGACTGAATTTTTCTTGTGCAACTCGTTTTTATAGAGCTCTATAGGTGAAACTGACTCTCATCCTCCCTATTGACTTCTGACTACCAAATCACACTCTTTTTTATTGCAAACATTCTCACATTACTATTTTGCTTCTCTTAATGAAAAATTATTGCTAGATATAAACACAATAAAATAGGTAGGTCATTAGAATAGATTGGATAAAATCTTAACCAAATTATAACCAGAGCTGTCTGAAGATACAGACAGAGGCTTGCATAGCCTACCTTTGAAGATACAGTCCTGGAAATTCTTTCTTTCTTCTTCATATCTTTATACTGTTTTGCCATGTTCTTGAACTCAGGACATGCTTTTAGCAATGTGCAATAAATGGCCTAGTGCCATATGCCTTGTAGGACTACAGTTTTATACTTGTGGTTATCAAGAAACCAAATACTTAACATGATTTATGTTATGCATACTTGATGTCATCAAACTGAGGAACAATTGGGACAAGCAGTCCTGCCTTAACAATCCCAACAAGCACTGTCAATTAGCTAAAATTGCTTTTGATTTTAGCTGTGTCATCAATGCCCTTGACTGATGTCTCTTTAGTACATCTCTTGAATTTAAACCTACAAATTTCATTATGCAAACCTGAAAACAAAACTCAAATTCAGCTGCTCAGTTTCTTTCATTAAGGTAGTTTGAAATTCTGTATTTTTTTTCTTATTCATTTATCAAGTGGCTGTACCACCCTTGCCTAGCTGAGATTGAGATAGTCATTAGTTTTTTAAAAATATGGTGGAACCAAATGTGAAAAATAAAACAAAACCCAGCAGTTTCTGATGAAACATACAGATAACATCTGCAATGGCATAGCTAAAATGAAGCAAATAGAGCTGCCCATAGGAACAAAACTCCCAAAATATTTTAATAGCAAAAATGATTGAAGGAATTTTACTGTAATTTTGTCTGTTCTAGAAGGGGATTGGAAACCTGCCATTGTACCATGCTGGATTTTCCTCCAAAATAAACCACAGTCAGAACAGCTGGAGGTAATAGAAGTATGTCCAGGATAAATACTTTCTCCCTGCCTTCCATCCCAGCTGTTAAATCATTCTATTCCTCTTCCTTTCACAGCATGTACTACTGGATAGTTTCTACCCTCTCTTCTCTGCGAAGTTCCTCAGCTCTCCTCACCCTGTACTTACAAAGAGCTGATATGACCTGGGGCAAACCCTTATTTTACCAAACGTCAATTTACACATATCTTACACCCTACAACCAACCATATTGCTTCTTAACAACTCTGATTCCTCCTAAAATACTTGCTGCACTACCACTCTGAAGTATGGATCCTGGGGGGAAAACAATCACTAAAGATAAAACCACAAAATACTTGCAAAAGTGTTCAAATAAAACTTGCACTGACAACCTTAATTCCACCATGTCCTAATCTTTAAATAGTTAATATCTTATTACTGAACACTTGAATATTATAAATTATTATCTAGGTATAATTTGAATTATGTTTATATTTACTAATATATTAAGGGGTAATATTAATATAGAAATACAATGTCTTTTTTTCTTTTATAGTTATGATTTCTTGTAAATGTATTGCCACATACGATTATTAAGAAAACATGTTTGTAGTTGTCCTGGTTTTGATTGGGATAATTTTCTTCTTAGGTGATACAGCAGGCTTTTTGGATTTAGTGTAATAATGTTGATTAGCTGCTTGCTGGAGTTAAACCACAGCAGGGGCTTGGATGCTTATTTACTATAATAAACTTACATAGAAACAGGTTTATAAAAAGAAATGAGAAAGACGAAGTTTTTTCTATCCACATGATGATATCGTCAAACAACTCGCTTGTGAGAATTTTACAAAAATTCCCAAAAGGTTAAGAGATAGCACATGCTGTCTCCAAGCAGAGTTTCTCTTTAATGTCGTTCCTGTAATAACATCTGCAGCTCTGTTTCTTCAAACTATCTCTTTTCCCTTTTTTCTTTTTTTTCTTTTTTTTTTTTTTTACACTTTTACAGTTCTCTGCTCTGCTCCACCCACTAGAACAATTTATTCAGCTGGGCCATTTGAAGTCTAATGCATTTAATGTTCTGCAGGGTAAAAATAAACATGAGCAGTTGGCATGATTATTGCATTCATGAAACTATCATTTCTTATTTTAGTGTCTTAGAAGCAAAGGCAGTTCCGTTTATGAACAGGCAATATAGACTTGTCACTTTTCCCCCAATAAACCCAACATTTTGTTAAGCCAGCTACTATTGTTTTTCACATAATTGTATCTTAATGATGTCAAGGAAGAGGAGACAAAACACAATCGATTTCTGCCACTGAGGCATAGTTAATAACCAAGTAAAACACTGCAGAAGCAATCAGGACAATGCTGGTTACTGCTTTGCAACAGGGGCAAATACGGAAAAGCTACTGGTCGGGACAGGAAACCGCCTGGCTAAATGCAGCTGGCTAAGGGACATAAACCTATGTAACAACCTCTGTGTCTATTTCCAGGGGAGCTT
This sequence comes from Platyrinchus mystaceus, assembly GCA_035041135.1. Taxonomy (NCBI): domain Eukaryota; kingdom Metazoa; phylum Chordata; class Aves; order Passeriformes; family Tyrannidae; genus Platyrinchus; species Platyrinchus mystaceus. The sequence continues at coordinate 44,451,691 of JAWWLV010000121.1, forward strand.
TATGGAGAAAACAGGCATCTTTGAAGGCAGGCAGTACAGAAAAGCTGATACTTGCAGAGCTGCAGAGGAAAGGAAGCAGCTTCAATCTCTGTGTCCGTCTCAGATGATGAGCAGGAAAAGAAATAAAAAACAAAACAAAACAAAAACAACAAACAAACAAAACACAAAACAAAACTACGCTAACAAGCACGGGTTTTTCCTTCCCATTTCTCACTTTCCACGAGAGGGCGCGGTGGTGCCGCAGGGACAGCCCGGGATGGCGGTGGCTCTGCCAGCGCCGCCTGAGGGGAAGGGTCGCGCAGGACCCGCCTCAGCACTCCCTCTCATTCCCTCTCGTTCTCCTCGGGGCCCGAGGCTGTCCTTGTGCCTCCGCCTCTCGCCGCGGCCCCGTGCCTTGGGACGAGGCGCCTTTGGTGTCGTGGCGACTCCCAGAGCAGGTCGGCTGGTGGGGGGCTCTGAGCCAGCCCTCCCTGTTCCTTCCTGCCGGCAGAGGCGGACAGAGGGACGGTGGACCGAGGTGAGGTGTCCCCTACTGTCTTCACCTCCTTTCTGCTGCCAGAGAGGCACCTCAGAGGGGGTGAGGACGCAGGGGGTCTGTAGATGATGCTCTGCTGCCCTGACAGATGAGGTGCCAGCCCTCTCCAGGTCCTCTAATTGAACCTGGAGGAGCTACCAGCGTCCTCAGGTGTAGGTTGACAACTTGGACAAGTCATATGGCAGCACAAACACAGGTGTAAAAACATGGGATGCAACATACAAATGATAGAACAGGGTGCTGTTGTCCAAATCTTATGTGTTCAATATTGAATGCCGATTTTCTATAAAGGTTTGTTTGCTACTTGGTTTTAGCCCAGGATTTCCAAATGTATCTCAGGTCTTTGAAGATGAGCTAAAATGCAGACTCACCAATAATCAAAGAAAGCTGATCTTGTAGGAATTCAACTCTGAGCTGTAAATTTGGCACATATTTCAGGAATACTCTGTGTCTCTGCACAGTTACATCGCTTTGCAGTCCCAGATACAATCCTTTGCTACCAGCTACAGTGGCTACCACTTTCCATCCTGTTTTTATATCCCAGAAAGGCCAAACTGGAGTCCCTCACTAATAAAAATGTTTTCATCGCTACTCCAAGGACAGCCCAATAGCTGACAAGTTTCTGCAGTGACCCTTCAGAGGTCTCATTTACCTGAGAAGGCTTAAGAAAAATTCTGGACTTTTTGCTTCCACAGCTGAATTCTCAGCTGCTTGAATGAACAGATAATCAGGGCTGAAGTAGGTGATTTCTAACACTTAGGGCTTTATTAGCTGTAAGCCAGATGCTTCATGTTGTCTAAGTATCGGAAGCCAAGAGAAGAAAATTAATTAACTCCCTTTACTGGATGTGACTAAAATAATCCCTTTTCCAATGAACTTTTATTACTTACCCATCAAGACTCTTGTGAAGAGAAGATATGTTCCCTGTCAGAAAGTGACATAGATAATATGAAACCCCTGGACACTGGGCCAAGTGATCTTTAGCACTCAAATCCACCTCCCCCTCTGTTATCACTCCACATCTAATCCACCTCCTTTTTCCAGTCAGCTCATACACAGCTGACTGACCTATCTAAGGGAATCCCCACTGAAGAGAAATGCCTGACTGCTTTAGTTCCTTTTTAATGGGTTTTTCCAGTGGGGGGTGGGGATGGGTGCAAAGAAGCTGGTAAACCCTAAGTCAAAGAAAGCAGAGAAGGCTAGCAAAGGAGAAGATATATTCTGCTTGAGCTAGCATGGATTCAAAGCGTCTTTCTGGGTTATGGAGGTATCTAGGAAACTGAAAGCTGCAAAGAATGACTTAAACAGTGAAAAGCAACAAATCATTTTCAGTTCTTTTTAATCTTATATCTCAGTTTACTGAGATATGCTTTAAACATCAAGGAACATGCATCATAGACAGAAATGTCAGGGTGTCCAAGATTTTCTTACCAGTCTGGAATCCAGACTGCAACTCCAAGCTTGAAACTGCTCCTATTGCATGTTGCACAATGGAAAAGTCTGCAGGAGAGCCTGAAATCTATGTTTAACCACCCTAATAGAGACAAAGTTCGAAAATGACACGAAGGCAGTTGTGTTCTAATGCTTCCATTTTCAGGCTGTGTCTCTTTCAATCTTCTACTCACTGAGTATTTAATTCTTTTAGAAAATTTTCTTCTGCTCAAGTATGGGTGGAAATTATGAAACCATTCTTTTCTTGCTTTGCATTACTCTGATTAGTTTGTGCGGTGAGTTCCTGCCCTTGATGCGTAGGCATTACTTTATGTGAAGCCAGTGGAAGCTTTGGCTGCCTTAAGGATTATGGGTTAAGGCCCTGCATTTGTACTGGTTTACGCCACTGTATGACCTAAATGAGATTAGAATAATAAATCCTGATTTATTATGAGGGTTTTATTTAGACATGTTTTGAGTATGAGGTCTGTGTCAGGATTAATAGTGAAATCTAACATGCCCAGGCACAGAGAAAGCCCAACAATGAAAGGACATTTTTTCCCTTGAGAAAACTGGTTCCCAGCCCTCTGTTTGACTTTTAACAGAGTTGCTAAATGTTGAATGGCACAGAAATGCTGGATCCCAACGATGGTGACGTAGTCCATGGCTTGGAGATGAGCCCATTCCAAATGAAGGACAGAAGTATCCCATCAGCACTATTTTCCAAAGCTAAGTACTCATGCTCTGCAATGCAGTAGCATGGAAAAGGCTTCAAACAAGGTTCTCAGAATCCAAAGACAGATGAGAAATTACTGGTTTTGGATTTACTGGCTAACTCATCTGTCATGTTGAACGGGCACTGGTTTAGGTGCCTGCCCCATAGTTAAATCAGATTGATAAATCTGTTCCAAGAGAATGTCCATTCTTTTCAGCATCCTGGCCACCATCTCTCATCAGGAAATGTGACACCGTGTGATGTAATGCACCAAATTGCATTGGCCTTAGTGTTAGGTGCAGAAGGTGTGTGCTTACACATAGTTAAATTTCTCTATTTTAATAGTCACATTACAAGAAGCTTCAGAAGAATTTGCCTTTTCAAAAATTATTTAAATTTAAATGAGGGGAGTGCAAGGACTTGAGCTGGTACTTTTGTGCGATACAAAATGAAAGGTGTAAGGAGGAGGTGTGTTGTGAAGAATTTGGATGTATTAAATCATCATGAATTCCACAGTAACTCTACCCTTTGTCTAATTCAAAGAGTCTTAATAGTCCCACTCTCCACCAACTACTTGACAGATCTTTTTCAACATCAGATTTTTGTCCCACTTGTTTTTTTTAATAGATATAGGAAGAATTATTTCCTTCAAAATGTTGTTGAATTTTGTAATCACAGGCGTCATGGGGTGCAAAGCAAAAGAAAATGCTGAACCATAATACCATTTTATTTTTCTTTGGTTTGGCAAGAAGCCTATCTAACTTGCAACCTCTCCTGGTACATCTCAGCTCGGGTGGAACTAAATGGAATGGCCTCACAATTTTTCAGATAATTTTAGAGAAAAGCAATTTTTGAAGAAGGGTGGACTTTAACATGCAGCAATAATACTTTACTTAGTACTTCACATTTAAACCGTGAGAGCCTGGTAGTCATGAGAAACACAATCCAAGAAATCATGAAGCCTCAAAAGAATGAAAAAACCTGCCCGTGTATATACTGGATTTCCACAGTATAACATCAAATATGAAGATGGTTCACTACCTAACAAAATCTTAAATTATTTTCTTCCCTTCTTCGAAGTGCTCTTTTCTGCAAAATCCTTTCTAAAAGACTTATGGAACTACACACTAGTGAAAGTCATTAGGTGCAGAGTGCTTTAGCACAGTGATTCACTGACAGTCTTGCCAGCAAATTCATTAACTGCAAGTGACATCAAAGATGAGAACTCGAGACCTCTTTACACAGCAGCAGGAACAGCAGTTCAACTTGCAGAATCCAGGCACTTTATGTCATCTACTTTTGTTCATTTCAAGTCAAATAGCAGTGGGACAGTCTAGATAAGCAACTTTTTGAACCCTGGAGGTCCACTCAAGATTATTTCTTTGATCAATGGCCCTTAGAAAGAAAACAGCAACAAACAGATCATTTAGAATTGCCCAACATCCCTGGACAGCAGCAGGGGTGTGCTGAAGACCAAGTATTGGCTGAACTTCTTAAACACTGAAGAACTGCATGGGAAATTTGATCTATTAGGAATTCTCTTATAATGCTGCAATGCAGAGTTTCACAACCAGCCTTTGCTCACCTGCTGCAAAGGACACGTGTCTGTGGTGCAGTCTGCGCGACCACGGTTCTTTGCTGTCCCTCGGCAACACCTGACCAAGAGAGCAGCCAGTTTCTTTAGCTGTTTACGACGTGCTGCCCATGAAGTGTGAGTAGGCAATCACATCCACAAGAGCACTAAGGGAAACCTGCAGTTGGTTGAGTGGAAATGGATGCTTGCTTCCCTGTACATTTTATAGTATATTTCAGGCATGTGGCAGTCTTAAAATCCTGGTGGTTTTGCTGAAGGCATGTTGTAGAAGCCTTTACCCTCATGTAACAGGTTAAAGACTTATAGCACAAGCTGTGAAGAGTTGTCATATGTCACTGATAAAAAGCAATACAGTGCTTATGGCCACTGTGGGTTAATGTTAGCTACAAGCACAATCAGAAAGTTTGTGCTGAGAGCAGAGCGGTGGCGTGTAACCCACTGAATTTATTATTGCTGTACTATGTCCTCTAGATAGTGCATGTGCGCACTGCGCTTGTGGAGGCTGAGGGATATACAAGGCTGACCTACCAGTGGAATTGAGGAAGGTTAGGAAGATGTTTTCCTTGTCTGCTAGAAGGAAGTTTGTATCAATATAGGGGAGATGTTTTCCTGATCTGGGAGATGGAGCCTTCTGTAGTATGTACTAAAATATAACTTATTGTATCTGTTCTGTTTGTTATGCATATTGTCTAAACTCTGGTTCAGGCCCTTTATCTTCCCCACCTTTGCCTAATGAACATTATGGCCTGAGCACAGGCAGCTTCTTTGACAAACTTGCTTCAGTAACTGCTCAGTTTTCCATGTTCTACCCTGGTATAAAGTAAATTTTACTCTTTTTTTGTTCTTGTTGTTCCAGGAAATACACAGGATCTAGGAGCAGGTGCTAATTTAAAACTAAGTCCAAGTTTATTTATGTTGAAGCCATAAAATCCTCCTTCTGTGCAAGCTATAGCATACCTCTGTACATGCTCAGGGTTCTTAGTGCTTGGACATTTCTTATCCTCTCTCCTCTTTCCCATATTCACTCTGCATTCAGTATATTTCTGTATGTAGTCAAATCGACAGTTGCCCAGTGCTATGTATCACCCTGCTTCTGTAAGCTGTTTATCCAGGATTTCCAAAGCTGACTGCACCTGGTAAGGGTCTTAAAATCATATCTAGACACCTTAATCTGTGACCTGATTTACAGAAGCACTGAGAACCCACAAATCCCTTTGCAGTCAATGGGATCTGTGTTTGTTTAGCACCTTGAAAATCAAACTGCTTATGTTTCAGCACCTAACTGTGAATTTTGAAACTTTAGCTTTTAAGGGTTCAACGTGGGTATTTTTAGGGCAGGATGGGGTTCACTTAGAGATATTTTTAAATAACTATTGAAACTTATATCTGCTTATTTATATTAATAAGCACAATTATAGTAATTGTCTCTTTCAACAAAATAGTAGTTCTGGACTCCTCTTTGTGCAAGATGAAAATCATTATTTTAGTTGATACTCAGTGTCAGTTTCTGCATGCCATGTACACTGTGTCAATTCACTACATGAACTCTTTCACTAAAGGAATCTTTTTTCGCTGCTCACCAGAAATGTGGGGTCCTCCCTGGGGATTGTTCCGAGTAATAAGCACTTGTAATCAGCTTACTATAAATAAGAGAGCAAAACATGGCTGTGCTCCAGCCATGATACCAAGGTATCTTTTAAAAACCTTTTTGTTTTATGGTATATGATGCTGTACATGACCTAGAGAGATATGAAGCATTTCAACCACTCTATGAATGTCTAAAACACTCAGTTTCAGTTCTCAGTTCTCACCCCCATGAGTCAAACCCATCAGCCTGTCAAAGCACCTATTAATTTATAGATTTCATCCCAAGGGCACATCTGCACACTTGTGAGAAGGCGTGTCTGGTCAGCTGTTTCCACAGAGATGGCACAAATAACAACCAAGAAGAAAAGAACCTGTAGCTGCATGTATGCTTTGGTGAATTTGGGTACTAAGGGGGTTTTATTTGTTCCTGTATATGCTATGTTTGGAAGCCCTGATGTGCCTTTTCTCCCATTCCAATGAAATGTCTTATTTTGCAAGAAAAAGAAGAAACTGAATGTGTTAGATTTGCGTGCAAATTGTGTATTTCTTCATAAACACAAAGGTTTCTGCAATGCTGAGCTGAATTGTTACAGCTTACTAGAGCAGATTGAATTTCATGAATACTTGAAGGTGCTTAAAACGATTTCTAACAAAATGCAGCTAAATAAAGTACTTGTTAAACAGGAAACAAGACAAAAAAATCCTACAAAGATACGATGCGGCTGCTACTGGGAAAATGTCAGGTACTTGCTTCTTGTAGAAAATAGAACATTACTTAACTGATTTAATATCCAGATAATTTTCCCTGGAAAAAAAATCAGCAGTAAGCTGTTCAGGGGCTGGTGGATTTCTTTGTTTCTTAAGGATGGCAAAGATTTGTGCAGAGACATCAGCAAAGAGCAGCTTTCTGAGCTGTTCCCTGCCAATTGCTGACAAAGGCAGTCCTAATGAATCATTCTGAATTGTGATCATGTGCTACCAGCCCACAGTGAGCTGCCAAAGAGGAAGTGCAGCTTGTTTTCTTTCATTTTCTTGATTCCTATGCTGTAGGAAGATGAAAGGAGAAGGAGGAGGAGGCAACAGCGGCAGCCAAACTTAATAAATAATTCTGACGATTCCTGATATCAAATGGAGGCCCCAGAGTGGGACCCACTGAAAAATGACACCCTTCCGCCGACCCTGACGCCAGCTGTCCCTCCGTATGTGAAGTTGGGCCTGACCATTGTATATACTGTTTTTTATTCACTGCTTTTTGTGTTCATCTACGTTCAGCTCTGGCTGGTCCTTCACTACAGGCACAAAAGGTTCAGTTACCAAACAGTCTTTCTGTTTCTGTGCTTGTTTTGGGCCTCTCTTAGGACAGTGCTCTTTTCATTTTACTTCAAAGACTTTGTTACAGCAAATTCTCTTAGCCCCTTCATCTTCTGGCTTCTCTATTGCTTCCCAGTCTGCCTCCAGTTTTTCACCCTGACCTTGATGAATCTGTACTTCACACAGGTAAGCAACAGATATTTGGTTGATTAAATCTGACAGAATGGTAAAGCAGTATTTTGAAAGAATCATGAGAGAAATGTAATTTACAAATGTACCTTGGCAATGAAAAAAGCAAATTTTGGTTGTTTAGTTGTTTATTTTAACTTTTGATCTGTATGCAAGTGATCAATATTACAATGAAACTGGAGCCTGAAGTGATCAGTGCAGGAATGGCAATTAATATACATACTGTCTATAAAATGGGTGTCATTTAATTTAAAGGTTGGGGAAAAATATATAGGAGAGCTTGAAAGCTGAACACCCAAGATGCCTTCTATTATTATGCTTTATTATTGTTGTTGTTGTTATTAGACTTTATAAACCTCCTGGCTTACCAGACTTGATCTCTGTGCAGTCAGAATTGTAATTTCTTATTTTGCCAGCAGCCCCCCTCCACATCCTAGTTTTTCTTAAGTTAGCTAGCAGGTTTCTGAATGAGATTTCTATGTCTATCACAATTAAACTGTTGATCAAGTCCTACTGTGGACCCAAATTTCTATAATTATCGGTATTACAAACAGATTTGACTCTGGACCCCAATAAGTGCTAAGTGCTGTACAGAGATACACCCTCCGTTTCAAGGACTCTCTGATGTAAAGGTAAATTATCTGTACAGTGGGGTACAAGAAATAGTATCATCATTTCAGAAATAGCTCCTGAGAGTTTATCTGTGCCACTGATAAACTAAGGAGCCTGATGAGTTAGGCTGCACAGTGCTCCAGGTTGCTGCAGTTAGAATAGCTTGAAAATATTTATGGCGAGCTTGGGTATCTTGAACTAGGCTGCAGGGTGGGATATTGGCATGCTGAGGCAAAGAAAGACTTGCCTAAGATCGCACAGGAACCTTGCAGGAGGGCAGAGATTGGGTTCTCTATCTCCACAATCCCACTGTAGTGCCCGGAGCAGGATGCCAAGCCTGCGCCCAGATGACCCTTGTCAAAGTCCACTTTCTCAGTGCAGGAGCAGTTGGTCAGGAGAGCATCAGCCAGCTCTGGAGCACAGTAGGCAGTGCTCAGGATGCTCTGAGAGTTGCTGTGTGCCCCACTTGGAACCAGCTTGGTACCGGGGTCTGGGTGCTTCTTTAGTCCCCATGGTGTTTAGCAGTGCTCTGTAGTAATGACAGGCCTATCAATTCTGAACAGCCTGTCTGGAGAGATGAGCCTGCTTGTAAGACCTGCCACCCCAGAGCAGAAAAAGCAGCAATGTAAGCATGACAGCTGTAAGAAGATCACTTCAGTTGTAAAGGGTATTTAATACTTAGAACCACATACACAGTTTTGTGCTTAGGTTGACTCTTCTGGATTCAGTGTCTGAAACACCTGCTAACTCACCCTGCTCCACTCCCTGGGACTTGAGATATATACTAAGGGATTACAGGAACCTTTCATCTACATGCTACTCAAATCCAGCCCAGGCATGTGGTGACCTTTGCTTTATCCCACAGCTATTGTGAGAGTTATTTGATAACTGCGCAGTTTCCCAGGGCCAAACGTCCACCATCACACAGTCCGTCTCCATCATAGTGCCGGGACGAAGTCATAGCCTTAAGTCAGATCCTTCCCTGAGACACACATTTAGGGCTGCCATGGAAGTCTGCAGGCAGAATACAGCATCCTGGCTCTGGGCCAAGAGAAGCCGAGACTTGTGTGAGCACAGAGAGGGCACAGCAGTCTCTGCATTAGAGTGTCAGCACTCAGGAGGCTTAGTGTTGTGGGTAACATTCATTTTGTCTAAGGAAGACCTAAAAAGAGAGCACACAGAATGCACACATATGTCCTTTCAACTTATTTTTAGCATTGCTGTCTGATAGTATTCAGGAAGTACAAGTCGGTGGTTGGAAACAGAAAAAATGCTAAGGCAAATGTTCTGCCTTTGAGACAATTCCTGCTTTGTCAGCCTGAGTCTTCATGATCTTCCTCTGGGCCTCTGTGCAGAAGAGTGTAATAGTTACCTATCTTGAAGGCTGCTGTGAGTCTTTTGAAACAATATTTGGAAGACACTTTCAGAGTTTGTGATGTGCATCATAATTTTAAATACCGTGGGCCACTGTAGACAGGCATAAGGTTAATATTGTTGTTTGCTCTAGAGCTGGTTGCTGTCAGTGAAATCTCATCTCAAATATCTCCCCAAATGAAACAAAGCTTTAAGAAATACAAGCACAGCCATTGTACAAATATAATATGACACAGAATAAGTGCACATATTTTTAATTCACTGCTATTAATTCCTTACTTCTAACCATTAAAAGGTGGTTTGGCTTGAAATTCAGCATCTTGTATTTAATGTACATCTAGCTTTCCACAGTAGACAAGCAAGAACTAGTGTGAAAGGGGTGGGGAGAGAAAATTTTGTTTTCAGTAATGGCTTATAACTTCACAGACCTGTTCAGAAACAACTTTTGTCCTTTTATTCTCTAGAAGGTGGGCAAGAGGGGTCTGCAACTGTGTCTCATTGCATGAAAACCTTGCTATTCCACTGGTGCTTAGCTAGAGGGAAAGAAGTGATCTGTGTATAGTATAGGGATAGAGGACTGGAAGAGACCCCGTGGGTCTCTGGAATTTGCAGGTATTTATTATCTGCTGTACAGAACCCACCATTTCTATATGTGGCACTGCTAGGGAAACTTTCAAACGTAGATGTGAGAAGGAAAAAGTTATTAAAAAAATACTGCAAATCCTCCTGGCCAAACAAAAAACCTCATTTGACAAGTGCCTGAGGGTATTTTTAGAATAATAAGCACTTTTGAACTTGACAGAAAGTTAGCCACAACTATTCTCTTTTTTAATAGGTATCCCAAAGCAATAGGGAAATTTTAACTGTGTTTTATGTGTAGCAAGACAAATAAGCCCTGATGATGTCAGCACGGTGGAGTTTTGTTCCCAGACTTGAGCATCAGTAGCTGCAGCAGAAGAAGCTGCAATGTGTTGTGTCAGGTTGCTAAAGCAGGGGACCTGTGGGCAAAAGATAAGTTAGAATCAAAATAGTTTTTACCCAGAACAAGGGATCTTTGGATTAAGAGCTGAGTTCAGGGTCCTTTGCTACAGTTTTCATTCTGCCCTACTTAGGCAGAATAGAAAAGGTGCTGCAGATAAGGCTTATATAATATTAGTTCCTCTCAGAAATCCCATACTAGAGAAAACTAATGTGATTTCTAATGAAATAACTGAATATATTAGAATCTATTAATCCTGTGTCTGTATTCATTCTCTTCTAAAGAAAAAATAATAATGTGACCTATCCTCTCAAGAGGGTAGACCCTCTGTCTACTTGAAAATCATTAAAGTAAATCTCAACTGAAGATGAGATCCAGTGGCACCTCTATAAAACAATAGCGTGACAAGAGCAAGTAACTGCACTGTATCAAGCTACAACAACTCTGTGATCCTGATGCATCAGATAAGGAGCTGAAGTGTGAATTTCCACCTAGAGACATCAAAAATCCCATAGATATATTTGCCTTACACGTGCAGCTTCCATGGGTTTATTTTGCTGCTTGATAATATATTTTCCATTTTAAAGTGGAAAAGACTGTGAGGATCCTAGGACTTGGGCACTCTTTCATTTATCTTCCCTGCTCCTGAGAAGTGGAGACGGAGTTGAGTCCTCAGACTTTACAGTTAGTGCTGTGGGCAAAAGAGTAAAGAGGCTCTGGGAAACAAAAAATAATTGTCTTTTTTGGTGCATGTGAGGGGTGGGCAGAGAAGGACTTGCTTCACTTTGTCCTGTTTGCTCAGACTTTGCATTTCCCTGGGGAACAGAATACAAATGAAGCAGGAGGGAGGCTGGGATGGAGGGTTACAGACTCAAAGAACAAGGTCAGGGCCAAAGACCGTGAGCTATAGAGGACACTGAAAATCCCAGACCTCTGCTGTGGCCAGGCACAGCAAACAGTTTAGTGGACTGTAGGTTTCATCATTAGGTTGGGAACTTCTCCAGGACCTAGAGAAAGCAGTGCTGAGTTAAAGAGGTGAGAGGCTGTATGGGTGGAGAAGGGCTGGTAGGCAGATTTTACCTCTCCTTCCTCCTCCCTAACCATCTTCCCTTTTCTCTGGCATCCACATTGAGAAGCTTACCCTGCCTTCCAGGCATAGCTGATAAAATCAGGGACTTTCAAATCAAGAGAAATTATACAGAATAAGACAATTCAGAGGGGGGCTGGCCATGCCAGAACTGCCTGGCAGGGTGAGGTAGAAACAGCACAAGGCTTTTGGAGAGTTTACATGTATCTCAGTGGAACCAGGGTACTTGTTAGCTCCGGGAGGAAAATTAAGTGAACTTCTCATACTCTAATTATTGAGGATAGCATTTCAAAATTTCTCACCAGTGAGAGAACAGAGAGGACTTTTTATTTAGAAGAAATATTTCTCTTTTTTTTAGTAGAAATGAATAAACCATATATAATAAAGTTTTTTATTAATTTAAAGCATGTTTTAGATGTACATAGAATTACACAGGAGTCTAACGACGTATGGTAAAGCATCAGCAAATACATTTGCTTTAAAATGTTGTCCTTACTATTATATCTACAGAAGACAAATAGCAACTGCAGACTGGCTGGCTGTCAGCGTCTGACATGAAGAATGAGATCATTTGACTTGGAAAATAATTTGATAGGAAAGCTACACATGAAAATTTACTGTGCCTGTCAGCCCAACAATCATCCCTGTCCTTTTAGGACTATTTTTACCAATTTACGGAAGACTGAATGTGGTAGTGAGTCATGTTGTCCATGTCTGCAGGCCTTACAAACTGTGTAGAGTTTAGAGAGCAGAGAGAAAACTTGTCTATTTTGGGAAATCAGAACCAAATGAAAGAATGAACATGGGAGAAAGAGAGAAAGGAGAAGGTGGGCCTTGGCCTGGAAGATACACAGCAGAAGAAAGGTATATGTGTTGGTGATGAGGGGCTCTGGGCCTGCATGAGGTTGTAGCAGATTTTCAAGGCTCAAAGAGAAGTTGCATGGCACATGAAAGAGGAAGAGAGGAACTATGTTGAAAGGAACTGGGAAGGAAAAGTACATGCTATGCTTCTTATAAGATTTTTGAAATGGGAACTGGTAAATAAAGATGAACTTCATTCCTGTGCAGAGGGCCAGCTTGAGACATAAGCAAGCACTTGTCACATACCTGAGGCCTTTTTGTAAGTTGAGCTGTGGTTCCTGTGAGTGTGACTTGATCATCTAGCACTGGAGGTACAGTAGAGGTTTGTGCCAGCGTCACTTCCGCTAAATCAGAGCATGGACCTAAAATTTCTTCAGGGAGATTTTCTTTTGGGAATATCTGACTTGGGTTTGACACCGGTTTCATTGATACTTGTAGGGCCAAAGTGGCTCCTGATCGATGTTCATTACCATAGCTGGAACCACCACTAACTAAAACAACCTGGCCCTGTCTGCTTATTCTTCTGCCCAGCAGCTCTTCAGAGCTCTCTGCAATCAAGCTGCTGATGGGCTCCCATGCCATCCCCACCGCTGGGGCCTGGTAAAATGCCTTTGAGGTCAGCTGTTTACATCAGTTCCTGCAATGGGAATTTTTCCTGGCTGTATGAAGGGCTTTCTGGAGTCCTTTTGAACTTCTGCAGTTTTCTATGCCAGACATATACCTCAGGGGAGTGGAGGAGGGAGTGTGAGAATCTCATTTGAGGTTTCCAATCCTTTGGCAGAAACAAGGAGTCAAAACAGGATATTTCTCCTTCAAAGAACAAGCAAAGGGGGAAACAGTTTTAAGAAGAAAAAGTAACCCTTTAGACATTAGCAAATTAGCAAGTATTTTTACTGAGTTTTCCATGTTACTGCTCATCTTTGTGCTCTCTGAAAGACTACTTTAAAAGAGCCTGCCTTCTGCTTGCTGTTTAATCTATTCTTAGGAATAGTCTGGTTTGCTCTGGTTTGCTGGAAGACTTGCTTATATGACTCAGATATCGACTAGAAGCTTTCTCAACACTGCTGCGGGGAGGGGCCATTGAGCAACCAGTCTCTTGAGCTAAATGCCTGTTAAAAGAAAAAGCTGCACCCACACATGTAAGGTATATTGAGATCAACTTCTGACATCCATACTCCCACTGAACAGCCCTTTAATCTGTGACAATCACATTGCTTCCAGCAAGGCTACTCATGAACTAAGGCCCCATCAGTGTTTAAGTAAAGGTGGCAGAACTTGGCTGCCTGTGTTTCTGCCTAGCAGTGAATTGGTCAGAATTGTCTGTACTGTAGCTTTGATTCCATACAACATTCATTTTCGGTACAGTGTTTATTTTCTTTCTTAATGGTCATTTTGCTCTGATAAAATTCAGAATATTTATGGTTGAAAAGTCCACCAAATGTAGAATCACAATAACAGCTGTTTTGGTGATCTTGAATCTGGAGATCCTGCTGGATCTGCAGCAGGGTCATCATGTTTGGTTTTAGCTAAGTTATCCATGGAGATTTTGCTGGGTGGTGCAGCCTTGGATTGGTTTATGTGACCAGACTGCTCTGTGACATTATAGGGATGAGTGGATCATTTTTGGGGAACCACAGGAGATGGTATTTAGTAACTTGAAATTTTCTATGTTTTTGAACTCAGAGCAACTCATTGCCCACTGGAAATTGCTTGTCTTTTGCAGTTCTTTGCAGAGGCTCTGAACTCTTCTGTTCAGTGCAAGTCCTGAAAGCTGTCAAAATTAACGGTACAATATATGTGAGTAAGTGCTACTCAAAACACGTAAGGATTGTGGAATGGCCCTAGAGACAAGTTTTACTTGTTTAGTTTCACTGAGGTCAGGGATCTGTTCCCTCCTGCTTGTTCACAGTCTCTTCCAGAATAAGTAGGGTAGGCAGTAAGTCTTGTACAAAAAGTATGTGGAAAGTGTTTTGAACCACGTGTCTTCTCTAAAAGTGACAGCTACTCTTTATGCACAGCAAAAATGCTGAATGTTCACAAGGCTCTTGTACCTCTCCTTTCAATAGCAGGAGAAGTAAAACAACATGAACTAATATGAAACTTCCTGAAATCCTGTGAGATTTCATGACCCAAGAATATGGAGAATGAATCACAAAAATCTTTGGTAAAGGATATTGCCAGATCTATTTGAAAACAGTATCAATGGTTGCAGAATATTTTTAGAGGTTTTTTTCCCCTAAGTTTTCAATTTTATTCTCAGCCTGCTGAAAAGCTCAGTGTTCTCTGCTGCTTCAGCTAGTGCTAAGCAGGCTGATGCGTCACAAAAATTTCCATGTCAAGGCAGCTGTTTATGGTGAATAGAAGTTAAATGACAAGTTGTTCCAGGAGCACTGGAACAAGTGGAGCCTGATTTTCTCCAGATCTATGTCTCATGATTGACTTTCTTTCCATAACTGAAGCATTTCTTACAATATTTTGCTATGCAGACTCATATTGGGTGGTGTGTGGAATCATTATGCAGGGCTCTCCTCACCAAGATCACAAATCAGATGCATTTATAGAGTTTCTTCTCTCTGTAGAGTGACTAATTTTTAGGAGGGTGATAAAGGATCATGCCTTTGATACTTCAAGTATTTTCCCATCAATTCTTTGACAAGAGTATTTTAAGATTAGTAAAGGACATAAACAGATTGACAGGCAGACACATGCCTACACATACATTGTGATCATGTAAATTATGTTTCCTTGGGAAAGCATGATAATCATAGCAAATATTATGCAAATGTTACTAAAGGGCATGCAAAACCAAGTTAAATGGATAAGGCAGGATAACTTGAGGAGAAAATTATTAGGAAACAACACATAATAAGTCATATAGCATGGGGGTTTTGTAATACTAGCAACTAGTCTGCTTTGGTATTGGTTTAAATGAACATTTGTAAGCTGAGTTTGTTTGGAAACCATGTTAGCTTGTAAAAAATAGGTGATGCTTTCCTCTAATTTTTTAATAAACAAGATATAAAATATGGTAATATATTTTTGTCTAATTTCTGACGGTGGTTAAACACCTGTGACTGATATTACCTAGCTACAAAATACATGTCAGTATTTTGCCTTTCCTGTTACATCAAGCTGACTGCTGGGCCCAGGCTATCTCTGTAAAAGTTCTATATTGTTGTATAGTGAAGAGGCAGGCAACAGAAGCCAAATAATAACTTGGAGGGAAATACTGAATTTGGTTCTTGATGGCATTTTTTTGGCAATTGAGATGGATACAAATGTACATATCTAATTTCAGGCCAGGGTACTATGATGGGCTCTACACGGGAACAGAGCATCGGACCTGGTATGAGTTGATCTGTGTGAGAGATATAGACTGTTAGGTCATGTAAGAGCCTATAAAAATTTGCCTCTATGATTTTACTGGCATTTTTCCTCTTGTGAATTCTGGTATAAAGGACCCTATTCCCAAGCCAGACTAAATAATAGCGTAGATAATTTGTACACAAATACATCATGAACACTTGCTAAGTGGTTTTAATACTTTGCTTAGAGCTTACCTGCCATGGGCAAGCGATCCATGCAAATCTGTTATGTAATGAAACCTATCATTACATTTCTTGTAACCTGTGAGACACGATTTCTGTGGATCACAGTGTCTTCCTCTACTGACATATGAGTTATGTTTGATGCAATATTTTTTTGTTTTGCAGGTGATTTTCAAAGCGAAGTCAAAATATTCCCCAGAGCTACTGAAATACAGGTAAGAACTATGCAAACATTTAATGTGGTACAGAAGAGTAGCCAAGCACTTTGAGAAATGATACAACTTTTCAAATTTGTGGCACTCATATCTCAGCTATTCATATTTATATACCAGTGTTTTACAGTGATGGTTCTGGGGTCAGCTTCTTCCTGTGACATTTGGAATACTGTGTCCTTTCCCAACACAAGGACCATTTTAGATAGCCACATATTTCAAAGGCAAATATTTCAAATGCAAACAGAAAACACCCACCCTGCTGATTTGTTTACAGATTCTTAACATTTGTATTGCTAGGTAAATTCAGATCCAGGGCTTTGGTAAAAGAAGCAGAATCATGGGGTTTTTTGACAGGAATGAGTATGTTTTGTGGGTATGTTTTAACATGTGAGGTCAGTGGTAACAAGAGACAGAAGTTTTGGGAAGATGAGAGAAGGATTGTGAAGAGAAAGAGCTAGAGAAAATGGATTCAAATTGCTGGTGTGTTTGGAAGCTTACACATAACCTCCCCTGACTCCATATAGTTGAGGTTATGATAGCTTTGCATGTAGGTGGGGAGATTTGTTTGACATCTTGTTGAGCAGGAGGAACTCCCAGGAAGTACTTGAAAGTACACCAAATGTCCAGAAAGCTAAGGAAGAGCTCAATAAATTAATGTTTATTTGTGGCAATGCTTAAAAACCTCAGTTGGGCAATGTTGTTCAGACAGAGGGGACAGAGAGAGGTTGTCTCCATTCTAAAGAAAGAATTTACCATATGCAATCAGGATAGGAAAACAGAATAATTTGAAACAGAAATCTGACTTGTTACTTGCTGACTGTTAGGAGAACGTAAGTACTGTATCAACAGGGCAAATATTAACATTGTCCTTGCCCTAGAAAGTTTGTCATCCAATTGGTTTTGATACAGCTTGAGGGGCAATTGTCCGGAGCAAATGCTTCAGGAACCATGTCTGGTATAATGGCAGTGCAAGTGAGAGCAGGCATGGAGTGGGCTGTGCTTGATCTGGTAAGGGCATGGGACATGCAGGGTGTGACAGCTGCCTCAGGAGTGTGTACTTCAGGCTGAACTGCAGCTTTGAACCCCTCTTTGCACTCTGGTTTCTGTGGGCAGGAAATCCAGGAGTATGGGCAGGAAGACAAGCACAGCACGCACCAGGCAAATCCACAGCCAGCTCCCAGTGCAAGTGTGCCTGTCCCTGATGGTGCACACAGGCAAGAGAAACAGAGGATCACTTTGCACAAAGCCTGGGCTGCAGGTCAGGGTGGTATAGGACTGTGTGGACGTGTTCCTGGATGGCTTTAGAGGTGAGAGCTAGAAGCTTTGAACCTCATCCGTTACCAATATTTGTGTCAAGGCTTTATTTCTGAAAGCTGCTTGAAATGTCTTTCTTAAGGCAAAGGGAGCTTGTGATATTTAGTCAATGCCTATGAAGTGATTACATTAGCACCCTGCATGTAGCTCTTGGAGCATTTCCATTCCTAAATACTTATTATGTATTGTGACTGGAATTACTCATGCACTCTCCCCACAATAGCTCCATGTCCACCCTGACTCTTGCCTACTGCATCCAGATCACTCTTGGATATGGTATAGTTTTTTCTTTCCTATTCAGCTCTGTTGGTAAAGGTTTTCAGTTGTATTTTATTTTAATATCTAGATCTCTTAGCATGAATGTCTAAAAGAGCCATATAAATAAATCTGACCTTGCTTCCTATCTTATACTGGGCAATTGAAGGGGTGTAAGACTTGCACACCCACAGCTGAGGTCCTGAGTCTTAATTGTGACAGGCTAGTGAAAGATGACAGACTCACAGAGTGGTTTGGGTTGGAAGAGACCTTTAAAGATCATCTAGTCCAACGCCTGTCCCTTGGGCAGGGACATCTTTCATTGGATCAGGTTGCTCAAATCCTGAGGGAGAAATGGGTGATGGATCATAGAAAGATCTGAGGCCTACAGCCAGGTCTGTAGTCTGCACTTACTGAATCTGATTTTTCTTCATTACTGAATGTTCACTCTTTGATTTCCCCTGCCCCCTCCCATTTTCTTTAATAAGGGTCAGACTTTATTGCCTGGTATTGACATTTTTGCAATAGATAATGGCAACACAAATGGGACAATGCAAGGTAAGACTGTGGTCTATGTACTGACACAGGTCTCAGAGATCAGAATTACTTTAGATGTAAAAAAAATAAAATCCTATCAGGGATCCAGAATTTTAAGCAAACTTTACTCGTCACAGCCTTCATGACATTAGTAAAAGAGCTCAAGGTAAAGCCCTGCAGCCCAACTTGATATTTAAACAGTACCTTTGCATGTCTTCCTGGGCTTGGTTATTTCCTACTGTCACAGGGTTTGGATCAGGTTTGCTGTGCCTATGTGTGCTTGTGCAAGCCTCAGACACTGTACAGTTTTAGAGGAAACCAAATACAAAATGCAGTAGTTTCAGACGGATTTTTCTGTTAATCAAGGGAAATCTCATGGCATTTATCTGAGTTTTAATTTTAAGCTCAAAGAAAAACTTATGGATGCCTCCAGCCTGACAAAGAAAGAACAGAACACTCTGGCACGTGCCTTATCCAGCCAAACCAGATTACACACAGCTCCTTTAAAGGGACTAGTCCTAAAGTGGGGATTAGGCACAATAGGCTTTTGAACTTTCGCTTGCACTTTCACTGGTGCAATCTGGAAGCACCTATCCTGTCCCACTCTTTTGTTTTCTAAAAAAACTCCACATGCTTTTTCATGCCTTGTAGGTGCCCTTGTAGTTGAGCTGTAAAGATACTTTCTGCCTTTAATCTGCAGCTGCTGAGCCCCTAAAACTGCCCTGGGAGACACACCCTGCATCTCCATCAGTGCTTGTTCATAAGTTCAGCAACAATACTTCTATTGTCAAATCAGGCAGCCGTTTCCCCAGACACATCATGTTAATAAGGGGGCTGGAAGATCATTATGTGAAGAGCTGCACAAGTGACTGGCCATGACAGCTCACCCTGGCACGTACAGGAGTGTGTGGACATGAGAGCACGACAGTGCTTTATTTTTTACTAAACACTGTCAAGGAGGAGCCTGGCCTGGAAACCTCTAAACCCTTGAGAGCTGCAAAACAGCTTGATGCTGCATGTAGGCATGAAGGCTATTCTGCAGCAGGAGGTCCTTCTGACTACGATGAGCAAAAAGAGAGCATGTACTTACTCAAGTCCCACAAGCAAAGCAGCATGTAAGAGTGTACCTTTCCTCGTAAGCCCAAATCCCCACCAGGGGAGTAGAGATGAGACTGTTAAATAACCTTTGAAAGGGGGAGGAAAGGAAGACATATGACCACTATTTAAAGGCTTTTGAGATACTAATAAAAGCTGTGAATGTGCCACCATTACAACTGGGAACTACGTTCTCTGGAGGAAGCCACGTAAGAGAGGAGCTTCAGGACTGCAGTGCTTCCAGCTCTAGACTATGAGGTTAAAAAAACTACATTCTCCAGCTGCTTATCCTAAAAACAGAACCCTGCCCTGGAAAGTTAAGCATGAGCACAATCTTCCCCCAAGAGGGAATTTCCGTGCCTGGCAAGGAAAAAACATCATCCTTGCTTGCTGCCAGATATAACTGTAAAGAAGGGCATTGATTCACAAGCAGTGGCTTTTGGGCTTTCAGTTCCCCCTGTTAGACATTTAAAAGGTCTCAAAGATATACACCCTCCTTTCTTGCACTCTGAAGAGAAGCCAGCTATGCTTCAGCTTTGTAGCTGCATTGATGCTAAACCAAAAGAATCAGTCACAGAGTCAGAATATGCTGAGTTGGAAGGGATCCACAAGGATCATCAAGTGCAACCCTTAGACCTGCACTGGCCCATTGCCCAGAGTCACACCATGTTCCTGAGAGTATCATCCAAATGCTTCTTGAAATCTGTCAGGCTTGATGCTGTAACCACTTCTCTGGGGAGCCTGTTCTGGTGCCCATATCCAAACTAAACCTCTCCTGGGACAACTTCAGGCCATTCCCTCAGGTCCTGTCACTGGTTACCGCAGAGAAGAGATCAGTGTCTGCCTCTTTGCTTCCCCTCACAAGGAAGTTGCAGACTGCAATGAGGTCTCCCCTCAGTCTCCTCTTCTTTTTGGCTGAACAGACCAAGTGACCTCAGCCACTCCTCATATGGCTTCCCCTCAAGACCCTTCATCACCTTTGTTGTCCTCCTTTGGGCACTCTCTAAGAGCTTAATGTCTTTTATTGCAGTGCCCAAAACTGCACACAGTATTCAAGGTGAGGCCACACCAGTGCAGAGCAGAGCAGGACAATCCCCTCTCTCAACTGGCTGGTGATGCTTTGCCTGATGCCCCCCAGGACACGGTTGTCCCTCCTGGCTGCCAGGGCACTGCTGACTCATATTCAACTTGCCATCTACCAGGACCCCCAGGTCCCTTCCTGTGGCACTGTTTTCCAGCATCTCATTCCCCAGTCTGCCTGTACATCCAGGTTTGTCCCTTCCCAGGTGCAGAACCCAGCACTTTCCCTTGTTGAACTTCATATGGTTGGTGATTGCCCAGTCCTCTAATTTGCTGAGGTCTTTCTGCAGGACCTCCCTGCCTTTGAGGGAGTCAACAGCCCCTCTGAGTTTTTTGTGTCATCTGCAAACTTGCTTAGTATCCCTTCCAGTCCTGCATCCAAGTCATTTATGAAGATGTTGAAGAGCACAAGACCTAAGATGGAGCCCTGTGGAACCCCACTAGTGATTATGACTGAAAAGAGTATGAATGTGTGAAAGAAAAAGATGCCCACTGGGTAAAGTATTTTTAAAGAGTCAGAACTGGATTCCTCAGGGACAATCTGTATGTTTGCTCTCAGCCAAATTCCAAGTTCCCAGCAGGCATGAAAAGCTGTGGCCAAAACCTCTTGTTCAGTGACTGCAGATTATGAACCTTATCAGTAATTGCCTTGGTCAGCAATGATAATGAAGTCAGCAAATACCTGAGATGGAAACATGCGCTTTTTTTTTTTTTTTTTTTTTTTTTTTAAGTGCAAAACTCCCTAGTCTGTGTAGGAGTAAAGAGGAATTAGAAGCAGCTTTCCTGGAGTATGTGGTATACTTACACTGCAGGTATCAGTGCTGGGTAGGTGGGAAAAAAACCAGATGGAGAAAACCAGTCCAAATTCTGGGCTTATATTTGCCATGTTTCTGTTCCAGTTCTGCTTTTGTGGTTGTGGAAATGGACCTTTCTCCTGGTAGTGATGGCAAAATGCCAACCTAGAATCAATATGCATCATTAAATTCATTTGTGTCTCTTTCAAGATGTTGATTGTGACCAAATTATTTAGAAAAAGGGAGGACAGAGAGAGGTGCTGGGGAACCAGTAACTTAGAGATTTTTCCTGCTGCTAGACACTTCCCTAATTTAATATGAAATCTGATGGCAAACATCAACAGTCAGTGATTCTTCTCATGGCAGCAGTGGTGTAGTAAGTCCAATCCATGGTCAAAAACAGTCCTTTCCATGTAATTCAACCTTTTGAAAGGCTTCTCCTGGCAGTGAGTAGCCAGACAGCTTATGCTGTATATGAAGTGCACACTCTAAGAAATTACATGTGTATTTAAAGTAGTTTTTAAGAACTGTGCTGTTGTATTTCTGCTGCAAACAGTCTTCCATGTTTTACTGCTTGATACTAGGTTGTTGTTTTTTTTTTTACTTACAGCTTGTTGTGTAACTGTAAAAGCAGGTTTGAAATGAGCTAGGTTAATCTCTCCAACAATCTGGAGCACTTTGATTTGGGCTCAGGCAGCTGGTTACTCTGTCATCTGTGGCAGCCCAACACATGCAGATTTCATTGCTCAGAGTGCAACTTTTGTCTCATGACTGACACTTGCTGAACAATGACACTAAAACTGTTTTCTCCTCACTCTCCCAGGTTGCCCCTCTACCTGGCTTCTCTTTTCATAAGCCTCCTCTTCCTCTTGGTGAATTTAACATGTGCAGTATTGGTGAGGACACAGAATTCAGAGAGAAAAGTTATTGTCTCTGTCCGGGTGGCAATTAATGACACATTGTTTGTGCTGTGTGCTGTTTCACTCTCCATCTGCCTGTATAAGATCTCCAAGATGTCTTTAGCCAACATTTACTTGGAGTCCAAGGTAAGGTACATTTTCAGTTCTTTTCAAGTACCTCCTGAGAGACAAGGACAGTGTGATAAAAAGCCACACAGTTCTTTAGATTCCCTGAGAGCTGGAGGCCTTTTAAACTTCACAGCTTGCACTTGGCTGGCCATCCTGTTCAATATATGAATGAAATACTAAGTGGTATCAAGGGAGCTTTTGGCTAGCACTAGAAATCCCAAATATTTTTGAGGCAGAGTTTGTAGAACTTATTGGCTGGAGTATCTCACAGTTCTTTTTCAAGTGGATACTGCTTTCTCCAGGTCCCTATCTGAAGACCAGTTTATTTCAATATTGCTAAATAGAAGTGGCCTATACTTTGGGATCCTTCAGCTTGTCAAATCATTGATTAAGTTAACTGTTTATGGTAGCAGCATGCTGAAGATAAGCCAGAGAAATATGAATCTCCCTTTATACATTTGTGTATTGTCCTATAGATAATAAGAATATGTTTTAAAAGAATTGATACATTATAATTTAGCCAACTGGGGAGAAGGGGTAAAAAGTTTCCGCTATTACTTTACAGAACATTCTTTAAAGAAATAGTGTTAGTTTTACAGCTATTTACAGCTACATTCAGTGGTCAAGGAGCTGGATGGGATCACATGAGCATGCAGGGTTTATTATATAATCAGTGAAGATGTTTTGTATCTATAAATAATGAAACAGGGCTTTCAAAGGTCCTTGCATTTGCAGTAGACAGTTAAATCTTAAATTATTAGTTTAGCTAATTGCCATTACCTCAACGAACCTTTAAAAAATGTAAGTTTCAGCTGTTATTTAGAAAATCTGATAATAAAATTCCTCTCTCCATTTACTTAATCCGATGAAATAAGTACATTTCCTGTTTAATCAAATCTGGCCGTACTGCACAACAACTGAAAGTTCAGGGCTGAATAGAAGATTTAAAAACACGGCTTAGTTTGTTTTGTTTCTTTCAAACCTGTCATTTGCTGACCAAAGGGCACAGGCAATGGATTATTTTTACTAGTAAGAAGAGTTTTTCTGCTCCTGCAAGTCACAGAAATATAAATCTCTGTAAAAAAACAGAGGCCTAAGGGAGGCGTTGGTAGACTACTTTGTTCCATTTCCTCCTCCTGCAGGAAACTCAATCTTCTTTACTTCAAGCTATTTCACAAAACCCAAACAAAATCTAATATTATTGCAGACAGGAAAGGATAGAATACTCAGCTGATAAAAGTTTGAATGTGGAAATGAGAATCAGAGAGTGCTTTGCTCCTTTCTGCTGACCTGAAATGGGAGTTCCTCTGGGGATTTCCAGTAGGGTTTGACTGCATGTACTTTAGGGATACAGATGCCTGGAACTCATATGGAAAAAACATCCTGCTTTTATCTGTTACTGCTATGCCAAAAAATTGGCTAAAGAAGAAAAATCCATATGACAGAAATAACGTTGGAGATAAGGCACACTCTGTGGTGCACAAAGATAGGCATCAGTACTGACAGCCTTTTATTTGCATCTCCCATCTGCTGGCATGCACCGTCTGACCACCTGTCAAAACACATCCATCTCTGTCTCCTGGCATGAGGGACCATTCTGGTTGTCTGTGCCAAGGCTATGCCAGCACCAAGGAGGTGCACAGCCCTGCCCTTAGGTGCTGACTTGGGCCAGTTCTGTGCTGGCCAAAAGCATTCTGTTGTGGGACATGCTACCAGCTTGGGGCTCCCCCTATTTTCTTCAGGGACCTGTGGCTGAAAAAGGATTCCTCTGGCTTTACCTTCACTGCTTCACTCTTTCTTCCCCAGTCCACTAAGTATATTTGACTGGCAGCAAACCCAGGATGCTTTTATCCCCTTTTTTTGTATTTGTTGGAATGGGAGTTTGGTAAATCTCTAGCACATTTAATTATTAACTATTAAAGAATGACATCTATGTAGGGAAACCTGTACAGGGAAATACTGACCCCGTTCTGCTCTTCGCTTCTGCTATCCCCAGTCTGTAAATGTCACTGACTGGGATATGGTATGTGCCAGTCAGCAGCTTCTCTCTGCTCTCTCACCCTCCGTTTCCATGACAGCATCACTGACTTGTTAGTGTCGAAGGAGAACAGAGAAGTGCCTGGCAAACATTTCCTCTTTGAGGCACTTCCGGCTTTCTGGTCTTGCCACAGCTTTCACTGCTGTCTGCTATGGATCTGGCTTCAATTCCTGTGTAGCAGCAGCTCTTGGCTCACTCCTGTCATGGCTGCAGGTTGTGGCCTGGTGAGAGGTGATGATTCCAGCATGTTGTAAGCAGAGGCATTGACTGCACTGGGGATTCTGTAATACTTCTGAGCCTGACTGTTTCCTGAATTAATACTATTTTGCTGGGAAAAGAGGCAAACAAGTTTTATGCAAACTTTTCTGATTAATCCCTGAGCTACTCTTAACTTACATTCATTGGGGAGTACAGACTGAGGAACTGGGTTGACAGAGCCACAGGGACAATAGCCAGCAGCACGGGTGAGCAGCAATGGAGCCCTGGTAGTCTCCCAAAGGCCAGGAATTCAGGACATGGTGGCTTGGTGACTTTCCCTGATACTTCACTAGCTGTTCTTCTGTGTCTGATCTACCTGCTACAACACTTTGGACCTTTGCTCCTTGGCTGCAAACCTGGAAGCAGAATGTGTGAGCAGAGGGAATAGGATGCAGACTTTCCAGTCTATAGCTCTGGTATAAATAATACTGTGGTGGGAGGAGCAACTTTTCTCTTGGCCTCTCTCTCTCACAGAAATGAGAGGAGCCCGTCCTCCTTGTGTGGGTGTCTGCCAGGAGAAGGAGAGGGCAGGGCTAGTGAAGAAAATGACTTCGAGGGAACTTGCCTCTAAAAGCACACAGAGCTTTAACCCATCTTTCCTCCTCTGGCTGTGCAAAGCACTATTCCAGAGCCAACTGCAAAAACTTTGAGCTTCTTTCAAAGCCAGTCACATTTTTGTACGTCTTCCTGCCTTTGTGATCAGACACACAGATCCCTGTAGCCATGGCTCCTGGATTCCTGCCTTTCTTCCTGCTACAACTGCTGTGCTGGTTTCTCAGTCCCAGGCAGTGACCCTCCCCACATGACACAGTGGTCAGCCATCTCACTTACTCCTCTCACTGGATTAGGCTCTTTCCCCTGCTCAGTCCAATTTTCTCTCTAGAGCTTAGAAACTGTTGCGATTTCACGCTTGTAGTCCCATCCCTGCCCTTGTACCCAAGCTGCCACTGAGACGGCCCTGCCATGGTCACTGCCCACAGGCCACGCTTTCACTTTGTCTGTCTCCTCTGTGTTGACATAAGCTAAGGCAGGATGTTCTGTTCCTGTCTGTGCTGTGTTTAACTGCTGACTGTTACGACTTGCTCTGTACTTAGGAAAGAGGAGCACAGCAAGCACTTGTAAAAAGATGCAAGGTTGCATCATGTTAGCTAGCCAGCATCTGATACAGGATGCTCTGTAGCTAATGCAGACCTGAAGGCTGAATTCTCTCGCTCCACCTGATACCAAGTGTGCTTCTTATGTGTTCTCATGGCTCTGAAAATAGCACTTGTTCATTAAATTATAGGAATTAGTCGCAGCCCATTTTGCTAAGGGCTGGAACTGCTACCATTGCCTGGAAACCACTGTACCAACAAAATACAGGAATATACATAATATAGGATATACTGACCAAACAAGGAAAGGAAAAAGTCAGTTGCATCAGACAGTGTGACAACCCTCGAAGTCCATGGAAAGCAATGTTGTTCTCAACTTCTCTTATGGATAATAACCTGTGTTTAAATCTCTTCCAGGGCTCATCTGTCTGTCAGGTGACAAGTATAGGAGTGACTGTTATACTACTTTATACCTCACGAGCCTGTTACAACTTGTTTATCCTATCGTTTTCCCAAACCAAGAAAGTCAACTCTTTTGATTATGATTGGTACAATGTATCAGATCAGGCAAGTATGAAAATATTTGCTAATGACAAAATCTCATTCTGTATGTGATGATTGATTTCTTAAATGCTGTGACAAGAGGAATAAATATATTCAAGTCCTATTATTTTTTTTTCTTTTATTCAATGCCCTAAGATTGTTTTGGTCCAGAAATGCAAATTTCTGGTCATTTTGGTATAAGGAGAATAAAAACTCCAACTCAGTGCTAAAAAAGAAAGAGGTAATGACCAGCCCAATAATGTTTTTTTAAAATCAATTTTTTATTTACCTCGATCTTATTGTCAAAAGAAAAAGAAACCCTTATTAAAAATGATGGGTATTTTGTCCATTATTTCTGCTTGAAGAAGCAGAAAAACAGTATTTAATTCCAGTGAAATGCTCAGTTCTGAAATTATCATAAACCCTCCCATTGCTATCCAGGCTGTGGAGCTATTTACCTTAATTCTGTCATTAGCATGATAATTTCTGTACTTTGAGGATAGGGCTAAGATTCTTCCTAACCTTTAATTGCAAGTGACAATTTAGATTGAATACTAATGGTGACAAAAACATTAAAGGAAATAATGGGGGATTCTTTGTTGAATTTTATGAAATTTGGGCATCTAGCTCCTTTCTCTGCTTTGAAACATGTAGTTAGGTCCCAGTATTTTTCCAGCTATGTCAAGGATAGGCAAAATGGCAGACCTGGGTCTGAATCATGAGTATCTTTTTTTTTGGCCTCAAAATCTCAGACAGTTGATGTGTCCCCACTCTCTCATCAAGCACCTGCAGACCAAAAGCAGTGTTCCCAGCCATGCAAGGGCCTTGTATTGCCAGGGTGGCCAGGCAAACCTGGAGCCATTAACAACTTTCTGTTGAGCAGGAGATAAAACTGTAATTAAGAAGTAGGTAAACAGTAGAATAGGATTGCCCAGGGGACCTCGTTATGAGTTAGTTGAGCAGGGTCTGTCGAGGGACCTCTAATCAACCCTGCTGAGGTGTGGAGGAGGGCAACTAGGAGTTGCCAGTCTGTGTAATTAAAATACACAGGTTTAGACAGAAGGGTGCTAGGCTCTGACTTGTCTCCTGAATCAAATAGTTTCCCTCTTGTTGAAGCCTGGAGTGTTGCTGCTGCTCCTGCTAACCCTTTGCAGGGGAAAATTCTTGTGCTGACTTCTGCAGTCTAGAGTAAAGGGGCTGGAACTTTATGGCCAGACTACTTGTCCTGTTTCCCCGGTGGAGGCCGAGGTTGTTCATAGGGAGCTCAATTGAATGCTTTAGGCCTTGAGCCACTACCTTTTTTTTTTTAATATCTGTTCTGATTTGAGACATTAGAGTTTCATGAATTTTGGAGTAAATTATTTGAACTACATGTAAAGGGCCTGCAACTAAGGAGAGGGTCCTCAATTTGGTACCAGAATCAAAAATAACTTTTAAAATTACAGCCCAGTGTTTGTACTTTGGTATAGCCTCAGGTCACCAGTCAGAAACACCCTTTTCTCTTCTGTACAAAACACATGAAAGGACAGGATTTGCCCTCTGTGGCTATGGGGAATGGTGGAAATCTAGAGAGAAGATCAAAGCTAATGCTACAGTAACAGTGGGGTTATTCAAGCTTACAGTGTGCGTCAACTTGAAGAGAGCCAAGCCTTTAATTTTTAAAAGCAATGCCCTTGAACATTGATTGTTCCTTTACTATTATTCCCAGCTGGAAAAGGACTGGAAAACTAGTTTCTCATTACTGGATTTGATTACTTAATCAAATGGTTCCTTGCTGGGCTTTTAGACTGGGAAGACCCCTGTATTAAACTTTGACTTTGCTGAAGGAAAGATAGGAGGAGGAAGAAAGGTAGAAAGAAAGGGAAGTCATGTACCCAAGATAGCATATTGATTTTTCTAGTATGCCTTTAATCATTAGCCAGGTTAATGTGACTCTACTGAATCGAATTTCTGGCCATGTTGTCAAGCATTTCAGCCAGTTAAATACAGAACTTCATAAGAAAACACGTTGCCTCCTGAACCTTTAAATGAGCTACCAACTTTATTTTTAAACACTTTTCTCTTCTACTTTTCAACAGGCAGATCTGAAATGTCAGCTGGGAGATGCAGGTTACATAGTATTTGGAGTGATCCTTTTCATCTGGGAGCTCTTGCCTACTTCCTTGGTTGTGTATTTCTTCCGTGTCCGAAACCCTACAAAAGATCTAGTAAGTGGAATGTGTTAGGGTATTTGTTAGTGTAATGTCCAGATAAGTCTGGAGGGTTCAGCTTCTGAAGGAGCTTTTGTTTGTTTACATTCTGATTTCTCTTTTTCAAAGTGTCCTTGCAACCCAAACTTCCCGCTTCTTTATGCTAACTCCTCATGAAAGAAACTCATCAGATTTACCAAGGAGGAAGGCAAGGTGTTTCTCAGGCATTTTACCTTAAGAGTCAGGAACCATCTTAAATTTAGGGACATCTTTTCCTAAACTCAAAAGTTTCTACAGCACTTTACTGGAGTCATTGGAAAAGGAGTTTGTTATCCAAACTTGGGATGCGTCATTACATAGCAGTGTGCTAACTGTTCAATGGTATGTGTGAAATAACAGATGGAATTCTTTCAGCCACGGAATTGTTTCTGAGTCAAAGAGCAGTGGCCGTAACAAGCACTTGGTGACTTGTTTGCCGTTCTGCAGAGTGAAGATTTAGGTGTGAGTTGTAAGCATCCTTAAGTTAAGTATCCTTAAGTTAATATGTGGACAAACATCTTTTTTTAGCTGCAGGCAACGTTTCCAGGTTAGCATAGGACGTGCTGATTGACAGCACATGGGGAATATCAGCCCTGCACTAGGATGACTGAGGTAGTATCTCTGTTTCTGTAGGCCAAGCCAAAACAAAGCTAATATTCCCCCCAAAAAATGTCAATGGTAAACACACAAGAGAAGAAAATAATAGAATAACTTTTTAGACAAGGTGATGGGTTTTATTCTCATATGAACATTTCAGAGACAATGATGAAACCCAGCTGAACAAGAAAGTGATACCTGACGCTGCACTAAGAAACCCCAGGGACTCCACTGTCCATCACCAAAAATACCTCAATCCCACTTCTGCTTAGGACAGGACAACTGCCAAGACAAGAAATGTTTTTAAGTACAGTCCAGTGGTGCTGCTCTTCTAAAAAGTGACCACAGAGAGATCTCATTTTATTTTAAGTGAGTTTAGTAAGGCTAGACCTGGTGAACAAGTTTGGATAGTGTGTGGGAGATCACAAGAGCATGAAAATAAGGGATGTGGTCTAATAACTCCTTTCAAAAAGCTGATCCTATGAAGACTTGGAATCCTACTCAAATGAGAGTTCAAATGGAGTCAGGTAGTACTCTCAAAAGTCAAAGAGTACTACAGTAACATACATAACATTATATTTTTGCATCATGATTTGCAGAAAACTTTAAATCTCGAACTTCATAAAGATACAGTTCAGAAGAGCCAGTCAGTGATATCACTTCTTTTATAGGAACCTTTTTTAGGGTAGACATTATATGTCATATGGGTTAGGTCATCTATAGAATTTTTTTCCTGCATATGACAAATATTAAGAGAAAAACCAGAAAAAACGTTAGAATGAAACAAAAAAAAATTAAGAGATTGTAGCAGGGGAAAACTGAACTTCAGTGCGAGGATGCCACAAGAGGGAGACCAAGGGCTGCAAGACTTTAAGCTAATGCCTTCAGGAGGCTGTTAAGTTAACAACAGTTAAGTGTTAGTACTTGAAAATTCTTAGTCAGAAAGCATGGTGTTAGAATTAAAACAAACCCCCTTTAGTTAAAAAAAAACCTTAACAGCAACTTTGATTTAGTAAAAATCCAAAATATTCTTTATTTTTAATAAGGAAAAATCCTGAGAAATAGTTATTCTTTGGTTTTATGTTTCATTTAGGACATCAGAAACAAAAAGTTTGACTAAAGTCATCCTGCTTTCAGCATTGTTCAAATGTGAGGCTCCTTTCCACAGACCATTATAGCCTGGAAAGAGCTGTCTGTCAGCTTTGGTGCTGACACAGGGTCACTGCAGCATGTGGCCCTTTGCCTTTCCTTACCTTCAGTCAGACAAATGTTGGAAATGGGCACATGACAGAGATGTACCTACCTTTACTTCATCTCTGTCAAAGTTATTTAACATCTAAAATAAAGGGGGAGATTAATGCTCTCCTGCCTAAGGCCAGGGAGAAGATGTTGTCCCAGCTTATACACAGATACAGGGAACCCTGTTCCCTAGGGATGGAAACCATGGATCGGTAGATAAGGCTCAGCTGGGTTCTAGATGTTCCTCTGCACTGTTTCCAGAATCAAACTGACCTTTTGAATCTCGTATATCTTCTGTTTTGATTCATAGGGAAATAAAAGGAAAATGTTTTGTAAATAAAGGATTTACATGTACACCCCTTTCCCTGTTTTATTAAAGGACCTGACCTTAGGTTTTGACCCTTACAGGACTATAGGACTATACTAAAATATCTATTTTAGTAGATACTAAAACTTCTCAGTGAGGTCCTAAGGGGCTTTTCAGGCAGGGTTTCACCAAGCAGGGTGCCAAGCTTCAAATCATCTGTCCCCGAGGCAATGGATATAAGGCACCAGGAGAGAGTGTGACCAATGCGGGAGGTAAAATCAAATCTCTTTAGGTGTTTCATATCCTTCAGCTTCTCAGCTGCTTTCCTACTGCTCACTTCAAGTCAGCTGGCTAAAAGCACTAAGTGCCAAAGGATGGACAGGAATTCAGCAGACAGATTAAACGCAGACTGGAGTGTGGTTTCAGAAATGGGTCATGTGTTAAAAAAGAAACAAGGATAAGGAAAAGCTGTTGAGATCAGTAGACTATCACTATGCTGATAGAGATGAACAGAGAATGCAAAATTATTTCTATTGTCTACAGCAAATGTTAAATTGCCTGCTTTATTTTGGAAACCAGGAGGTCAGTCTGCAGTGACTTCTTTTAGAAGTCAAGCACCAAGAAGTTTATCTATCTGGTGCAAGTACTGACCGAGGTTTCCTTTCCCTCAGGCCAATGCAGGAATGGTCCCAAGCCATGGCTTCAGTCCCAGATCTTACTTCTTCGACAACCCTCGCAGATACGACAGCGATGACGATCTAGCGTGGAACATCGCGCCACAGGGGGCACAGGGCAGGTGAGATACAAGAGGGAACTGCTTGCTTCCCAAAACAGAAACTGGAGGAGGAACAACTCTGACACACTGCAAAAATGCTGATGTAAACTGTCTAGCTGCAATTGTTGCTTAGATCCCAGGGAGGGTGAGGGGAAGCAACTGGAGAAGTTGTAGTGGAAAAGTAGCACTGAGTGACTGCAAGATCATTCACAAGAATGAAAATGGTTACATAATTTAAAAATGCAGGTCAGATCTTTGGGTTGCATGTTTCACCCTCTGTTTCTTCCAGAAGTGGCTTTTAAGAAGTGCCATTTACTCATTCAAGTGTGTGAGCAAGGCAACCTAGAAAAACAGTTGTCTCCTCACTCAGGGGGAGCAGGAAAGAGCTCAACAGCACAGGCAGCAGCTTGTGATGGTGGCAGTGAGAAGCCTCTCAACTTAGGTTGCCCTGTGACATGGCTAAATGTCTTGCGGGTTACCTGAAATGAAGGGAGCATTTGCTTTCCCACATGCTGAAAGCTTAGGAAAATCCACCTAACTGCTGAAATCCCACACCACTCAGAGCTGGCATAAAAATTTTGTTTTCTCTGTGCAACTGGGAGCTTTAGGTAAGGATTCCCGTCCAGGAAGGAGCAGCTCACGCCAACAATGATAGCACCTAATTCAGAGAAGGAAAGGCACTTCCAGAACTCTGTCCTGTTCTGAAAGGAGGCTCAGGCATCTGCTGTTCCTGTATCTACACTATGCTAGGAGTAGATTAGCGTAATCACTCATCTTAAAATGCCAACTAACTTGCTAACCATAGGTTACATTACCTAGATCAAGTTCTTGTCACTCATTCAGCTAAGACTGTGTGGTCACTGTCTCTGAGCCCAGATCATGGTTCAGTAAAGTTAAATACGCACTATTTATAGATATCAATCATCCTACCCCTGCATTCATTGGTTTTTCACTTAGTAACTAAACCCATGAGGATGCTGGAGGTGGTGTTTGCCAACCTGGTATCCAGCCTAGAGCTAGAGGCACCCTCCCCTCCCACACAGAGCCATCAGGGAACCAGCCACACTGGTAACATGCACAGCTCCCAGTGGGAACCAAGCCAACCCCGTACATTGTCTCACACTGCTCATGGAGAAATGCCAGCACGCCAGAGCTGCTAACCAGTCCCAGTCCCTTGGGCACGGACACAGGAGGTTTAGGTCTGTCACTGACAGGCCTCACAGTGCCAGGGCTTGGCAGGGATGAGCAGCGTCATTTCCGGGATTTTCAAACACCTTCTGGAACAGCGAGTCAGAAAGGAGAGGGTCTTTAGTGAACTGGGAGAATCAGGAAACACAGAAGTTGAGAACACTTGAGGCAAAATACTTAACAGATCAGAAAAATAAACAGCTGCCTGAACCCCTGGTTGGGGGTTTGTCTTATTTTTGCACTTCAGCATGAGAACCTCCTCTATGTGATTTGCATTTTTCCCACAGGTATCTACAGAACCATCCTGCCAGGCACTAATTCTTCTGTTTTCTTTTTAAGTTTCTCTCCAGACTACTACGACTGGAGCCATCAGAACAACAGCTTCATGGCTTACATAGGATCCCTCCAACAAGATCCAGCACTGGACACAGACCGGCCAAGCCCTATATAACATCAATCAACTACAGCATTCCAGGACATTCTGATATTAAAACCAATATTCTGAAAAACAAAGCTTAGCAACTTTTCCTCACCTTTTGGTTTTTATAAGTGTTCCTGTGCACAGATAAATGAAGAACCTTGCCACGAGCTTTTCATAGTTCAAGAAGTATAAGCTAATGGTTTAAAGTTTGAAGACTGTTCCAATTAATACCTTGTTCTAAGCCATGGTGGTTTTGGCTTTGAATAGAGTTGTTAGAAAGTATAATTTAATCATTTTAATGCTCATTTTAAAAGAGCAAATTTCATGAAGTGAAACGGCATAATTATTTCTAAGTATTTTTATTTTTACACTGTGTATTAGATTAGAAATATATGATTACGATGAATATACTGTAAACACATGAATGGGTTTTTCAAATGCATGACAGTTGCAATTCTTACATGCACATAAAAGCCTGTAAGGAAAACCCAATTAAATACTGTATTTTCAAGTTATCGCTACATTCTCAGAGCACAATTTACTCCTCGGATATCACTGCTTACTCAGTGTGGCATGACAGCTGGAGGCTAAAAGTCATCTGTACACTGCTTTCTTCTAAGAAAGTAGGAAAATTGTATCTTCTCAGCAGATCTAGCGACTGTTGCAGAAGAGTAAAGATGGGCATGTGCTCTAAGTGGAGCACTGTGAACTGCAAAACAGGCTGAAAATGTCTATGTTTGAAAAATTAAAGTTATGTCGTCATCTCCATCAATCAGATCTAAGTACATTATGTAGAAGAGTAAGTCAAAGGCCTAGCCAGGGAGAGGGATATATCTAACAGTATGTACCTGCTTAATTATTTATAAAGAACCTGAAAAGTGCAGTCTGGGAATAGAACAAGAGCCAGGAGTATGTAAAGCAAAAAAACCTTGAGTGCACCTTTCCACATATTGAGCAGGTCAGCCTTGTATCTTCAGGGGTATTGTAGTGGGTTGTGGTGGAAATGCTGGATAAATACCATTCCAGGATGCAAAATTTGCACAGAGCAAGCGTAGAAGTAATAATTACTAATCTAAGGCAAACAGAAACCCTGACTCTATTTCAGGTCTTTTTATTGTGCCCAGTGCTCAATGGTGAAGAACTCTGCATCCCCACTGACTTTCTCCTTCCCCACATAAAACAGATACTGTAACTCAATCCACACATCCCTTGAGAAAAACTTATTACTTCTAGTAATCTTTACTAGATTACTAGAATAAAAGTAGTTCCTTCATTTTGAGGTGTACTACAGCAGCCCCAAATGGTGGACAGGCTTCATGTTTTCCTCATGCTCAACTTCAGGAAGCCCAAGTAGTCAAGAATTCTTACGTGCATTTCACCAAGTATCTACAGGGAAAAAAATGAAGGGATGGGGAATAGATCTGATCAGATCTGCTTAAAGGCAAAAGCATAGTAGTGCCACAGTCACCTGTTGAGCCTCCATAGGTTCTTGGGGCTTTAGGGTCTTCATCTTCAAATCAAAGCATGAACCTTGCCTCCAGCAGAAGTAAACTCTTTGCTCTCCCAAAGCTGCCATTGCCTTCTTCACGTATGTGCATCGAAGAAAAAAAGACAATTAAACGATCAGTA
This sequence comes from Platyrinchus mystaceus, assembly GCA_035041135.1. Classification (NCBI taxonomy): domain Eukaryota; kingdom Metazoa; phylum Chordata; class Aves; order Passeriformes; family Tyrannidae; genus Platyrinchus; species Platyrinchus mystaceus. The sequence continues at coordinate 44,486,149 of JAWWLV010000121.1, forward strand.
AGAGATTAAAAAAGGTGCCATGGGGTTGGGAGAACAGAAATTTTATTAAACCCCTTGAAGTTCTACAATCACATTTGTACAAAACTTCCTGAAGTCCCAGTGCAAGAGAAGTCTGCAGGAATTACATTTTCCTCACAGTATATACAGCTGCACAGCAAAAACTTAAAAGAATCCTGCACTTAAAAACCAGCTTAATCCCTATACCACAGTATGCATGCAAAAAAAAAAAAAAGTGACTATAACCAACAATAGTAACAAATTAAATACTCTCAAATACAGGAGATTTAAACAACACTGATAGGTAAGATCTTAAATTTAAATTAAATCACTATAAGTATCATCACCTGTGTAACAGGTACTTACCCACCTAAACTGAGGATGAAATATGTGTATCAAATTTTTAGTAAGACAATTTGTTAAAAATGCATACCTGGAAAGAAAGAGAGCTGCAGAAACCCTTTCACGGAAATAATTTCAACACGAAGAGTCCCACTGGGTGAACCAACCAAAAAACGTTATTTACAAATCTGATTTTATAAGCTATTCTGAAAAAGGGACAGAACAAATTTCATTTCAAAATAAGCTTTTTTGTCTCTTAAAACAATTGGTCTTAAAGGGGGGCTAAAGGATTTCTGATGTGCAAACACACTACAGTGCACTGTAAACAGTAACAGATACACAGGTTACCTTCATCTTTTGAATGAAAGTGAGAGGAAAATCTGCTCATCATCTTAAGCTTAAATGAATGTCAAAAAAATAATGTAATTTATATAATATCTACCAAGTGTCATTGAAGGGTAAATGAAAAGCAAAAAACGTATTTTCAAATGAAACCCCAAAAATTACATTCACAAAAAGAAGTTGTAGCAGAAAATACTTTAATTTGCATCTTCTAGATTCAAACATAGCAAAGATTCAGAAGTGTTTAGATCTCAGTAAGCAGTTCCAACATTGATTTTGATTTTAATAAATATTACATTTTAATAGGGTAGCTATATGGAGAAATTGGAAAGTGATGAATTGCTGATTGCTACTTTATAAACATGAGCATCAAGATTATTTACAACACATTACAGGTCATTTCCCAGAAAAGCACAAAGCAAGGTCAGATAAAGGCAACCCAACCATCAAAACACAACTCAAGAAAGTGTGGCACAGTGTATTTCATGCACATATAATGACAGACAGCACAGATCATCAGCTGAAAAGTAGGAAAACACTTATTATTCCAGCTTACACAAGTCTCTGTATTTCATTGTTTTAAATCTATATTCTGACCTTGCTCCTCAATTGAAGAGCAAGCTGTTCACAACAGTGCTCTACTTTTTACCTTGGTGCAGTTTGCACCAAGTCTTTTTTTACCATTTCACACAAGTCTTCTTGACTTGGGAACAATTAAACATTTTTGTCTTTGTCTCCTCACTACCTCTGGGATTACAATCATTGTGTCATTTGTACAAGGAAATGTACTGCTACTCTGAAATGAATGACAGACAAAGTTGACAAGCTGATCTCCAATAGGAAGCTGGAATTTAAAATAGTTTTCAGGTTGTGGACAGTGTAACTAACCTTATTCTTTAGTATAAAAACAGAGCTGTAAATTTCTAAAATTTAATTGAATATATAAAGAACTAAGTCATCCAACCCACGCGGCAAAACTTTATAGGCAGAGTAGTCACAGAATGTACATTAAATACAGTAAAAAAAGATGGTGACAGGAAAATTGTTTCAACCAGATTTGTTACAGGAAAAATTTTATGTCCCATCTCTACAATGAAAGTGAAATGAAATGCCTTCCATATTTGATCATTAAGCAAGATGCACCTTCAAGTGCAACAGAACTTCCCCATACACAGAATCTGCTGTTCAGTTGCATTCCTGTGTTTCCATGTCACAAAGGAGAAGAAAAAGCTTCCCATCTCTTTATGCCCTTACCCAACAGTATTAACCTTGCCTGCATTTGTGCCAATGAGGGCTGCAATGAGCAGGTGTCCAAGATCTGCATACCCAAATCTCTCTCCTGTCTCATGAGCAAGTGCATGATGCTGCTTCAGTGTCTGTATATTTTAGCCAGGCACAGGTGGAAAAAAAACCAAAATAGCAAGTTACATCCCCAGAAGGAGGTTGGAAGCAATTCACTTTCCCCATAAAGCAAGGGGAAAGAAAGGAAGAAACATTTTTGAGACTCAGGTCCTTCCTGGGGTGGTGCAGACAATACAATTTTTTTTTTCTCCATTAGAAAATCCTGCCTAAAGCTTTAGGCACTGTAATATATAATGATACAGATAAATCCCAGCTGTACAGTGAGTCTACAGGTTCTAGCCCTTGCAGTCCTGTCTAAAAGGCAAGGAATTAATGGCCAACTGAAAGCTACACTTTCAGTGTATACAGTTACTCAGAAGATTTGGATACTCAGTGTGTAACTCTTTTACTAAACACAGCTGTTCACATCTGAGCTAGTTACTTAGATTCCCACTTCAATTTAATGGAGAAAGATAAACTCTAGGGTGCAAATACAGAGCTTGGAAGAGGCCAGGTGAATCCACCTAGACACATCCTGCTCTTCTGCATTAACTAGAAAAAGAAAACCTGTGGTGACTTGCTCAGACACAGTTGCCCACAGGCTAGAGAGGCTATTAGATAAGAACATAACATCCCCAGACTGGCATCAGCTTTCCCTAACACCACATTCAATTAATTATTGGCTTAAACAGGAACTTCTGACTGGATACCAATTCACTGCCAATTTATGCAACCATCACCAAAACTTTGTGAGGGTTCTCCTTTTGTAACCTCCCTTTCATTTAACTCATCCCAGGTTGACTCAAAGGGACTTCCTTTTTTGAGGAGCAGTATTTTTTATAAAAGCAAGTGTCAGCAGGATAGTCTATTTCATTTCCAGTCAGGTAGAAATTTGAAGCTAGTCTGGAAACAAAGGAAAGAGCGTATTCCAGTCTTCAGAAAATCTCAGCGGTAAAGGAATACATTATGGAAGCCAATACAGTTACAATTAGTTATATAAACAGGTCACTCAGTATCTGGTAGGGTGAAAAATGATTAAGAGCACTTAATTTTGTGAAGACTTGTTTTTAAAAACAAGACATGTATGTACACTGTCCCAGCACTTCCTACATTCATAACCCCTAACTTCATTTTTAAACATGCTGGTTTAAAAGAAATTACTACTTCATTTTAGATTTTAACCAATACTTGGTTGCTACTAATTGGCAATGCTGTTTCTGAATTCTGTTCTGACACTGGTATTATCACTGACATTTGTGGACAATGATACATGAGTAATTTCTTATTCTATGAAAGTAATGTTATTAACATACCCGTTTTTTAACACTGAATATCCTTTTAGAGGAGATACAGGAAGGATTTGCATAGATAGAGTATGTGGTATTAAATGTCAGTATGATTATGAATTTTAAAAAGCATCTTTTTTTTAAAAGCGACTACAAAAACAAGTTCTTTTTACACTGACCTTTCAGCGTAGCACTCAGACATAACTCATATAGAGCAAATTTATTTTCATGGCTCAAAGACCAGAAGTTTTAGACGTTATGAAGACAATTTCCGGAAACTGAACTTGTAATTACAATCCAGAAAATAATATGGAGCAAATTTGATTGATTGAGGCTTTTCAGATTGCAGCACTCCACCAGTCATCTCCCCCCTGCCCTGACCCCCACCCCCAGGCAAATGCAGGTGGCTAAGGAGCTGCAGAAAAGTCACCTCCAACTGTGCTGCATCAGAGACAAGGTAGTAATTTTAAGAAAAGAAATTCTGAAAAACACAACACAAGGGGAAAAAAAGTTGATCTCAGCATGATGCAAAGGAGCTCAGTATGAAATCAAATTTTCTGCTCAGTAAATTTGCTATTTTTAGGTAAGTTTCGTTATTACGGTAAGAAGCCAGAACTCAGCGAGAGCCTTATCTCCCTTTTGTAGTTTTGTTGTTGTTGTTGTGTTGGTTTAGGTTCTTCCCCCCCCTTCTTTTTGACAGTCAGAACTTCAGAAGTAACACACCAAATCCTCAGAATATACTGAAGCTCAGTAACCAGGGAGAGACTAGAAGTGACCCCCCTCTCTCAGGACAGGCCAAGTCAGGGTGGAGGTACACATATTTTCATATAAAGAAGCTGTCTCAGAAAGACAAGGAAACAAGAAAATTTATGAAGTTTCAGTACAACAGAATTGTGAGCAGAGAACTTAAAAAATAAACAGATCAGCATAATTTACACATTTAAAAACTATATATTTCATTCATAAATATATTTTCTAATTAATAACCTTTCCTAGTTTAAACATAAATATTCAAGTTGGTATTTGATTTTATTTTTTATCAGTTCATGTGAGTCCTGTAAGGATCAATTCCTTCTGCTCAATGCAGTCATGTAAATGATCTTCACTAATGGGTTGTGCAAAGGCCTTCATTACCTAGTTTTTTGTAATAGAACTTTAAAATTCTGCAACTCTTTTATACTCGTGGAAAGCCTGTAAAACAAAAACCACCTAAGTGTTATTAAGTCAGATGTGAAAGAGAAGTACAAATCATCACGTTCATGGGGACTTTTTCTTTCTTTCTTTGTTTTTCAAACACAATTCTGTTCCAAAGATTAACACACTTAAGATACTTTCTCTCAAAAGATCTACTATCTGACTCTCCATTTACATATATATTTACATAATATACTACAAGGATTCAAGTTTATATGTTTAAATGTCCCAGCTTCAGTAAACATCTAAAAATCCCTAAGCAGAGATAAAGTTTATTACTGTCTTTTATCAGATTGTTTATATAGATTGTTTAAACATGAACAGATTGCTATATTCAGGATCTGAAGGACTAACATGACGAACAAAGCAAGAATCATTTAAAGCTGTTAAAATGTTTCATCATTTGAATGCAGTAAATTTTTAAAAAATTAATCAAAAGTCTATTTAAGAGATTAAAATCCACCTTCCATAAGATGAAATTTATGAGATTTGAGATGGAGAGATGAATTAGATCCAAACACAGAATGATGACCAAGGCTAATAATAAACACTCCACATGCTCAGTTTTGAAGGCATTAACTTTATCAATATCACTAATGGTAATTCAACCTTTAAAAAGCTATAGCTACAAGTACAACACCATCTTTCCACAAAGCCTGAGCACTGCCACTCAAGTTTTATGTTTCTTTACTATACAAATGATAACACCTTACCTTCCAAAGGCATTTACAAGAGCAACTATTTCTTGTCGTGTGAGTTGAAAACCTTTTGATGGGCTATTCTCAGGAAGGCTCTGTATTTCTTTCTCAGAAAACAAGATCTTCAGAGCAGTTCCTAAGCCTTGAGTCTACAAAAAAAAGTAAGATCACTCCTTCAAACACTCAGAAAATCATAAAAACTTATAAAAATTACTAATCCAGGCAACCTGTAGTACCAATTCTTATATCCCAATATCTCCACCGAAATAACTGCACACAAACCAGGGCACTAATGCAAATGCATACCACCAGCTTCTTGGCCACACTTATGAAAACGTGCCTATTGCAACACTTCTGTTTCCCTCCTGTCTCTTACTTTACAGATGCCCCATTGCTGCAGGAGCACATCTTTCCTTTTCCTCTCCCCTCCCTCTTCTAGTCAAACAAATTTTTCTTATGAGGTATCACAACATGAGTGCTTTTTCCACCTCCAAACCCAGTGGCAGGCACTGCAGTTTCACTTTCAACCCCTATTTTCTATGCAGAAATAGAACTGAAGCAGCTTTTCTTATTTTTGCTTTTAATCTGGCTACAGAGACAGGCACCGGATTTTGACAAAAAGTGGTTGGAGCCAGCTGCAAGGGAACTTTATAGGTCAGGAAGTCTGGCCCTATTTAATTTTGAGTGAGAAGGAAAAAACAATAATAGATCAGAAGCACAGGACAGGGTAAGCAGAACTCTGGAAATTCAGCAGAGACCACAATTTTTGATGTTAGGAACTTTGAAAACTGCACTCTGATAGGTTCAATCTAATACAGCGGTATAGCACAGCAGGGACTACAAAATAACCATTCTCAGTCCGGACTTAATATTAGTCTTGAGGCTTAAAATATTGTTCTCAGTAAAATAAAAATAATAAGTGTCCAGAAAATGAAACTGTTTTTCACCATTCAGCTTTACTGTTTGCATTTATTTGCTGCCTTCTCTGTAAACTGTGAAAATTTGAATTACTTTTTCTCATGCCTCAATTTGTGACGTTAAATATCACAGTGGATTTTCTAACAAGTGCTGTATTTACAGGAAGGTTTCCCATAACTGGTTCTACAAGGCTCATGTGATCAAGGAATACAGATAAGATATTGACCACCAGTAGTAAAACGTCTGTCTTAAATGCATCTCTTTCAGGAGAAAAACTCTACCTTCTAGTAAACTAAACAGCCTTTGACTAAATAAAATAACATCTTTTTAACTTTTTTTTTTTCAAAGTGTTTAACAGTGAATTAGACATATGTTTATTTTTAATACATAAGTAAGGACATCAAGGACCAGCTGTGTGCAGAAAGTCTGAATGCTAAGGTAAGAGGTATCCTGCCAAAATGAAATGGATGCTTATCTTGGAACCTGCCCTTGCCATGCACACACACAAAATGAACTGTACCTGCAGCTTGCCCCACAGCCTGCATTTGTCACATCCAACACAGTCCATTATGCGGGATATGTTCTTGAAATGCAATCTGAATTCTTCCTATCAATTAAAAGCAAAATAAAAAATGTCAAGTTAATGTACAAAAATACTCAGTTAACAAATCTAGTACCATTAGAATATCAAGTACCTCTTACCAAAACTGAATAAAACCCTTGCCTTTTGTAGTCAGGCCATAACAAAGGTCCATGTAAACCCAGAATCTTGTTTCCAAGTCACTTCTGACAGGTAATTCCTCAAAAAAAGCTCCAAAAATATTGAACATGCAGGGTAACACTTGGATTCTGTACACTGACTTTCTACCAACTTTCTCAGAGTTTTCCAAATTAGAACTACTGTATCTGTGTCCCTACCCATTTTTATTTCTGTTTTTATTCAAATCCCTTTTGAACCATCCTACCTTTTTAATGAACAGGCAAACAGGCTACAACTCACAAAAAGATATTTCCTGTTCAAAGCTATGGGTAGATTGTTGCTTTGCAGCTTCAGACTGAGAGCAAGCACAGCACATAACTAATTAGGCTGATCTCAATTAATTAAGGCCCAAAAAACATTAGCTGGCACTTTTCAAATAGCATTCTTTGCAATGCTGGTGATATTCCATACTGCTACTGAAATAAGTATTAAAAGTGTTAACAAATATTAACTCAGCCCTTTATTACTGAGCCACACAAACTGTGGAATCATAATGTATCCCAATCTGAACACTAGCATGTTAATACTGGAAGTTGCAGTGTAGTTACAGCGCTCACATTTGGTTCCCATGTCTAGGAAATATGCTTTTCTAATGTTAACATTGTATTACATGATACTATACTGTATATTATAAGGCATCAGTTTTTAAAAGAAACATGACTGGGTTGGGGGTTTTTTTTGGAGGTACTTATGTGAAACATATTCTATTTAAAAATAAACACCACTGCGTCTACTGGTAATACTAATTCAACTCATTTGACACACCACAGTGCTGATGGAAGACTCAAGGCACAAAGCCAGAGATTTCAGTCTGCTTGGATCAGGACAGCAGCTTACTATACAGTAGATTAAAAGGCCTCAGATACAACCTTAAGTTTTTATCCCTGCCTTTTCTACTCTCAGCAGGATGATTCTGGTACGTAGAAGGGTTTTCTAAAATAAGACAACTTAATTCCAAAATGGATATTTTGGATGTAATTCAGAAAACTAGCTTTACCTTTAATGACTTGGCTCCTTTTTTATCTCCAGCAAACATGGACTTTTCATCAAAATGCATATGGAAGGACCTAATAAAGACAAAATACGATCAAAACAAATTCTGGCATAAACTGCAATGTTCAATCAAGCTGGTGAGCAGCTGATGCCGTCAGTGTAAAACACATTTCAGAGTTCTTAGGCTTTGTAGATTAGCCTAAAAAAAAATTACTCGATGGTATCCACTTTATTTAATCACTGTAACTTGAAATCTGCTATTCACAGTTTTATTCTAATATACACTGAAATTGGCTTAATTTTTGCCTTCCAATTGATTGTTGTCTGACCACATGTCAAATACCTAGCAAGACTATGATTAGGGACAGCCATGAAGTCTCACAACATGTTAGCAATCGCAAAAACTAGCAAAAAGGAGAGCAAAGGAACTGAACTTAAGAACTTTACAGAGTAAATGGAAGAAGGGATGGATAAACCACCACAGATTAAGTCTATGATAACAGAGGGATTACTCAGTGGATCATTAAAAGACTGTATGTAGTACTTTCCTTTTCAAAATAAATCATGTGCATCTTATATTGAAAAAATCAGAAAGAGCAACATACAGGGAGTAGCCCAGGTTGTTGTGTGGTTTGGGTTTTTTAAGTTTGTTTTTTTTCAGTTTTTAAAGACCGGTACATTCAAACCACGAAAATACTAATTTCTCCTGACAAATGTAAAAATTCATCTTGATCTCTCCCATTACTTAATTTTATTTCTTCACTCCACTCTGATTCTTGTCCTATCCTATCAGGAGGTTGCCTATGCTCACTTCCAAATCTGATTGAGAATTTCAAACTACCGAAAAAAAAAAGAATTCTATGCCTTACTTTGTATCCCTGAAGATATCAAGTAGGAGAGCTTTAGATTCAGCATCCTCATGGCCATTACCGGTGTAAAGGTCAACAACTGAGCGCTCAAAGTACGGGGCAACCTTTGACAAAGCACGCAGCTCTATCAAATACAAGAAATACAAGTTTTTGAGCCTCCTTGGTCCTTCTCCTTTCGTTTCAACAGGGTCAAAGCGGCGAGTGAACTCTTTCACATTTGGTCCCCAGCGAGGCTTCCCCCAGGTTTCTACACAGAGGGGAAAAAAAACAAAAGGGCAGGGGAATTAAAACATATGTATTTAGAAAAAGAAAGCAACTAAGTATACACCAAAAACTTACAGAAAAAACCAAAATACATATTACAGATACTGCAGAATTCTATAGTAAATTCAGTAATTTTACCAAGACTTACCTTCAAGAAGGTAATTTGCACACAGATGCAAGTTGATGCTAGCATGAAGTCCAGAAATGAGTTTATAAAACACTCTTTTCTCAAGGCAAAGACCTGTCCAAGAAAAAAGACAAAGAGATCCCAAACTAAATACTGGAAATAATTTATTAAAATGAATATACCTTGCCATTTTAGTGATGCAAGTCTGTATTGTTAACTACCAAGAGTTACAATTACAGCATTGTCAATAAACCCTTATATCCCATCACAGGAAAACTTTACCTCCTATTTTTTTATGAAGCAATACTAAGAATGAAATTTGACATTTCTTGCTTGGTATTTTAGTGTTCTTAAACACAGTCAAATAAGTATCTGGTCAATTGTGGTACAGATAAACTGGCATGCAAAAATAAGATGCTTATACTGTTTAAGCAGTAAATCTGAAATAATGAATTTTAACAGTATGGAAATCAGAAATACACTGTGACCCATCTTAATTACAACTAGAGCTATCACTGAGGAGTGGCCTTACATAGAAACATTAAAAGCCCCAGAAAACCTTACAGCATTGGAAAACAGCAGAAGTACTTCTTCATAGCTCTACTGTAAATTCACTGAAGATTTAAATGCACAGAACAAAACCTTGGAAAATATGACTTTGATGAATACAGACTTCAAGAATGTACACAGAAATACAGTGGCATTGAGTGGTCAAAATATAATTTATATGCAGAAGCTACTTATAATTCCACTTAGAACTGAAGATAGAGACTACACTTGAAATTTAAGAGTTTGTTCCTTTCTCAAAGATGCATTTGGGTGACTTCCCTGCCACTCCAATCTCCACAAAGGTAAGCCTATCTGCCAGGCTGAGATGTGTCCTCATTTACAGGTATCATATTTTTAAAGGTACGTAAATCTACATGCTTTCCTACAATAGCAACAGCTAAGAGATTTCCAATTGGACAAGTAAAGGCTTATGAAAGGTAGAACGAAATAATTTTAAAATTAAGTACATTTAACTCAGTTTTCTGCACACCTCCAAAATGAGATTTGGATTGCTACTACTGCCATAATAATTTCCATTTAAACATGAATAAAGAGAAAATTACTTTGCCTTCTGAACACACATTACACTTATGTTAGATACACACAGTATACTTGTGTTAGATTGTATAGTGGGAAAAGAGCCACCAAAATCTTTAATGTTCTTTAAAGCTGTTTCCAAATCATAACACTTACCCATATTATTAGAATAACACTTTAAAGCTGTTTCCAAATCATAACACTTACCCAATAATTACAATAATGTGCCTGCTTACATGTCTAAAATAAAATTCAAAGTAACTGGAAGTGAACTCCCCCTTTGTAAAAGATAAAACACTTAAAGGTTCAAGGAGTATACCACCTAAGTGAATCAGAAGATTTCCAAAGACCCTCAAGTAAAGAAATATTCCTTGAATGACAGAAGTTACTAAAGTTATAATTTACTAAAAAGCCTAAACTATGAAAAATGCTACAGTGTTTCTTCTAGTGAATTTAACATTATATTAACCCATCCAAGAGCCTTTACCTTCTAGCCATGTGTAGAAAGATTCTCCTGTAAATAAAATGTATATAGTTAAATGAAGAGTGTTCATTTTCAACATTACAGTATCTTTAGATTACTATGCATACTAACATTAGCTGCCACCTGGACATAAAGCTAAATAATTTAGCTATTAAAATGAGAATAGGCACTGAAGTGGCTGAACTCTGTGAGCAGTTTAAACCTATTGGGGTCAGAATAGGAGAATACAAGAATGAGCATGACTAAGCTACTGGTGAGGGCATTCAGCAGTGTATGGAAGCACAAGTCTGATGATATGCACTAGTGCTGCAAGATGTGACAGCAGAGTGTAATTATATGTGACAGCCTTTACCTTGACAGATACTGTCTGAAAGCTTCCTTTAGACTTACATCTTTTTGCCCAAGATCTTTCAGTTGACTGAAAAATCTTAGTCTGTCACTGTAGACAGACCAAATGATTTCCTCCCACTCTCTTCCCATCTTCCCAAAATCACGGACATCCAAAAAAGTACATAAAAAACTGTCCCTTTTCTTTTACGGGATCTGACATTAGTATCAATGGGGTTCTAGAGAAGCTAATAACATTATCACAAACACATATTCTGTTACAAGGATAAGAATCAACAAGAGAACTGTGCTTTGCTCTTATCCACTCCTTCCCACTACTCCAAATGAAAGAATGATCCGAATAAAAATATTTTCTGATCAATAATCTGCATAAAACCAAAACTTTCCTGCTTTTCAATTCAATAACCATAAAGTGAACAAATCACAAGTCCAAAACTCTCTAATGCTTACTTCATTTCTGCAGGTCAAGCAAAATAATATGACTTACCATCATCTCCTCCTTAGGGGGGGGGAAAAAAAAAAATCCATAAGTATTAAAAAGATAATTTCCACAGCAAAACAGTAATGAACTACAGACTTTACTACAAACACTGAAAAAGCACAAGAAATCTTATTTAATCCACAAAAAATAGGCTACTTTCCATACTTCCATTCTTCTTTCTCAAGACCACATGAGACTTAACACATTATAATAATGAAAGTCACTAAGAAATTGAAATCCTAGTAGCAGCTGATTTACATATTCTTGAAATCTATGTTTTAGGTTTAGAAAGATGGTTAGGAAGTAATTTTCTTCAGTCTGCATTGTTTAACAACCTGACCAGTGTTTCTTTCTGAAATTCTGATCTCTGCGTTAAACGTTCTTGCAATTCTTTTTATTTCTGTATATCAGCAATGTATCAGCTTTTAGTGGTTATAAATACTGAGAAATCTTGATTTTCTAATGGATGGTGCATTTTTTTTAACTCAGTCTTTCGGCTAATAGTTAACTTTTAAGGGAAATGAGACACAGTGATGGGGGGTGGGGGGGAAAGCTGATTCATTTGGAACACCAGGTTATAGCTTTCAATTTAAATTTGAAAACCTAAACCCCAAGTCATTAGCATATTTTTCTTAAACATTCTTGCAGATAATTAAGCCTAAGTGTCCACTCCTCCTTCAAATAATGCAATTATTTGTACACTTGTAACACACTACATATTATGGATGAAAAATTTTCAGCTCCATTACACTAAAGTAAGTATGTGCTAAAGTGATTAAATTAAATGCTTTAGGAGAAAAGAAACAAGGTAAGAATACAAGAGTGCATCCAAACTGGAAAATCAGTGTGACACTAAACAGCTTTGAGATTTACACTACAGTTTCCACATCAGCTCCCCTGACATTAATAAGCCCATTCATATGCATAAGATTAGGCATGTATGTAATCAAGTACCACAAGCCTTAGTCTAAATATTGAAAATGTACAGCTACTTCTACAGAGGAAATTAAAAAAGCAGAAAGCACACCTACAGACTGAAGATTGCTATTTTCATCACTGCAATAGTCACTATGTTAAAAGAAATGCATTAGAAAATAAAACAGGCAAGACCCACCCCTACTAGGCGCCAGTGGATTTAAAGGACGATAGACAGATCGAGGCCTAGAAAATAAGTTAGAAAACACAAAAGATCAGTTTTAAGCTAAACTGAGGTGCAATTATAAGAAACAGGCTTCCTCTTCCCCCAATTACTTAAAGCAGTTTTCTTCATAGATGCTGTTCCATACTCTCCAAGCAGAAGGACCCTTGTATCCAGTGTAACGTTCTGGGTTCAGCAGCAAATCCACATACTGTGCATCTGGAGATCTCTCATCTAAATAGGAAAACTTTTGTTATGTATGCTAACTGATCAATTAAAAAAGATTTAATTTAAACAGTCACACAGAACTAAATATAAGTAAGAGGTCTCATATAATACTATTCAATCTTCCAGTTGGATTATAAATGCCTTGTACATAAATATACAGCAATATACAGGCTAAATACAAAGCTCAAAAGTATATAATTTATTCCAAAGTCTCCTATGTGTCCCTATTTTCTACAGTGTCTGATCATCTATGTGGCTTCTCCAAGTCCACCATAAACACTTGACATGCAAGGTGTTCTCTCACCCTATGCTAAGATACAAACAGTGTTTTGTTTTAAATGGGCTTCAAATGCAGGGTTTATTTGTCTGGCAGTATTTGGTTGAGAGGGTTGCTTTTTTGAAATGGATACACTGCAAATGGGATTCTTAATAAAGACAGGGTCAAAGTAGTATGTCTTGTAGTTGGTCATATTATATATTTATTAGCTAAATCCAATATTTCTTCAAATACCCTTGTATACTGGCAGAAAAGTCTGAATCACATTGCTTAACTAACAAACTTTCAGCAAGCTTCAGAACAGTCTGTTGGTTGCAGCAAGAAGCACATTATTTAAGCAGCATTTCAACAAATTATACCCTCATCTCTAAAGATCACTACAAATTCAGGCAATTTATCCAAAGAAAATTGTCAAACTGCTTAAAAACTCTGTAGAAATAGAAAATTAAGTTTTGAGCTACAACCAGTAAAAAGCAGGAAGAATTCTCCACTCTTGAAATTCTGGGTCAAAAGCAATTAATGCTTAAACAGACCCCACATACAATACAAGCCAACAGTTCAGTCCTGGCTTATTCACAGGAATAGGCCAAGAAGTGCCATGTACTATTTCCTCAGATATAAAAAAAAAAAGCCACAGAAACAGAGAGCAAAACTGCTCTAAACAAAGGGAGATGATTCTGCTTGAGCACTTAAGCATCACTTCAGCAGCAGTAGCAAAAACAAAGAGAAGAGATGCACAAAACACAATGAGTGCCAGGTGAAAGAAAGTCAAATTACAGCTTTGTTTATTTATTTGACAGTGTGGCTAACCTAAGCAGTTCCTATGCTTCCTGGTCACTTCAGGTCTCCACTTTTTCTTCTTGTTATCCACATACAATTGAGTATACGTGCACTGTGGAGCCATGCAACAGAAAGATGGAAAGCTGACCTGGGTTACTAAGTATTTTTCAGCTAGATCTAGTTTATCATTAAGCCCCCCAAAAAGAGAGTAAAAAGCAAAACTGATTACATGCTTCTGTGCTACAGTTGAGTTAATTAAGAGCTCTTTCAGCACCTGGAAGAGAGGAGAGGAAGAGAGCAAAGGTTTCTACTTTCTCCCCACCACTCCCAGTGGTTATTCTCTCTCACTCCCTGCTTCAGCTCACAAACTCACACAGTTCATCACAGCAGTGTGGGAGACGGCAGGGAGATGTCAACTTTCCCACTGTTAAAGTAAGCTGAATCAGCTTACCACACAGAAGGATGCACACCAGAGCCAGTGCAAAAAAAAAAAAAAAAAAAAGCACTGGATGAACATAGCTAGAGAAAGTACATCCTACTTAAGTTAGCATTACTTCTAAAAGAAATGCTCCTGAGCTATACCTTTCCCCACTGAGTACTCTTCAAAAAAAAGTACTTAGACAACTTGAAGCCAGTAGAGACAACAGCAGTTTATTGCATATAACAGGGCAGATCTGCAGTAATGCTCACCAGCTACTACAGAAACGGCCTATATAGAAAAAGTTTACAGATCAGACACAGCAGAAGTGCTGAAAGAGAACTGCAGTTGGTAAGTCCACTGCAGCCGCTACTTTCTCAGGTGACACCAAACATTAGCCAAAAGGTAAATGAAGACATCTCGCTTTATGCCCTAAATATTCCTAGCATAGAAAGCTTTCTAAGGTGTTTATTAAAAAGGACTTAAGTGGTCATTTCTGAACTTGGCAATTCTCATGCTTATCTGAAAAACATTCCTTTGAGCTTTGAACATTACAAGCAAATAAAAAGACTCACATACACAGAGCAGAGGGAAGACATAATCTAGTATCCTAATGTTTTAGCAATAAGAAAGTCCTTACAAATAAGGCTGCAGAGATCATTTGGAAGCAGCAAGGCTGGAAGAAGAAAAAACTCAGTCCAAGCATAGACAGTAGAATAGCAACAAAAATAATGCAGTAGTAAGAAACTGAATCAGCTGCAAGTAATTTGTCCTATATTTGTGCTAGATGCAATTTTTTGAAAGAAGATTTTAAAAAAACATATATGCTGACACCACCCCTTATTTACCTCCTTTATTATTTCTATAAAAATTTCCTGTTCACTATACTAACAGGAGGTTACAAAATTCTTCTCGTGAAACTGCAAAAATCTGCGCTTTGCAATTATGATATGCACTGTCACATTTCCACTTAGGACATAATTAAAACCTTTTAAAAATGATTTGCAGAGAAAATACGATCTTTTGTGGGTTTTTTAAGGGACAGTAATTAAAATAAACACTGAAAAAGCTTAAACATTTTACCATCAAGTTCACAAAAATGATCCTGTGAATCATCGTATCTTGCCCAGTCAATGAAAGCCTCCTTACTTTGGTTACTGAGGGGAGAAAAATACATTTCATTTTAAACTTTTAAATTAACAACATCAATAAGAGCTACTGAAAGAAATACAATCTACATACAGCAGTTAATTCAGAACTGAATTCTGAGTTACTGTATCTGAAACTTGAGAATATATGGAGTTTCTTGCAGGCATCAACTGAAATACTTTAGAAAGTCATCTTATTGTTGACACAAAGATTTCACCATCATTATTTGAATGAACTGTGTAGTGGGTCCTCTTCCTTCGGTCAGAGCTTGATAAAAGACATTCATGGCATTCATTTTTAACACTTTTCAAAGTACTAATTTAGCAGAATTCCTATTTTCATAACCTATACTTTCAAAGAAACCTACAATAGTTAGCCTTGCTCTTTACTGGGAGGCTGGATGTCTAAACCCCCCTTCCAAGCTAAATTACTCTATGAATATGATTTGTCTTAAGCCATTTAAATAATAATGGTATTCCCCTCACTCTAGCATTTTCAGAAGTGCACTGTATCAGAGAGACAAGTGTTGAAGTTCCCATACTATGAAACACAAATAGTGTCAAAAGCTTACTTCTATGCTTATATGCAGCACAGAACTACTGATGCCACACTACTGACAGCAAAATGTAAGCAAAGTTAAAGTTGGGAATTCTGCTCCAGGCTGAAGTGAATTTGATTTGACTGAATCAGTACTAGCTCAATTTTACAAACAGAGGCAATTCTACAAGAAGATACATTTCTAACCATCTGCCAAATCACAGTAGGAGACTTTATACTTGGCATTAAGTGAGGAAATTCTCTGGTAATTACCAGCAGGCAAGATTTGATTATTACAAGAAACACAACTGAAAAAAGAAAATAATCCAAAACCATGAGGATGATGCACTCCTAGGCAGAGAACATGGAGGTTTGCCTACAAAGCACCAACTCTTCCTGCACTTGCAGGATCCATTACCTGCCCTCTCCCAACTTTAATCATCTATCCTACTCTCACAAAGGCATTCTCTTTAGGTCTCCATTTGTATATTCAATCTCATGTTCTTTTGCCCTACAGAAGTGGAACAGAGTTAATAGTTTCTTATTTCCCCTAAAAAAACTCGGATAAAGGCTCTTCCCAGTTTGGTTTAAAACACCACACACCAGGCAGAAGCAGTTGGTTTTTCATGAAACAACTAAGTTTCAACATCTCTGTCAGGTAGAACTGCTGGAATTTGTGGCTGAAGAGACCACATCTCTCCATCAACCGTGAAGAATTCATTTTTCTATTTTTATTTTTCAAAGGTGGGTAATCCAGTAGAATGCCAGGTTTTCTAAATGCTGTTCCTCACACCTTTGTACCCAGAGGCGACATCATCCTGCAGAATTCCTCCCACCCAACCTTGATAGTGCCATGCAATAAGCAAGATCAGGGAATTGATCCAAGCTAAAAATAACTTTGCCAACAACAAGAGTAACTCACAAGCTCCCTGACCTGGTTCACTGAATGACCACAAACAGGCACATCAGTGTAACAGTGGGACAGAGCAGGAGAAAATCTCTTAATCCAGCACAGTAGTCAAGAATAAAGTGTAGAAAAAAAGGTGGGGTTATTTGCAAGTTTCCTCTGACTCTTGGTGCTCTTATAAATAATATCAAAGTGTACTTTAACAAAAAAAAAAATACTTGACACCTTTACCTTTAGATGTTCTTGCATCATTTCACATTTCCTTTCCAATGGATTATGGAAAGAATGAAGAACAAAAACCAGCACATTGCCCAAACCAGACAGACAAAATAAAACATTCCTTACTATTTTTGTATTGTTGATGTAAATCACAGCATACCTTAAGGTACTGTTAACTGCTCCCAGTTTGTTAGCTTGCTCACAATCTTCCAATTCTTTGGAATTGTTTGCCGCTTTTGAATACTGTAAGAAAGGTCATATTTAATATGTAAATTAATTACTTAAAATACTCTAAGAACAGGTGTTGTGAAAATTATTTCTAAGTTTAGCAGTGAATTGCCTGGCATCAGAGAAAATCCTCAGATTCTAGAAGCAGCAAGTAATTCTGAAACATTTCTTACTTCTATTTTTTTCTTCACTTAATTTCATCAGGTTGATTTCACTCTGTATTTAACTACTATAGAAAGTTCAGCTAAAGATGTCAAAATTTTGTTTTGCCTTTTCTTTAAATTGAATTCTTTTATGTTATGAAACACCCTAAATGGAGTGTTTCAGATAGTTATTCAGTCTCATAAAAGGACCTTGAAAGACAAGCAATGTCACACCTTGTATATTGCAAGTATAACCATACCTCATTTCATTTATCATTTCAGTAGGTATATTTACCAGTTTTGGCTATTTTACTCTCATATTTCATTTAATCCAATTCATTGGCTTGCTTTAGATGTGCATAGGATTGAAAGAGAGGCTTTTCCAGCTAAACTCAAATTTTGTGTATTTTAAAGACAGAATTTAAGTATTTAAGCTGAAATTTGATTCTAAAAAAGTAATCCACTAAAATAGACTTACTTGTGGAACACTTCTAAGGAGAACACTTAAAGAATTAAATATTAAATTCCATTACTCTACAAAAATATGGTTATGTTAGCAAGGAATTTCAGTCTGTCAGTTTAAAGCTCAAAAAGTTCTGAAACATAAAAGGTAGCAACAGTGCTCTCTTAAAAGATAAACTCAATTTCCCCTTTTTTTGGTGTTTTTGAATAATAAATGATGATTTTTAAAAGGAAGAATAATCCATTTCTGAGGACAGACTTGTGGTCAAGATGCCAGAGGCAAAGTACCACCCCAATACTTCTCAAAAAAAGAAAGGATTTAATTAAAACTGTTCATATGAGTAAGCAAGATGACCTGCTTTAAAAAATGCATTTGCCAGAACTAATACAAGAGATAACAGCAGAACCTACTGAAGACCAAAGACGTGAAGGAGATTAAAAAATCCCAAATAACTCAAACCTTGTTAGGGCCCTTGACCATAACAAATATTTACTCTAAAAGGAACTTCTCACTCAATTTTCCTGGTTTTGACAGACATGGGACCTCACTCTTTAGCATGACATGCATGTTAAGTGGAAAAATCTGAACAAAGAATGGATCTGACCCATACTGAAACAGATACTGCTGACGAAATAACATACTGAGATGCTGAAGTAAACATTCTGCATGTCTAGAGCTGCAAACCAATCCCTACCCTGAAGTGAAAAAAGGTTACTGCCAAGATTATACTCCTAAATTTAAGGTTTCAAATACAATGAACATTCAAGTCTCAAAACATGTTTCCAGCCTTCCCTATTCTCCAGTGTTTAACAGCAATAGCTATCAGTGCTCTGTGACCCCTGGCAAGATCAGGACAAAGAATCTGTTCCTGCCAAGCAGGATCTCCTAAGAGCAGTTTCTGAAAAAAAAAAAAAAAACAAAAAAAAACCAAAAAAAAACAGAAAAGAGAAGGGCAGGAAGTAAACTACTAAGTTAAATGATGTAACCTTGAGTTACTGCATCCTGCCTCTTGCTTCAAAGATTTATACATCAGCTGTCATGACAGTTCTTTAACATGTAGCCCCAAAATATGTGTTCACCCCTCAACTGAAACAGGACTATAGAAGGGGAAATTACTCTGTGCCCCTCCAGCACTATTTCAAAAAGCTAATGTTGGTGTGCAGAATTAAAAAGAGATCCTTTATCGCTAACTGCACTCTATGGAGAAGCTGTGCACGTGTAACCTAGGTCTTTGCTGCTAGATAAGCTTTCAAAAGAACTGTTCTCTTTATTGCTCAGCAAACTAATAAAAAAATCCCCCATAAAAGCCTAAATAAAGCCAGAAGTTTACAAGCTCCTCTACATTAGAAGAGAAAGGCAATGGGAAACTGCACAGAAGCCACAGTAAACCACCCCACAGGATTCTACCGCAAGCATAGCTACTCAAGACGTTATAGCTCTCACTATTAAAAACATGCCTTTGGTTGTTTTCATCTTTCCAAGGCAGACATTATCAGGATGAAAGAGGGAAAGTGGACATGTATATTCCCAGAGAAAAAACACCTTTTTTTTTTTTTTAACCCAATACCTTACAGATAAGCAACAAGACACAAAACTTTCCCAAATGGGAAATTAGCACAGGCTAATAGCACAGTACTTGCATAGTCCTCGAAACAAAACACTCATACTCATGAATTTGATAGTTCCTTAAAAAGGATATTAAATAAGATTATCAATTTCTAATTGGCTCCAATAAAGATTTTTTAACTGAAGCATAAAAAGTAAGAAAATGGTGTAGATAAGACTTATGTCAGTTCTGATGACAATTTTCCTGCAGAAATATTTGCTTCTCCAACAGAAAAGCAGCACATATTACTGACTTCTACTGCAGATTAAAGGTGCAGAATCACCCAACGTTCAGTACTGTAGCTGGGTGCAACAACCCACAAGGCAACTCAAAGGAAACCACTGTAGCAAACACACCAGCAAGTGACAGCTTCCCAAAGAAGCTATCCCAGTTTCTTTATTGTGGTGAAAGCAAAGCCCGTTGATTTTTCACTTCCTAAATCCAATTTGATATGCTCATGTGAAGTATCTAAAGAACAGCATAAGCTCTGGCTACTAATTAACAACTTACTTATGGCTCTCAAGATTAATCCATCATGAAGCTCAAATGTCTACTAGAAGAATCCTTTCTAAAACAGTCTTCAAAGTTTTGCAATGCCTCTTTAGGAGGCATTATGGTATTCTAGGAGTCAGTTTCTCTATAGTGAAGCTTGGGAGAGAAAAGAAGCAATGAAAAAGAGAACTGGCAAGAGACTATCCAGCCAAAACACCTGATCTTCCACTCTGAAACAGTGTCAGCTTTCCAGAACAACTACTGCTGCTTGTGCCAAAATGGTGAATGACTGACATTTAAGCTGTGTCAGTGAGAAAGATGTTTCTTCTCTGATTACCAGGAACCTTTAAATGAAGAGGCAGCATTTACATCAGAGTGAGTTAAAAATATATGTATAAACAGGACACAAGACTTGAGCTAAAGCTTGAGCAGACTTGCCTGCACTGCTCAAGACAGCAGGACACCGAAGTCACAATTCATAATGAAGTATTCCTCTCAGCTATCTTTGATAATGTTTCCTTCCATGAAGTCTAAACCTAATGTCATTTATAATATGGTGAACTACACTCAGGCTGCCCAGTGAGGTGGAAAGCACTGGGGAGGGTGGAGGTAGGATAGTTAATCAGGACATGAGTTTACAAGACAGCTGAGGCACCCAACAGGAAGATCTCTCATTTGGGTACCATTATCCCATCAACTGCTAAAATCCTATTCTTGGGCACTGTGTTTGGGATTTGGGTGTGGGTGAGGGTTATTTGTCTTTCTTCTCTGACCTGTTTTTCTAGGAATATATACCCTCTTTACTTCTTTGGCTTTGCTACAATCACTTGGTGATCTAGGAAGGATGGCTTGGAGAAAAGCAAGTAAAAGCCAACAGCACAGACTGACTACTTGAGCTTGAACTGACCACTTTGGCCTAAACTGTTTAAACTAATGACCAAATAATCTCTGGAGTAATGACCTCCTGAAAATTAGACACAGCAAAACTGCATGAAATTGTTTGGGTTCCTTTAATTAGAGGTTGTGATTATACACAATTCTTAAAAAAGACTGCACTGCTACAGCATATGTGCATCTTAGCCTATAGCTTTACAGAAGGTGGCCTGTACTCAGAAGTGAATAAACAATTTTGCATCAGGCATTCTGTGGCCATGTACTGCTGTCCGTGGCCATTCTTTGATTCAGTCTGCACCACCTCTCAAAATATGCCAGACTCAGAATGACATGACAGTACCAGCTACGTCAGACACGCTATTATACATAAAGGTAAAAAGGTAAAGCCACACGCAGGAACTGCTCAGTTATCTTAACTTTTTCATCAGTATGCCAACACTGAAGGATTGTACTAAAAAGTCACTCAGATGTTGTAATGTTAAGATTAAAAAAAAAATCAGAAAGAACTTAGAAAATAAATGAGTACTTACTTTATTAGAGCTCCCAGCCTTAATTCCAACAGGTATTTTGCTCTAAAACCGAAAAATAAATCACAGTTTTTACGCTGTTCATAGAAATGTTTATGCTTGATTAAAATCTACAAATTAAGTATCATCCCTATAGAGGTCAAAGCAAACTTTTAAAAAAATAATTAACTTTACCTTCTCAACATGTTACATCCCAAACAGTGCTAGAGCTTAGAAGAAACTTATTCTTGAAGTCATCCGTTTTGTTCATAAGGTGACTGTGACCTTAAAATACTTTGGTTGTATTTCTACTTTTGGAATGGCAAAGGATTTTGTCATTTTTATTAAATTTAAGTTCTCATGAGTAAATATTGTTACTATAGTACTAGTCACCAGAAATTAGCAAACTTCTAGCCAAAAAACCTTCTTCTATTATTTATTATTTGATCCATACCTCAGGACAAGGCTCTACATGACAATCTTTGATAGAACAATGGCCATCATCAGCCCAAAATGGGCATGGTCTCTTCAGGTTGACCTAAAAATACAAAACCAATAGTTCATAACCAACACTTTTATAAAGCAACTGTAGAAGAAAGATGTCTCAGCATCAGGAAATCCTTTACATTAAAGGAGAGGATACAAGGTAAAAGAGCTATATGTAGTACTTTAAGTTTGCGGGGGTTTGATCAGTCTGTTAGTTTCTTTTAATTGCTCTCTCTCTGTACGTAAGCTGAAGCTTGCTGCAGTGAAATTGTTAATGATAATAGTCTTCAGTGAATGAACACAAACACATTGTATATTAAACCACAAATTAAATCTCTCACTATTGAAGTTTACTAATTCAAATATGTGCTTGGATGATTTTGGATTTCAAGCAATGAAAACAGGTTATTATTTTAAAATGTTAGAGATTCCTCAGTCAAAACAACCCTAACAAGACATTTAGCAGATGGTACGACTTCTTAGGAGTGATGACAAATATCTTCTAGTTACAATTCAAACCATGATAGCACAGACACAATGAGAGCAGAGATTTTAGATTGCTTCCCCCCCATTTCCTCTATTCAATCCAAAACTACCATCCCTAGGAAAAAAAAATGCAAAATTATTTTTTGTACTTGTTCACTCACCTTTTTTTTAAAATAAAGTACAAAATAGTTTTGTATTCCACAGTAAGACCTATTATATAAAACTTTCCCCTCCCACCGATTTCTATCAGAAAAAAAAGACCAGCTAGATTACAACCATCCTCAAAGTAAACTCTCGCAATAAAAAATGCTTACACACTGAGAAAGACAGAAATAAGTAGGCAGTCACTGCTTTTACAAAGAGGAACATCGTAAGTAGAAGAACACTGCTGTATAAACTGCAGATTAGTTCAGAAAGAACACATGCAAACCAAGATATACTAGTCCCAGAATGACTGAAGTGCACTAAAACCCAGCACACACACAAATTGATTGTACTTTAATCAATACCAATCATGCACTGACTACACAGAACATCCTTCAACTTTCTTCAAGGTTTCAAGTATTGGATTTCACTATTATAATTTAGAGTATTAGTCAGTAGTTTTCACAAATTAAAAGATAGATTCTTTATCATGAGGCTCCCATTGTTTGTGTGTTTTAATGTAAAAAACTAAAGAGACAAAAACTTTTATTCCTTTATTTCTTTCATTGAGAAGTATTCTACTATCTTGAATAGTACAATATCTGCAAGAGTTTATAAAGAAAGTTTTATCTGGCCTTTAAATAAAAACTACCTCATCCATTCAGTATTATATGTTTAGATTTGAGTTCTTTTATGGCTGTTGAACTAGTAACACCGTAGGAATACTACTGCGACTGTAGTTCCAAAAGTTCACAATCCAAATTCCTACTACAAATTCAATTACTTCAGGGTAGGAGTGTTTTCACCCCAGAACAAGTATATTTCCCTTAGGAGGAAAAAAACACCAAACCCAACAAAACCAACAGAAAACCCCTAACAAAACCCCCTACCAAATGACAAATCCAAACATCCAAACTAAAAATCTACCAGGTTAAAGAGATGCATTGGCCTAACCAAGAGCTAAAAGTAGGGAAGGAGCAGGATAGTCTGCCCTAGAGGAGTGTAACCTCCTTTTACCTGGGACAGGCAGCCATCTGATTAGCTCAGTCAAAATATAACCTCACTTTCAAGTTAAGCATATCTGAAAAGAGAAGTATCAGGCTTCCAATCTTCTTTTGCACATCATATTTAGCTTTTTTTAGGAAAAAGCATGTTTAAAGTTATAAAAAAGTGATATTACATACTACTTGAAAATGGAACAGTTTTACCTACTTTTCAAAAGAATAATGGTTCTCTAGATAGCAAACACTAAAATCAGAACTAAGACAGCAATTTAAAAAGAAATCATAGCAATATTTCCATTTCAAATTACACACATTTCTTAGCAGACAAGTACTGCAGGCTGTCAGAAACTTGCTAATATATGATCCTTTTCTACATGCAGCAGTACAAAGGCACCACGTTTAAAATTACCACTTATCAGTTGAATGAAAGCAGTCACGATTTGCTGTCACTGACTCCAGGATTAACACAGCAAACAAGACTTACTACCAACATAACCATCAGGGACTGAACACCCAAATTAAAGAGCTGTGGGTTTCTTACAGACTGTTTAACATAAGCAAGTTGATTGGATATATAATCCTTCCTATATTTTCTGCATTTTATTTAAAATATTCAGGAAAATACCATTATAATTGTACCTTGTAATATCTGAAGTAATCACGTTCTTGCATTTTCTGTATTTTAGGGAAGATCTTGAAAGTATTGAAGTCATCAATGCTTTCTATGTCACATAAACAATCATCTAGGACTCCTGTGAGCTGTTGAAACAATACATAAATTTTTAATATAAAAATAGAATATTAACTACAGAAAAACCCTCTAAAGAGAAGAACTATTGCAGTTGAAAGAAATACTAGTGAAATATAGTTCCATGGCAAATATTTTATTTCTTATCATTAAAATGCTCTATACCATACCTTACACACTCAGAAAATAAGACCTTAACACTTTGTTGAGCTTAAGTCCGCCTTCAAATGCAATCCTGAATCACTGTTAGCCGGATTAATAACTGCAGCCCTGAAATTTCTTGACAGTTTCAGCATATATAACTTTCTGTAGCACGAACAAGACTTTCCAAACTATGAACACATGGTATATTAGCAGAGTACCATTCCAAGTATTCTCCTACAAAATGCTCAGGAGTTGAATTGCCTAAAAACCCCCTACAGTTACACACTGCCATTTTTATACTTCTCAAAGCGTAAGAACACTCCACCTAGTTTCTTTAGAGGCACAGGGAAAAGGGGCATAGGTACTTCTGTGCCCAATAAATTTGTAACTTCACAGTTAAATTCTACAAACAAATCCTAGGAAAACCAGGTGCAGAGATCTATATTGTAATGCTGTAACTCTATCGTGAAACTTAGTCTGAACTTTCCAGATCTCACCCCTCTTCTTGTGCCAGCTGGTTCAAGGTACTGCTCTAGGTAAAGACCACCTGTATGAAAAGCAGCACACACAAGTGCAGAAGTGCTGCTGCCAACACACAAGGGCAAAGCAGAACTGTGCATGTAGCAGCGGACAGGCCCAACTAACTTCAAAGACTAAGCTACAGCAGCACTTTTGCTGAGACCCTGAGAGTGTCTTGCTGAAAGGTGGAAACACTGAAAGTGTGATTCTATGAACATTTGTATGATAAATTTCAACAAATCTAAACCAACTGCTCCTAAGCACAGCTTCTTAAACTACTACAAACGTGTTTGAAAGGCCTTTCAAACATGAGTTTAAAGGCTTTAGACCACTTCTAATAGAATGAAACCAAACACTGCTGTTTACTACTACTATTCTTCAGTCAGACTGGAAATTGATTGACATCTATGATGGCCTAGTAAGCATTTTTAATATAGAAACACCCACACATCTTATATCTTGCATGGGATTAGAAGAACTTTTGACTATTGAAAGGTTACGTGTAAAAGGAGACAAATATTTTGTAGCTTTTTTTTTCCTCCACAGATTTCACATAGATGAGATTATGAAATCATCTAATCTGTTTTATGCATGATAAATCACTCCAGTACTTTACAGAACAGATACCCTTATATAACCAAGCTTGATGTAAAAGAGCCACTAAAAACCAAATTGTAGGCTTCTGCTTTTTTATGAGGCCTAAAGGAGGCCTGGAAAATGGATTTCTCCCAACCCTCAGTGAGAATAAAGAGGTGAGGGTATGGCAATAAAGCACATAAATGGAAAATTCACCTTATGTAGATCCCACCTTTCCTGAGGCACTAAGTAGGCTGTCACAATTCCGTAGAGTGATATAGCAATGAAGTAAAACTAATTTAAGGAAAGTTACTTTACCCAAAAGTTTCCATGCTGTTATTCTTGCCTTGTTAGTGTTATCTAACTTCAAACCTGGGCAAACAACTATGAAAGAGCCAATGCGCAATTACAGGTTTTTCACAAAGCCAAGAATGCTCACAGCCCACATGACTGCCAACTTCAAAGCCAGAAAACAAAACTTGTTATTGTTGATACTTACAGAAATAAACCCCCCATGCATTTCAATATATCATGATTTCATTAAAAATTTCAAATTTTCTTATTGATTGGACACAGGCTGTGGCCTTTACATGTAACACCATACCACAAAACAAACAGCAGAACATTTCATTACAATATATAAAGGCAAAAAGATAACTCTCAACATTTTGCTCAAACAATACTAAATTGCATAGATAGGATGATACGAGAAATTTTCTTTGGACTCAGAAGATAAAGAGTAGGAAACTATTTTGATGACCAGCTCACAACCAGCTTACAAAAATAATTTTACTGCCTATGCAAAACAGAAAATGCTTTTTCAGGGGGAAAATGTCCCAGATAAACATGTAGTAGTTAACTCAGTGTCAAATACCCATGGAAAAAAAATAAAAAGCTGCAGCCTTTTTATTCAACTCAGATCTCAATCAAAAAAATTTTTACACTGGTCTATTAAGTTTAAGAAAGGAACCTTCCTCAAAAACTAGAACTGGTCTAAGAAATTATGAAGAGAAAAATTAATTCAGAGTAACAAGTGCAAGCAAACTAAATTCTTCATTTTTTTCCTCACAACTTTTTCAGAACTGAAACAGTTAGCTCCTTGTATACATAAAATAGCAAAATCAATGTTTCCTTGAAAAGCATGCTCTAAAATTAAACTATGCTATATCTGTACCGAACCACAATTTATTAAATAGTTTGACAGCACATATGAAGCACCAATACTGCACAGCAGTGGAGTCAGTTCATAGCACAGTAATACAACAGCAACACAGCCTTCAAGTACCCCAGTGAGAGGGTTTCTTTATTAGTCCAGGTATTGTCTTCAGTGCTCTCACTTGTGTGAGATGGAACACTCTAAGAACATGCAGAAAATTGTTTTGTTTTTGTCTACACCTGGATCTTCCAGTGAATTCTTTTTTCCAACTGGAGACATGAAAATAAGAACAGTGTACTACACAGTTAAAATCACACATTGCAAGACCTACCTTGTTATTCACACAATTGGTACTTTGCCTTTTTTAAATTGAAGTGTACTAGTTAACTTCGCCCACAAACATAGACCCAACTTTACTGTAAGCTATCACAATTTTTATTACAATGGAGAATTACCAAGATTTCTTTTCATCTTTTAATTACTTTGAACAATAAACTCTAAAATCATTAGCCTGCTATAATTTGTGTTCAAGAAGTCACCTGACACTGAGTAGTTGCTATTTTTTTTTTTTTTTTTACATTTCCAATATGCTTATCAAAGTATTTCCAGGTATTGTCAAACCCAGTTCAGTTCTTGAACAAGTATTACAGCTATACCAGAGATGTAAACCTTCTTATTCTCTCCAAGATAAATCAACCTTTCAGAAGAAAAAGCCGATGTCCAACCTGCATCAATTTTTCCCTATGTAATCTGGAAAGAGAAATGCATTCAGCACTTCAACATTAAGAAAAACCTGAATAAATGCATATATTACGAAGCAGTCTATTCACACAAACAACCTTATTAGTGTCAACAGGTTGTTGTCCTTTAATTGCTTCAACAATTAGAAGACCACCAGGGACACCTTGTTTTGTTTCTTAAATGTTTTACTTTGCCATAGCTGCAGAACATGAGAAAAGTTTTAGGTAACGTGATTTCAAGAACTAATGGCTAGCTTATCTTTTTCCTGAGCAAGTCAAATCTGAATACAATATGCTAGCAATTTTATGAAATAGCAACAACCAGTCTCTCTACCAAATATCACAAGAAAACCATGCCAGTTTATTAATGGCTTCTTTGAGAACTCCAACTCATTAATATTTAGTTACACTAAAATAGCTACTAAAGTAATGGGATTTTAAACCTGAAACAACCTCAACTTACAACGAGAGAAAAGGCAATTCAGAGGACAAACTTTGTTCCACGTGGACATCGTATTCATCTATAAACTCACTCTGATGTCTTTGGGCAAGCTAAAAGCCTCTCCCGCTTGACACCAGCTTTTCATTTCAGTCACAGTCATGCAGCTGATAAATAATAGGAAACTACCAACTACAGACACTTGCCTCCCGAAGCTGTGAAGGCAGCTTACAGAGAGAAGGAGCGTTCTCATCCTTCTCTGTAACGTGGGCAGACAGACACGACGTAAGTACAAGCCAAGTCCGGGAACTGGCATCACCATTCGAGCATATGGTTTCTCATGGACTTCATCAGGACACCCAAGTTTCTGCCTCAAGCCAATGGCACGATCCCACCCAGAGCTCCTCGACACAATATCCCACTGACTGGTGCTACCCGTGCTTCCCAGGTCAACCAACTTCTCCCCGGAGACCGGAGGCACCGGCCCCGGCATCCAGCCGGCCGCAGGGGATGGAAAGGGAAGGACGTGGGCTACAGACTTCAGCGAGAGATACCCGACTTCTCCACGGGGAGGCTGCACAAGACACGACCCTTCCGCTGCCCCCACGACCCCCCGAAGTGACCTCACCTCCAGCCCTTGCTCCCCTGCCCCTCGGGGGGGTCCGCAGCGCTGCCTACGGCCAGCACGCATCCCTGCCCGGCCACGCTCTCCCCCCGCTCCCTCCCGCCGCCGGTCCCCACCTGGGCCTCCGCTGTCAGGACGCAGCCGAGCAGCGCCAGCAGCCGCACCGCCAGCCGTGTCCCCGCAGCCGCGCTCCGCCCGGCGCCGCCGCCGCTCATGCTGCTGCCGCCGCGGCTGCCAGAGGAGGGGGCAGCCCCCGCCCCGCCGCCAGCACAGGAAGGAGAGGGACGCGGCGCGGGTCGGCGGCGGTGGCAACAGCGTCTCCCTCTGCCGGCGCGACCGCTCCTGCGGGCGGCGGGACCCGTCGGGCGGGGGCGCCGCGCTCACCGCGACCCGCCCGGGCTCCTCTGGCGCAGCACGGGCACCGCCGCCCGCTCCCCGCCGGCACCCGCCGCTCCCCCGGCCGCGCCGCGCGGCATCCCGGGAGCTGTAGTTCCCATCGCGGGGCCGGGGCGGGGCGGGACACGGCGCGCGGAGGCGGCACCGCCCAATCGGAGAGGACCACGCGCGCCTCCAAAACAAGCGGCGGCGGCGCGCGGGGCGGGGGGGGGGGGGGGGCGGCCGGGGGGGGGGGGGGGGGGCTGTCGCCCTGGGGGTGCGGTTGGGATAGGAT
>JAWWLV010000121.1:44515500-44593659 GCA_035041135.1 Platyrinchus mystaceus
GTTTTCAAACATCCTCAGCTATAGCTGCTGCTCACAGTGAGAGTTACTGAAGGTACCTGAAGGGCTTGATGGATGGGTGCAGCTGCTGAGTGGTATCAGGGTGTAGCATTATCAGATTTTAGTTGTACACGGATGTGATCAGTCAGGGACAGGCAGGGGGCTGCCAGGGGGATGTTGCTCGTCTCGGGAGCTGGCGTGGTGATTCACTAGAGGTCACTTTTTGCTCACCAATGAACCTCTCTCTTAGCAGTAGGTGATAGTGGAGTGCTGGCAGTGCAGTATTTCATGAGGGTACAAAGCAGTGTTCAGTTTAGAAGAGGATGAAATCCAAGCCTGATAACTTGTCATCATCCCAAGTAAATTTGACAAAGCAAGAGAGTTCATTTCACTGTCATAAATGTATATAATCTTACTGCATGGTCATGCTCAAGGTCCTTGGCAGAAAATGGACATTTTCATGTAACACTGTTTTGCTTTTTGCATCCTTTATTATCCATGCTAGTTTTTCAGATGGGTAAGCTTCATGGTTAGTTTCAGAGCAAAGTCTCCAGCTAAATGCTTAGAAATTTTGCTTTGATTTCATACCTGTCTTTATTTTTCCCGAGGGCATCCTCAGTTTTGTGGTGTGCGTTTCAAACAAGGAAGTAGGATGCTCTCTCTGCCACCTAGTGAATGAATGACATTCATAAATGCAAATATAATTGTTTGGGAACTTGAAAACTATCTCTGATACAACTATTACTTTTTTTTCCTGAATACTTGTTGTGCAGCTTTGACAAAAATAAGATGCCAAGTGTGTTAGAAGAGAACTAAAGAGGAGGTGGAGTGCAAATGGCATTGCAGCCCAGAGAGCAGCAGCAGCTTCCTGCCAGTCCAAATGGGTGTGAACATACAGCATCTCCCAGAGATGCCCCACTGCTGGGGGCCCAGGCCAGAATAATTAATCCCCCTTCTAAGCAGTAATCACCTTACATTTGGAGTAATGCTGGCAAACCTGAACTGCTTGTGGCTTCAGAGCTAGAGCAGAGATCCAGCCTGAGCACCTTTCCTTTCTTCTGGAAGTGGAGTAGGCAGTGTCCATGTAGGTGAATGTACCTCCCGAGTTTGGTTTTCTGCAGTTGTTGATTTTCTCAGCAGACTGCCCTGAAGACACACCCACAGTAGCAAGTTCACTCAAGACATCCACTGTTTCTGCTTAGGCCATTGGATGGCTCATTATTCTCTGTATTACCTGTGGAATTACTACCACCAAACAGGTTATTGAACCTACTACAGACTTGTGGGGTTTGATCCCTTCAGTTGGCCTTAATATGTAGATCTGTTTCTTTGCATGCTGAATGGAGAATCATAAAGAGTATCTGGTTCTCCTTATAATTTTAAAGAGACAGTCAGACGTCATAACTACTCTGCATAACTACTCTGCCTACTTCCCTTAATCATCTAAAAAATAGTACTTTGCTTCATGACCAGGCCCAGACTGATTTAAAACTTGAGAAGTAAATTACTACTCAATAATCCAGTTCTATAAAAATAAATGCAGAGTGTTGTTATGCTGGTTCATTATGTTGAAAGCACAATGCATTATAATTTTTAATGGAATGTGAGTGTAATATATTCTAAATGCCTTCTTGAACACCTTGGGAGACAGCTGGATCAGTGGTCTCACTGGCCTACTGAGGATTTTGTTAGTAGGTAGAGGTAAATTTTTAAGATTTCATTAGTAGCAGGAGCCTCAGCACAGTATCTGTGCAACTTACAGTCTGAGTGAGCTCCAAGATTTCAGACAGGTGAGAAGGAGGAAACCTTCCCTGGGTCACTAACCCACTTTTTGTCCTTTCATGTTAATTGGCTGGTTGTCCCTGGGAACACAGATTGTGCCGCTTCTCCTTTACCTCATCCAATGTCAAATCCCCAAAGAAGCCCTGCCAGCGCAGAAGGGAAGGAGCCATATGGGGCAGGTTGCAGTTGTTCCTTCAGGTCTGGATTTATTCCACTGTGAACAGATGGACAATGGCTGACATCCACTAATGGTTCTCGATAGGTTTCTTGTGCTGTTCATCTCTATCTTCTTTCTCTCTTCAGCCAGAACACAGACCTTCCTGGAAATGGTCTGTTAACTCCTCCTGACTAGATGGAAAATAATACCTCTCATTTCATGACAACCAGAAAATGCAGCGGATTTAATTCCACCCTGGTTTTTGTGTTTTTAACACTTGTATGAAGAGGGTGAGATCAAGAAGAAAATCTCTTAGTCACTTAATACAGATAACATCAGAGGAGAGAGGGGTTTTTGTGTTCACTGGTTTGAAGGGAATTTATTCTTCCCTTCATTCAGCACACTACAAGCTTTTTCACTTTTGTACGGCCGGTATTTCCAGCACAGAGCTGGTGGAGCAGTTCCATTCCAAGGAAGGAGCAAAGCACATTTGGCATTTCAAAAACGACTTCGAACGTTTGACACAGCCAAGCTTCTTGTTCATTAAGTGCAACTTTATTCTGCAACTTTGATCCTACAGCAAACCTTCTTTATAACAGTAGATGGGAAGGTCCTCTATTTTATTTCATGCTTGTGATGACCACCATTTCTTATAAATGAAGTTGTTCCCTTTAGTCAGTTATTCCTTTTTTTTTTTTTTTTTTTGATTTCCCACTCAGAATCCGCTGAAAATGTTTCTCCAAAATGACTTTCACATCAGCCAGAAAGCATTTGCTTCTCACAGTGGGAAGTTTCATACAGAGGAAGTTACACCTAAAAAAAAAAAAAAAAGCTGTAATTAAAATATGCAATTGCAAAATTCAAAGTAGGATGATCTCTGTGTGTTTTATAAACAAATGCCTTTCAGGATCTGAGTGAAAAAATTAAGGAAATATTTAAGTCCAAACAAAGTTTTCTTTCTAGATTTCAAATAAATTGAATTGACTTTTTTTGATTATACATTTAAAAGATTATTTTTAGGATAAAGTTAAGTGTTAGGTTGCATTATCCAACCATTCTTTTTTTCTGACATAAATCCCTTTTAGGATCTCCTAATAGCATCCACAAGATTTACTGTTGACAAAAGTTAAGATATTCCATTGAAATATAATCTTGCATTTTGATTAAAAATGCATAAAGGTTTTAAATTTATGGCTTTAGAAACTGTTACAGTGAGTGACGCCTGTTTGATAACGAAGCAAAAACATGCATGAAAGAACTGGCACGTACAGCTATGACAAACCAAAGAAAATCTGTAAGCACACAATAGCAGTATCTTCTTGTAAGAAAATTGTCAAACCTCATTATTCACTTTAGAAAACATTCAGCATGTATCTTGGCTCGTTGCTTAGATGATACAACAGTAAAACTTCCTTTTTCAGTATCTTCAAAGTCACATCTGCTATAGATAGCAAACCCTAATGTATCTAATTTGTGAAAGCCCAAGGTCATGCCCTTATGATTGCACATTCTGAGGGGAATAAAACTTGTACTTAAATAATACATATGGCTGTTAACAGATACACTTAAAACAATGTATTTGCTCTGCAGCACATGTGCTCCTCCAGCTGACTCTTAAGAAACCAAGAAACAGTTTGGGGGTTTTGAAAAATGCTATAATTCTTAGTGCAAAACACAGAAGACACTCAGCTGTGCTACATAGTTGTTAAAAAGAAAAAAGGTTGCAGTGGCAGCAGTGTCCAAATGCAGTAAGAGGATGGGGATTGTTAGGTTTTGTGGAAGATGTAGTGTTGCTGTTCAAGCCACAGTGTAAAAGCTGTGAAATGACTGAGTGTGTGGCGACCCAGGGGTGAGCTGGAGAAAGTGGGAAGCAAAAAGGATGGGGGCAGTGGAAGGCTTGGCTGGAGTCAGCTGGTGTGCTACTGGATTTTCTCACATCCAGTCTAAAACTAGGCCACTGAGAGCCGTACAGGAGAGGAGGGCTGAACTCAGGGTGAAAGCAAGCTCTATTTTCTTAGGCAGAAAGAACATCACATTGTGTTCTAAAGGAAAACTTGAACGGCTCTTGAGTTACTTTGTGTCCTTTCCCATCCTGAGAGTCTGCACTGTTTGTTCTGTCCAGCAGGTGCCTTGTGGCAGCTGTCAAGGAGCAGGGTGGAGAGACCTTTCGGCTGGGGAGCCGGGCTCAGATAACCTCTCTCCTTCAACAGGTGCAACTCAGCTTTCTGAGGGGAACACAGTTGGTCCAGTTACAACCAGCTGAGGACCCAGCCCGTGATGTTTTCGTAGGAAACACGAACTTGTGATGTGTGTGCCGGCGTTACCTACAGTGTGTGTGTTTGTTAGGTCTGTGTACAATCAGGAAGGAAAAAGAGCAAGCATATGAATCCCTTCACGAAGTAGCGTAGAGAATACCAAACTGCAGTATTAATAACCTCCTGTTATTGAATCCTCCATCTGTTCATCATGCCAACTTATCCTCACTTAGAGCACTCCCCTTGTCATAATATTTTGTGCCACACTCCCCTCCCTCCCCGAAGCAGCAGTTCCAGTTTAGATCTAAGCGTTTGCCCAGCCATGTAACCCCACCGAGGACATGGTCTCAGTGCTCTGTTTATATTTCTCTATAAAAATAATGTAACTGAACTCTTAATTTAATTTCCTAATTTTTCCATTTTCCATTAGTAATTTTCCCCTGGAGATGCTTCCATATCCATATTGGCATTCACAGATATTTCACTTGTGGTTTGAGCATGTTCGACCCCTAATACTCACTCCTGCTGATACTTTGCCACATGGCAACTGAAGTAGTGTGTGTGGGGAAACCATTATTTTCTTCTTAACAGCTTTGATATGTATATCTTTTTATATTTGCTGACATCTATAAATGGCAATAAAGTGGTTAACCACTTTAAAGTGATTAAACCCAAATTTATTTATATAAACCCCACACGAGGCTCTTGGCTTGGTGCTGCCCTAGTGGTGCACAGTGAGAATTTAGGGAAACTGTGCTGTTTGAGGGATGTCTGAGACGTCTGTGCTGAGCCACAAAAGGCTTTCCCAGGAATAAGAGGAGGAAAATGAAGATAAGTCAGAGGCTGCATCAACTTGTCCTGGGAGTTACCTCCCGATGCTGCTGGATAATCCCATGGAATGGACACACTACGTGGGGAACGGTGGGGAAAAACAAGTTATTAGGGAGGTGGAGTTGCTGAAGGCTGCCCTGGGCGGATTCCTGAAATCCGCACAACCTGGGAGGCTGAAACCACCCTTTATAACCTTTGGGTTCAAATGCTGTCCTCTCAGACCAACAAACCAACTCCCCAAAACCCCACAGGAGGATCTACAGCCATGTCAGATATCCCAGTGCACTGCTCGTGTTCGCTGCCCAGGACTCCCTGGGGGGAGCCCAGGTCCCTGGAGCCGTTTGCTGGCAAGAAACCGATCGCTTTATTTCTGCGAGAAGCCCAAAGATGGGGACGTTAGCTGCCGGGCTCGGCTTGTGGGAGGGGACGGGCGGGCGGGCGGGCGAGCGGCCGCGGCTCCGCTTCCCGCCCGCGGCTGAGGAGGGAAGGGGGC
Source organism: Platyrinchus mystaceus (assembly GCA_035041135.1). Lineage (NCBI taxonomy): Eukaryota > Metazoa > Chordata > Aves > Passeriformes > Tyrannidae > Platyrinchus > Platyrinchus mystaceus. The sequence goes on from JAWWLV010000121.1 coordinate 44,521,016, forward strand.
GGCTGTGCCAGAGGTGTAAAAGTTCCCGGGAGGGCTGGCACGGAGCCAGGGGCGCTGAGGGAAGCAGGACCGCGGGGCGGGAGGCGGCGAGGCCATGGCGGCCGCCGCTCCCTCACCACGCCCGGGCGGGGCGGGGCGGGGCCGCCGTCACCGACCCAGCGGCCGCGAGGGCGCGGCGGCGACTTTGGTTCGCGTCCGCCGCCGCCGCCGCCGTTTGTGAGGGGAGGCGCATGGCGGGCGGCGGGTGACCGCTGGGGGACCCGGGGAACGCCGGGACTCGGTGGGAACGTGCGGGATTCTCCAGTGGGGAGGAATTTCAGTGACTGTTACGTTAAATTCGGTCAGCTCGCTGCTTTCTCCCTAAACCCGTTGTCGCCAGTCGCGGCGATGGTCCCCGCAGCGTGCAGTTCTGGGGCTCCTTGGGCGGGTCAGGGAGGATGCAGGAGGCGCTGACCCTCACTGGGGGCAAAATTTGGGCATTACGGCTTTGTTTGTTTTCATCTCTGTAAATTCCTAAGAGCGAAAAGCCTTAATGTCGAACCCCAGCGATAGCGAAACACCAGAAACGCTCATATTTTGGGACAGCAGAAACTGATGCACGGGAAGTTCCACCTGAACGCGAGGAAGAACTTCCCTGTGGCAGTGACCGAGCGCTGGAACAGGTTGTCCGGAGAGGGTTCGGAGTCTCCCTCACTGGAGATATTCCAGAACCGTCTGGACGCGAACCTGTGCCGTGCGCTTCTGGGATGACCCTGCTTGAGCAGGGAGGCTGAGAGCAGATGGCCCACGGGGGTCTCTTCCAGCCTGACCCGTCCTGTGAACGCAGCCAGCGTTAACTTTGCTGAAGTTCAAACAAAAACAAAAAACAAACAAAACAAGAACAAAAACCAAAACAGTGGCGACGTCGCGTCAGTGTCAGATATCGGTGCGAGCGGCCAAACTCCCGCCCCGCTCTGTCGTTTGCCTCGCAGCCGGCCTAGAACCAGGAGATCGAGCCGGAGGCGGCGGCGGCGGCCGCTCCTTCCTCCCGCCTTCCCGGCCCACCCCGCCCTTCCCCTCCCTCCGCGGGGGCGGGCGGCGCGCGTGCGCGCGGCGGCGGGAAGGGCCGCGTGAGGGAAGGCGCGAGCGGGGCGGTGGCGGCGGGATGTGCGGACCAGCTTGTCCCGCTGAATGCCAGGGCATCCCGCTGTTTGCCAGTTCATTCCAGTCTAACCCAGTATAAACTGAGTCCAGGCTTGTATATCCCAGTCCAGGCCAGTACATCCCAGTCTATTCTAGCATAACCCAGTCCAGATCAGTATCAACCGCCTTGGCCCAGTATCATAAAATCACAAAATATGCTGAGTTTGAAGGGACCCAGAAGGGTCATTGGAGTCCAGCTCCTGGCCCTGCACAGGAGAGTCCTATGTGTCTGAGAGCATTGTCCAAATGGTTCTTGAACTCTGTCAGGCTTGGTGCTGTGACCACTTCCCTAGGGAGCCTGTTCCAGTGCCCAATCATCCTCTGGGTGAACAACCTTTTCCTGATATCTAACCTAAACCTCCCCCAGCTCAGCCTTGTTTTAAGACCTGTCACGAGAGTGAAGAGATCAGTACCTGTCCCTTGGCTTCCCCTCGTGAGGATGCTGAAGACTGCGATGAGGTCTCCCCTCAGTCTCCTCCAGGCTGAACAAACCAAGTATAACCCAGTCGATCCCCCTAAACCCAGTTAGTCACTGTCTAAACCTGGTCCATCCCAGAACAACCCAGTCCAGACCTGTATAAACCAGTTTGGCCCAGTATATCCCAGTCCATCCCAGTCTAACCCAGCAGGCTGGGGCTGTGCTATCCCAGAACGAGAGGGGTGAGTTGAGCAAGGCAACGGTTCCCCCACACACACTGTTGGGTTTATGGAGTTAATGGTGTCCAAGTCCAGCCTTCAGCTGGGTGTTCAACAGAGACATCGTTATTTACTTATAAATTAATTCAGATTAGTTTTGTATTATGTTTGTCCTTAAGTGCCAGTATGTCAGAGATTTTTGCATTTCTGAAAATGGCTTGAAGAGGTGGTGTCTAGGAATTGCAGAGAGCATGAAATAAAGTAGGCAGTGGTTTGATAGTCTCGTTCTGGAGAGATGATGTAATTGCTCCTTTCTTTCCTCTCTGAAGTACAGGCAGTACATCTATCATGTGGAAATGACTAAATGAGAACCTATTCCTACTTTCAGCATCAGTGGACCAATACATTTGCTAGGTGTTTGAGACGAAATGGCAGAACAGCTAATGTTAATGTTTACATTGCCATAGTTTGCTCTCAATATCAGTACTCCATACTTTATCGCAAGTGGTTTGTTCTTCTCACAAAGGAACTGTTTCTGTTCAGTAGATTAAGGTGAATTCAATGTATTAGTTTGCATTTTGTACCTGTGATACTGGAACAAAGTTGCTAGGATGAGTATTTTGAAAAGCCCCAAAACCTTGGAAGAATCAAGCACATGCACTGTCACACACTCGGGCTGCATAAACGACTATACAAGTTAGATGTAAAGTATCATATTTTTAAATAATACTTTTCACTTAGTTGTCAGTTCAGAACACTTTATGTTAGTTGCAGAAGGTACTTTATTTCTTCACCTCTGAAGTGCTTGTATCAGAAGTCAGTAGTGGTTTAGTTTTTTACTGCCCTATTAGAAGGATAAGGAATTCGCTGTAAAAATGTATAATGACTTATTTTAAGAGGACAAAAAATTATTTCTTATATACATAAGTATTATCTGCTATACCAGAACTGAATGTAGCTGAACACAGTTTTCTTAACTCTAGGGTATTTTCAATCTTATTTTATGTTTTAGTGTTGATTTAAACCTATGAATGCTACTTTGGTAGTGGCAAAAAATGTGTAAAAAGTACCCCAAACATAAAAATCCTAATATAGGATTTCTTTGTGAAGTCAGTTGCAGGAAACAGAAGAAACAGTCTTCCAATTGCAGTCAAAACCTAACAGCATATTACAAAGCTCTGAGTATCTGCTTAGCGTCTTTCTTTTAAAGAAATTTGCCACGATGTTATGATATTTTAGCAGGGGCTGAGAACAAACCTTTACGGGGGGGGAGAGATAATCACAGTTTAAAGTTTACTGGGGTCATGAAGAGTATGGCCTACATATTTTATTTTTTAATGTGGTTGGCATAAGAACAAATATCTCCTCTGATTTCATAGTATGCATTGCTGTTAAAAATGTTGACAGTTCTACTTGCAAGCTCTAACATTTTCTTTCTATGTGCAAGCAAAGAAAGCTTCGAACACAGGAACTAAAAACTTTATTCTGTATTCATAAATAAGAATTAAATAATGCACATCAGAGCCACCTCTTTCTCATCACAATGTTGTTCTCTTGAGTGGGCAGAGATCTGGGTGCACCAGAGAGTGACAGACAGTCTTTTAGGGGATGTAGCAAATCTGTAATTACCAAACTTGCCTCTGGCCTGCAGGGAGGACACAGTGGGACTTGAAACTGATCAAGTCCTGCTACCATCAGCTCCACTGGTGCTTTTTAGCCAGGTCTTATTTGCCGGAATTGAGTTTATGCTCTCTGGTTGTAGATAGAAATAATAATCTACAGTCATCAAGTGTGTAAAAATGGATATTAGAGATTATTATGGACTAATTTAAGTGAACATTCAAGGCAAAAGAGGATGGTGTCACATTTTATGTTAGGAGAAGCTTGGTAAATCCCAGCTGCTTTGTCAAGTTCATGAACTAGATTTCAGTAATCTGAAACGTGGATTTTTATTTTGAATTTTTTTGCCCTTGAAACTTTTGCCTTTATTTATTTTTCCAAATTAACATTTGAGTGAGTCCTTTCTAAACTTAGGAGAGTAAACCAGAGGAATCAATATGTGACAAACTTCTGTTTAAGTCTGGCAAACAGCAGCGGTGGGAGGGCAGTGCCTGTTGAGCAATGGAACATCTTGTGGTAGTCTAGATTTAATGATACAGCAAAGCACAGCTGTGGGGACAAACTTTCGGTAAACCACCTGATGTATGTACAGAAAGCAGACAAGTAGCAGGGCACTTCTGTCTGGCCTTCTAAAACTGAAGAACTTGTACAATCTTACTCCTATTCTGTCCCACTGTCATTAGGCCTGATATGTTCCCTTGCAAGTCATGCTTCATTGAGTCCTGTTCCCACCTACCGATGTCTGCCTTAAAACCACAATATATGTTCAAGTCTGAGGCAACTGGTACAAATAACTTTTGAGAAGTACCCATGGATGTCTAGAGTTAGGGTAGGAGTGTGGCCTGTAAATGGCAAAACAATATGTCAAATTTAGTATGGTGGAAAAAAAAGTAAATTTTTAATAAAAAAATTGCATACAGCAATATCTTCACAGTGACTATGAGGAAAAGGGCAAGAAAGGTAAAATGCAGTAAAAAATAAAGAAGAGCAAACTACAAGGAGGGAGTATATTTTTGTTTGAAAGTTTTTGTAGGTGATTAGAAACTAACTACAAATCTTAGCTATAAACCTGTACTGTCATTTCCGTGTTTCATGTGTGTGTGTTACAGTTGGATGCTAACAAACTGCATTGTGTGGTGTATAACAGCACGATTTGAATGAAAGTTAGAAGTAATGTATGGAGTCTTAGTGTCATTCCTGTACCTATAATTTTTTAGGAAGGAATACTAACAAAGAAATAAGTCTACTAGCTCTGTAAAACTGAATATAGTGGTAGCAGATAAACATACATAATCTTGTTTACAACACCCCCTAAGATTTGTGCACTTGCACTTTCTGTACATGTGCTTATCTGTCAACAAATCTGACCACGAGGTATAGATCTCAGCTAAATTGTACACTGATGGAAACAAGCAGCCAGGCAGGGGGACCGTGCTACCGTCCCTGCAGAGAGATAAGCTGCAGCTTGAAATCGATCGTATCGGGCTCAGTTTCAAAATGTCAATCTAGAGAAAGCAAGGTTTTACTGTTTCTCTGGCGTCTGTTTGACTTGGACACAGCACAGCTCCTGGAGTGGTGGGAACATTCCCATATCATGCAGTCCTGTCAGGCAAACAAATTATCCACAGGCTTACATAAGATAGTCTAGGTGTGCGTCATTTCTTATATTTTCTCCATATAATGCTGCTTCTGTCAAATAAATGTCAAAATCGTGACGTTCCTGTAAAAGAACTGTAAGAGAACAGACCAGTATAATTATTGGCAAAGAAAATAGCTTTAACTTTTTAGTTGCTGATTTATTATTCCTACTCCAAAACAGTCTCAAAATTTTCAAGAATTGTTCTAGCAACTCTCTGAAGATGCTGACAACTGAAAGCTATCTGTAGAACACCTAGGAGAGAAAATGCAGGAAGGTTTTTCCTAAATCTACTGAAACACATCAAGGGTGAAGAGTTTATGTTGACATAGAAGTATTTTACTCAATATGAACTTCCTTAAATGAAGATATCCGAAATGTAGAAAGCAAATAGATGAGAAAGAGTAAACAAGGTTGCCATGCAGTTCTGACAGGCCCACGGTTACTGTGTCTATTGGCAACCCTTGTCCCTGGGTGGTGGGAAAGTTACTGATCCACTGCGATATTATGGCATTTGTGATCTGGAACAAAAGCTCTTTATATCCATGGGGAAAAGCCACAGAGGATCAGTTGGGAAAAAAGTTTTGGGGTTTTTGGTTTGTTTGTGGTGGTTCGTGTGTTTTTGGTTTTGTTTTGTTGGGGTTTTTGTTTTTGTCTTTGTTTTGTTTGGGTTTTTTGTGGTTTGGTTTTTTTTGCTTGCTCTGTTTTTTTGGGGGTTGGGGGAGATAGCAATAATATTTTTCAGAAGAGGAATATATTGTCCATGGTTTTGTCTGCAGTCTTGTGCACAGAAGGTGGGAAACCCCTTGAGACTGTGGGTTAATTCCCATTTCAAACAATAAACTATCCAGCTATATATTACTAGATAGTTTGTAGATCTTTGAGAAAAGCCTCTGTCCTCATCAAAGATGACTAGGGTTTTTTTGATGGGGCCAGGAAAGGAGTGAGAAGAGATCTGTGTAGACTTGATTTGTAAAAACTATTTGAAATTATTAATTCTGTATTTGAGTGAAAATTTTAAAAATCCTGAACTCTTCTCATTACGATCAGTTATACTGAGTTTAGTAGTTTACAGGGTTACAGCAAGGTAAGAGATAGATTGTGCTTAGGTATGGAAATTTAATGAGAAAGTTAAGCCAGCATTTTAGAGAATGCTGTTGCCTAAAGTTATCTTATTCTGGACTCAGCTTTTATGATACAGTTGTATTTAGTTTTGCCAAAATAATTCCTGGCTTTCTGGAGTGGTCAGTTAGCTATGTAACAAACGAAGATTTTTATAACACTTATTAAAGAGTGATACAAGAACAAGCATGTAACAGCCAAAATAATCTGTACTGCTGAGAGTGCTCTATTTATAAGTAATTGCAGGCTCCTCCTTCAGTACTAGGGAAAAACTGTTAAATTATGATGACTAACCTAGGTTTTGAGGCAGTAATGTTATCTGGGCTATTCATTTCTATTATTAAAATTCATTATTTTAAAGAGTTCTTCATGAATAATTAGTTTTTTAAAAATCTGTTTCAAATTGAAGAGCCAATATAATTTATAGATACACTTTTTAAAATACATGATTTTTAGCAACATCAACCAGTTTTGGCTGTGGCGCAAGTGTTGTTCCACTAAAATTGTTTTGTTACTGTTTACTGAAATAAATTTTTAATCCTAATGTAGGAAGATTTCAGGTTGTAAGTTATCAGAAGAGTAAATGCCATGTTGGTGCCTGACTTAGCCCCCAACACCAGTGTTTTGTAGCCTTCTGTAGTTTACAGATATCTATATAAAAATAGTACACTCGGGATATTTTGAAGGAAATTAATGGATATGTTTTTATATAGCTTCTACATATATGTATCTAAAGTTTTGCAGTCACTATGTCTACTTCTGAGGTTAAGACCAGTCGTTTTTGAACAGCACACAGAGGCAATGCATTCATTTTATTGAGGTATAAATTTTTTGGGTTTAAAATCTAGAAATTTTTTAGCTGTACTGTGGCTTTGTCATTCCTCACGGTTACAGAAGAGACTCCAACTAGCATGTGTAAAGGTCTGTGTAGGTAAGAATACACTTTTTCTGCTCTCAACCTAAGTGTCCATAACCAAAACCATTGTGACTCTAAAGGAAATCTAGAGAAACCCACAGCATCAGCAATTTTATTTCTAATTAGACTGATGTTACCCTTTTAAACTAAGAAATGCCTCTGTTCTTTGAGAATGAGTTTCAATATTAATGTGGAAACAATGAGAGTCAATAGATACCTTGAACAGCCAGACTCCAGTGATATGCCTAAAAAAATCCTTCATTTTTTTACACACCATGAATTGCAGAAATCTTAGTGATTTGTTAGCTATAGCTTGGAGATTAAAATATATAAATATACATGTACATGTTTGTGTGTATAACCCAATAGTGAAGGCCCCATTTATCTCAGATGAAATAAGGGTAATGCTCTGAATCTCCCAAATACCGTGTCTGTACTTTCACTGGTAGGATGATTCAGAGGTAAAAGCTCTCCTCCAAACTACTTATTCTTTTACAAGAATTCTCAAATGCAACAACAGAACCATTGAAAAACATTTTTTAATGCTTTATGGACTTTTGGTTACGCCAGTCGGCTGAATTGGAGCTCTCCCAGTGTAACAGAATAGAATCTGTCTGTAAAGTTACCGTGTTAGTAAAGGAGCCAGGTGGCTAACTCTCAAAGGTGATCTCTCTAATGGTGTATTCAGTTATGCTGGCTTCTTTTGCTTATATGGTACAATAAATAGCAACACATAATATTTCTCATTTAGAAAGCGATTTCATGCACAGACCCCATTTAAGAAATCTGCATTACTTTTACACTGGAACCTAAATGAGAGAATTTACCGGAGATGACAGTGGAGTCCCAAAGCAATAACATCCCAAAGTTTAACATCGTCGAGGTATAGGAAGTGACCGTAGCATCAGAGGACGAATTTTAAATATCTGTGATAAACCAGTGCAGTTTATGATTGTTGCTTTGCCATACTCGCGTTGGTAAACTCTGTCCGTGCACGTTGAGCCACCTGCAGGTGCACCTTGAACCCCAGCGGAGACCGCCTTTCTCTGCCTGAAGGCAGCGATTTGAGCGCGTTATTACTCGTAAGAGCAGGAGAGAGAGCACTTGATATTATGTTGTTGAAGTGACTTACATTAGGTCCAAACTAGCATTACTTGAGGAGTCCTATATGCCCCCTGTGTGTGTGGTGTTAGGGAAACACGGCGTTTTCACTTAGCAGAGCCCGGAGGAGTTAACTCGACGTATCCGCGGGAGCGCGGTGTTTCCCGCTGGGAAACGCGGGCTCCCGGCGTACCCGCTCTCTACCCCGGCGGGCGTCGAGGGGTGGGACCTGCCTTCTTTCCCTCCCTCCACCTCTCGCTCCCGGGAGCGCCCTACCTGCGGCGGGGCGGTGCAGGAAGGGGACGGCGCGGCGGGGCGGCGGTTCCGGGCACGTCGGCGGGCGCCGCGAGTTCCTCGCACCGGGAGCTGCCGCCGCCGCCCCATGGCTGCTCCGCAGGACCCGCTGCCCCCAGGTGAGGACCCGCCGCGGGGAGCCGGGCGGGCGGGGGGTGCACCGAGGGGCGGCGGCGACTCCCGGGGTCCCCACGGGTCCGGGACAGGCGCCGTGCGGGGCACGGCCCGCGGCGACCACCCCCGGGCTGGGGTGACTCGGGTCCGCGGCTCAGGGGAGCCAGGTGAGGAGCGTAGCCCCGGCTGGGATGAAACGGGTTTGCTGGTTGCTCCCTTCCCCCTCCGCACACGCTAATTAAGCGTGGTAATAATTTATCATGTGCTCTGCTGATGTGATTTAGTGCAACTTGTCTTGTCAAGCCTGCTCCAGTGTTTAGCGTGTAAGTTAGTTTGCGCTGGTTAACAGCACGTTAAAAAGAAATTTTTATAAAGACATTTTCTTAGAATCCCAGAGTTTGGGCGGTTAGGAAGTCCTCACACTTTAGCTTACACAGCTAATGGTGCAAATGACTTTTGAGTCCCTCATCTGAGGTGTGCCAGCATCACAGTTTTTGCCTACTTATCTGCTCAGACAGGGACAAAATTCTGAGTAGTTAATAGTAAACAAAACTGCACAAGTGCTGATGGACTCAGATTTTTCGGAGAGCTGATTATTCTAATACAATTTGCCATATTTCCTCTTCTTACTAAAATCTGAAATTCAGGTGCCTCTAGTCAAAGAACCATTATTGATTTGAGTTACAGGGTTCATCTTTATTAACAACATTAATACAAAATTAGTATTAGGGTTATAACTTCGTTTAAGTTGTACTAAGTTGAACTATTAATGTGTGTGCCCAGCCCTGGTGTGAAAGGGGTCTCATTATGTGTGTGGTTGAACTACCTAACTATGGTTCACCTTACGTGCTTCACTCACTGATGATGGTGTCAAGGCTGTGTTGTAAGGAAGAAATTGTAACGGAGGAATTCCATCTGTGCTACACAGTGCTTTGTGAGTCCCCTCCTGCTTAAAGGTCAAAATGTGGAGGTCTGTACAACTCACCTTCAGTCTTCCTTCCAGTGCAAAGATGAAAAGCAGATACAGAATTGACAAACTGTTTGTGCTGGTAAGCACACAGCACTGCATCCCCATTGTAGTGCCAGTGTTGCACAGAGAGCAACGATGGGCATTGGTACAAGTTGGCTGCTCTTTGTGCAGACTGGTTATACTGGATGGGCCCTGGCAGAGCTGTAGGAGCCGCTGGGCAGTGTGCAGGTGCAACAGTGTGCAGGCAGAAATGAACCTTGGAAGCAACCACCAAACCTGACGTATGACTGTCCGAGACAATTTGCATGTGCTGATTTACATCCATCTGAGTCAACTCACTTGTGGTTCCCTGTAGAGGTGTGGGGAAGTAAATGTATGCCAGTGGCTATGTGCTGTCAGTGGGGAGTATGGTGATAGTGATTTTTTTGAGAGATCCCATGTGATGTTACGAAGCTGTCTGTGAAAGTAATTGTGAAATCAGCAGTATGCACTGAATAGTCAGTCAGATGATACCCTCATTTCCTGTTGGCCTTTCAGCATGCAAAACTGTGGATGGTTTACATTTGAGATAAACAGAGAACTTCCCTCCCTGCTGCTTTGTGCACCCGTGTCTAGCTATATGACACGAGCTGCAGAATGTTGTGGGAGATATAAGTGGGAAAGAGAGAGGGGACATGGCATTTTAATTGTGTTATTCACAATTAAATATTAAGTCTGGTTTTCAGATTATCTGCCTACTATCAGTGGCCAACAAGACCACGGTGAATCATCTGCAGCCCAGTATATTGAGTCTTTAATCTTAGGTACAAACATTCATAAACATACATACCACTTATAGAAAATGTTGAGACTTGGTTGTACTCTGCAACCTAAAAAACATGGAAGTCATTGTTCATCATGAAGAACTATAAAAAAAAGGGAAGAAATTGAGGTATAGGAAAAGAAACAAAGTTTTAAAATGTTTTTCAGGATGGATACTAAGCAAGAAAGATGCAGTCATAGATTCATGTGAGTGAACCTAGAAAGCGGGAGTCAAAGGTACTACACGGTACCCCATCACCTCTTGTAGAGACACCCTAGAGTCTGTCAGGTCCTTGTTTCAAATGCCCATATTCTCAGAGCTTCTCCCATTTTTTCAGTGCTTCCCTGTGGATCATAGAAAGTAAGTTACCAGTGTCATAATGTACCTTGGTCGTGTCTTGGAGATGTAACAGAGGATGGGGGATGAAGCCCTTACCACAGCTACATAGCCAGCAAGGTTGATGGGCATTCTGTGGGGTTTGCTTTCATCTACCGCAGGGCTCCCTCTTACATTGGTTGCATGCTTTGCCATTGGGTTTGAATGGGAAAACAGGGAGACTAGGGATGCCCGTGTTGTCCTTTTTCCCTAGAGCCTTTGGTTGCCAATGTCTCCTTGTTTTTCAGCTTTCCTTTACAGCGTGGGCTTCTCTTTGCCCCAGCTCCCTTTCCACTATAGTTCCCACAAGGAACCTCTGTTTTTGGTCCAGCTTTTGTGCAATATCTTATGACAGCTTATTGTATTTTCTTATATCCCAGTTACTCTCATCCTCTCTGCATTTGAGTTGGGAAGCTTACATGCTTCAGTTTGTGCTGACTCTTGTTATCAGGGCAGGCTTTATCCAGATCGTTCTGTTAATACCATGTTTCTGGAGCAGGGATTTCATATTTACCAAAAGGGGCATGTGTGACAAGAATGTGGGGTTTTGATAGGGGTTTTTTTTCCTCTTCTGCATATGGCTTTCTAAACTGCAGTGTGAACCATGCTCATCTGGAATTTCATAGTCCCCTGCCTTTTCAAAGCATTCAGTGTGTCTCTGTGCAAAGACTCTGCTCAAGCCTTGTTGTCTGACCCCTCTGATCACGTGCCACCTGCCTGGACAATGCCTGTGGCTTTCCCATGGGCTCTAGTGCTGAGAAAAGCTCTACCTGGCATCACAGAGAGGAGCTGGGCACCACACTGGACACCCAGGAACTTCTGCTGGTGAAGCTGCCTCACAGAAGCAGGAGGGAGAACAGCTCTGTCCCACTGCTGCCACCTTTTTTATTTTCAGTGTATTGGACTGTCTTGCATTGTTTTACACTTTAGCTTGATCTGTTGTGTTGAGTAGATTGGTAGGAGTGGGTCCCAAAATAAACAATTATGCTAAGTTTGAGTTGGTTAGAATAATGTCTGTGTAACTTCTGTGCTATTTTTGGGCTCAGTGTTTATGCTGTGCATTTTGTAGTTAATTTCTTGGACTGTGTTCTAAATGCATTATTTTTTTATATTTGTGAGAAGGTAATCACCAAATATTGATTCCAATCACCTCTTACTGGTTGCAGCTGAAAACTTTTAATGTGTACTGGTAGTAAGTATAAGGACTTTGAGTGAGAGTGACAAAAATGGAATTAAGATCTTACTACATAATTTAAAATGCTTTTCAGTTTTTGAGAACATTGGTTCTTATCAACAGAAGACATTTCTCGAAAACATGGCAGGATGATGTTAAATTACAGGAGTGGTTTTGTGAATCCTGACTTCTATATGAGGTTTGTTTTAGATTCTCTGTGCACTTGTGGTCAGTACCTCCCTATTATTCAGTTTAGCCATTGATGCAGAGGGGCTGACATTTCATGATTCACCTGCAGGTACTTTGAAGATTTATTTTTTGTATTCTTTTGATGTTAATATAGTTGAAATTTATTATTCTATTGTATACAAATAATATTTTCCTCAAATATGTTTTTTAATTAGGTTACTACAATCTGCTGTTTGTAATAGTATTAATTTTTGTTGTAGTGGGTATGTTTCCTGTTTGAATTATTTCTTTGAGGAGAAAATGGAGTGCTGTCGCTGGGAGAACAGAACTCAGCTTTTAGAAAATTTACTGGATTTTATTCTTTATTACTGAATTGTTTTGTGATTTTTTTTAATTAAAAATAATTTTCATATAAGTCTACCTTTTGTTAGCTTAGAGTTGGGTTTTGTTGTTGCGTGTAGTTTCTCATCTCTGTGCTAGTAGCTCTGACATTTTCCAGTTTGTCATGTTTTCTTGTGGAAATGTAATATGACATAACACACGTAATGGCTGCATAGTTGTGCTTTGTCTTGGCTGGACAAAGAAGCAAAATATGAATTGGCAGACAGAAGTACTTCGATGATTATGTAGTGATAAAGCTTTCTTATTCCAGCAGATCATGCAGCAAAAGAGCCAGTGGAGGATACAGATCCAAGCACTCTTTCCTTAACAATGGTATGTGTTTATGGTCTAATACGGTTCAAATCAGTGTAGCTCTCTATGGTTATGTAATGCAGAAGTGAGGTAAAAACGTTCAAGGACGCTAACTCTAAATAAGGATTTTACTTATCGGTATGACTGCATAAACAAATTTTAATTTACTAACCTTTTGCAGTTAAAGTGTAAATAAAAACACCAGTCAGTGCATCAGCTGAATTGGATGGTGTCAGCAGAGCTGTCCATGGGATAGCCTCCAGAGGCTATGATAGTGCCATCTTTTTAATTTAAAAAAAAACAACACCAAGAACCGAGAAAAATTGGTGCTGACATTCTTCTATCTATATAGTTTGGAGGGATAAGAAAACCCACCTAGGGCCTATAATTTCGATTGTACTATTCCTTCCTATGCCAGATTAGTGGAAGTCGTGGAAAGGTAGTACCAAAGAGCAGTGCCTTTGGCAGGCACGGGTGAACCTAGGGAGGGACCAAACAGAGCCCTCTAGTGCTTACTGACAGAGGAACATCGTTTAGGACAAGTGTCATAGGATATTGAGCATTCCAGTCTTATGCTGAGGTAGGAGTATATCTGCTGGGGTAGAAGTAATATGAAACTGTTTTAAATGTGGGGGGTTATTTTGTTTTTGGTTGGGGTTTTTTTGTTTGTTTGTTTGTTTTTTTTTTAGTGTTGCTATGGATTATTTATTCTGGGGGAAAATTTACAGTGCTGTGTATCCCAGGGAAGACACTTGTCAAATGTAGTTATGTAAACAGATTGAAATGCATTAATGTATTTTATGAATGGCAAGTGAGCAAATTATTGCTTTGTCTTGGTGTTTTCTTCCCATTTTGAAGCTTTGCAACAGGGACTCTGCAGGAAACTCTGAAAATTTCACTAGTACTTCAATGCTGAGGCTTCACTGGGATCCATTATTGCAGTATGTTTATGTGCATTTGTGCTCACAGGTTTAAATAAAAACTATGGACTTCGTGTTTGCTTTTGTGGACTGACTAAATTAGATACTGTATTTTGCTAAGGGGATTTTTTTTTTTTTAAAGGTGAGGGAAAGTTGCTATGTCTGAGACATGAAGTTTCTTTAACACACCGCCTCACCATTAAACTAAGATCTTTTAATCTGTTTGCTTGGTTAAGAGCTTTAAAAGCCACACCTACTTTTGCATAAGGGTAAGGGTCATAGGGAAGGAGGTAGATTTCAGGCATAGTAGTAAGTTATAACATGCCCAGAAATCAGTAGCTATCTCCTTAGACTCAGTAATAATAATTTTCTATTGCATCTTAATTGTCTATTTAAGTTTAGAAAAGACAGGGCAAACATTTCTTTCTTCTTTTTTTTTTTCTTTCAATACAGTAATATTTTATCAAAAGCTCCTATCTGCTAAAAGAGCATTTTAAATCATCTCTGTTCCTCCTGGTATGCATTAGCTTTTCAAGATTACCTTGCTACTTAAGTGCTAAATTTGTTTCCCAATCTCTGCTATTTCACTACTAAGTAAAAGCTTTAAAAATACTGTAGCAAAGCAGCAATCTCTATTAATTTTTCATGTGTGAATCAGAATTGCTAGTAGCATCTCAGTTACCACTAAGAAGAGTGTTACTGTATCTGATGGGGAACAGATCAGCTAGTTGAAACTTAAGTGATGCAACTATAATTACACAATTTTATATACTCTTTCTCCAGCACAATTACATTCGAAATAACAAGTCTCTGTGTGTTTCTTCCCTTTTTGTGACAGACTGAAAAATATCCTGTCCAAGACACAGGAGTACCTAAAGGTAAGTATTGTGAATTCTATCTGTTCAGGTGTCATAGATATGTGTTGTTACATGCAATAAAACCAGTGGTGTTATCCAAAGATTGAAATACTCATACTTTTTCCTAGATGTGTGTTTTAAATGTAATATCCTCTTCTGTATTTTTAAGGTCAGTTTGGTGTGTATATCTAACTTTCGAAATTTCCTTCTAAAGTTTAGTTTTGATCTAAAAGTCAATCTAAAACTATCATCAGAAGATCTGGGTTCTCAGTCTGGAAGGAAAATACAGTGGTGCCATCGAAGAACAGTGTTCGGACAACAAATGGTACAGGCATCATAATGTTAGAAGGTGGCTTTGAAGAGATTACCAGTGCCTTCAGGTTGGCAGAAATATAATCAAGAAATACCATTCAGGTCTTGTGCTTCTGATTGCATTCTCAGCCTTATAAATGAACTCCTTGTGCCGTCTTTTACCTTCAGCAGGTGTTAATACCATCTACTTGGGACCCTACTATTAGGTCAGCTCTTCACGAGTTGTTGTCTCTCCTCACTGAAAATGCAGAGAAGGAGTGCAGGTTCTGTATTGCACTGAAGTAAAATACGTGGATTACACAGTGTGAATATCCTCTTTATGGTTTCCTTGATACGTGGGGTGTTTTTTTCTTTTTTGTCATCCCAGGCTTCACCACTGGGCATTGTCCAGGGGGTGCATGGGCAGGGGCTCGGTTGAGAAGCCCTCTGCAGGTGGTGTGTTCTCTGTCCTGTGTTGCACTGCAGGTCTGCAAGGGGACAGTCACAGACAATGGAAACTTCTGTTGAGGAGTGTGAGCGGTATACTGCTGTGTTTAGAGAAAGGTTGGAGGTTATTCTGGGGACTTGAGGAAGCCGGCCAGAGGAAATAATCATCTTTTCAGAAGTGCTACTCAGTAGGGAATTATAACATAGGATGACGACTATTTGAAATCATAAACTACTTTCTCCTTATTTGCAGGCAGGTGGTTTGGTCCTTCAAAATTGTTTATTAGCACTAAAACAATTACACTGTAGCATTCTTTTCCATGTCCTGTTTTTTATTTTGCCCATGGCATTAGGGTCTCCTCAAAATTAATTAGATAATTCCTAAATTTTAAATTTGTCAAAGTTGGTTCAAATCTGAAATTGCATGTTTTAAATGCATTTAATTTAAAAAGGAAAGTTAAGGTGTAAGTAGAAATGTCAGCATGAAAGGAAGTGAAATCAGTTTATATTTAGTTTTAGTTTCAGCTTCCTCTTGCTAAGTGTAAGAAGATGTAAGTACTAATATAAAAATATAGCTTGACATTCCCCCTTTGTAGTTGAAAGTGATACAAATACCTCTTAGTATTCTATTCATTTCCATGATTTCAATTTTTTCTGAGAATGACTTTTCATAACTATTTCTATAAAAATACAGATTTTGAAATATGAACCTGTGAGATAAAAGGTGTAACAGAGGTGCTGGTCTGATTCTGTGTAACACACAATTATGTTTACTGCAGATGTAATGTTTGAATAGACAGTACCTTGGTGAGAGTGGCTGTCTGTTGTTTTTATAGCTCAATTAATTAATGGGCCACTTTGGGTTTATATCTTCATTAAAGTTCTTGGCACCCTCTACTGATTATGAAATAAAGGGGAGTTGTGGGAACTTTTTATCTTGCAGAGGTAATCTTAATGCTTATCGTGGTTTTATTATAATTCTACCTGCACTTAAATATAGAGCAAATTTCACACATACTGTTTCCACAAATTTGATGTTCATGCTCTTAATTTTCAGACAGACTTTTTTTGTTTTGGTTTGGTTTTTTTTGTCATTGTTTCTGGATCTACAGTAATAAAGAATAACCATAATCCTTACTAAACATAAACCTTGCTCGGGGTGAAATACTATTTGGCTTTAAGTTTCAACAGTCTTATAAATCCAGAAAAAGAGGAAAATAATGATTTTTGTTTTCTTTCTTGCAAGTGTAAGGATGAGTTTTTTGATTCAGATAAATTTATTGAGTGAGATAAGGAAATATGTCTTCTTTCTGTTATCTGATGATTTGTAAAGATAATAGATGTTCTTTAATGAGATTTTACCACTAGGCAAACAGGAAATGGAAGTGTACCAGCACTACAAAGGTAGTCACCACCATGGAGCATTCAATTGTGTAAAAACATGTAGAATATAACCTCTTTTAAGCTTGTGTTAATGGTTGGTCAGCATCTGACGCAGGGGAACGATGCAAATGGTTTGATGAGGAGAACCTTATCAACCAAGCAGAGTGAAATTTGTCCATTTACACAAGGTTCACAAAGGGTTTATGTAGCCCTTCTATCCCATTTTGACGGCTGAAGTGATGCTTGAAAGGTCGATAGAGTTTGTGCTGTAATTGGGAATGCTGTGCTTTTCGGTGGAGTCCCAGGGCAGTTGATAAACACACTTTGAAATGGATTTTTTCAGTGCTTCAGAAAATTCCTGTGCAGTAGAAGTAAGTAGGATGAGCCCAGTTCACAAAGGGGCAGAATAAAAAGTAATTATTTATACGGTATATATTTCAACAACTGTCATTGTAAGTGTGATGAGAAAAGCAGAACAAAAACTATAGTGACTTGTGACAGTCATCTTCAGCCTACTTTGATGTATTGGTTCAGTTAATATCCTGTAGTCAGCTTTCTGCAAGAAGAACAGGACTCTTGCTTTACAAGTGGCGTGGTGTTTGTTTAGAAGACAACTGCTACTCTAATAGCTAATCTCTGCAAGGATTATGTTTCTTCACACAGTCCTGCTCTGCATGATTGTTACAGTTTCTTCGGATTTAATATTTTCGTCTTTTAATCTAGCACTTCCCACTGCCTGATCATGAAATGGAATTAAATTTTGTATGTTAAATGCCTATAATTTATGTTTGATAGTCTTACTATTTAAACTTGTATTTGAGTGGAAGACCAGTATTTCACACTCTGTCTTAGATGAGGAATACCTAACAGACCAAGTTACGTTGGAAATTGCATCTGTGAACATCAAGACCCTTACATCAGATTCTGGCCTAATCCAACAGGTAAGCAAAATGATACTTGAATGTGAAATAAGTTATTGCTGTTGATTAAGTATTTTAACAAATAAATATATTTTCAGATTATATCTGGAGAACACAGAATTACTCAGTAAAACAGACCAGAAATAGGCTTTCTTTCCCAGAGTTCAATGAAGTGAGCTTTTGTGAACAAAAGCAAAAGAAAGGTTATTTTATCATTAACATATAGTTTTTAGTTTAAATAGGTTTTGATTAGTGTGTAGATGCTCTGAAGAAGAGACAGCAAATAGTGAAGGCTTTGTCATGCATGCTATCCCTCTTTCCTGTTGAAAATAAAGTCAGGGCAGAAAATAAGTGAAGAAGTAAGGAATCCTAGGTTTTGCCCTTAGGGAGGCATCTGACTGTTTTGCTTTGATTTTGGGACACTGCTCTTCCCATAGTTTAAACACTCTCCATTATCTGTGGCATCTTACATTGCCACAGAATGGACAATGCTGAGTGACTCCCATGCTCCATGGTTATCATATTTCAGGTCAATGTTATTTGCTGAATTTCAAATTGATTCTCTTTGGGTTGAGCAGAAAACTTGGAGAAGAGAAATGAATGAGCGTTTTCCAGCGAGATGAAGAATTAAAAGGAGTTGCTTATGCCAGAGTCCCAGCTGAATTTCATCAGAAACAAACATGGGTTTGGTATGCATTTCACAGATGATGGAGGTAACGGTTCATTCCCATCATCAAGAAGAGAACATTTATTGACACTTTGGAATCACTATAAAGATAATTCAGTGCATGAGGGTGTTAATGGTTCCACAGAGCTGGAAAACTTTCTGCTTACCTTCAGACTGTGCTCAGGTTTATGGCTTTGATTAGATTCATAGAGGTTGAGGATCTTCATTGTAGGCTTAAGTATGCCTTTGTTTTCATGGGCAGTAACACTACATTGTCTTATTGCAATTACATTACAAGAAAATGATCTTGAATAAACCCAAGTGCATCTGACTTGATAAAAATAGATAATGACTGATAGGTAAAAATATGAATTTTGAAAACAGATGTATGGCACAGGTAAGTATTCCTGATTTACTTTGTACATTTTGCCATACTGCCCACTCTTGTTATTTTTTTTTTTCGCAAGATGTGTATAATGACATAAGGGCATTTAGGTTTCAGCTTTCACAATACAGTCTGAACTTTCATGATTTCATCAAGTCCAGGAAATGTTATTGAAGGTCAGGATAGCAACTAAGTGAACAGCATCTGCTTTTTTTTTTTATATATAAATATGTAATTTGCTTGTTTGTGTCTTTTGAAGTAGATCTCTGGGGAGGCTGAGCTGTGCTGGGAAGTTCATCTTTCTCCCAATGGGTTATCCTCTTGGGAGTTTGCTGCTCAGGGCTCAGTAATAATATTCTGATTTTTTTAAGGAATTTGTGGGAGTGGAGACAATGACTATAATCACGATCGTTATATTTAGTCTTTCTCAAACTTTGAGTGCTTTCGTGTTGCTGTGAAGGCCAACTTTGAGTTTAAAAAGCACTGTCCAGATAAAGCTGCTGTGGAGCCAATGGAAAAGTAAACTAGTAGAAGATAATGGCAACGCTTATCCTGTTGCAGTTGGCATGTGCAATGTTAGATCTCTCTTGAGCAGGGAACAGACATTTTGATGTTGCATGTGCGATCTTGCCGTTTTCAAGGAATAAAGGAACGCTGAAAATAGTATGCAAATTTTTCATTTCCTAACAAAGTCTGTAAATATTTTGGAGATAGTTCACCTAGTTTATAATTGGGTTGTGAACATATGCAAGTTCACCAAAAGAACTGGAAGTGCCTATATTTTATTTTTAATGGATTTCTTAGTAAAGAGGGTGTAGCAGGTAGGAATAGAGTATCTTATTACACTATATTTTTACCCATATAATGACTTGTGTTTGCATGCACAATGTTAAGAAGCCTGCTGTGATAGTTTTGGAAGAATGACACAATACAAAAAAATCAACAATACTTTACTGCAGCTATCTAAGGGGAAAATCCCCTTCTGCTTTCATCTTTAAATCCTCAGCAGAGGAAAGGTATTTCACCTGGCTCCACACCCGCATAGTTAAAATAAGGGGAGCTGCAGTTTCCCGCAGTTCTAGGATCAAGGGCTGTCTTCCAGTTTTTAGATGTTGCTAAGTAGTTGAATTTTAATGTTACGACGTGTGTTACAGTCTCATGTTGCTAAGAATTACATTA
Source organism: Platyrinchus mystaceus (assembly GCA_035041135.1). NCBI lineage: Eukaryota > Metazoa > Chordata > Aves > Passeriformes > Tyrannidae > Platyrinchus > Platyrinchus mystaceus. Next base: position 44,540,889 of record JAWWLV010000121.1, read on the forward strand.
TGTTTAATTAGCAAGCAAAAAACCATTGAGGTTTACTTCGAACAGGAGGAGGGTTATGTCTGAGCCAGCAGAAATGTTCAAATCAACATGTCTAAAAAAGCTTTCTAGGCATGTAAAGAAGTTTTTAAAAAAAGCTCCCCCACTTTTCCTAGATTAATGAAACAATCCCTCACTACTGCATTTAACAGGCAAAATCCTTGGTTTTTTCTCATTACAAAACATTTAAAAATATTTAGTCAAAGCACATAAATTGTTGAACAGCTGTTGAGGATTAAGAGCAAATTATTCAAAAGATATAATACTATAGCATATCATTAATAAAGATGACATTGTTCAGTGAATACAACCAACAGGGTAGTTCTGTGAGCCAAAGCATGGAATTGCTGTCTGAAAAGACTGCAGATTGTCAGGAATTTCTCAAAACCTTATATATTCCCTGTCTGACTTTAAAAGAATCCCGAGCTACTTGTAAGTAATCTCTTGCCGGTTGCAAATTAGCCAGATAATTATTCTAGTGTTCAAGTATGTTGTTTTATTTTAATTTATATTTGTTTTCTGCTTTGTAGCCAGAAGACAAAGACACGCAAAACCATACTGACGAATCACTTTCAGGTAATGTGTCAGCTTTCTTGTTCTACATATTTTATTCTTAGATTTTCTTTGAAAGTACTTTACTAAAAACTGCTGGTTGTCATAACCAAGGACTGCCTGGGTAACCAGTATTTGTGGACCTCATTTCATGACCTGTGTCATTTACAGTTTCCCCTTTGTTCTGAGAGGTTGGTGATCAATAATGCAGACCATACAAAATGTGTACCTTGGGCTTTCCAAATGCATGTAATACATCCACTTTTAGAATTGATCTGTGAATAGCTGTTGGGAGAGAGCAAGAGCTGGCAGTAGGCTGTAGGGGCTTATCTCATAATTGTATGAGCTCTGCTGTGGGAGGGATGTGTGTGTGTGTATGACATGCAGTTCTCTCAGTCTAACAGTGAGAAACTGAGAGTTTTCTATTAGTAAAAGAAGCTTGTCCTATCATGTAGCATCAGGATCATGAAATTAGTTGGGTAGGTCAGTAATTTGCTTGTCAGTGTCTAACATGGGGCATCTTAGAAAAGCAGGATTCTTTATGATGCTTTTGATAGTCTTGCAGGTGGCATAGCACAAGAAGCAGGTTGGTTTAGTTTTGTTTACTTATAACTGTGCCCTTTTACAGGGGTGTTTTTTTACCCCTTCTTCCCTGCTTTTATTGGAGGATAAAACTTACTCTGGAATCCCTGCCAGAGTAAATAAGATGAAGTTCAGATAGGGTGCTCTCCTGCCCTTTTTGCTCAGCCAGAACTTTGATTGGATTATATTCATTTTGCCTTGTTTGTATAAGTAAATGTTGGTATGAATGAGGCAAGAAAATTTTGTCTCACTTCAGCAAGAGCTTAGGGTGCACAAGAAGAACAGAAGAGTTAACATACATACTTTTCTAGAGAACAGCTGTGAGGCCTGTGGAATACCTGTGAGCAAACATGCCACCAGAACATGTTTCCCCTTAACAGGGAATCTGAGCATTTGTATGAAGTTATGTGTCTGCAGCACTGTTGTTGCTGCATGTCCTAACTTGTTGAAAACTTCAGAAGTTGTCTTTGGCCTGCTAAAAAAGCAACCTGATGAGCAGTCTTACAAAAATAACAATAGCCTGTTCTGTCCTTAAAAACAAAATACATAGTACATGCAGACACTACATTCAGCTCACTATTTGATGGTCTTTCTGGATTTTTCACACGATCTGACAATAATTACTGCAAATAAATTAATAATAATTAAAAAAAAAAAGCCACAAAACCCCACAAACAAACAACCTTAACAGATGCTGTCGTCTGTAGGAATAGGTGACACTAAGTACCAGATTTGTCCTTTGGCAGAGATACAGTTCAGGCTTCTGATCCAGCACTTGTAAATTGTGTGTCACTGTTTTCTGTTGTTTTTAATCAATCTTTTGATTAATATCAGCCCCTTTTTGAAAAAGTCTCATCCCAAGTAGGACTAGCTACTTCCATATTTAAAGCTGTACAGTGAAGCTGGAGTACAGAAGCTTTAGAAAATGCTTCTAGGATGTATCTATTATCTTTGGAGAGATCAAATTCTCCCTGCTTTCAAAAAGGAGCAGGGAGAGTTAATGTCATACCTGCAGCCAAAATGCTGATTCTGTGTCCTACATCACTGCAGTGTTAAAGGTTTTGGTATTGGTGTTTAACTAGAGGTATGATTAGAACTGGTTTCCACATGCTTTTATGGGCTATTAATATATAATATGATCTGACAATACCACATTGTTCACAGTGCTGCAGAAATAATGTTGTGTGTAAGAGACCTCTAAATGATGATTTTTGGTATTTGATGCAGATATTAGAACATATCACCACCTCCTTCCAGCAACTTGATATTTTTATTTTTCTCACACATGGAAGAGTATGCACTTTATTCCTTTCCATAAAGCACATTTCAAATGGGCTTCCTTGGTAGAATAGGGACAGCTTTTATTGTAAGAGCCCTTACAAAGCAAAGGAATGCTGCCACTTTTTCGTTGTGATAAAGTACTAGGTATTTGGAACTGTCTGCAGAGATTCTTCTGGGGCACGTGTTTCATGTTGCTGTGAAAGCAGCAGATCAGAAATGCAAACCCTTTTCTTTATCCCACAACACACATATGCAAGATGCACAAAATGCATCCATAATCCTGTTGGTGATGTAGGCGGGGGTTATGGCAGATTCGAGGAAGCAACATAGTTCCAAAAACACAAAAGGGAAATATCCTAGCTCACACACTGCATTGAATCCCATGTCTTTTCCATAAAAGTATAAACATGGTGCTTTCAAAATTACTGTTCTTTTGATTAAAGCACTGAGCATAGCAAAGAGAGAAGTTTTAGAAAGTTAATTTCATGAGTTCTTTATAGGGAAAGGCATTGCATGTCACTGTTCTGACTTCTTCAGAAGTGATTCACAGGAACATAATACTCTCCAACCATTTATGCTTTTTAGTTCCCCATGAAACCACAGCAACAGATCCTAACTTCTCCCCATGTAATGGTTTTCACTGCAGATCTCAAGAAAACCTGCAAGGAAAATGTCACCTGCTCCTTGTGCTTATTCCGTGCACCAACCATCAGTGACATGCTCAATGATGAGGACTTGTTGTACACAGTGAGGCTAAAGCTGGATCCCTGCCACCCAACAGTGAAAAACTGGAGAAATTTAGCAAGCAAGTGGGGGATGACTTATGATGAATTGTGTTTCCTTGAACAAAAGCCCCAAAGTCCCACCTTGGAGTTCTTGCTACGGAATAGTGACCGGACTGTGGAGCAGCTGATTGATCTCTGTAAATTTTATAAGAGAATTGATGTTGTGAAAGTGCTGCTGAAATGGGTGGAGGAAGAATGGCCCAAGAGAGGGAACAGAACTTACCAGAATGACTTCTAAGTCAAAGGAAGTTGTTAGTCCGTACGTGTTAAATGCTGGGACTTGCTGCCATTAATACATTGGAAGTTTCTCTTGCAAGAAAGAGAAAGCCTGTACTAACAGTTTGTATACTGTGTAAGCCTTATCTACTGTATACACATCTGTATGCTCTGTACCCTCAGGGTTGCAAAGATAATCTTCCAAAAGGGGATGGAGTCATCCAGGTTGTGTTCTTGAGCCTACAAATTCCTTTAGCTTCTTTGCTACTGTTGGTAGGCTTCCTAAGCAGAAGAGGAATGAAAAAGCCAGACTGCTGGTTTTACTGCAGCAGTTGTGAACCATGTCAGCTGTGTTCTGTTGCTTTTGGGAAAGCCACAATTAGAAGGCAAGTCTCTTGGCCTTGCTGGCAACCCTTCCACAGTTTTGTCTCTTCTACCTAGTAGAAGATGAGCTGTATTTTTTTTTCATTTTTCATTTTTTTTTAAGCTTTGTGACCCTGTTTTTGGCGCAGGAACACCTCAGCGTTCCAAGCAGCAATTTGGATTTGCATGTTACAATTAATTCAATGTTTCAACATCACATTTGAATGAATTAAGCTTTAAGTCTCTTTTATAAACAAGAATATATTTGCCCTATGAAGAAATCATGCAATTCAGAGACACTTTCCAACCCATAATCTCTAGGGGTCAAAAAACCCAATTAAAATGCTCTATACTTAAAATTACTTTCCAAAGTTTTGAAGACAGTCTGAGTGCACATGTCAAATGCCTCTCACTTTCCACTGTGAGGGGTTAATGCCTCACTCACAGGGTATCCTTAGTGCTGACTATAACTTCCCTTTTCACAGGCTGTGGTTTTTTTTACAGTCCTGTGGGTTGACCTACTTTCTGCCCCACACCAACGCAGTTGCACACTTGTGTGAAACTAGCACTGTGTATTGATTAGAGCCACTCTTAATGGAAAATTACCAGGTGAATTCACCTGCAGTCCAGGTGGATGGTTATTAAAGCACTTATTAGTTGTTTAGACTGATGTTTTTCAAAGGATTTTGATACTCTGAATTACACTGTTTACACTTTAAATATTTCAGAAATTGGTCTTTTTCCTGCCATTCTTCTGACATCTCGGACAATACTAGTATGTACATAGGTGTATATACCAAAGCACTGGTGAATAGTATGTCAAGACATGGGGTAAAACTAGAATGGGTTGCTGGTTGATGCGCTGTTTACTTTTCTGTAGTAGAAATAATAAGAATTAGTAGCAAAGCTGAGGGAGGTCTAATGCTGTATACTTACTTTCTTACTGTAAGAGAATGGAAAAGGACCTCTAGTAATACTTTACTATAGATACTGAGTGATATGGTTACAGAGGAGCTAGAAGTAAAGATTAACATTTTCAGTGTGAGGCACTAGTTCTGGGGTGGCATAAATTAAGTTTATTTTAGTGACTTCAAGAAGCTGCGAATCTTCTTTCAAGATGAAAAGAGTGACCTGAATTTGAGGTTTGAATTTTTTTTTTTTTTTAGAAAAGTCTGGAATTTTTATTAACATTTTTTTTAATGATTACTCAAAAAAGCTGCTACTGTTTAGAACTCTTTAGTTTTCTATCTGTATTTTAAGGAGGAAGTTGTACTGCTGTATCTTTTTGTGGCTGCAGTTCAAATGTTTTGCATTCCTCTTCCAGGTACTGGGATTTCTTGATAGGTGTCTGTCAACTCTAACTTTTGCAAATAATGTTCTGTCCTAAGTTAATGCTCTAGATTCAGCTTTGAGGACTATTGTTGTGGCTGGGCTCTCTGCTATGTTCAGTTCCTACAGAGGTATCCACTGCCTACGTGCAAACAGCTCGTAATGCAGCTTGTCCAACAAAATCCCCATACCCTGGGCCAACAGCATGCATGATTTAGGATGGTATGTCTGTGTGTTAAGTTTTTCTTCTGAATGATGAGTGCTGACATGTATGCCAAAGGCTCTTCTTTCCCATAACTTACCACAGCTATATGTGCGTGGTATTATAATATGCTCTGCTTTGGTAGATCCAGTCCAGCAAGGAGCTGGAACCCTCACCTAAGACTCAGAATGGGAATAAAAAATGATGCAGCAGCATTCCTGAATCAATGTGTTCAACTGAAATCTACCCCTCTTCTTGTTTCCCGGATAAAACTTGTAATATTTTCAAGAAACAATGATGTCTTCTGGAGATGAGTTCTGTTCCCTCAAAGCTCTTGAAAAGTCAATGTCAGCTGCAGGGATTCATGTTTAATGGAAACAAAGCTGCTTCTGAGAGTTCGTGGGTGAATTCTGTATAAATTCAGCTCTGAAGGGTGAAAATGTTAGCCTTAAACTTCACCACGCACTGGATTATTTGCTAGTATACTTGAAATACTTTTCTTCCTCTTTGTATGTCATAAATGGAGATGTACACACTTCTTTTTTTCTTAGTTTTAAATCTTTGTACAAGATATTGGCTCTGAGTGTTCAGTTTATTCTGTTATAATGTATACTATTTTTAAAGAAATATAGATTGTCAATGTTTGACTTTATTGTTTTTGTTTTTATTACAGCTAGGAACACAGTTGTTTTCTTTCTCACCAGTCACCTTGGAACCCCTGAACTATCAACTAGTTGTGCTGTGTAAAAAACATCTTATACATGAAATTCATGACTCCTTAAAGCACTTATGTTTGCAACAGATACTGCTGTTCAAGAAAGGAAGATGCATTTTTTAATCTTTTCCATATGAAAAATTAGTAAATTTTGATGAGATGATAAACAAAGAGGTTTATCTAGACACTTGCAGTGGAGTTATAACTACAGAGAGGTATGAAACCTATCCTGGATGAATTTTTCCTGAATTAATAACCAGTCGGATAACGGACACTAAAAAGACTCTAATAGGCTATCAGTTTTATTCTTTTATGTCTTTCTCCTATTCCTTTATGAGACCTGCTCTCCCTTCAGGGATTTCCATTTTTTTGGCTGCCATCTCTGTTCCTGTAGAACAGAGTGGCCTCTCCCACCCACTTGAGCTTCTATGGAGCTGCCCAAGCCCCTGTACTCTCTCATTCCTGCAGCTTTGTCTAAGACCTAATGAGCTTAATAACTGTTCTTCCATGGCAAACTTACAATGCTGTGCTCCAGGAGCACCGAGTTTTGCTGTGAGGTCAACTATGGGGCATTCCCAGCAAAACGGTGACAGTGTTCAGTTGCCTCACTCACTGCATGCACCTCCTTTTGATCTGTGGGGAGGAATGCAGGATGGATTTGGGACTGTCCTTTGGAATCCTACTATAAAGAGTAGGGTAGTCAGCATGGCCCAAGATGCTTGCTTTGAAATAAGTTGTACAGCAACTGTAAACCAGACTTCTTCCCAAACCACTACTGAATAATGGAGAGCTTTGTGCAAGAGACTGCATGTTTTTCACTGTCTCAAACTGCCTCCCTCAATTCCAAGTGAAGCTCTTAGCTTCACTCACAAGAGGAAAAAAAAAAAAGTAAATTCTGATATATGGTTGTTTAAATTAGGGTAACCCTCTTGACTTGTGGCCAGACATAGTTGGATATTATTTGTCAGACAGCAGAATTGTTTAAACAAGGTCAGAGAAATTGCATGGCACTTATAATAACTTACAGAGCAGCCTGCTTGTGTAATTTTTGCAGCATATCATGTTATTCTGTCCATGAAGGCAAAGCAATTCGTCATTCATAACTAATTTCAATATATTTTGTAAACCTGCAGTTTCAGGTCAGTTTTGGACAGAGGGGCAGAGCACCGTTAAATGAGGACTTGGGCTTGTTGCCTTTTTTGACAGAAAAGTGCTTTGTCTAGCCCCTGAGCTCAGCTAGTCTTGATTACTATGGACAGTTGGCCTTATGTAGATAGGGAAGGTGTGGATTTACTGGTCAGACAGGCTGAATATAAGCCGCATTAAGAAGAACTTATTTGGAAAGGTGGAGTCTGTAGTATTTGGTTGCCTCTATTTTTGTCAAGGACTGGGACTGATTCCATCTTGAAAGTGATCACAAAGAGAAGTTAGCAGCTTTGGGGAAGGTTTGCTGTACTTTCTGTTAGGGACAGAGAGGCAATTAAACAGCTGGACAGACTTACTAGCTTGTTTGATCTCTGCATTTTATGTTTGTAAAATGGTGATTCTTGATTTCAAAGGCAGGTCGTTTGGGTAAATATGTATTTGTTATTGTGGCAATGAGAGTGGCGTGGGATTCTTAAATGTGACAAAGAGCAGTGCAGGTCTTGTTAGGATGGAATCAGCAAAGTTGGCTTTAGCCATTTGGAACTTCAATGTGAAATTATTGCTGTGTTGAATTTTTTTCAGGCTTTGTTTATTTGCCTTCACAGTTCTATAAAGATGAGGATTAAAATTGTAGAAGGGATGAGAAAGTAGTAGCTTCTATTATAAATTATTGGTGAGAAATAACATCTATGGTGTTAACTTACCCTTTCTTCTAATGTATTACAGAAATAGGTTCTTTGGCTGAAAATCTTAATTAATTATCTCTTTCAACTTTTATTGAGGAATTCCAGAAACAAGGCCAAATGTGTTAGTAACTTGGATAATACGTGTTTCTATGTATCTGTGTACAGAATGAGATTGATACGTAATTTTACATATCCACATTAATGGTCTTTTTTTTTTTCTATTATTAGTTTGCTTCAAAATTACCCAATATTTAGTTTGGGAATGGTTTTTTGTCTTTAAAAATCACCAGAGTTTGATGTTGTTGGTAAAAGACATGATAAAAGACATTTACCCAACTATAAAGTTCCTTAAAGAAAGGGACACTCAAATCCTTACAGTAGTAATGATACCTTGAATCTAAGCTGAGGATTTATTTTCATCTTTGCACCCAATATATGTATGCTTCCCCTACTTTAGTTCACTCACAGTACCATAAACAAATTTTTTTTTGTCCTAGTTAACTTTTGCCTCTTTCTCTAAAGCTGAGGAGTTCACCAACTCAAAGGTCTATTGAAAGCCTGTTCTTCTCTAACCATCAGAAAACATCTACCATCTTGTGGTGAGAAGTGATACTACAGCCCTCTCACTTTTCCTTTGAAAATGCAGGAGCGTTAAGCACAGGTGAGCTCATCTGTAACTGCAGAGACCCACGAGGGGAGATCCAAGGGCAACTGCAGTGTTGATGATGAAGGTCCAAAGGTCAAGTCCTCGGGATCTTGTGTTTGGTCACAGTCTCATGGGACAGTTTTCCCTTTTGCACAAATGTGTGATGTTTCTTCCTTCTTATCTCCCTAGGTAGGTAGGGACTGAAGCACTATGTGAAGATCGTGGCACAACCACCTGGGGGCGGGGTGTGTAGGGCGTGGGGGTGCAGACAGGGCAAGCACAGGCACAGGTTTGCTCTAGTATCTATTGCAATGCAAATGAAGAACTGATCCTGACTATTTGAAGAATCCTAGAGTGTTGTGTGACTGATTCAAAAGAAGGGGTGAATATGTTTGAAGGATTATATGGCTTATAATTTGTTTTTAGAAGGACTAGTTACTTCTCTGTAACTTGCTTGTCCTTTGGCCCTCATATCTCTTCTATATCTTGTTTGCTCTTATGATTCTCTTCAACATTTAATAAGTAGGCATTGCAACAAAAAAATAGATTACTTATTAGTTTCTGAAGTAGCAATAGCATTTTAAGCTTTTGAATGTGTAAGCCCATTAAAAAAACCACAACCTTTTATTTTGTTCCCTGTGATTTGTAAGCTTTAAACTGAAAACTAGAAGATTTGAATGAACATTGGAGCTAAGTATTGACATATCAAGGAAGAGTTATAGAAGGCCACTGATTAACTTATAGCTAAATAAAAGCTGAGCCAGCTGGACTGTCAACTGAAATGTTAATGTTGGTGTACCAAGAAGTGGTGACTCATGTCATCCTGGAATCTAAAGCCTTTCAAAGAAGCTAGGGGAATAATTTCCATCGGAAAATGCTGTAATGTACAAACAGCTCCACTAAAACTATGAAAGACACAACAGTGTCAGTCTTTTGAGATCATAAGAAGTCCTTACACATAAAGTTTCTGCTGAACAGTACATTGTGCTAGATGCTTTACCTCTGTGGCCAGTAGTACTGTATTAACTAGGGGAAGAAATTACAGTTATTCTGGTACCACACAAAAATATAAAAAAGATTAGCTGAGAGTAACTTTCGGTGGGCAGGTTTCTTAATGGAGACTGGTAGCCTACTTCAGTTGCCCCACTGCAAAGCTAGATAATGTGTGCATCCATCAGCTTTGGGCCAAGGATAAACAAACTTGTCATAATGCATATTTTAGATCTGTTACTAGCCTGTTAAGAACTTTTGATGGGACCTGCAGAGAGCCATTGAGGTTATTAGTATTGAATGGTCATAGTGATGGATTACCATGTAAGTAATATTTATACAGTTCTGGTTCAGGACAGTATTTATCTTGCAGACTGTTCAGACAATGAGTCATTAAAACATATTATATGCTGCTGTGAATAGTGTTGTGGAGGCCCAAAAGTGGTGTCCTTGACGTAAAAATGAAATTGGGCAAGTTCTTGGTCTGCTTATTCAGTAAGATGGTGCAATTGTAACCTCTGTATCAGAAAGTCCTAAATGGCTGATGGTCAGAAGCTGAATGTGTGCTGTGTGCTTCCTTTGGTTCTCTCTCTGCTCCTCCAGGCAGCTCATGATGGCCACTCTCTGTAATGGTCTGGGTTTGTGACCCTTTGACTTGATGTGGTACAGCCGGTTTCACCTCTACTGGACCACAGGTGTCTTGTACTAACCTCAACAGCTGAACCTACAAAGCTGTAATGGTACTGTGTGCATCTCATGTCAAGTCTAGGGAATTCCATTACTGGTGGAAATTTTATAATTGGAACTGTGCATAAAATATTGGGCCAAGTAAGTGACTACATATGCTGTTATCCTGACTTTGGACAATGGCTTGCTGCCCTGAGAGGTACAGGCTTGGCAGCAAGGACAGGAGGTCTGCTTGAGAAATCTCCTTTGAGGAAGTAGGATAGCATGTAATCATGTGCCTTATGACACTGTGCTGAAAATTGAGAGGGACTGAAGAGCAGGAGCAGGTAGCTGATTGGCAGCAAATAGCTAAGGCAGCGAGCAGAACCAAGAATAAATTTACTTCAGCTGAAATTGTCTGCATCTGTCTTGATAGAGCATTTCTATTTCTCCAGCAACAATTCTCCAGAATTCTGCTGGAACATGTGAAGTCAGACTATGCTGACAATAATTGTGTGCACGTCAAATTGTGGCTTTAAAAGCAAAAGCCCGAATTTGGACTTGGGCGGTGGAAATAAGGGAAGACTTTGTTATTTGTTGCAAGAAATCAGCAGGAAAATGGCAGTCTGTGAACAAAGCAACAGCAGTGTAGCACAAGGCTGCTGAAGCTGTAATCCAACTGACTCAGTGCCAATGGTGCATCAGGTTTGGGAGCTGAAATAGGGATTTTCCTGCAGATTTCATAAGCTGCCTATGACTCAGCCTAAAATCAGCATGTTAATCAAACAGCTGTTCTGCTTCGGTAAAGAACTGGTGCATAGTTTAAATCACTGTATTTCCTTTGGATTGTTTCTTCCCAAATGTAGAAGACCCCTGAGCAAGAAGTAGTAAAGTAGTAAAACTTTATTTTCAGTGGTTCTAGAAACACTTCCATTTATTGCTCCTCCTTTTGTTATCGTATTTTTTCATTGCAGCCTTTCAGCATCTTTTCTGTCCCTGTTGTTTGACCTGAACTTTCAAACCTGCTTTGAGGTTGCTTTCAATACTGAGAATTACTCTCAATACTGAGAATTGAATGTATTTCATGTAACTTCTGTCAGTCTGGTTTTATCAAAGCTTTCTACTCTTTAAACTAGAATACCTGGAAAAAATAGCTTCAAAATAAAACTAAGTGATAGTTCGGGCTCTAGGACCTCTTTTTTATTCTCTTTTTAAATAGTGCCCTGGAATTATGTAGAACAGTTGAATAGAGAGCTTTTCGTTAGCACCTCACTGGTTCTCAGTCCTTTCTCAAAGCCATGCATGGTTCTAAGGTCTCTTTCCCAAGCAATCTGCTTTGCTACTTTTTAATCTGAATAGGTCATTTCTGCAGTTCTTCTCAAAAGAGGTGTTATTACACCTTTCTGTGAATGAATACTTCAAATCTAATATAACTAAGTTGATATACCCTTTAAAGCAGCAATCCTACAACTATCAGTAGAATTCTAGCAAGTAGATATGGTTTTGGATGGAGGGGTTTTGTGCTGGTTAATTGTAGAATAGAAGACTAGATATTATCTAGCTAAGATATGGTAATGGTCTTTGAGACAACAGTGGCTGAATACCATTTAACTTTGCCGTAGCCACATTTTTACACGGCAAAGAAATACTGAATGCCTGTAATTGAATAGGATAAGGTGATTTAATTTTGTGGGCCTTTTGTATTGCAACCTTTATTTTTGTGCTCATCTTTCTTCCATCCAGCATATGAAGAGAGGGAATTTTAAGTTGTGCTTTTCTGAGCTGTAAAACTACAAAGGACTTCATTGACCTTTCTGCTTACTAGACCAAAACTGCCAAAACCACTCATAGTGAGGCCTGTGAGGGAAGAGGAGGATAGAAGCACAGCCTTGGGGCGGTGGGTATAAGATTGGGTGTGGGTGTAAGATTTCCAAGTTTCAGAAACACAAAGGTCAGGGGGCAACAAATGACCCACTCTGAGCTTTGAAGCTGCATTTGGATCTGGTCACAGGAGATGACCACAGTCATCTTGGGTCACTGGAGAGGCTGGAGAGTTGGGCGGGGAGAAATCTAATGAGGTTCTCTAAGGGCAAGTGTAGGGTCCTGCACCTGGGGAGGAAAATACCCCAAGTACCAGTTCAGGTTGGGGGCTGACCCACTAGAGCATCTCTGCTGAGAAGGACCTGGGAGTATTGGAGGAGGACAAGATGACCATGAAATGGCAGTGTGCCCTCGTGGCCAGGAAGACCAAAGGTAGCCTGGGGTGCATAGAGAACAGTGTGGTCAGTAGGTTGAGGGAGGTGATCCTTCCCTTCTACTCGGCCATAGTGAGGCCCCATCCAGAGTACTGCATCCAGTTCTGGGTTCCTCAGCACAGGAAAGATGAGGAGCTGCTGGAGAGAGTCCAGCGGAGGGCCACAAAGAAGATTAGGGGTCTGGAGCATCTCTTTCATGAGGAGAGACTGCAGGAGCTGGGCCTGTTTAGTCTACAGAAGAGAAGACTGAGAGGGGATCTCATTAACGCATATAAATATCTCAAAGCTGGGTGCCAAGAATGTGGTGCCAGGCTCATTTTAGTGGTGCCCAGCGACAGGATGAGAAGCAATGGCCATAAAACACAAGATGTTCCACTTCAATATGAGGAAGAGCTTTACACTGAGAGTGGCAGAGCACTGGAACAGGTTGCCCAGAGAGGTCATGGAGTTTCCCTCTCTGGACACATTCAAACCCCACCTGGATGTGTTCCTGTGTAACCTGCTCTAGGTGATCCGGCCTTGGCACGGGGTTTGGACTGGATAATCTCCAGAGGTCCCTTCCAACCCTAACAATTCCGTGATTCCGTGTGAGATGTGTCTTGCCAGGTAAACGCAATACAGAGAGGAAGCGAAGGGTTTGCAGGGGAAGGAGCTGAATTAACTTCTCAAGGCGTAAACCCAGCCCCGCGGAGCACGCGGCTCTCGGGTCCTCCCAGGTCACTTCCAACACGCGCTCGGTGCCAGGCAGACACCCGCACGTCCAGGAAAAAATCCCTCAGCCCTCGGCCGGGACAGGGCGGGGAAATCCCCGCGGGGCGGAGCGGGCGGGCGGAAGCGGCGTTGCGGGGGCGGAGCGGGCGGGCGGCGATGGCGGCGCGGGGCGGTGCCGGCCCGCGGGTGTGCCGGCACTGGTAGGCACGGAGGGTCGTCGTGCAGGTAAGAGAGGGAACGGAGAGAGTAGTAACACACACACCCCTTCCCGCGTGTGTGTATGTGTGGGTCGGGGTGAGGGATCGCCGAGAGGCTGAGGTGGCCGAGGTTGCCTGGTGAAACTGGTTCCGTGTCCTTCCAGTGTGCTGGAGTGTTGGGTTTGTAGCTGGGGGCGGGGACGCCGCCGGTGTTTTGTACTTTGGATATTGCCTGCAATTATCCATAAGGTATCTCGGTTATTCTCTTTGCAGAAGCCTTGTTGGCACTGGTGTAAAATCCAGCTTTGACTATAGGGTCTGACCGGAGTTACCCTCATGAAGGACATTTTCTGCGTGTCACAGTGGGACAGCATAATAGCTGGTTATTGGCCTCTATGGTTTCCTGTTTTTCTGTTGAAGAGGTTTTCATCTCTTTGCAGTGTGTGAGAAAAGGAAAGCATATGTATCTTTTCCATTTCTGAAAGTCCATTCAGGGAACCTCAACTTGCAGTGTTGGAGCTATGGTGTCACATGTGCTGGCAGTGGTTCCTCTGACAGGAGGGTACAGGAGAGCCTTGCAGTTGCATGCCTGTCTCCTGGTTTTGACAAACAGAGCCTTAGTGGCAGCTTTCCCTGATTACTGTGACCTTGTCAATAAAATACCAATAGACAAACAAAAAGCCCCTCATCACTTTGTCATGTTGCTGCCAGGTCTGTCAAAACCGATAAGCTAGTTCTGTGCCAGGATCCTCTCCCAGCAGGATCTAGATTGCTGTTGCACACCCAGGGAAGTTCAGAAAACAGCTTTTTGGGTTGTAGGTTTCATTTTTGTGTGGTCTGCTACTGGACTTTACAATGGTAAAGGCACAATTATTGTTCGCTTTGGTCTTGGTTTTCTCCTTTTAAAAATGAAAACAATGAAATTTGCCTGCACAGGCAAAAGTGAATTAATTGGTGGTAGTATCCCATGGGAAGATCAAAAGGCAGAATGTTATGCAGTGTTGGCACCTTATATTCCCTGAATTGTGTTCTATACTCTGGTCTTAAGTAGGTGAATTGATTCCCTTCTGGCCCAAATCTCCTACAAGGTAAATCAGATACTCCAAAATGGAGACACTCTATTGTTTAACCACTGCAGAAGATTAACCCCTGTGTTCTGTGGAACAGGTCATAGATCTTGAGGTTCTTTGTTCGGTGGTGGTTTTTTTTTTTATTTTTCTTTCTAATATTACTTTTCAAACAGTAATGATTCTAGAGCCCTCACCTTTGACTTTTTCCCTGTCTGCCACAGTTTGTATGCTACCTTGTTTCTCCAGAATATGCAAGAAATAATTACTTAAGAGTTTCAGCTGGGCCCTGAATTGTGGTCACTTTGTTAGAAGATTTGTAAAGAAGTTGCAGTGTAGCTGGATATACTCACAAGCTGTTGTTTTGTTTCTTATTAATGTTGTGCATTAAATTCAAGTTTTGCAAACTCCTGTAATTAGTTGTGGAGTTCAGGGATTGTATGTGTTGGAGGAGGAAATATAAACCACCCTGCTACGTCTTTGCCTAGAATCTCTTAACTTTATGTAAGATAAAGGTGGAAAAGATAAGGTTACCCCCTAAAACTTGTCTGCCATGGGAAATCTGGGGTTAGTACAGAAAGTGTAAAGGAAACATATATATTTCTTTGTCTTGGAGAAACTGCTTTTGTCCTGTGTATCTTTTCCCTGTCTGCAGGCAGGGGTCAGCTGCAAATGCAAAGCTATTGGGGCCCTGTTGAGGAGCACTGAGTTGTCAGTGTTCCCCTGGATAAGGATGATTTGTACATGGGATTCTGTCTCCATATACCTAATCTTAGGAAGCTGCTGATGACAGTGTGTACTGGTATGCACTGTCCCTCCTCATTAGAGTGGCACCTTATTTCTTTAAGCAAGCCTCTTATTTTCGTATTTCAAAACCCCAGAAAAATTTCTGGAAAGATGTTTGCATCATTTCTTGTGCTATTTAAAGTTATACCTTGGAGGATTTCACTTCATGTTTTGTCACTTTGTTTCTTTCTAATTAAAAGTTTTGGGTTTTTTCTAAGGGATCTCTCCTTTGGTGCTGCCTGACCAGTGAGTCCTTTAAATACGCTCCAGCAGTGGTCACACAGAACTGACATACTTAAACTGGAGGAGGGAAGATGACTTCCTTGGATGCAGCACAGAAGATGAGAAACCTGACCTTGGATACACCAGAGAAGACAATCAGTAACCCGGTAACTCCTCTGTCATGTCAACAGTGTCTCCCTTGGGAAATGGGACTTTGCTGTTTTATGTGGTGCTGTTTTGCACAGCGAGGAGTGTTGCTGAGAACTCTGCACCACGCAGGTATTTTAGGGAGAATGTCTCAGGTGACACTAGCTGGTGGTGGTTACAAACTGTGCTGTAAACAAATGGACACTTAATGCACAGGACTTCCAAAACAGGACAGACATTCTGTCAGCCTTGGAGGGTAGTCCTTTTTCGTACACAGCTTATGTAGGTGTGTGGCAGTTTTTGCAGAATGTGCTGGAGAGTGAAAATATGATAAGCAGTGTTTTCACTCCTAATTCTCTGTAAACATAGGTGGTGCCTGGCAGCTGTCATGAAATGTTTGTTTTGTGGTGCTTGTAACTTCAGTCTGAACAGTTAAACTTGGAATCTTTTTTCGTAGTTCACTTCTTAATTTACAAAATTCCTTTTTTGTAGGGAAGACTTGAGCTAACACGATTCAGCAATTGCAGAGAGTAGATTTGGCTGAATGTTGTTTGCCTAACTTAGAGTCTGGAGACTTTCTCTGAAAAGCTCTAACATTCTCGTGATCTGTGACAGCAGCCTGACAGTGGCTCACCTGAAGGGGTGAGCTGAAATTGTGGTTTTTGTTGTGTCTTAAAAAAGGTAGTTTCTTTGAATCCGCAGGAAATAGTATTTTTAATATTCTGTGCTAGAACAGTTTAAAAATATTAAAGTCTATAGAGTATCTGTGTGGAATGTATAGTAATACAGATCTACACAGGACTTCCTTATCTATTACAGCTTTGCACTGTCACACTCTTGTGCCCTCAGTGATTGTTCATTCCCTGTACATGCTCACTGTGTTTGCAAAGTGGATAGAGTTAGGGATGAAGGGGGAATAGGTTCAACCTCCCTCACAAGAACCCAGCAGGAAGAGAAATGAAAGCTGTAGGATTAACTAGAAGGAGGAAGGACTGAACTGCAAAAGGAAAAGGAGGATGAAAGTTGGTAGATGGAGATTTTGGTGGGAGAGGAGGCGTGAAGAGGAGGATTAGGAGGTATTTAGGACAAATGAGCAGTGTAAAAGAGTAAGAGTTCAGAAAATTCGGTGACTGCAAGGGAACTGATGAATATAATGGGTGAAAAGACTTAGCCGGAGAATCAAAGGGGTAAACTAGAGCTTATGGGTAAAGAGCCTAAGGTGAGAAAAGAATGAGTATTTGGGATTGAAATATGGGGGCAGAGTTGGAAAAGGTTGTGCTGATGACCTCAGGACAGCCTCCAGACAAGGCCATGAACAACCTGCTCTATCTGACCTTGCTTGGATGAAGGCATTGTGCTAGAGATACCAGAGGTGTTTTCCAATCTCAGCCCTTCTGTAGTAGGGCATGCTATGAAAATGCCATTGTTTCAGTGAATCATCCCATTAGCAGCAAAACTTAAGAGCTTTATTACAGGTTTGAGTTTGAGATGTATTTCTTCATCACTGTACTGTTCTCAGGCATCTAGAAAATTCTGCTTTCCTCTTTATCCCCTTTACTCCACCCAACTGGTAAGAAATGTTGACATAGCCATCTGATAGGGCAGCTGTCCAATACCCAGCAACCTGGATGAAAGCTGTGTTATCACAGTCCTTTCCTCTGTTTTATAAAAGATGCACATTTTAGAAAGAACCTGATCCTCAAGACCTCTCAAACTCAGTTGACATGAGCAGTTGGCTTTAGAGGTAATTTTTGGAGATCTGAGAGATGGGATGGTGGTAGGTCATGTCATGTCACAAGCATTATTCTTAATAAATGAGGAAAAATTAGTAGAAGAGTGTCTTGGGGCATAAGGAAATTACAGACACATTCTGTGATGACAAAGTCTCATTAAAATTGCAGTGTTGCACCCAGAAAATGCTGTATTATGGTCTTGCAGATTCCATGTCTGAGCTTCTGAAGAGTTGATGGGGCATCTAATTTTCTCCTAATTAAGTGCATCCTTTTGAATATAAAGAAGTGCTTTTGCCACAGTTCCTCTTCCAGAAGTAAATGACTTTGCTTCACTAGAGCAGTTAAGTCCCAGTATCCCTGGCCTGGGTCTGTGTGCTTCTCTGGCTCGTCTCTGTAGACTGAACCAGGAACTTACTACTCTACTGCATTACTCAAAGCTACTACCCCTCAGGAGCAGTGTGCTAAAGCTAAAACAGCCAAGATAAGTTTTTTTTATTATTATTGTTCTTATTTTTTTAATAAAAATGAGCTTCTTGTGTGCAGCTTGTGTATTAAGGAACCAAGCCAATGCCAGTAAGCATAGGGATTTCAGCCTATTTATTCTTTCACTTTTAATACTTAATTTCACATTTTGGTCCTTCTCTAGTGCACCTTCTTAAGCCAGTAAAAATGATGAGACTTAAAACAGCCTGATCATTTGTGAGCTTATGCTTGAGAAGCAAGTTTTGTTTTGGTTTGTTTTTTTTCTGATGTAGAAGATGACTGCAAATTAGGTGTTATGCAATGTGTGGGTAGTGGAGAAGGGAAGTGGAGAGTAGGCAGAAAAGGATGTGTATCAACTTATCTACTGGCAGAAATAATCAACACTGGATTTAGACAATTTTACTGTCGTTCCCCCTTTCTTCCTCACAGATTAACAAGAATATGTGTCAGCAAACACATATCCTTTTCATATCTTCCTGTTCCACATGATTTTATACATATATATATATATATTAAGTCTCAACTTGTCCTTTTATGATCCAGTATTCTATTCAGGAGTAGTATTTCCAGTGCGTTCATTGTTTTTGTTGTTAAATTACTGGAACTCTTGTTTATAATTGATGTTTCATTCCAAACATATCCTAAAATTTTATGCACTATTCCATAGATCATGGATTTCGTGGAAAAAAACCCCAAAACTAACCTTGGCAGAATTTTTTGTGTGTTAACTAAAGCAAATGCAACATTTGCTACCATTTACTTCCTTTTTCAATCTAAAGCACATGAGGTGAAATGCAGAGTTACAGCTTTGCTTTCAGATCAGTCTCCCAGGAACTTCCACAGTTTAATGTCAAGGAGCATCCCTTCCCTTCCTGAGATCTGATGATCACAGTGGGGCTTCTGTCAGCATGTCTGAACCTTGCCAGTGAGCTGTGCTGGGGTGTTTGGGACTTTTGTCATAACTGACGTGTCCCCTCATATGGTTTAACAGCGTACTGTAGATACCATAAAGTCCAAGACTCCTGAGCAGGGCTATTACAGTTCTTAGCTCATTAGGGTGAGGTATTTTGTTGTGTTTGTATAGTTTTTACTAAGAAGACACTCTGTAACATAGTATCTTCTTTTCCTATCCCTGTTTTCCAAAATGGAGCCAAGAATAAGCAAAAAGGCACCTGCTGTAGTGTCTGGGGTCAGAAGGGTTGTGGAAGTTGCCTCCTGGTACCAGCAAAGAGCAGATCATAGCCAACCCTTGGTAATGACCTAATTTTAAATTAATCTTCTTTATCCTCTACGAAAAGTGAGACAATAAAATATCACCACTCTTCATTTAAGAGCTAGGAATGGAGGATGGAAATTTTAATTTTATCTGGAATGCTTGCTTTTCATAGGAGAAAATATGCCAGGTTTTTCCTTCCTGTTGTGGTTTCTCTTAAATTAAAAGCTAGTTGTGTTTCTTTTAATGTGCTAGAGCACCACATAATTAAGTATTAGAATATTAACTTTTAAACTGTTGTGGGTTTTTTTGCCTCTATCACAAAATGTTATTGGAATATTTTTTCTTATTTTTTTTCTTCCTATTTCTAGGTCATTCCATATGTTGGGACAATACTTGGTGGCCTTGCTCCTGGAGAGCTGATTGTGATACGTGGGACTGTTCCTGATGATGCAGACAGGTACTGGCTATGGTGTCACATTTTGCAGTGTCACCATATGAACAAGAATGGAATAGATAAAATTTTTCCAGGGGTCCTACTTATGATGACACACAAAGGCTTGATCTAAATCCTTGTGATAGCATTGGATTAAATGCAAGCTTCAGTGGATAATGAAAGCTTTGGGATGAGAAGTGGAGAACTGGATTTTTGCTGATCCTCTCCTCTCTCTTTTTGCTTTGCCCGCTTTAGCAGGTTTTTTTCCCGGTCATAGCATATGTCTGCTTTTTTAAAGGGATTATCTGAGACTAACCAAATTGATAACTGAATGTGTTGTGTGTAGGGATTACCTTAAACTGAGATAAGGAGGTATGGTGTAGTGCATGGGCCCAGTATGAGTGTTCTGTTCCCTGACATTACCCCAAGTTCATTTGATATATTCTGCTGAAGATAATGGGAGGGAAAGTGGTGAACACTGTAAGTGAGGGGTTTACATGATATGAATGATAACCATTAGATAGATACTTAAATACTTTAATTCATTGCAATACATCTTGGGAGAACCTTTCACAAATGTGTAGGAGTTGGACAAATATATGTTTGGGTTTTCTTTTCCTTATCCGGTGACATTCATTGTGTCTGCTTGTTCTGAGGCTCCACACTAAAACTCAAATGTACCAAGCTTTTAGATGATTAGATTTCTTGACAGACTGAGTTGAAATGTGGTTTGTCTTATTTTTATGATTAGATTCCAGGTGGATTTACAGTGTGGCAGCAGCATAAAGCCTCGGGCTGATGTGGCATTTCATTTCAACCCCCGCTTCAAAAGGTCTGGCTGCATTGTTTGCAATACACTGGAGAGGGAAAAATGGGGCCGGGAGGAGATCACTTACGAGATGCCCTTTGAGAAAGGGAAGTCATTTGAGATTGTCATCATGATTTTAAAGGATAAATTCCAGGTGAGTCCGGGCTGATTCTTCATCTACAGCCAGTTGTCAGCCCAATAAAAGAGAGGTATTTTGTATAATTAAAATAAGTTTTGGAAGTCTTGGTGTCTGTGTTACCTAGGTATAGTCTAATTACAGAAAAGTTTAGAGCTTTTCTTTAAAGAGGTGCTAATTAAAACAGACCTTTAATTTTGTATTGCTTCCCTCTAAGTTGGATGAGTAGGCAAGTAACTTCCTGTCATGGCTGATGGCTAGTCCTTCCTTCCCTTCTCATGTGCAAAAGGCTAACCTTGGGATAAACCTGTTCTGTGACTAGTGTAGGACAGTCCTCTTAGAGGGAACATGTGAGGTGTATTTATCTTGCTCTGTTAAACTGCAATAGTAGATTCTGTTAGATTGGTAATACCACACTGGTAAATGATTAGGTGCTAGAAACAAAGGTGTGAAATGCAAATTTTAGTTTAGGCAAATAAATCTTCTTCATAGTGATGAAAAGAGAGACTGAATTGTGGATGAGCT
Source organism: Platyrinchus mystaceus (assembly GCA_035041135.1). NCBI lineage: Eukaryota > Metazoa > Chordata > Aves > Passeriformes > Tyrannidae > Platyrinchus > Platyrinchus mystaceus. The sequence goes on from JAWWLV010000121.1 coordinate 44,561,803, forward strand.
AAACTAGTCGATCTGATGTTTCTAGGACACTCCCCATTTCTGTACCAAACCAGTGTAAAAGAGAGATACATGCATACAATTTGATACATGGCTGGTATGTTTAACACAGTTTTTCTGGTTTTGTTTCCTGTCTCTTTAGGTGACTGTAAACAAGAAACACTTGCTGCTCTACAACCACAGAATTAGCCTTGAAAAAATAGATACTCTTGGAATATATGGCAAAGTGCAGATCAAAACCATAGATTTTGTTTCTAATGTAAGTTATAAAGATACCTGATTTGTTTGATTCCTTTTCTTTCTCTTGTTAAACTGCATAGTAGGATTTATGGTAAAAAGGAAGTGAAGAAAAGCAGCTACACAATCTAATGTTAGTAACAAGATTTTAGTTGCCCCACATTTCGACATGTGAGTCTTGTGAGGATTTCTTGTGAGGATTTTTCCCATTTTAGTCTAGTGGTTAGGGGCAGAAGGGTGACAAAGCTAGTAGGACAGATGGTGAATAAGAGTTGGACAATAAGAATTGATTGGATACTGAATCTAGGAGTGGATTAGACTTTTCAAGTGTTGCAGGGGCTCCAGAAGGTGTTCTTGAGTATTCTCAGCTGCCACCTCTGCTAGAGAAAGTACACCAACAGGGAGGAGTTGGACAACATTTTCCCCTGTGCAGAAGGAGAGATCCTTCTGTTCTGGAAGGGTGAGACTTTTAGAGCAGAAACTGAAGGTGATAAATTCCAGGGAGATAGAGAAGGTGGATGCCTTTTCCCTTTTCTGTCACTCACTAAGGCAGCCTACCTACTCCTGTATAGTTCTGGGTCTTTTCTGCTCCATCCTCACTACACTGTGGGCAAAGCTTAGGTCTCTTGCTGCCAAATATCAGGTCTAACTCAGGTCATCAGACTAATAATTGTGTTGGTAAAAGGTGAAGGACCTGAACATAATGAGGTCTAAGCTTTAGGTCTTACCCACTGATAATTTGCAAAGCCTGTGAACAGACTTTCATGGGCCCCATCACTTGGCCTTGGGCATGTTGCCAGAAATGTGTTCCTGCAGAGCTGTCTGAGTCCTGATCATGGAGGACTGACTCTGAGAAGAGCTTGGGACCAAGCAGGTGCTGTAGGTTGGTGTCCCAAGCATAAAACGATACACTTGGTTTAGTCCGTGGTTGCTGTATCCTTTGTGGAAGAAAACAATGGAGAAGGGCATTCGCTTCATTTTAGTCTTTGCTTTTAAGACACTTTCCTGAGGAGGAAGGTGGAGGCTTGTGTTGAAATAAACAAGCTGAAGGCACAATCTGCTAGGGCTAAGCAGGAGCTGTGTGTATGCTTGGCCGTGTTGCTCATCTGTCTTTCCCATGGGAAGGGACAGGGATGCAGGGAATTGCTTAGAATCCCAAGGACCCCCCTGAATGGACCTGCCGTGCTGGTGTTTCTACTCCAGTGAGGAAAACTTTGGGTACCCTCCGATGCCCAGGGCTTAACAGTGCTTTGACTGTTAAATAAAGATTCAAAATGTAATGAAGTGGTCTTCAGAAATCTCGATGTGGTTTCAACTGTTGCACTTCAGGACTTTTCTGTGGTTTGTAGAGGTTTGGCTGTCTTTTTCATTAACAGAGCCCTAGATTTCCATGTTAGCAGTTCACCCTTCAAAGCAGCACAGATCCTTACATGCTTCTAAACCAACTTTATGTTACAAGTTCTGTGATGTTAGCAGTGACACCTGAATATCTCTCTTTCTGCAGTCTTTACAAGGCTATCAGCCATCGTCTCTAGGAGTAACAAAGATAAACTCAGAAAATGTACGTATGTTTGTAAAAGGTTGAATGCATCCCCCTGTTGTCTGATTAGCTAGATAATGTTCTTTTTTTCTCTTGTAGGGGGTAATGCCAAGTGGTTCACAATTGGTAAGTGTCTCATGTATATTTGTGGCAAATGTGAAGAGTAAAAAAATCAAAAAAACAGTATCTCAGTTGTTCGTGAAAAAACATGCACAGAACAAGGGAATTGAGAGTCTACTGGGAGATGATTATCAGTGATGTTTTGTAGAGAGTAATCCTCTGCTACTAGTAAAAGTGAGGCTATTTGTCAAATCATTTAGAAAACCCAAAGGTTAAACAGCATCCACAACCATAAACAGAGAAATTAAAAGTGAGGTGCCTGAAGTTTTAAAGGACAAAATCACATTCAAAACTTTTTTTTTTTTCAAATAAGCGTACTTTGTTTTCTCTACCTTATGGAATACCTGCAAAGCATAAGTATTCTGCAGTCATACCATGTTAATGTGTCTGTCCTGGAAACCTGTCTGGTACATCTTCCTCTTGCTGGCAGATCCGTGCCAGCCCTGTGTACACTTCAGGTAGCTGGATGCAGGCATTGAACTTTAGGGTTGGAACTTGCACCCAGCTAACGTGGAGCCTACACAGAGTGAGCCCTCATCTTTTTGCGAGAAGCTGTACAGGTGGACTGTATCCAGACTGGAGTAAGGACCACGCTCAGACTGAAAAGGGGTTGGAAGCCAGGAATATATACAAATCGAATTGGTGGAGAAGGTGAAGTTGCAGTGAGTGCCATGATTTTAGATGCTTTGCCACTTGACAGCCTGCCTTTTTCAGTCTTCTTTCAAATGCAGATGCAAGTGGTGCACTCCAACAAAAAACATAAAGGGGAAGTACTTCTCCATTTGCTCCTTTTCCCTGATAAAAATAACTTCTAACACAATATAAAAATAAGATGAATAAAATACTTGCACTATCTATGAACTGATGCAGGAGAACAGAATACTCAGTGTCCCTACTTCTGGTACTTGTGCAACTGTGGGACAACAACACACCTAGCATGAGTCTTAACCCTTCAAAGCAAACCTGACTCTTTAAAAGAGAGGAGAGGTCAGGATGGATGTATCTATATAATTATGTGTTTTGAATTTAAATTATTGCAGGGAGTTTCATGCTTGCATTTTTCTTGTTTTGTTTTTGCATTCTTCCTCTTCTTCCACCATTAGCGGTGGCAGAAGTAGTTGTAAATAATGCTAATTTTGAACCCAAGGTGGTTGTCAAGAATAAAAAGCCAACACACTGATACACTTATCTCAGTGTTAAGTTTTCCACTGTGGTGTTAGTATCCCAGAACATGTTGATAGGAATAACTTTAGCTGTAGGTGCAGATTCGCAATTGTAGGGCAAATTTCCTCCTGCCGTAGTAAAGCTCAGCTTGTGTATTGGAAAAAGTAAGTCACAGTCAAAACTTTTACTGGTGATGTACTTCCAGGGTGTTCCTTACGTTGGGAAACTTGACACTGCACTTCATCCAGGATGCACAATTGCCATTAAAGGAGAAGTACATAAAAACCCAAAGAGGTACGTGTTACAGATTTTTTTTCTGCTATTTAACTGAAGTACTCTTGAGCCTGAGTAGGCTTTTCCATTGCCTCTCTATATCCTTATTGACTTGCAACTTTGCATCTGGAATCATCTGATACTACAGTGCAGTTTTCTCAGGAACCTGCAGCACACTGCTTTAGAGAGGACTTAAAGAGCAGCTCCACTGTGAAAAGTGAAGGTAAAACCTGAGTGACTTACCTGCTAAATCTGCATCATTCACATGTTTGGTTATCTGTTCGGGGCTTTCCATTTTGCAAGATGTGTGAGCAAATGTACTGCACAGCGACAGCTTCTATTCTAAAGGGATCCAAGAGTTGGGAAACTGGCAGAAATATGTAGAAAATGAGTGAGTTAGAAGAGTTGCTGGTGTGCTCTAATGCTCCATGTTACAACGTTTCCCTGAATACCTCTCTGACAACCTCCTCGGTATAAGCATGAAGGTACTAACTGACAAGAACTGAGTGATGAACTGAGTGATTAGAGGGATGGAACTCCTCTCCTTTGAGAAAAGGCTAAGAGAATTGGGGTTGTTCAGCCTGGAAAAAAGAATGCTTGAGGGAGACCTAATTGCACCTTTCTGGTACCTGAAGGGAGCGTACAAGAAAGATGGAGAGAGACTATTTATAAGGGCATGTAGTGACAGGACCAGGGAAAACGACTTCCAATTGAAAGAGAGTAGGTTTCTATAAGATATTGGAAAGAAATTTGCTACTGTGAGGGTGGTGAGGCACTGGAACAGGTTGCCCAGGGAAGTTGTGACTGTCCCATCCTTGGCAGTGTTCAAGGCCATGTTGGATGGGGCTTGGAGCAATCTGGTCTGGTGGAAGGTGTCCGTTCCCACAGCAGGGACATTGAAACTAGATGATCTGTAAGATCCCTTCCAGTCCAGGCTATTCTGTGATTTTATGAAAGCTGTTAGAGGAGTATGAGCTATAAGTTTGATAGCAAGTTAGGAACAACGGTTTGCCAAGAAGGCATTTTCCCAACATGAAATAAAGGTGGGAGAGGAGGGGAGCGCAACACAGTCAAAATGTAGCTGAGGAAATGTCTGTGCTTCAGCATGCTTTTTATTTAAAGAGTGGTTTGGTTCTGCAGAAACATAAATGCCTAAAAATGATGCAGTTAGTGCCAATGATGAGAAGCATGCTTTTCACACTGTGTGTGTGCATTGCACTCCTACTTTCTCAGGGCATGTTTCTTCCCTGCAGTTGAACAGCATTCAAGGTTCATATTCATACTGGAACCCAAGTCTAGAAATCTCATCAACAAAGTTTGGATGAACTTCAGATTGAACAGGATAAATAATAATTGGAGAGTAGCATTTATTCCTTCTTTTGGCTTGAAAAATTTATTAGCACATTTCAAGTGCTGAATGTGCTGCTTATAAGCATGAAGAGGCTTTTGGCTGTTAGTTAAAGCATTACAGGTTGTCTGCTCTTTGGGTTTGAGCTTTTAAATATATCTATTTATATAGAGTTTATAAGTTATTTCACGACTTCCGCTCATTTCACACAGTTCTAGGTGTTCCTTTTTCTTGGTGAAAAAGAACTTCACAGCTTGGAAGTATTGCAGTATTTCTTATCTGGACTGAGTAATTCTCAAAAGAGGGCAATAATCTGACAGCTGGAGCTAATTTGGGGAGAGGGGGTAATATTTGTTCTTCAAGTGCAGTAAGGTCTTTGCCGCAGGTTGAAGCATTTGTTTGAATTTGGATGACTCTTCCCTCTTATCACTCTCCTCCAGAGCTCCACTTTAGGAACCTTGTTTTGTGGACATATCTGAGACTGTGGAGTGTTCATTTAGCCTGGGCAGAGCTATGTTGCCTACAGAATACTATTTTGTATGCATGGTGTCCCACCAGCCTTGAATGTATGGAGAGAACCCTCAGAACTTCTCCTTAGAGTCTAACCAGTTTGTTGGCAGAAAGAATAGTGTCTTCAGGTAAAACAAAGCCTTTCCCTCTCCATTGCGTGAGTGAAAGAGAAGGGGGAGCAGGCAGCACAGTGTGTTCTGTGAGAATGCTGCTTCCTGCTGAGACATGAGCAGAGAGCTGCAAGTGTGAAGCAGATCTAGCCAGGTCACACCCTACATTTGCTACCTCCAGCAAAGGTTTCTGTGCAAAGGAGACAAATGCATGTTAGTAGCCTGCTTGGTTCTTCAGGTGAATCGTTGCACTGGCTCGCAAACAGTTCTGAGTATTGGCTAAGGACTTGGTAAATGGCATGGACTACTGCACCATGTTTATAAACCCTTCTAAAAATATATTCCAGCTTTGCGATAAATCTGAGACCAAGTGACTCAAAGGACATTGCATTACATCTGAATCCCCGAGTGAAAAATAAAGTTTTTGTAAGAAACTCCTACCTTCATGACAGCTGGGGAGAAGAGGAAAAGGAAGTTGCTAACTTCCCCTTCAGTCCAGGGATGTACTTTGAGGTAAGATTAACTGAAACGTAGCATGAAACAAGAAATTCTGCCAAAAGGATTAACATACAGATTTAAATAAAACTGCTATTCCTGCATTTCAATGTCTTGAGAAGATTTAGGATTAAATGACACCATAGAAAGCAGAGCTTTGACTTGGTTTTAAATAGAAGCCAGAATTCGTCCTGTGCTCAGAATGAATTTTGATTGAATTGAGTTGGACTTGGTAATCCTTATGGGTCCCTTGCAATTTAAGTTATTCTATGATTCTGTGAATTTTATTGATGTTCCACTTTTATTTTTAATAGTTGCTTTTGCATGAAACATTCTCTGTAACAGAAGCAGGTCTTGCCCAAGTCTGGGCTAGGTCATCAGGTTGTTTTTCATGTCTTATCTGAACTTAAAACTTAACTGTTTCTCTTCTTGCTTTTCAGCTGATTATTTTCTGTGATGCCTACCAGTTCAAAGTTGCTATTAATGGTGTTCACACTCTGGAGTACAAGCATCGTTTTAAACAACTGGAAAAGATCAACGTAGTGGAAGTCATAGGAGATGTTCACTTGTTAGATGTGAGGAGCTGGTAGTTCTTCTCAATCAGTACTAAAAGAATTAAGCCTCTAGTAATGACAGTGCCTCCTTGACAAGTACAAACAGGTGCTGACTCATGCTGAGCCTGCCTTTAATCTGTCTAGGCTTCTGCATCTGCCTGAGTTAGGCAAGTACCGGAATTGCTAACTGCAAGATTAAATCCTCTTCCAGTTTACAGTTTCCTGGCAAGCTAAGTAAGTGTTTGCTCAGATAAATCTCCTGTATTACTGAACCTAGCAATATGAAAATGCTGCAACCTACTGTGTCTAACAATTGCACTTGGTACGTTTAAGTTAAACTACTATTCATCATTCCTCAATAGCATACATTCAATATTATAATGTAGAAGTGAGACTGGAGTAGGATCCAAAGATACAGTAATCCACCTCAAAAGGGATGTTCATAATTTATTTAAAATAGAACTATGAAATATACTTTCCTACTTCTTAATTTATATTAGCAATTATAACCTTTTTGCTGAGGCTGGGTTAAGCAAACCGTTGACCCTTTAGTTCTAGCAAAAGGGAAGGAGGAGTTTGATCCTAATTCCTAGCCTGCTGCTGCAGCAGTACCTTCTCTGACACTCATGGTTATGTCACTTCCTGCTTCTAAGGGGCCTAACATTTCTACCTTTTAGATTTCCAAAGTGAAACAAAGGAAAATGAGTTAGCTGGTTCTAATTTCATGAACTTTTGAAAGCTTATTTGATCTGAAGCGGCTCCTAACTGAGTTAAGATTGTTTAGGGCCTGAAGAAGATGTTTGTGGGTTTCATTTTTAAAAAAATGTGTGAATCCAGGTACTCGAGGTAGGGCTTCAGCTGAGAGGGCAATTGAGTGACTACTCATCAGTGGACTAGAGAATGAATCCTTTTTCAGTCTTGTACTATCTGTGTGAAACAATGTCCCCATTCAGTTTTCTATACCAATATCAGTCTTAATTTTTAAATTATTTTTAAAAATAAGTAGCTACTGACTGTCAATACATGCCTGAAGGATGTTCCTATTTATCTTAAGAGCTGCCAGAAGTGAAGCAATTTCAAGAATAAGATGTACACTAAAAGACTTAATTACCAGATTTAATGTATAAAAAGCATAAATAAAAACATCTGTGAACTCTGCTTTTCTCCAAGTGTAGCTAAGTAGTTATGATCCCTTTTTGGTTATATCTTGTCTTGTTTTGCTTATTGTACTACCAGTATCTCTGAGTTGGCATATGACCCTGACTGGAAAACCATTTCCACTTAAGGAATTAGTGATCCACAGACCAGTTAACCTGAGCAGGCACAGGGCTGGGCTTGGCTGTGCTGGTGTGGCCTTCAGGACAGTGGTGTGCTGTACGTCCCCCCGGGCTGCAGGGTCAGCTTAGCTGGCTGATTTTAACAGAGGAGCTGGTAGGCAGCTCCTAATGGCAGTGACACACCTTGCCATCCTATAAGAGTTCAGCGGGAAGTTCTTGTGCGACCGTCCTTTTTGTTTGACAGCAGACACAATTAAGAGTTGTTTTATGAAAATCCTGTAAGAGCTTGAATGGGATAACCTATCCATGTATGGGAGCTGCTCCCAGGACAGAGACCTGTTCCCAGCACCCAATGGGATGTAAGATCATCTCTTTACAGACTAAGTTCTAACCAGTTGCATTTTCAACCATACTTTACAGAGTCTGAGTGCCTTTCTTACTACCGGTGTAATGAACTAGTACCTCCTGGTGCAGGTTGTGAGGTTTTTGGTAAATTCATTACCATAGCAAGCAATTTATTCTTGAACTTTAACTAAGCAGTAGCGGTCTTCAAAGACTGAAAAACAGATTTAGTTCCTGTATGAATCAGTTTCTTGGAAACTTCCTTTTCAGTATCTTCAGCAGGGCTAGTTTTTACTTCCATATAAATGACAGAAAGAGCAGATTTTCAGGATTATAGTGCATGGGTCCAGTGAGTACCATGCTTGGAGCATGACAGTTCCTCCACTGGGACAGTAGTAACTGTATGCCCCCAGCAGAGTGGAGTTCAGCGAGTCTCACGTTTTCACTCTGTTCCCAGCTATCAGAATTTGCTTAGAGCCTGCTCCAGCTTCCCACTTTTAAGAAAAGAGCAGTTGAGAAAAAGTCTTAAGTCCTCAGTCCACTCAGAAATGATAAAGCCATATTCTTAAAATATTTTATTAAAAAGTTAAAATCTTGGCTCTGATAAAAATTGTTATGACAGTTTGCCCGTAACACTTGAATGTGTGAAGCTAACGCAATTCAGACAAAATTTGAAAACAAAGGGCATAAACTTAGAAGTAGCTTTGGAGTGGTTCTCCCAAAATTACTTCCAGTTGTTGAATTGTCTTCTGACACTGCTGCTCAACTTCTTCACATTCATCTAGAAAAAAAAAAGGCAGGAATTAAGTAGAACAACAATTACAAAGCTACCCTAGGAAGGCTTCGCCACTCATCAAAGCTAGAACCATCTTCAAACATCAGGTATGAAATAATTTTTCAGAAATATTTTGTCACTGAATTAAGCAAATTATTTCTACTGTAACACTGATCTAAAACATACAACTGGGGTGATGTGCACAGGCGACAACGCTGAAGAAACGGCTGTAATTTAACTGAACTTTATGACTGTATTGGATACAATCCATTTGAGTTTGCATCTTGCAGAGTTTAAGCCACTATACCAATTAGAAAGATTTATAGCAGTTACAGCAATCAGCCTGCCTGAACCTTTGAAATAGGTCACCCTTCACTAATGCCAGTTTAGAACATTACCTTCCATAAGCTCAGCTAAGAATGGAATAGATTCTGGTAGCAGGACGAGGTAGTTCTCCTTCAGTTTTTGTGCAACTTCTATCAAAGCAAGCAGGGAAGCAAATCGGACCTAAAGCAAAACAATAATCCATGTAAGGAAACAAACATTTCACTACAGTTCCCTGTTCCCCCCCCCCCCGCCTTCTTTCCATTATAAGGTTGTAATCTCACTTCCATTACCAAAGGAAACTAGTTTTAAGCTAATTTAAATATTAACATCTGGGTTAAGATAATGCCAAATGAAAAACAGGCTGCAAGAAGCAGATATGTTGCTGAAAGTTATTTGATGTAATTGTCTTCAACCTTCTGGTACAGTTCCACTTCCGCTGGCATCAGGGCTTAGCTCAGCACTAAGAAAAACCAAGTAACTTTCCCTGAATATGTATAACCTGTCAAATAGGAGACAAAACTCTATTATATGATAAACAGGTCTAAAAGCTGATAAATAACTGTCTTCCAGTTCCCCCTCTAAAGTGCCCCTGTCTTTATACACAAATAGATTAGCTCTTATTCCAACAGCTACCCAATCTTTAAAAAACTCAAACCACACACTATGAAAGATGTGAAATATTGACTGCTTACAGTAAGAGCAGAAGAGCATGCTGTACTTGGGAGTACCATAGTACAGCACCAGTATTTGCATTTAGGCTGGTATTTTAGTAATGACTTAATTCACTTCTGGTTTTGGGGGCCCTGTTCCCATTTTCTAACACAACAAAGAAAACCAGTTCAGAGTCTGATAGGTCCCAACCTTAGGAGAATTGTGCCTCGTTTTCAGCAGGATTTGGTAGTTCAGTGGTTTCCAAAGAGAATCATCTGCCATTGCCACTGAAAACTGAGCTATGCAGGGTATCAGGTGTTCTGTCACTCTTTCCTGGAACTTCTCATCTCCTCCAAGCACATTTTCTAGCTGTGGAAGTAAAACAGATCCAGGCTCAGATAAACCCAGCCAAAAGGCACTTCTAGCTTTGGCTTTCAGGTACTGAAGCATTAAGTCAAAGAGCACCAGTGTTAGTGCACTGGTCTGCAAGAGCTCAACAACATTCATGAATCTTACAGAATGAAGACATTTATAGAGAGGGTAAAAAAGTAATCAGTAATTTAGAGCCTTAGGCAAAGCAGTTAATACTGTCTGCAGCCCAAAGGCAGTGAACTAATTCCCCCCTTTTTGTTAACTGGACACCTGATATTTTTAACTATCAGACGGAGGAAAAAACCAAACAGTTATGAATTGTTTTAAGAATTTGTCAATACCTGATCAACCAGAGGCTGCATCAAGGTTTCTGTTCTTTCCTTACTCAGGAACTTCTGGGTGTCAAACAGGAAGAGCTTGTGCATACAGTCCAAGGTAAACTGCAACAGTAGACAGCTCTTTTCTATGTTATTGTCAGAGTCAAAGAAAGCTTCATCTACACACCAATCAAGGAGAAGAAAAAAAAACCATCAACAAAATGAAAACACAAAACTTCCCCACAATATAGAAACACTGCTAGTTTGTGAGTGTAGCTAATGGATGTACTACATAGTAATTGTACTCATTGCTCAGAACAATAAAGGGGATGCAATACGTTATCTGTCTTTTAGCTACTATCCCAGCAGGTCTGCCACTGCCCTTCACAGACTGATGGGGATAAAAGAGAATAACCAGAGACTACAGAAAGAGTGTTTGGATATGTGGATACGAAGAATTTCTTCAGATCACTAAAACTGGAATGGGCAAATAGTTTCCCATACGGAATAGTAAGAACTATTTTTGCCCAGAAAGCAGAGCCATCTGAATACACTAAGTAGCATATAACAGAAGTCAATGAATGAAAAATTAAAAACCCAAATAGAAACAAGTCTCCCTCTTTCCACACAATTTCATACTCAGGGAACTCACTGGGACTGACACTGAAAATTTTTATGTGGTCTCAACTTTGTAATGGCAGCCTAAAATGCATGGCTTAAAAATGTCCTTTGGTTCCACCAGAGAAAGATGTTCTCACCATAGAAAGAAAGAAGAGAGAAATGAGAGGTGTGTGCTGTGAAGTAAATCCCGTAAGACTAAACTTTTTCAGCAATTGTAATTACTTTCTCAGCAATTAAGACTAGGCCTGTCAATGTCTCTCTGTAGCCAGTAACAGAGAACTTACCAGTTTTAGAAATGTTGACCTGGTTCAGTGTCTCAGCAAATGGCTTCACTAAATGACCAGCAAACAGCGTGAAGAGACCCTTGAGCTTGTCTGCAATGCAATCGGCTATTCGGTGGAATGTCAGCAGCCTGTCTTTTAGGGTAGACTCTGTTTTGGACCAATCGAAGAGCTGAAGGTGAAAGGCAGATTAGCTCTTTCCTGTGTCTGTGCACTGGAAAATACAAATATGCTAATGCAGGTGAATTACATTTAGACTTCTTACCTTGAAAAAGAGGGGCCTGAAAGAGGCCTCGGAAAGTTTCATAACCATACTTATTAGACAATCAATAATGTAAGCTTCTGTCTTACCAACTTCCTCTAAATCATCCTAGAAAAATCAGAAAACAATTTTAAGTATGAAATGTAAGAATTTCATCTTTCAAAGCACGTTTTAATTTTGTCCGTTTCAGACTAAATACCTAACTATCATGTTTTCTACCGCAAGAACAGTTCTGGAACAGAATATTTGATACCTAGAATTTCAGAGCACATTTGCAAAGGAATCTACTAATATTTTTTTAAACAACAGAGAGAATTAGCATGTAGAGGCGTAGCTGCTGCTGCTGCTCATCCCCACAACCAAGCTACCTGGGCATGGTCTGTTCGGAAGTCCAGGACTTTTATGAAAAACGCTGTAAGTTCAGGCTGATGGGAGATCAGGTGCTCCTTCTCCATACCAACAATGTGCTCCCTCAAAATGTTCATAAGGGGACCCAGGCAGTTCTGCCAAAACAAAAGCACAGCAATGAAAAGGCAACTGTGATATTGCCAGTAACTGAGAACCATAACTAGGGAACTGGATTTTTGAACTTAGCGCATTTACTCATTAAAATACTGTCAATAAAGCAGATAAACCTTTTCCTGTATTTTGGGGGTCTTAAGTTAGTAGGATTCCTGAAAAGAGTTTGATCTCCCCTCTCCAATAATGGAAATAATTCTGACTCAACTCATGTTCCCAGAATATAAATAAAGGCCTTTATGAGTGGTATGATGTCATCTAACATGCTAACAACATTAAACTGGTGGATTTCTCCCAGGTCTACCTTTCCCAAATCAGCATTGCAGTACAAAACAAAAGAGAGACAATATAAAGACTGTGCTAGGTTTGGCTGGGATGGAGTTCATTTTCTCCACAGCAGCTGTGCTATGAAGAATGGTGCTGTGTTTTAGATCTGTGACCAAAACAACGCTGATTACACAGCGGTGCTTTAGCTATTGCTGAACAGTGCTTGCACAGTGTTAAGCCTTTCCCTTGTTTCTCACTCTGCTGCCCCAGGGAGCAGGCTGATGGTGGGCAAGACGCTGGGAGGGGACACAGCCAAGACAGCTGAACCAAATTTTGCACTGCTTGTTTCCCCCCCCCCCCCTTTTTTTTTTCTTCTTTATCACAACGCAAAAGGATGAAAAAAAATCCTTACCTTGCGGGTATGTGCCACTTCACTGTAACACTTGGTAACTGCAGGCAGGAATATTCGGGGAGCAAGCCTTGTAGCTAGGATAGTTTTCAGTGATGCTACACGTAAGCTTATTTGGGAAGAAGGACCAAACTCGGCCACAATCTTTTCCAAGCGGACAACCTATCAGGAATTGCAACAAAAGTTAGGCCCACTTGAAGCAACTAAAGAACTTATTTTACGGGAGTTGTCTGTTGTAAATATCAGATGGGAATTTTGCTGTTTGCACCACTTGGAGCACCTTACATTAAGTTGTCTGTGTACAGAGCTTTGCTGTCTTCAGAAGACAAACACTGGAAAAACATGTATGTCAGCGTCAGAGGGTCAGAATTACTTTAACAAGAGCTGTTAGATACATATTTGAGAAGACTGTGGATATTACAGAATGATCTTTTGGGATTCATCTCCCTTTTCAAAGAGGCAAACTACAACCCATCAGAGGGAAGAGTAGGAGATGCTCTTATATTCTGTATCTGAGTTATCTGCATAAGAAAATGAGTAGAAGACTAGTATTTACTATCTTTCACATAATTGAAACACACTCCTACCACAGTTTCAGAGAGATAAAAAGTAATCTCTATAGCTTCTTCTGGGATCTGGACAGATCTGTCCCCCCTTTACATATCTGTAGGAGTCACACAGCTCACCTGCAACAAGCAATCCAGAAGGTAAGGACTAAGGAAGTGTGGTAGTGTTTCTGCAACCTTAAGCAGAGCAGTGACAGCACTCAGCAAGTAAATCTCATTGGAGACAAGCTCCTTCTTACTTTTTAAAGTCTTCAACAGTGCCGGCATCAGCCTGTGAATATCCAAGCATAAACAGAGAAGGGTGAAATAACTGACCATTTGGAAGTACGTTTCCAATCAAATAAATCCATCCATTAGGCCTGCAGGGACAATTCTCACATAATTTTTACATGTGTATTTGAGAAAACTCAAGTGTATTCTGGGCTTTTCTGCTGTATTTCTTTTTTTTTTAAGCTAATGAAGGACACTAGGTTTAGAAACACAGAATCATAGAATGATTTGGGTCAGAGGGGATCTTAAAGGATCATCTAGTTCAACCTCCCTGCCATAGACAGGGACACCTTTCACAAGATCAGGTTGCTCAAAGTCCTGCCTTTGAAGATTTAATGACAATAATAAACTTGTATTTGTAAAGAGATAAAACAGTCTTACAAGTAACAAGCTAGATGCTTGAATTCTTCTTGAATAGGGAGAATAAAATGTAGTGTGCAGGGTTTCCAACTGTACTCATTTTCATGTTTTTAAAAGCAATCTGTTCTACAGTAAAAATACAGAATATGGTCTGACTTTTCTAAAGCCATAAAAATTACCTCTGTGGTCACAGTAGCAGAATCCATAAGGAACTCTACTGTAGATTATTAAAGTCTTGCAATTACCCCACTAGCTTCTCAGTTCTATGACCAGGAAGCACCTTGAAGCACTACAAATACTTTTATTCTTATCTACACAAAACACACGTGGACAGACTGCCACCTGGCCTTCATCAGCATTCCTTTAGTAATGCATTTTAGTGTACCTAATTCCTGCTGCAATTGGTTCTGTTAAAAAGAACCCAAATGTACCTTGGAAGCTGAGGTATTGCTTGGGCTTTCAGTGTACAGGTGACCTCAGCTATACAGAGCAAAGCACTTCCCATCACATTTTTCTCCTCCTTCTCTGAAGAAATAAGATCAACGGCAGTTTTCAGAACAGGTACAAATGGTGCTGGATTTTCTGTGCCAAAACCTTTGCAAAGTAGTTTGAGACTGAACAAAGCAGTCTGCCTGTTGATGGCTTGCTCCTCCTCTTCCTCCTTTCTTTTACATTTCACAATAGCAATGAGCTCAGGAACTAGCTCTAAGAGCTGCAGGACCTGAGAGGACAAGAGCACACATGCATTAGACATACAGTTAGAAACTCAGGACCTGCAAGGTAACTGTCGGCAGGAATCTTACTTCTCACTACTCAAGAGCTGCCTACCAGGCTTGGCACTGGTACTTGACAGCTTTACACAGAGCCAAGTATTTCTAAATCAGTCTCTGGGTACTTTTGCTAAAGGAACTGGGTTTAATCCCTTTGCCTCACCTGGCTCTTCTGCCACTTCGTGCGCTGCTGCACCTTATTGTTCAGAAGGTCCATCGCTTTGCGTCTCACAGATGGCAGCTGATTCGTCATTAGTCCCCCAATCACAGGGATGAAGGTTTCTGTTGGCAATAAGGCATTGACCTACAAGAAAACACAAACAGAACAATATAATAAAAGCCCTTCCATGCACTGAGACATGGTAGCCTCCAAATACGACAGGCAAAATCTCTTCAACTTCCTTCATGGGTTTCAGGATCAAAGAAGAGAGGACGGGCTGTGTTCGAGGCAAGCAAAGCAACAAAGCAGGTTCCAAGTCAGTCTGTGCTCACTGGCTGCTAATCAGTTATGAGATGCTAGCTCCGAGATTTCCTCAGCAATTGCTTTTGTCTACAGTGCTGAGCTATCCCCCCTTACCCTTGAACAGTTCTGCTAGTGCCCTCTGCATGTACGTCATGGAGACTGGAATACGCTTCACAGGTAAAAAAAAATTCAAGCTGTAAAAACACGTATGCTCCAAAGCATGCAACGAGAGAGCCAGTCCAATTCTACAAATACACTTCTAATCAGAAAAATACCAGAGAGAAAAGCAGAGGGATGTGCATTTCTTCATGGAATTTAAAACGGTTCCATCAGCATTAGTTTATTAATTTTATGAGTTAACAGTGAGAAATGCTGCCAAAAGCCATTCTTCTCCACCAGACAGATAGTGAAATCACTGCTTACAACCAGTAGAATACTAATGAAAGGAAATAAGCATTCCTGATTTTTTTTCCTGTTTTTCCTAAGAAGCTGTTAGCTGTAGTTAATTGTTAGGTGAGTTTAAACTCGTCATGCACCAGGTTGCAGAATCCAACATGAAATCCTACAAAGTTTATAATTATACTAATAAGCAAAAGCAAAAATGTGCCACTGCTGACATGAGGGCTAATGAGACATACTTTGTCCAGCATATCATAGCACTTGCTAAGCAGAACCCTCCAAAATTTGGCTGTTGGCTTGTCCACGTTTCCTTCCACTGAAGATGCCACAGTATTTATATAGTGAAGAACTTCTTCTAATAGCCTAGACAGAAAGGAAGTTTATTATAATAAGTAACAAGGAGACTAAAGAAGACCACTTTTATTACCATAAAGCATAAAATTTCACAGGACAACAAAAATAAAAGGAAATGGAACAGCTAATGGAGAGACTAGCAGATCATGTCAACTATGTCCTTCCAGTCGTCTACCTGCTGCCCCCAAAATGAGCACCTACACACAACAATAGTTCTGCTTAAGAACTCACTTTTAAAAAAAAAAAACCAGTCTGGGAAGATACAGCTGTTTAAAGATCAGCATTCTAGAAACACAGCATTTAAAACAAATCCTACACCCTTTTTCTCCTAGAACAAATTTAAAAGGCCGCTGGAAAAGAATCCCTCAGTTTTGTATCATTGGCTACACAATGGCTACAAGTGTGATCTGTGATCACTAGTCTTTTTCTTACACCAGTATAGGGGCAAAGATTTTTTTTTTCCCTACTAATGAAGCAATACATTTTGCTAAAAATCTGGAATTCTTTTAGCAACTCAATCACAAATAGCATGACAGTTATTGCCAAGTATGTAAATAAGCACTATCAAAAATACAGAAAGAGTAGATACTGGGTACAGAAATCTTTCAGAAATAAAACACCCCATATTCTATTGAGAGAAAACCACAAGCCAAAACAAAACCCAAGTAACTTGCACATAATAAATACTGCTTGTTGCAGAGGACATGAAGGAAAGTAGCCTTGGGGAAAAAGATATTCTAATGAGACTACACTTAAAAAATATTCCCCGGTTGCAGTAAAAGCTAGAAATGTGAGGAGTGGAGCAGATTTAAACATACCTCTGTTCCAACTCCTGCAGCTCTTCTGTTTCTTCACACTCAACTATCTAGTTTAAAAAGCAGGAATGAAAATGTTAAATGTGAAACTTACTTCCCCTCATGAAGCTAATATTCCAGAATACACAAATTTGTTTGTTTTGAATTAAATGCCCTCTAACATGGTAATTATGAGTCCCCACATTTGTACTTGAGCCATCATTCTAGAAGAAAATTTGAGAACCTTGGGCCGTCCCAGTAACAAATACATTTCATGCCAGTGGATGAAGTGCAGCTGAAAAACTGGGATTACAGCCAGCTAGAGTCAGAGCCTAAAATTTGTAATGTTTTGTCTTTTCAGTTACTAGCACGAATCATGAATCCTACAGCAAACTTGGAATCATACAGGCTGTGAGTGAAATCCCAGACTCCATAAAGCCAGTGGAAATCCACTGGGACCAGAATTTCACTTGGTTACCTATTCATCGATCACACAAATGGAGTCTATCTAAAAAAGCCTTATTTAAAAATAATTAACATTACTGAGAAGTTTAAAAATTGTATCAATAAAGGTGTCAGCAAGATACACTGGACAGTGTATTCTTTCACCTCTTTGAATATAAAGTCATACTAAAAAGTAAATTAACCCTCATCTATTACAGTATGGCACCATTACTTAATGTGGTCAGTTTAAAAGCAATCTGCTATTTTTACCTTTTTTACAAAGCTCTGAGAGGACAAAAGTTGTGACATGAAGGAGACTGACAAGAATTTGAAATGCCGAAGTTGTTTGTCGGAGTGAGACTCCACATTAAAGAGCTGCCCATCCTGATTTTTTGGTTTTGTCTTGCATGTTCTCGACTTTTTTGGCCCAGGATCATCTGTTGAAAATAGTCACAAAATAAATTTCCATCCAAGAGAAAAAGATATTTAATTTCTGATCACAGAAACAAAGTAAAATTACAGTTGCTCAAAGTACCATCCAACCTAGCCTCGAACATTTCCAGGGATGAGGCATCCACCACCCCCTCTGGGCCAACCTGTTCCAGTGCTTCTCCACTCTCGCAGTAAATTTCTTCCTTATATCTAGTCTGAACCAACCTGCTTTTAGTTCAAGACCATTACTTCTTGTCCCTTGTAATGGAAAAGTTTACATGCATTTGTTGCCTTTGTTTTGTGGTTACCTTCTTTGTTCTCTGGCAGCTCTGTCAAGTACTGGATTATCTTCATCATGCTCTGGAACTGCGAACGTACATTAAATTCGCAACAGATGAAAATCCAAAATTCAGTGTCTGCTTCCAGAACAGCATCCTGTTAATGGTTTAGAAACAAAAAAAGAAACATTTGAAGAATTAAAAAAAAATTAATAATGATAAAAAGACTCAAAAACTCCTCAGTGAGTTTGTGAAAATGCCATGCTGAGCTGGACACTGCCAGGATTAACACCATGGGTAACAGCAGCAAACTCTTGGAGAGAACATAGTTTAAGAGGGTGTAGAGAGAGTTTAAATGGCTGCAGCAGAGACTGTATTTTCTCAGATACATGTTCCTATAATAGTTCTTTTGGTTTTGCCCATAAACTACACTTTCACCTAATCTGAGGGCCTGCCTACACAAAAACATAACAGGGTTTTATCTTGGTCTGTACAGGAAGATCAGTATCATGTTTCAAAAACAATTAGAGAAAAAAACCCCAACTTCAATAAAATCGAAGCACTTCATAATTACCCAATCAGCTCTTCAGGCCAAGGATTCCTGTATAATATGATCTGATTTATTGTTCCGGCTCCAGGACAAAACAATATTGTTTGTGCACTACAAATCATAGCCAACACCACCATCAGGTTGTGCTACAGCACAAGCTCAGAGCTCACTACCTTTTTCAGCCTAACCCAGGGGCTTATCGTGAACCTTCCTAAAGGCAAAACCGTGAACAGAAAGAGGGAGATGAATCTCTCAAGGGAAAAGTTGATTCCATCAGTCTGCTAACCTTGTCTGTGCTGGATGTTGCTGTCACAGTTTTGGTCACGTACTGCTCGAACAGCAGCACCAGGAGAACCCAGAGGAACTTGTCTCCCCCCACCGTAGTGATCAGCTGGGACAGGATCGGCAGGCGCCGGTGCTCCGGCACATGGGGCAGGGCATCCACAAACACACGGATGATCTTGATCACCACCTCTTCCACACTGCCCGAGGACTCTGACAAATCACTGTCTTCAGCCTGTGTACAAACAGGTACAGCAGCTCAAACAGGTTATTGAAGACAGGTGTCAGTTCTTCCTTGTAATTTCACAAAATGGGAGAAAGCACCACGTGCCAGACAACAGCACTGCTAAATGCATAATCTCAAGGGAAATGTCAGGGCTCCACAATTAAGTTTTCAATCACACGGTTCCTTTTCAGTGTTAAAGGAAGATGAAGGGGAAAAAAAAGAAAAAGAGAGAAAAAAAGGGAAAAAAGGAATAAAAAGAAAAAAAAGGGAAAAAAAAAGGAATAAAAGGAAAAAAAGGAATAAAAAGGAAGAAAAGGAAGAAAAGGAAAAAAAGAAAAAAGGAAAAAAGAAAAAAGGGAAAAAGGAAGAAGAAAGGAAAAAGAAGAAAAAGGAAAAAAAGGAAAAAAGGACAAAAAGAGAAAACCTGCTACTTGGCATCAGGTGAAACAAACAGGAATTTTCAAGGAAAGTGATGCCACATCCTTCTAAAAACTTTGCCTGTAAGTCTGGTATTCAGGGTCTTGGATTTAAGGGCCTAGTAAAAATCATGTACAAAGTCTACATGTTCTCAGGCAAGTAACATTAGGCTCTTACAACATGTAATAGTTGTGTGTGCCATGAATAATTTGTCACAGAAACTTGTGTTAGCTGCTATGAAAGGTTTTGGACAAAAAAAATACATAAAAAGAGAGACAACTTAATTTCAACAGAGAACTGCAAGAGGATGAAAAACATGTATACATATTAAAAATACCTGGGAAATCCCCAGCCCATTGTTAGAAGACAACATTTTTTTCCCTCAATGCATTTTTACGTAAGAAATTTATATAGCATTTTTTATGTTTGATCTATTAATGATCTAGAATTAAGATTTATTAGGTGCAAGTGAAATCTGAATTAAAAGAAACCATTGAAAACAACTATGTATTTTTGTTTCAGTTTATAGCCATTTATGTAAGCTGTCCATGCCAAACCAAGAAAAGCCCCACAAATACCAGCTGGAAGAATAAAAGCATTTGTCAAATACCATACCTTTCCACTTCTTTCAGACCATGTCTACTATTGATATCACTATGACATATTATTATAGGACTAATGACCAGTTTTTACTTCCAATGGTTCCTCTACTGAACTTGCCTGTTATTTTTATGACGAAAAACTTGAACTTAAAGTATGTTTCAAGTCCTCTTCATGTACAGTTCTGATAATTTTGGCTAAACCATTTATAAAGTGCAGGAACCCAAAAGCCTGAAAAGAAGCACTAGTCTGATGAACTCAGCTGGTAAGACACAGAGAACGCTGTTAATATAGTTACTACATATAATCTAATATCTATCTAAAATAATCCTAGAATAGGTTAAAACTTACTCTACCACTGATATTCTAAATCATTTACTCTACTTAATTAATAATCTTTCCATTAAGTAGACAAATTTACCTGAATAAGAGCAGGAATAACCATCTGCACTGTCTTGTTAATTACTTGGAAAGTGTAAGTATCATCCAGACGCAAGACATTTGCTCCCATGAATGTAAAAATGGGCATAATGTTATGAAGAACTTTATCCTGGAAAAGAACAGATGAAATTAGTTTATCCTGCTATGCATATTATACCTTAAGGCATTTCTCATTCCCACAAATGCCACTAGATTCCTATAATAAAAAAAAGGAGAATCGTGAGTATGTTCCAAAATCTCCCTGAACTAATTTTAAATGTATATTGTCCCTTGATACTACTTACTATGTGATTGGTAGAGTTCTAAATATTATTTAGAAACCAAGACACTTCTAAGCAAGTAATTAAAGAGTAGAAATTGAGAGTTTAGTCTGATGAAAAACCTTGTATCCTTCCACTCAGAGACATGGTAATATAACAAGCAAAACCAGCTATGAGGAGATTTGCAGAAGCACAAATGTGATTGTGGCACAGATTCCAGTAATTTTCATACCTTTCCCACCAACCCTTTTTATATCTGTAAAACATCTACAATCATACAATGTAAACCAACCGTGCTCATTTAAATTTTTGGCTTTTTGGGGGCCTAAATTGTAATCACAGTAATTAATTTTAAGAGGGCAGGATTAGAGGTGTCACCTAGCTCAAAGTTAGTTTCCTAGATTTTGCCAGAAATTATGAAACTTAGGACAAGAAATTATGGGAACGTTTTTCATTCACTGAATGGAAGAAGTGTTTTATATATTAAGAGAGAGATGAGACTGATACAAAATGTTTCCTTGTATTCTGACCTTGAAAATCTTGTTAACAAACACTTGGTTCTATAGCAGGTTATGGTAGTAACATGAAGATAAAATAAAAAGCAAACAATAAAACCACAAAATCCTCCCAAAATTTGTCAAAAACATTACACTTTTGCCTTTTGGGAAAAATGCTCTTTTGAAGTGTGTGAAATACTGAGGTAAATATAAAGCTGCAAACTGAGTTTGATACGCCTGGATACATTTTGCTGCTTTTATAATTTCAAAGCAAAAAAATCTTACTCAGAAGAGTGTACAGTCAAATTTCAATCCATAGAAGAAAAGGCCTGTTTCTCAGTCAAAAAAAATCAGACCAACCTGGTTTTATCATCAACTACAACTACATATTTCAGTGTTGTACAAGACCGAAACCATAAGAATGCATGTGCTATCAGGCCAGGTGTTTTCTCTCCTCATATAAAAAAGCAGAAGAAGAAACAAAGCATGAGAATGGTGACCACAGTGGGAAGGTGAGGCAGGGCTATTGACAGAAAGCTTCCTCCATTTCTAATGTGCTCCACTGTAAGCCACAAATGGTGACCAAAGCATCAAGTCAGAAGTTTCTTTTCAAGTAAAATGGAATGAAAAGCCTTAAAAGAGGAGGCAACCTGTACATTTTGCCTGCAAGTTTTTCCCCATAGAACAGCTCTGTATGTTCATCACTCTACCCAACACTTGGAACTCAAAGAGAAGAGCTGACACAAAAATTTCAGGTGCTACTTACAGGAAACATTCCAGCAACAGCACCAAGGAGAAGCAGTGCATGGTGGTGTGTCTGGGGCATTTTAGATATCCTGATGCACTGAACTATCAGTTCCACATTGAATTTTTCTTTGTCAAGGACATCTGCAAGTAAAAAACATTCACTGATTAACACTTTAAAGGTCAACCACATAGGAATGAACAGTACACAGTACAGGTTTCAATTTGCAAACCATAACTAATGGATCTACAAGAAATGATTAGGAAGGCAAACTTGTATACTCTTATGGAGGAATCTCTCTCTCCTCAACAATACAGTGTGGACTAAAAAAAAAAAAAGTTAAAGACCATTGTTTTAATGCAGCACTGAGAAGTACTAAGAAATGAGTCTGATGATTTTTACCTGCTGGCACCTTGCTACCATTGGATGACACCTTCTGGCAGATGCTAAGCAAGCAGCTGAGGATAAGTTGCTTTGTATATTCCATATTTTCTTCTTCTGATGCCATAGGTTCCAGACACCTATAAATTCAGGAAAAAACATGGAGATTGAAAAAGGAGACAGAAATATAAGTGACCAAACTGCATATTAAGACACAAATAAAATACTGCAATCTTAATTCTAAATAAGTTCTAAATCAAAGCTTCTAAAAAGCCTCTGCCAAAAAGTGTCTCTTCTTTATTTTTGTTTTTAAATGCATCAACTGGTCTTATAAAAGACATCTATCAAAGCACTGTCAAGAGTATAAGTATAACCTGAACTGTGATTGCCAGTCTATGTAAAGGCAAGTCATAAGGAAAGCAAGACAAATACCCAATCTATATGTAAACTTTCCTAAGTGCCTGAAGATCGGGCTGGCAGGAAAAGCAATGGTTTTCCTAGGTTGCACTGGACAAAGACTGTTCCACCATGTGTTGGGAGGAATTTTAAAGCTTAGATTATTATAGTAGCTCTGTTGAAGACAGACTCTTGTAAATTGTGCCACTTTTAATCCTTCTTGGCAGTCCCAACCCCTCTGCCAGACAAACAAAGTTTCCAAATAAAAAGCTATGCATCAGGTAAAAATCTTAAAAAAGCCCATCACATTGTTTAAAGGGAAAAAATCATAATAACTTCCCATTCCCCTCCTCTGATTTTCCTATAAAAAGTTCAGGCAAAAAGGCAAGCTAAGTTACAAGACATGGCAACAAAGCAGAGATAAAACAGAGACAAAGTAGCCCATATTTTAACGCTTCGGAGTGTCTGCTGCAGAAGGAAGAGAGGGCTCAAGAACTCCTGGGTAATGGGAGCACCATTACCTGCTCAGCAGGTTGAAAAGAGCAGGTACCAATGCCTGCGGACGTCGAAGCTTCTTCTTGTGCTGCAGTAATTCCAGAATAAGCATAACCCTCTGCCAGCTGAAGTGGCTTGTTTCTGGTGCCAATTCTGCATCTTGAGGCTTTCTAAAAAGATGAGACAAACAACGAGGATATACATTTGCAAAAGAAATAGTACAGTGTTTCAGAGAACAGACACACAAGTAATTAAAAAAAGACAAACTTTCTTTCACATAGTAATGTCTTCAACTGCTGTTCCTGGGAGAGGTGGCAATGTGTGGGCTTTGAATTGAAGCAGCAACACATGTTAAACAATCAATAAAAAATTCAGACCAAACTTGAAAACAACAAACAAGTACAGCATGCCTTCTGTGTATACAAAAAATTGTACACAATGAAGACTTCTGTAGGGAAAAAAATAAAATCTATTACCAAACAAATATCCAATAGATGATCTGCTTGCCATCCAGGAAACTTCCATCTTTGGAACTACGAGTGGTTAACACACTGACCAAGCAGGCAATTGGAGGGTGTGCGAGCTTGTGAGTTTATAAACTCTGACAGATACAATTTACAGATGGATCAATCTAACAGGTGATGATAGTTTAAAAAGGTCAAGGGAAGGAAAATAAGAACAGCTTTTCTACGTCAAATCAACTATTCTAGGTCAAACAAGGTCAATATCCTTGTACAGTGGACAAAGCAGCTCTTTCCTTATGAGAACGGAGAGAAGAAACAAGACAAAGATCTAAAAATTACTGATTATATTACTGTTTTAACAGAAACAAAATACTGTTTTTCAGTCAACTAACAGAAGCATTTTGATGAGCATCTGTAGGTTTCAGCCATGTGTGTGTAATCTGTCCATGCATCTTTATTACAAACCAACTTTACTATCAAAAAAAAATGAATCTTGTTCAACTGTGTCAAGCCAGACTCTATAAAAGCAAATGTCAAGATAAAAAATGCTAGGTTTTTTTTTTTTAATTTTAACTGTTCTTCCATCTGTTTTCAAACAGCAACATGAATTGTTTTTCTCCTGCCAAAAGCAGCTCAGAGTTATTTTACTGTGCAGGGGAAAAGATGAAATAGATGTTTATGCTTTCAATACAAACTATGCAATGTATTAAGACAAATGGTGTTTTCAAACTGTACAGATAATATTTGTGGGTTTCTAGTTATTTTACCTCTGTTGCTGCATTTTCTGCCTTCTAGTTTGTTGAACAGTGGCCAGACTTTTTGTTTTCTCAGGAGGCTCCAGTTCATTGACAATCTGCTCAGCGCACACTGTAATCTGAAACAAAACAATAATGCAAGCACCAATGAACTACGTGTCACATCATATATCTGTGTTCCCTCCTTTTTTAAAAAACACATCCCTTTCATGCACATATAGATATATAATCCACATATTTGAGTCATATCCCAGAAAACGAAAATCAGGGCAGCAGAAAGAAGTGAATTCTGCAGATTTCTTTCACTTAATGTAGTAAATGACTGATACATGGCTTTTAAAGAAATAGCTTCTAAAAGCAGTCATTTAACAAACTTTCCATGCCATTAACACTACTCTATTATTTAACAAATAGTTTCTGATTCCTTTCATGCTATTACAAACAAGTGTTACTGAATGTAGCAGCACAAAATCGCACTGCAACAGATTTGAACATATTTCTGTGTTCTGGAGTTTGCCACTTACCCCTTTAAACACACTGCTAATTGTCTGGGCACAAAGCGGGTTCTTACAGTTCAAGAGTAAGTCAAACAATACTTTCAGTATCTTCTGTTGCACCATCCCGTCTGACAGAGCTGCAAAGAATGGTTTAGTGATCTACAAAAGGGAAAAAAGAAAGGATGCAGAGAGGTTTACTGTAAGAGGATAACAAAATCACAAGCTACAGAATTAGATATGTCAGATTATGTACGACACACAATCACACGCGTTAGCATAGCAATAATTTGCATATTAACTACATATCTGTACATATCCAGGAATCCTTAGATACACATCATATACCTGTGAAATATCCAAGTGACATACACTGATTCCTGAAATTTTTCACACAACTTGCCTAGAGAGGGGAACAAACTTGCTGTTGCCAGCCTTTGGGAAGTGCACACCAACACCTGGCTAGTAGAAGGCCTGAAGCTGTAGCCTCCTTCAAATGAGACTGTTTATCACCCTCTGTATCTTGTTGACAATTTTTCCTCAGAAAAAAACCCATTAAATATAGCTCTTGCCTGACTGACAAAAAAACTAAGAACTGTGGAACAGCAGTATCTGTAATTATACAAATGCATGCAAATACAATATTTTTATTTTGTGCCTGTCATAATGCAAAAAAATAGAGCAAGCAGAAATTTTTCTGGCAATTTTAAGAGAGGAAGTTTTGCAGCTGTTTATATGTTTCAAAGACACTACAGAGACCTCAAAAACTTGTACTAAAAGAAAGACAGGTCAAAAGCTTTCAGCTTCACACTGAAAGAACACTATTAGTTTCTTTAAGCATAAAAATAAATTTAAGATCTTTCATAAATCCATACCTGCCCAAGTGCTGTGATCTGAAATGGTGGAATTTCTTCATATATTTTCTTGGCAGCATGCAGACTTTTGATAAATAAATCCAGACTCTGCTGATTCTTGCACAAGAGGGGTGCTGAATATTCATTAAACTTTCCAAGGATTAGATGCAGGAGAACAACTTCATCTTTCAAAACTGCCTCAGGTTTCTTAAAGACCTTCTCTAGCAACTGGTCTAGTGCAGGCAAGAGGTGAGAAAGAATCATCTGCGAACACGGGAAATTTGTAATGTAAATTTTTATCCATTCGCAATTTAACAAACTTCCAGCAGCACAGCTTTGTTTTACTGCAACATCCCCATCCCCTCTTTAGTAACACATTGCATACAGTATTTTAGTCAACAGCTGTTCAAGAGGAAAAATACAAGACTTAATGGGAGACTACCAGGAGTACATACTCATCTGTTACTTCGCTATTCTGCTTTGCAGAGTAGTATTTCAAATTTTTAAAGTACAGAAATAAGGCAATATTTTCATGGATTTATGACTGCTGTCTTCAACAAAACCCAAATGTGAGGCAAGAACACTCACCCTCTAAGCACTTAGCAATCCTTTCAAGACACATACAACTGAACAGAGCATAAAAATTCTGATTTAATTCATTTTTTGAACTTTGAACTCATGTATTTTCCAGAACATAGAGAATTCTGAATATGCTAGATAAGAGTAGATTAATATATATAAATAAAATTGATAGTACTACTTAATACCTTGCAATTCTGTACAGAACACACTATATATTCACTGATATCTAATCAAGGGAATAAATTTCTTCTGGAACAATCTCCTTCTGAAACAGTCTTCTTTAGTAAGATCAAGGGAGTTTCCTTAAAAGTTTCAGTGCAAAATGCTGCAGCCATTGCCTTCCTGGTGGAGCATGCAAATGTTCTCTGTTTCACTAAATCATACTTTGCAGCAAAACTACGTATTATTAGAGGTGTCAACTGAATGCCTAATTATCTATCACATTATGAAGTTATTTATCATTATTACTAAATGAAATTTGATTTCAGCTTTTCAATCAAGTGCAGAACCCATAAAACAACTCAAAAGGTGGCACTTACCTCACCATGGACTTCATGAAGAATTTTCATTAAGTTTCTTGCAATATATGATGGGAAAATAGGGCTCTGTACACAATCAAGTATGTTTTCCAAAGCTTCCAACAATTTTTTCTTCAGGGATTTCTGTTTTGGTTGTGTCTCAAGTTCCTCAAATAGAGTTCCCATAGTCTAATTCATTAACAAAGTGAAAATTAAGTTCTTTCCCTGCAATAAAAGTGCCTTAAAACAACATTTAATCGATGCTTTTGCAATAATGTAATCTAGATATAAACCGAGTTCTTCATTTGTAAATAAATCACAGTTAATGCCTCTTAGATTCTCAGCTCTCCGTAAGTAATAAATCACCTGAATGTTTTTACAGAACTTAAAAAAATTATAAATCAGTCTGCTATTAACCTTCCTGGTTAACTTGATTTCTTTTCTAAAAGATGGGAGCTCACAGCAGCAGACAAAACTTGTATTAATGTACACCTTAACAAGAAAAATACCTGTGTTATATATGTAGGGTCAGCTACAATCTCTTCTGTCTTTTGCTCCAAATGCTGAAGAACAGGATGAAATAGAGACTCCTTTATCCCTCTCAAAGAATGAAGGCAGTTCAGAGCAGCCCTTCGAACTTCACTCACAGGACTACCCAAGTTAATTAACAAAGATATCACCACTGCCAAAAGAATCAGGGAAGGAAGGAGGAAAAGAAGAGAATAAGGTGAGTGGTCAGAATTTTACTGTAGCTGTCCCTGAGGAGGCATTGACATCACTTTGGAATAAAAAAGTCCTGTCTTTCCACTGTAAACCTCTAGAGTGCACAAAACCAACCTGAATCTTACAAGATCCATGTCTCTGAACTTCATCACAGTCCTTACATTCACGATTAAACTCAGAGTTCATATATTGCTACTGACTGTCACATCCTCATACTGAACAGAAAGTAAGGTGCTGTAACTGACTCCTTCAGGACAGCTCTGTATTTCTTTAACACTTTCAAAATTCAAAAAGAAAGTGTCTTCACTTACTTCCAAGCTTGGACTGGTAATTGCATCAGTGAATCAGCAAGAAAGAGCTGTCTCAGCCTAGTGCAGCTAAACATAACTACAGATACCCTTCATGGTATAAAATATAGTACAACTGGAAAAAATTAAAAATGCCGCGATTAAGTCTTAACATGAGAGATGGATACTGTTTTACTTTACCTGGAGATGATGGCAATAGCAGCTGTTTTTTTTTCTGGTTTGTTTGTGATTCAAGCAGGGCATAGCCGATATATAGAGCTTGAGTCTGTAGCATTGCACTGACCTCATAGTTCAGGTGATTTGAAAGGTTATAACTGTAAGTCCATAAAATGGAAAGGAACTTGAAGAGAACCTCTGAATCTTTAAGGTGTACCTTAAATTTAACAAAATTTAAAAAAAAAGAAAAAAGAAACTTGTTTAATTTATTTGGTAAACTACCACTCAAAACATCTGATAAACCACTCACATCAAAGGAGTACACTAAAAGGGAACTAAAGAGTTAGGAATAGTGTCTTTAGGGAAGAAAAAATTATTGAGAAGACGCTTGCATGTATATATAAGTCCAGATGGTGTATTTAAGAGATAACTTGCAGTCTATAGGTATTAGAAGGGATTTTTTTAATCCTAACAATCTGAAAACACATCCATATGAACATTTGTATAGTATGTCAACTGTGCAAGAACATTGTTATGTGCAAAATAAAGATCTTCTATTTCCTGACACAGATCAGAGTGCCTTCTCCACCTACCAACAGTAAGAGCAGCTCCAAGAGTCAATTCAGTTTGCCACACATTTACATCCAGTTACCCTAACTTTGCTTTAGAACCTCTCTGTCAAAATTTGATGAGTTTAAATGAAGCAGTTATATCATTGCCTAATAGTATCCCAAATCAATTTAAAGTTCTTGCTTAGTACATGGTCTGGCAACAGCTGTCATGCTTTCTGTCTGTAAGTTGCTCTCTGGAACCCTAACAGCTCTTCATTCATCAAACAGAGTGCCCACTCAACATCCCACAGATGAACACAGCTTGACAGAACAACTGATGCAGCTCCTGACATACTCTTGCCTATTCTCCTTTCCACAAGTCCACCAAGATCAAAGTTCCAGTTACATTAACTGTTCTAGAACTGGCAAAAATAACTGTCCTGTCCCTTTCAAATTAAAACCCCTCAAAACTGGAGACCAACAGTACTGCACAAGTGAAAGAAGCAAATTATTACTGCAGCTGTTGCCTTCACAAGCTCCAAGGACATTATTAACCTCATTCCACAAACTTTCTGTAGTCTCTCCTCCAAATTTCTTCTCTTCTTCTGTGCAGTATGACCCAGCTTGCTCAGTCAAAACCTCCCACCAAAATAACCTTCCTTTCCTGCTGACAGCCTTTAAGTAGCTAGGTACCGAATCAAATCTCTTCATCAGCTTAATGTCAGTATAATTTCACTAGATCTTGGAGTGACTGAAAATGAGAGTGTTATATACATGAATTAACATCAGAAGCAAGTTTCGTTATGAAATCGTTGCTATTCTTTCCTTCTGTTTGTGTTTGTCATGTGCTGTTCTTGCTGAAACAGCATCAAATTCCAGTAACAGCAGCTTTGTGTCAATTACTTGATTTCATTTTCCTCAGAATGAACAGTTATTACTCTCTGCCATCTAAAATCAAGACTGCCAAAATTTCTTATTCTCTTCACAAAAATGTATCACTCGATGCATGTGAAAAACCATGAGATGATGCAATAAAACATAAAATTTCTTCTAAAAGTTTTCCTTTCAATTTCCATATTTAAACACTAACAAATTTTATAGAGCAACCCCTCCTTTTGCTACCAGACAGAACCAAAACTTTTAGCTCAAACTTTAAGCTCTTGACCTTGTCCTAGAAATCAGCGTTTTCACCTTTGCTTCAACTGGTCCATTTGTGGTTTGTTTGGATTTTTTTAACTTTTGTTTTCCATTATTATATTTAATTGGAGTTAGTAACCAGCTGAAGCTTAGACTTTCATCTTCTCACAGTACCTGTATGCCACAAGCAGTGTTGCATGATCTGTTTACCATTTTTCTGTTTTCTTAAAATTAATGTAATTGCATAATAGTTGATGACTAATAATTCAGAGCAACAAATAGAAAAATAATACCTTAAGTAAGAGATTCATCAATGCTCTGTACTGAATAGCATTGCTTCCTTCACTAGCTCCACTGACAAGCAGGTCAAACAGCCCCAAAAGGAGGTGCAGGAAGTCTTTGCTATCTTGATTCAGAGATTCGGGATTCCACCAAGTTTCTTCTAAAAAATAAAGGTTATAAATAAGACACAGTGGATGCACTCAAACACCTTCAGGAACCAAGAGAAAACAGACATCTCTAGTTAAAAGGAGACAATACCTTTGGTTGATTTCATGTTTACAAGTAAGTAATCTTTTCAGATCTCAATCACAACAAAGGGAGAAGGCTAGGGAAGCAAGGTGTCCTTGTTTCCAACAACTTCCAAAGAAAAAAAATAAATTAACTTTCCTTCTTCGCTGATGTAAGCGACAGTCAAAATCTTAACACTTACCTTTTGGAAAGGACAGAGGAGGTTTTAGGCCATTAATGAAGTTTTTCAATAAGAACAGGAACATAGCTGACTCTTCTGCATGAGCAGTCTCCTCACTGTTGAGCTTTTCTATATACGCACTTAACAAGTCCTTAGGCACCACAGTTTCCTCTACTGTTTCAACAGACCAATTTAGGGGAGTTTCCTGTGAATGAAAAATTCAGCAACATTTAATTACCAACCCCCAAAGAAAGAGGTATCCTTATGGAGTGAATTGCGTTTCTGATTTTATGTTGAAACTTGCATCTGTATTTTTGAAACCTACACCAGCTTTTTCTACCATAGTTAGTAGTGTATGTGAGGTAACAGAAGAGTAAAATATCAATCTCTCTAGAATGTCTCTTCAAAGGAAATAGGAGTTACAGCATTTTGTGGACATTCCGCTTAATACTTTCATTTAGCTGTTCCAGTGACATAATCCATTTCTTTCAAATATTTTCATATACAAAACTCATTAATGGAATAATCTGAGGTCAGATTAACCAATTACCATTACTAATTAATTATGTGTGAGGGGGGATGCACACACAGAAACACAGCTCTGCTCACATGGGTTTCTTACACACAAAAGTAAATCCCAGAACTGTTTCACAACAAAATAAATCAAGAAAACCCCGATAGGAAAAATGCATAAAGATTAAGTAAAAAAGGATGGCAGCAAGATGCAGAAATACTCTTTCTGAACATTGTTCCTACAGATTTCTCCAATACAAAGAAAATGCCCTCTCCACACTGTTTGCATCTTACCTCTGCAGGATCACAGGCTCTCAGATTTTTAATTTTTTTATCCAAGAAGCAGAAGACTCTGATAGCCATTGAAAAATAATTTTCCTTCATCTGTGTATTGCAGCAGCACTGAACAAGCAATGAACCAATTATATGAGCAGTTACTTTCTGTCTCACACTGTCAGATTCTGTTTCAGCAACGAGTATCAGATCATCAACCTTAGAGAAGGGAGTGGAGGAAGAACAACAACAAAAAGTCTGTAAGACAGTGGGACAGAAGTTCAGTATGACTTTACATCATTTTTCTTTTGCATGTTCAATTAAATCCTTTTTACCTTCTATCAGAGGTAACAAGTTACTATCTGCTGTCACGGTACTCTTTGGAACCTGGGAATTCACAAACATCTGTTTCTATGGTATTCTTGTTTATTCTAATTTTATTTCAGGAAACTAAAAATTCATTGAATTTAGTTACATCTGTCATTTGCCCAAATAGGTAATAGCTTCACTGCTTCTTTTCTTTGTGTTAAGGAAGAAATCTGTTTTATCTGGATCATACTGTGGTTAGGGGATCCCCGGTGGCCTAGCGGTTAAGATGCTGGTCTCTCAGCGCCAAGGCCACAGGTTCGAATCCCGGTCCCCCGGGCAGA
>JAWWLV010000121.1:44594255-44745244 GCA_035041135.1 Platyrinchus mystaceus
GCGCAGGCTGTGTCTCACCTAAAAAATCCATTGCGCAGGCTTGAAAGGTGGGAACACCTTTCCCAGATCTTCGTTCGTGAAGACTGGCCATTTACATTTATTACTGTGGTTAGTTCATATATGTATTTATATTTGTTTAGCAGCTTGATGATATCACACTAATGCTAAGAAGAGCACACAAAGTTCTTCTATATCACATTTGTTCTACTGCAGGGACCACCTGAAAAGTAAAATTTCTTAAGATCAAGGTAACATGGTACACATACCATTTGCAATAGTAAGGAAGGGTCCCCTGAGGTCAAGTTTTTAGAAAGCAGCAGAATCATTTTCTCGTTGGCCACTCCAATCAACTCTGCAGACTTGGAAGATTTAATTGCCTCTTCAAGAGCTACTCCGGGGAAAAAAAACAAAATTAGATAACCTAGGTATACAAATCACATATTAGCACACTGGTGGCTCAATAACATTTAGAATCAGTCAGAAACATACCAGACAATTTCTATATCTTTTCAAAGAGTTTTTTGAAGAAGTCCATTCACACTCACAATATGATAGCCTGCTAATGACAGCCAGTCTCCTTCAATACGTGTTTGGGTTCATTAAGGATGTTGTCCTAAATTGTCACAATTTTTCTCTTACAAAATTAGTTACAATTAATGCTTTACCTTCTGGCCAGCCTTTCAGTAAAGGGTGTAAGGAGCAGAGATCAGACTCTGACAGACAAACAGCCATTTTCCAATCTGAAGATTTTGAATTTGCATTAGTGACTACCATAAAAGGTAACAACTGCATTACTGCTTCATCCAGTAGTTCCTTCTTCTCTTTCAAAATCTCCTCTTTGACTAGAATTTTTATTGCTCGCTCCAAAACCTTGTACCTAAAAGAGAGCAAAATCATGTTGAAAATACATTGCTCAATCATACCAGCAACATTTCTTTGTTTTGTTCTCTGTTTTCCATGGCAATTTTCTGAATCCAAATAGCATGGAGAACGAATAAAGAATTAATGGGAAATGGTATGCAAATAATTGAACATCTCTCCCGTAATTCAGCATAGAAATAGCATAACAAAAAGCATATGCAGAGAAAAACATTTTTAAAGTATTTTTTAGAGATATGTTTAAAAAATGATTTACACAGACAGAATGTAGTCTGAAAAAAGGCACAAACGTACCACTTTCCATCCTTTGAAAGATCAGCTCTCTGGAAGATGTTCAAAAGACTTGATACTATGACTTCTGGATTGACTTGTTTCCTGAAAATCTGAAAAGTAATCAAGAAAAATGAATGAAAGTATAATAATATACAAAATAATTTACCATATTATAATGGAAAATGCATCTGCTATACCAAGAGGAAACAGAGATCAAACATCACTAACTGTATTCCTACAGATGTTCACGTAATGAAAATATTATCAGGGTAAGCAGAAGTTATAAGGCTGACCAGTATGCCCTCCAGATATGCTAAGGTATGGAGAATTTATCAAATGCAAAAATGTTTGGTAAAATTGATAATAAACAATATGTAAAACAATTAAATAAGAATTGCTTTTACTTTACATTGCATCTGGATGACAAAAACATAAGGCACATTAACAAAAGATACTAAAGTTTAAAGGAGCACTCATGTGCTTGTATTCCTACTTTTTAGTGATTGAGAATGAATGAACACACAAGACCAATTATACTACTGCTAATAATATTGTCCACTACTACTAGCAGAAGCAATAAAGACAGACTGTTACTCTAGCTGGAAATAATCAGTACAATGCATACCAGAGTCCTATCCAGTAAACCTGAGCTGGAGTTCAGGACTTTGCCACTATCAACTGACCAAATGACTTTCATATGGAAAAACTCAACTGAGCACTTCTCACTCGCGTAATGACTTGTGACTGCACCATTTGCCATCCAAAAGGCAAACAGAAGGGCTTGTGCTTTTATGGAAAAATGTGCAGAATAAGCAGGAAGCACACCTCAAACAATAATCAAAGATTTAAACATGCTTTAGTAGCTACACTAAAAAAACCAACAACAAAAAAACCCAAACCAACCAAAAAAACCCCCAACAAAACCCAAACAAAACAAAACAAATAAAACATAAAGCACAAACAAACAAACAACCCAATGAATTCATGTTAACTGCAAACACTTTTGTAAGGATCAGGTAACAGACTTGCTGGGGAATTGTGAGGTGGTAAACAGCACAAGCCTACAAAGTTTATGCTGCTCCATCCTGTTAAAGGATAGAAGTCACACACTAAGGACACAAGTACAAGATGGGCAACTACGAAGAATACATCCCAGACACACATATTCAAGACCAGCTCAAATCTCACATATTGAAAGATACTCACTTACCTCCAAAGAACCGAGAGCAGACATTACAACATCTCTGTTGTCATCCTTGAGCCGACCAAAAATTGCTTCTTCTATGAAAGCCTGATCAAAGCCCTCCTGAAAAAATAAAGAAAAACAGAGTCAAAGAAAAAGAGGCATTTGTCGGTAGCAAAAGTTACAGGCTTTTAATGAAATATCTGAATTATAGTGTAAGAGAAGAGGTAATATCATCTAAATTAAACCTCACAGGCAGACTAACTTTCAACGACAAAAGAAAGAAAACTAAAAATATTCATTAACTTAGATTCTATCTTAGAATGCAAGCAGCTTAATAAACAAGAACTACATCCAGACTCCAGAATATGGGAAAATGATGACAGAAACCTACTGAAAACACCATGAAAAAACCGTACGGATGACATATGCACAGTTTAACACACCACTCATCTTCAACTGTTAAGTCTGACAAACAGCTTTTTGAAGACATTCTATGTTAAGTTAGTTCTGTGAGAGATTCGGGACACAAACCTTTGATGTTTCAATAACATCTTTCAAATGCTGAAGAGCGAGGACCCGCACAGCAGGCTGAGGATGATTCAAACTAAGCAGAAGGGAGGTATCAGAGTCTTCCAGAAACTGAAATACAGATTTTACAGTGACTCACTGTATGTTAAAAATACTTTACATATACATAAGGATAATGGGAGACATTCTTAAAGCTATTTTTTGTACCAGAAGAAAACCTGTATAATCAAGACCTAAATTACAGTACAATGATGTTGTATAACTATTTCAAATTTGGTCTTCTTCACTTTTGCAGACAGTTTTAGGAAGATACTTGAGAAGTACAGTAAGCCACAGACACTGCTATGTCCTAGAAAAGCATTGCACTTATCTAAGGATTCTGAGAAAGCTCTAGAGACAATGTCAGTGTGACAGAGCACAGACAGAAACTGTTAAAAAGGCATCCCTGCCAGTCCAATTGCATGCACTTATCTCAGGAACCTTAAAAGCTGGAAGAGAGTCATATGCCTATGTTCTGCATGCCTTCTTTTTCTGTTAATCCACTTGTTATTCAGCCACAGAATGTGTGCCTTTGTTAAATCAGTATAAAAATACATGAAGCACTTCTTTAGGTAGTTTCTCATATTTTCCTAAGTGCCTTCAGTCTTTCAATCACCACAAACAACAGCCATAATACTAACCATGTCTTAATAAATTTCTTGGACAGATTTGCTGCAGCCATGGTTATTCTGTGTTAGGCTGAGTTTCAATTGCTCTTCAGAAATGGAAGAACTATGTTGTCATTCTATTCTTCCATGTTACTGACTGTAAACATTCATAAAATCAATGCGAGGAAAAGACCAAGCCACATTCTCTCAACTGTGATCAAGTTGTCAGCTTTCCCAAAACAGACACCTCTAACACTGATATCTTTAAGATGAGGCCTTGCTGAGCACTACTGTTGTTGTCACTATCGACCATTACAATAGATGTAGTGGCCATGTTCCTAAGGAAAAAAAAATTACTGATAGCAATTGGAGCAGGTGGAAATGTATAAATTTCAACCATGGAAAAAAGCTCGTACAACTGCTCATGATAAACATAAACTTAAAAGATCTGATAGCTTTTGATTTTACCACAGTTTTGACCGATTCTCCACCCCCAAAATCACCTTTAAGGGAGTTGGCTCGTTTTGTTTTGGATTTTGGTTTTTTGGGGTTGTTTTGCATTTTTTTTTCCCTTTTTTTTTTCTTGTGGGAATGGTAGAGGTTTTGCTTATAAAGAAGAAGAGAGAGCAAAACTTTGCCAAAAATCAGCCTTCTGACAGTATAACCAGATAAGAGCTAGGATCTGAGCTTCTACCTACCTTATATTTGCCACAGCTTAATGAAAGAGAAATAAATTGGTGAAAAAGATTTTGTTCAGCCTCATCTGTGCAATCTTCCAGGTGCTTCTCCAACACAGAGTCTAAGGCTTTAGGATACCTGCCAACAGACAAAACCACCAACATTTTTTATGGACGATTACAGAAGAACATGTATTTCCAGCAGAAATACAGGGGAATACAAGGAAACAGTGCACACACACTCATCTAAACTAGATATTTTAAGTAGCTTTGCAAAGAAAATTAACCATTATGTTGTAACACAGATGAATTGCAGACCACTATGACAAATAATGAGCAGAACAGGTCATGCTATACAGCAAACAGCTTTACAAAGCCAGTAGGTCTGTGTCCATGTATTACAGTGTTAACAAAATATGTGGGGACAGATAAGTAAAATAAAATTTGGACAAAGACTAGGAGTCATTTATTAATTCTATATCTATTTTGTCAAGAATACTGGGCTTATGACCCCCGGTAAGCTGACATAACCACTCTACAGATTGTGGGTTTGTAATAGAAAAATGGAACTTACTTTCTCTCAAGAAGTCTGATAAGAGGAAGAATCTTTTGATTGAGTGCAGCCATTTTGGTGGGATCAGATTCAACCTCTGTACCACAGGAGATAAACTCTTCAAGAAACTTCCTAAAATTACAAACAAAAGGAAAAGTCACCACATTTTGCAGAGTACAGTTTTCATTACTGTTATAAAGCACAGCGCTAAAACAGGTTAGTATTAATATGCAATACTTATTGCAAGTACAGATTTGCTTCTGGCCTGAAATTCTACTCTGTCACACAAGTGCTAAAAGCACAGTTCTTCTGGGTTACCGAATGCTTAAGTTGCAAAACTCAAGTTTGGACCTAACTTATGAACTCAGAAAAACATGCTCATATAATGCTAACGCCATTGTCAGGTATTAGTTGTTGCTAAACAAGGAATGACTGCAGTACTGCATAAAAAAATAACTGAAGTTAACTCACGAAGCTAGCAGGCAATCTAAATCCTTTTCCAGCGGTACACTCTCAAGAATAGCTTGGAGGTGCCTGATGTAAATGTCATTTTCTGTCTCTTCAGATTCTTCTTGCTCCTCTAAGGACAAAGCACAATCATAAAAGATGAACAACAGTTTCAGAATAACCCCTTCGTACTGATTAAAGCTAGCAGCTTGTACAGGCATCACATCTGGTGAACCAAGCACACAACCTGAAGGCCACAAAATTCATTGATTACTAGCAATAACTCTCCATGAGCTGCTAGAAATGCTTTACACCAATGCCATTAAAAAGCCAAAGGCTGGATTGCTACCAATAAACTCAAGTATGCTTTGGAAAATTCCAGACCTCCTACTACAACCTGTGCCAGCAACTCTCTAAAACATTCTCTTGTGTGAATCTGGATCTTTTTAACAAAAGAGCTTTCCCAACTGATTCAGCAGTTACAAGGTCACAGTGCGAATAGTGCAGACTCACTAAGGCAGACACAGGCTACTACTGCATGCCAGTCGGCCTTGCTGTCCCAGACTGTTCCCAGGCACATTGAATTCATCAGGTAGAAATAGATCTCAGCTAATTAAACTACATATGGAGTACATGTAATCTACCAAAGAAAGATTTGGTAGTACTACAATACATCTCCCCAAGAGTCCGAAACTTCATACATCAGAATTAGGTTACTGCTGAAATACTACAAATCAACATCTAAGTCAAAGCAATATAGGTATAACTGTGGCTAAAATAGCCTCCTCTTTAGGGCCTAGATAAACAAAAAACACACAAAAGCTCAATCAGGTCTTCACATGTATTGGCACAGTTTTAATGGAAGAAGCAACTAAAATTACAGAGCTGTGACATTTACCACAGCTATTCTGTCCTTAAGACTAAACAGAGTTTTAAAAAGAATGTGTGCTAACTTACCTGTATCACTTTTCACGACAGCGCGAACAAGGTGAGGCAACAGGTAACGCAGAAGAGGAGAGATATCATATCCTGCTGACAGGCCTTGCAAAAGCACTACCAGTTCTGGGATCTTGCACAGATAATTAAATGACCTGCACATTCGAACAAAGGGGGACAAAAATAGTATGTATGCTCATCTGGGTTACCAACACTTGCAAAACCGTGCAGACTTCCTGAGAATTTGATTTTCAGCACGAGGTAACAGCCTCATCGTAAATAAATGGTGAAAAGATTCAAAAGGTTCCACTTACTGCCAGAGGTTTATTGGCATATTTAACATCCAAGAAGAAAACAGGGTACTGCCAGTCATGTTGAGCAAAGCTGCTGCAACGGTACAGTGAATATACCTATGTTTTTTGGGAAGTTTTTAGTATGAGACAAAAATTCTTGTATGGACTGCAGGAAGAGAGAGCCTCACACTGCAAGGGTATCTATCACCCAGCAGCAGCAAACGGAAGGGATGAGAAGTAATAGCTCAATGAGAGATCCTCAGACTAGGAGCCATTTCCCTTTCTGCTAACACAAAATTTCTCCTTGTCTCCTTTTGCACCCAACTGACTGGATACTGCATAATCTATCTAACATGACTCTCCTTAGTTCCCCACACCTTAGCTTTTAACCTGTTTTCCTCTATTATGACAGTGTTGAAGTATCTGGAAGGTAATCACCTCACATATCCCTAATGAGATTTTTTTCTACTGGAACATCCACCCTGACCTCTCTGCTCAAGCAAA
The DNA here is from genome assembly GCA_035041135.1 of Platyrinchus mystaceus. NCBI lineage: Eukaryota > Metazoa > Chordata > Aves > Passeriformes > Tyrannidae > Platyrinchus > Platyrinchus mystaceus. The sequence goes on from JAWWLV010000121.1 coordinate 44,601,179, forward strand.
CAAACTCCCTGTGGCAGGTAGGAGTTCCATGACTGTGTTCAACTGCATGTTAACAGCTGTATGAGGGCAGTGCAGACAGATGGGAATGTACCTACTAAATGTACCTCCAGGAGGACACCTGACCTGTGAGACCAAAGAAGGTGTGCTGTAGAAGCACTTATGCTTCAAGGTGTCCAACTACACCAACTCAAAGCCCTTCCATTGAAGGGACAGAACTTTTTTCCAAGCTATTCAAATAAGCTTGAATTTGTACTACCATTATTATGGTGGCTTCTCTTCCAGGATCCTCACTTTACAGAAAACCTCTTACTTGAGAGGGTTTAGTTTTGCATGTTGACAGCAAAACTTTACTAGGGGAAGTGGCAGCAGAAGGACCAAAAGATGACAGACTCACACCACTGAGACTCCTTAGCTGTAGAGAGCATACAAATTTCCAAAGTAAGTCAAAGGAACTTCTGAGCCCTTTGAAATGTAAACTACCAAAATTTCTCACAGGGAAGTATCCCTTTAATGATGAGGATACATAAAATTCAAATTATCAAAGTGCAGTCTCGGATTTTAAAAAGTGGAAAAACTCAATTCATGTAGACTTACTTTTTCCCAAGTTTATCTCCTTTCTGAGTTTGTAGTAGTAGGTTCAAGCAAGCCAGCCCATCCCTCACTAATGAGGGCACTTTAGATAATGTCTTGCTTATCTGTACCATCAGGGAATGCACCAATGAAGTCTCCACTGTCACTTTTACTGTCATCTGGCAGATAATCATGTATGTTGCAGCTCTGTAATCCTGTATAGAGGATTTCAATCCCTATACGAAGAGATAAAGGTGAATTTTTAACACAGAATAACACAGAAGAGTACATTAACATAAAAATAATTTTTATTCTGACCTGCATGGAATCACATTGTCTTCATCTCCATGCGTTAAGGTTTAAGGGATTTATAGACTCAACTTTGAAGAAGAGAAAGTTATCATGCAGGGTGCACAGATAAAGAAGACACAGTAATTAACTGCTGCTCTGTTAATTGACAAACTTCCTGGAGGAAAGAGGATATTAAAGCAGGCTGTCCACCCTTACTCCATTTCTTCACGGTTTACCATTATAAATCTCAAAGAAAAAGGTGTTCATTCAAACTGTGTATCCACTTCTCACTGCTCCATTCCTCATGCAGAGTGGGAAACAGAGTTCTTACAGTGCTCATTTGAGGTGTGAAAAAACCATTATTTCTCATAGACCCTCACCTACCTGATGTTTCAAAGCAGTCTAAAGGTAGTACAATGTGTACCACATAGAATGTCCCTCTTCAATGTCATCTGCAGATATATGTCTGCAGAATACAGTACACTTTATCACACAGGAAGGAAAACAAAGCTTCACATACCTTTTGGATGTAAGGGAGCAGCATGGAGACTATAGTATCTGTTATCTTCTCTGCAGCTCCAAGAGCTGACACAATGGTGGAAGCATAAAACACAAGAAGAACTCTCAATTGAGCTGAGTTGCCAGGACACTCTGAAAAGACCTGGATCACAGAAAAAAAAAATCAGCTGTTCAGACATCATGATAAGTGGAAATGCACATATGGCTTCCCCACAAACCACCAAAATCTCAGAACTCCAGCCTGTAAGCTCCACCAGCTCACACTGGCACAACTTAAGTCATCACCTCCTGGCAGCAGCAGCCCTCACCAGAGGTTACTGCTCCTCCTTGCAGACAAGGCAAAAGGAAATGGGTGCAATCCCTAATGCACTTAATCATAATAAGTAACCTAAATCACTTGAGATTTTGGTGTAACGCTCAAGGCTCAGAACCAGACAGCCAAGAAGCTAAATTGTATATGTTTAACACCTCCTACTGTATCTGTGAACACATCCTGTTATTGTGTATGCTTTGCTTAGTTTGCTGGCACACACATTCCAGTTCTCTAAATAATTGGAACTAGTGTACACCTTACCCTTTTGAAACTATAGAACTAGTCCTCTATTTGACATTTACTGAAAAAAAAGAAATAAATTTGTTCTAACATTCTCAATTTTAAGTTCTCATTAAATATTTGAAGATGTATGTTTAAAACAACCATGACAACCTCCAAAAGAGATATGGAAATTTAAACCACCGTTACAAGCTAATAGCAGGAATGAGTTTATAAAAGACATTAAGACAATGAAGTATTTGGAGGCAATACAGTGCCAAATTGTTTTGTTGTGGCTCATTGGTTCTCAGCCACTTCCTTACAAGAATTTTTGATAGACTGTCATCTACACAAATAATAAGAAATCTTCATATTGTTTACTAATAACTGATTCTTATATTCAAAGTTTTAATAAACAACATATTACTATAAAAATATGGGGGAAAACAAGTGACAACAAACAAACAAACAATATTCTAGAAAAAATGAACAACCTTCACAGATTTTGCCACCAGCCTGCAGATAAAATCCATGAAATTCAGGTCTTTGTAGCAGTGTGTAATGACAGTACCCCTTGCCAGTGGGACTCCAGGTTTCTTTACGTGTCAAAAAAAGTAAAATTAGAACACTCAGAGTGAAGAGAAACATAAAGCATACAAAGTAAAAATTACTATTACATTAATCCTACTGATCAGTTAACACCATTTAAATTGAAATAAGCAATGGAAATCCACACAGTACTCTGGAATTCCTTGTATCTACATTAAGACAGACAATGAAGAGCATTACATATAACCTATATCCAAATAAACATCGATTCTAGTAATGGACATATCTTCCTAACAGTAGCAAATACTTGCACCTTAAAAGCATACTTTAACTTAGCCAAAACAATGAGTAATTACAATTAAAGCTTTTAATTTGAACTTCAGCTTTAAAGAAAGATAGCAAAAAAAAACACATGGGTATCCAGGCTCCATCCCTATAATTAAATCTTTTAGTACAGTTCTACAACTAACCACATAAACAGGAAGACCATATTCACAAACCTAGTAAAAGAGTCAAGATAATAAAGTCCCTCAGGCTTCTCCCATTTTGCATCTGTTAAATACTTTACCCTTATTGGATCCATCCAATGCCACTTATGAGTTGGGCTTTTTATATTTAAAAGCTGAATAACTCTCACAAATAGATTAGTCTCATGATATGGCAGAACACAACCAATCAAACTGTCTTCATTGTAGAGATGAATATGAAATCTAAGGAAAAAACATACATATACAGTTAAACAGTATCTGGAAGCCAAAAAAAAAAAAAAGACCCATTCACATTCTTCTTAGAACACCTTGTTTACTGGCTTTTAAGGAAGACCTGACAGGACTGTTACACTGACTCACTCCTATGGTCCACCTACAGTCCAGAATCCTAAGGTGGTCACTGGCCTGTATGTGCTAGAGGAAAGAAACAGTGCTACCTTTTTTTTTTCCCTCACTCTCAACAATTTTAGGTCCTTATAAGACTAAAGATTACCCTAGTTTCTTCTGCATAGATTTCAATATTAAATCAGATGTTACAATAATCAAGTATGATTTTCAGTATAATACACGTACAAAAAAACTGTGATCCAAAGGCTTTATCAACAAAATCACCCACTCCTTCATGACAAGAAGTATTATACTTTCTGCATCTGGAAAGGTTAATTTATACGACATCACGTCACAAAATACTTAGTTTGTTTCTTCTTCACACCTTCCTACACAGCCTTGAAATGGTTCATGGTTCACAGTTAATATTGACATGTAGTATATTCAGTGGATTACCTGTGGATCAGCCATTCAAGGCACTTCTGGGCTGGCTTAAGCATAAAGTAAGGGGACAGGTGAATCAAGAACAACGAGATATTCTTATTCAGCTGCTGATTTACTGCTTTAGTCTGAACACTGCGTTCAAGGCCTTTGGATGTGGAACTAAACAAACTTGACTGGAACTCTTCAAAAGAAGGATCAATCCCCATCAGCTCTTCTAAGCCAGTGCATCCTGTAGAAAAAAAAAAAAGGAGGAATGCTTTAAAGGCAACAGTTTTATTCTCCAGTCCTACCCACCTATCTCCTCACTGGCATATCCAGCTTTTGTGCTATATTGGTATATGTCATCCTCACCAAGCGAACTGAAACAAACAGTAAACGAGTCTAAGACCAAAACTTTTTATGTACTTAAAAGTATTCCTTAACTGACAAAATAAAAAAAGCATTAACAACTATCAGTGGAGCGCTCTTGCAGCAGTGAAGGCCAGCAGCATCCTGGGCTGTGCTGGAGAGAGCACAGCCAGCAGGCTAAAGGTGGGGGGAACTCTCCCTTCCATTTGTGAGATTGTATCTGGAGTACTGTGTTCAATTTTGAGCTTATCAGCAGAAGAAAAACCGATATGGATGCGAGTTCAGCAGAGGAACACTGAGATCATCAGGAGACTGGAAAACAACATATGAGGAAAATGAGGAAAATGGGTTTTTTCAGCCTGGAGAAAAGAATCCAAAGGAAACCTTCCTGCTCTCTGCAACTACTTAATGGGATATAGTACAGGTTATCAAGAAGATGGAAACAGACTTTTCAGAGATGCACAATGGAAGGATGGGAGGCAGCAGCTGCAAGCTGGAACATAGGAATTTCAAAGCCAATGTAGAGATTTTATTTTTTTTAACACTGGAATGATCAAACACTGGATTGGAGGTCCAACACTGGACCTTCAGTCCAACACTGGAGCTCCCAAACCAACATCCTCCAACTCAGACAAGCACAGAGTTGAGCAAACTGTGCTAACTAGCCCTGTGCTCAGTTGGGCTACTGAGTGACCTTCAGAGGTCCTTTCCAGACAAGATTATTCTATGATTTTATATGGATGAAGCAAGCAAAAGTACCTCTGTGAATAAACTAAAATACAATATTCCATGTACACCACTGAAGAACCATTGGAATTATTTCTCTATTTTACACAAGCTTTTAAGTATTAATGCCTATTCACAAAGCAGGCAACTTGAGCTGAAATAAAAAAAACAACAGGCAGCTGGCTGAAACATGGAAGAAACTAAAAAACCCACTCTCTGTTGCATCAAAGAGATATCTCTCTCTCTACACCTTGTTCCTTAAAAGCAATACATGGTATCAGTCTGCCAGGTTTCAGCAAACAGCTTTCTTATTTAAGAATCATCGCATTCTTGGGCAAAATTTTATACAAAAATGGAAAGAGACAAGCACAAAGGATTTGAGGTGTGCCAATACAGCAATGGCTTTTGCCACTTTACGTTATTTGTGGCCATGATGTTACCCAAGAGCAGGGCATCAGCATGTTTTCATGAAATCACAGAATGTGGATTGGAAAGGACCTTGGGAAGATCCCTAAACCAAGGCAGGGATAAAGAGGGGTAGCCTTGAAAACAGACCAGGTAGCTCAGGGCATTATCCAGTTAGAGTTTTCAAAAGGATAGAGAGCACAATCTCCCTGGACAATCTGGTAAACTACCTGACTGCCCTAACAGTGAAAAAGCTTTTCCTTCTATCCAATTTGAACTCCTATTCTTTCAACTTATGCCAATTGTCTCCTGTCCTCCAGCCATACATTCCCTGGACAGTCTGGCCCATCTTCTTGGAACCTCCTCATAGGTATTGTCAGGCTGCTGTGAGACTCATCAAAGCCTTCTCTTTTTCAGACTGAACGAGATCAGTGACACTGCTCCCACCAGCCTTCCCTTACTGGGCAAATTCTGCAGCCCCTGAGCACCTTGGGGGTCCTTGACTCTTCCCCATCACCTCACCCTTCACATGCCTGGAAATGTGCTCCAAGACAGCATGCTCCGGGATTCTCCTATGGACTGGAGTGATACTGGCTAGCCTGCAGTTGCTTGAATTATCCTTTTGGGCCCTTTTGAATATGGGTCTGCCTTTCCTATTTATGTTTCTCCAGCTGTTTTTTTTGATAGATAATTTTTAAAACCATTGGCATCTAAGCAGCCAAACTCACCGATCGCAAAAAACGTGTCCCTGTCAATGGTAGCGGCTTCCTTGCCGGTGAAGAGCAGTGATGCCACCTCGCTGCGGTCCAGGAGGCTGGGATCGGTCTGGGGAAGTGCCAGCCGCTTCAGCTGCTCCGCGAGGGACGTCATGGCTTCGCGCTTCGGGGAAAGGAGCCTCCACAGAAAACTGGGGGAAGGAAAACCACAGCGGGCCGGCCGATGAGGCGGCCGCACGCAGACGTGCTGCCTCTGCCGCCCGTTCCCGCTCCCGGCGCAGGCCCCGCCGCCCCTCGGGGACCGCACACGTGGGGCCGCGCCGGGCCGGGCCCAGCCAAGCCGGGGCTTGGCTGTCCACAGGGACCCGTCCCGCGGACACACGTGTCCCGCTCCCGCTCCCGGTCCCGCTCCCGGTCCCCGCCACTCACCCGGCCCCGCGCCGCTCCCGGCCCGGCCGCACGTGGGCTGCGCGCGCCGCTCACCCGGAAGCGGCTCCGCTGGAGCATCGGGAAGTTCCCGCCCCACCGGCGAAGAGTAGGATGTGCCCCCAGTCCCGGCGCTGCGGCGGGAGAGCGACTCGGAGGGAAAGGCTCTGTGGGTGCTGATGGAGATCAGCTGGACATGAGCCGGCAGTGTGCCCGGTGGGGGGGGGGGCAATGGCATCCTCGCCTTAGCAGGAATTGTGTGGCCAGCAGGACCACACTGTTCTTCCCTGGTACTCTGCGCTGGTGTGAGTACGCACCTGCAGTCCTGTGTCCCGTTTTGGACCCCTCAGTTCAAGAAAGACATTGAGGTGCTGAAGCGTGTCCAGAGAAGGACAGTGGATCTGGGAAAGGGTCTGGAGCACAAGTGTAAGAGGAGCAGCTGAGGGAGCTGGTGGGGTTTAGCCTGGAGAAAAGGAAGCTCAGGGGAGACCTTATGTGAAAGGAGGTTGTACTGAGGTGGGTGTCGGCCTCTTCTCCCATGCAACAACCGACAGGGTGAGAGGAAATGGCCTCAAGTTATGCCAGGAGTGGTTTAGATTGGATATTAGGAAAAATTGTTTCACTGGAAGGGTGGTCAGGCAAGTGGTGGAGTCACCATCCCTGGAGGTATTTAAAAGACATACAGATGTGGCACTTACGGACACTGTTTAATGGTGGACTTGGCAGTACAAGTGGTTAGACACAAGCTTCACTACATCCAAGGTTTGATTACCCTCAGATTAAAAAGAAATTTCTAATATTAAAAACCTTGATGTCTCTCAGCAGTTTGCATTCAAGGCTGCAGGGTTCTGCACCTAAAGTTGGTGCACAAAGCCAGAAAGGGAACATAGCTTGTGAAAAAACAGGAGAAACCTGGAACAAAAAGCAGAAATTGAACATATTCCAGTTGATGTCAGTAGATGGACAAAATTATGCCAAATATAACAATACCAGCACCAGACCTGTAAAATTATTTCCACACATTGTTGAGAAGCTGTATAGCTATGGCAGAAATAACAGATTTGCTTGCATAGTAAGGCTGCTTTATTTGGCAATCATTTAACATACAGCAAAAATACAAAAAGCTGATAAAAGTTTGGGGTTGCAGAGAATTGTTTAAATGCTTAATTTTATTTATTAGGAGCGTCTGCTAATTTCAGCTACACTCTTTGCTTGTATTAAGTTAAACCTTTGTAGGAGTGAGAGCAGAGAGAGGAAATGCTGCTGGATGTCTGACTTTGTGCCTGATTATATTTGGTGGTACCTTGTCAGAGTGTGTGTTAACTCTGTATCATGTTCCTTCTGACATGATATGATCTGGATGTAACAACAGCAATTTCTGAGCTGGCAAGAGTTGCTATCAATACAGTTGTAACAGTGTTAAGGTGTTTGGGGGATATTACTTATTTAACACAAATTGCTATTATTTTTCTGATTGTTCTAATACTTGACATACTGACCATCTAGCAAATGAGATGGCTAGGGATGGTACAAACCAAAAGGCCAGTAAGATAGTAAAAAAATAGTAATCCCCCCCAAACAACAACAACAAAACCCACCAAAAAGAAAAAAGGTAGGAAAAAGCCCCAGCTCTTTTCCAAATTCACTGTGGATTCTGTACATCCTTTTCCTTCATGAAGCCTTCATGTGACCTTACTTTTAGCATAGTTTAAACCTTCATAAATATGCAAGTTTCCATGCCTAAAAATACCAAACATTACAATATGTAGAAAATATGCAAAGTGCAGAAAGCTGTTTCTGAAAAAAGAAAACTAGCAACTTTTTTTTTTTAGCAATGCGATTCATTATTTAAATACTCCAGCCAGAATGATAAACTAGAAGTTGTAAATGCTGAAATGTGTTCAGGTTTTCAAGCACTTCTATCCCATTCTGTTCTCTCCTGTGGGGTGCTGCAAAAAAGAGGTTTTACACCTTTGTGCTTTCTGTTTGGTTTCAGAGCAAAGCCAGGATTCCCTTTGGAGGTTAATTGGAGGAACAGAGATACCTTCTGCAGACAGAAAAATATTTGTTCTGGATTTAATTATAAAAAAGTGTTTCCTGAAAAAATGTAAACCCAGAGATTCTATTAGGAAATATGCTTAGTTGGTATTGTATTATCCAGTGTTGAAGCTGAATATCAGGGAGATTTGCTCCATGCTGGACTACAAAAAGATGCTTCTCTGAACTGAAATTCAAGCCTATTTCAACCAGTTCCTTTAGCTTGTCATCACATAGATGATCTGTATGGATGGAATTCTTGTAGCCACACTACAGCTGAGATCACCTCTGCTGATGGCTGCTACTAAACTGTGTTTGACATATATTGTCTATTCAAAAATATTACAGTCTTAGAATATAAATTGTCATATGCTAATTTTATTTGGGAAAAAGTGATCAGTTTCAAGCATTTTCTGTAAGTCTGTTCACTCTTAAGCATTGGTGTGCTTGAAAAGATTTAATTGAGAAAGGCAAACACTATTAAACTTTTAATCTTCTTTACATCTGAATAAATTTGTGGTACTGCTGGTGCAAATATAATTGATATCTTAAATAGTTAAAGGTCTAGTCTTTATATTCCTTTTTTTCCAAGTCAACTCACTAGCTGTGCATATATAGAGCTACATCTACCTTGGTAAGTAATGCAACCCAGTAGGAGGAGATCTGTAGAATGAAGTGGTGCTGAGGAACCCCCATCACACTGAGCATTTCAGGGATTTTATGCAGACTAGATCTTGTTCTGCCATGATGAAGGCCAAGTTCCCATTAGCTGTGCTTCCAGAATGAATCTTTCTGGTTTGGTTTCATTTGTAGGCAACAGATGGGGAGGAATTTTATTTAAAGAGGAAAAGGAAATCACTTCTGATACCAAAAAAAAAGAATGTTCGGTAGCATTCAATTGTAATATATCAGAATGAAGGTAAGGGGTTGAGTACTACCTGTGCAATTTACTGTTTACATACAAAGTTAGAGACTGCTTTATTAAGTACTCTTATATGATTATTAATTAATTTATTAATATCATGCTTCTCTTTCCTTCTTGCAGCACCTTCTGTAATCTAGTTATGGTTAACAGTTCTGAAGGAGACAGAAGAGAGCCGCCTTCCCTGCGTTTCACCACCACTCGCTAATAATCTTGGTAAGTACCCTGACATTTCCCCATGCCATTTCTAACTGGAAATGTGACAATGCCTGGCATCTAAAGTGTGATCTGATTGCAGCATATTGAAGTAATATTAAAACCTTTCTAGGATATGTAAAGGAGATCATAATTTTATTAGAGTGCATCAAGTTCTCTAACTTTTTAAGCAAAAGGAGGTGTTAACAGAAGGTGTTTTTAATGAGGGTATACGTATGTGAGCTGAATTGTAAACCAATCCGTGTTCCAGAGTAGTGGCTTGAACATCTTATTCACCCAAGGTAATCTTATTGTCAAGGAATATATTGTGTTTTGCTGTTGGTTGTAGGAGACATTCCAAAGTTTCGTAGTTGTGGGAGCTGTGCAGTTAAACCTGCTACTCTGAGCTAATCTGTGTCCTTTGTTCTTAATTCAGAACACATCTGTGGTCTCTGAATTTATAGAGTTGCTATAATAATAATGAAGAACAGTGCTTTATTGTGTGCTTTAAGGCTGCATTAATGTATTTTTCTCTGTTTTCAGTTCTTTCTGCACTCTGTGACAATGCAGCAGTCACCCTTCACCTGTGGGCGTTGTGAAATGATGAGGCACTACCCTTCTGTGGGGTACACATTGAATAAGGCCTTGAGACCATTAATACCCTGGCTGAGCTTTTGTTAGAAGCAAAGAGGTAGGAGCCATTTTGTCATATAGCACTGCCAATATGTAAAATGAGAGAGTTAAGGTTTGTTTTCCCTGTATGCCCTTTCTCCCCTAAGGGCTTGATCTTTTTATGCTTGCATCACTGAAACTCAGGAGTAATTCTGATGAGGCCAGTGAAGCTGTAAGAGTGCACAGCTGATGTAACTGGAGGCAGACAAAATCAAGCATAATGCATAGAATCACAGAAGTGTTTGGGTTGGAAGGGACTTTAAAGATCATCCAGTTCCAATCCCCCCTTCCAGTATCCCCCTGGGCTGGGACACCGCCCATTAGACCAGACTGCTCAGAGCCCCATCCAACCTGACCTTGAATACTGCCAAGGTTGGGACATCCACCACTTCTCTGGGAAACCTGTTCCAGTGCCTCACCACCCTCACAGTAAAGAATTTCTTCCTCAAATCTAACCTAAACCTAACCTTTTTTCACTTTGAAGCCATTCCCCCTTGTCCTATCATTACAGTTCCTGATGAAGAGTCCCTCTCTAACTTTCTTGTAGGCCCCCATCAGATACTGGAAGGTTGCTATGAGGTTTTGCAATGAGGTTGCTATGCAACCTTCTCTTCTCCAGGCTGAACAGCCCCAACTTTCTCAGCCTGTCTTCATAGGGATGGTGCTCCAGTCCCCTTATCAACTTTGTGGCCTCCTCTGGACTTGCTGCAACAGTTCCATGTCCTTCTTATGTTGGGGACACCAGAACTGGTTGCAGTACTCCAGGTGGTGTCACACAGGAGCAGTGTAGAGAGGGAGAATCACCTCCCTTGATCTGCTGGGCACACTCCTTTTGATGCAGCCCAGGATACATTTGGCTTTCTGGGCTGCCAGTGCACATTGCCAATTCATGCTGAATTTTTTGTCAGCAGTCACCATTCAGTGGTGGTTGAGGTTACAGAGAATTGCAGTTCTCACTGCTGGAACAGGACTGAAGGGAGAATAACTCTTCAGTTGAACTGAAGGGCTGGAAGAACCTTCCTTGCTAGGCAGTATATCCAGCACATCATTGACTTACTGACTACTGTGGCAGGCAGTATCATGTTTTCCTGGCTTTTCTTGGAAAATATTTTACAGCTTCCCCCAGACATAAATTCTGGTGTGTGGCTGCATTCCAGATCTAATAATAAATAGAAACCCTCTGGATGGGCTGGTGGAAAGCTATTTTGGGAAATTTACTATATTAAAGGCTTTCTGATATGGTAGCATAGACTAAGGGCTTTTGAATCAAAATTATTGTAAAGGAAGTTTTAAAATATATAATCTAGATAAGGAGAAATAAACCCCAAATAAACAAACTAACTTCAGCCACACACATGCAAAGAAAGCATCATCTTGAAAAGGGTATGATACAGTCATCCTTGTAAATCCATTTATATCCACTTGAGGCAGGTCTAGTTTATCCCAGAAGCATTAGAGAAAAGAAGGAAGACAAATGGAGATGGTGAAAAACAGAAGGAAAAAAGCAATCCTTTCAATGCTGAACTACTTCATGAACTGTGATTTTTTTGTTTATTGGGTAAAAACTCAGCTAGGAAGTTGGATTTTAGCAACTTCACAATAGTTGCAATGAAAAATAGGAAAATTCCTCTCATGTGAGTATGATGTGAGTGTGATAGTTCTTTGTCATGCTTTGGTATTTCTTAGGCTGGGGAATATGATGCTGTGTGTATAAGTTAGCTGTTTATTATTATGAAAAGGTACCTGTGCCAGGCAATCTACTGAGAGAGTAGGTGTCATAGATCTACTGTGTGGTAGTTGTGAGTCACATTGTTTCATGCATTGGGAGAAATTGGTAATGGGAGTGTAGCAACGGGGCCATTGAGAGCTTGGATGTAATGTGCAATAAGGAGAGTGTTGTGTACCAGACATGTCTCATTGTTCATAACAGGGCTGTAAACAGTAAAAGAGACAGTAAACTGAAGGGTGGGAAGAAGGAAGAAGTGATCAATAGGGAACATGCTTAACACAGCATACTCTTCTTACTGCAGCATACTCTGTCTTGCTATCACCTCCCTCAATTGCCTGTTACTCAAACAACTGACAGGCGTTGGAGCAGCAGCAGACCTCACATGGTGCAGCTACCCATTCCTGACCTGCAGCTGTTCAAGCCTCTATTTGCTTGTCAGCCAGCCATTTCCTGGGTCTTTTTTGAAATGCTAAGATGAATCACAGCTCTTTCCCTGAAGAAAAAATAGTGTCATTCCTATCCAGATGCACTGAATACAAATTTCAGTCTTTCCCTAGGCTGGCCATTGAAGCCTGTGCTGCTGTCACATTTCTTCATTTGCTCCAGTCACTGCCAGTCCATGGGCCTTTTCTGCAGCTGGTGAATATGTGGTTTGAATTGGAATAAGCTCACAACTTTATTTGATAGTGCCTGAAAACAGTATAATCACGTACAGTAGCAGAGAGTAGGATATTTATCTCCCAGTTTTGCGGTTCAGTTATATTCAGTCACGTATTTTTATTTATTCACTTTATAAAGTTTATTTTCCATATTTTTTCTGCGTAGGAATGAGTTAAGCATTCATGTAATGCCTAGCACAGTGCCACTGTAAACACTGTGAACACCAGGCACTTTTTAATGTATATGTATATATATATGCATATATATGTGAGATATGAATATTATAATATTTTAAAAGTATTAAAGAGTCAGAGAGTGCACTTGTGTGATACTGAATTGTACAGAGTATCTGCAGTCACAAAAATCCCCTAATCTTTTCCCTGCATTTCAGTGCCACTTTAAAAAGTGTTTCACTTTTGTATTTGCTTTCACTGTGGAAGCTCTTTTTTGCTGTTATGTATTGTGGGAATTCTTGGGGGGAAAACCCCTGGTATTAGAAGAAATAGTGTGTTTGATTTAGATGGTGAGGGCATGCCTCTGAGTTTTACTAGTAAGCCTAGATCTCCAGATTTTCTGATTTACTAGAGGCGTCACATTTTAAGACTTAAAATAGTGGCCCTGCTGTCTCTGTGCCTTGCAGCCTTGCATGAAATAGTCTTGACAACTGGCAATGTTCTCATTAACAGCTAATAACTCTTATATTGTGCATGCTAGTGACTTAAGGGAGTTCTCTGTAGAGAAAAAACTTGAGCGAGACTTAGAGGCCCAGTGACACCAGAGGCAATTCCTTGGACACACAGAAAGGAGGGTGCTATTTCTGTATTTCTACAGAAGGCTTGACAGGCACTTAGTATAGTGGGTAGGAAGGCAGCCTGGACTTGAACATGTAGTAGAGGGGAGTGTGTAGCACTAAGAATCGTGTGCTTCTGCCACTGAGGCTGGTACACTTCTTTTCAATAATCCTGGTGGCCAGAGACAAAACATTTGCTGCTGCAGTGCTCTCAAGAGCTGCATGGGAGAGGTTGCACTTCAAAATCTTTCTCACTTTACTTACGGTATATTCCCTTGGGTTTGTATTACTTGCTGGTTCTTACCAGTATGGTGATGTATGTGCCTGGTTTTAGTCTGTAGAGGGGCAACAAAACATTTTAAACAATTTATGACTAATTTAATCTAAAAAATGTGTCTGATCTGTCTGTGTCACTGTAACACCTTTAAAGAATCACAGACAGATCTGAGATGCAAAACATGATGTTCTTTCTTGAGCAGAAGCTGTAGTGGTCTTGGAACTGCTAGGCTGCACTGGAAACCTTTAATACTTTTCTTAACATTGTGTATGAACTGTCTTCCAATTCAGACCCCATTTACAATTACTTAATTCATACTTTATTTAAGATTAGTTATAGTGCAGTTGTCCTAAAAGAACATCACAATCACAAGTTAATTAATGGTGGACTATGGTAGAGTTGTTTTCCCAGCTGTTTTGCATGTATCACAACGCAGAATTTAAATGCATAGTCACAAACTACTTTTTTTCCAGAAATTGTGCTTTGTTCAGTGTATTGCACAAGCAGTGCTCAACAGCGTTATGCTTTCTCTTCTTTATTCAATGAAGGTCTGCTGCACTCAGTTTAAGCATGTTCCCAGCTACATAATTTTAAGATTTTCAGCTCTGGTCATCACAGTCTTTGTACTTGTCTTCAAGTATCCCAAATCTATCCAGTATTTGATTTTCACACACTTCCTTATACTTCACAGTATTAGTATTATTTCTGGTCTATGGAAAGAAAACGGAGGCACATTCTTCAAACTGTACATAGTTCCATTTTCCCATCCAGTGGATAGTTTCAGGACAATAAATGCTGGTACTAAGGAATTGTCTTTTCCCTTAAGTGCTTTACAGAGTACAATTACATGCTGCATTTTTGCCCACTGAGTAAAGCTGATAATTTGAACCTCTAGACCCAGAATCTTATTTTTGTCTGGTATTTCCATCATGCATTGTTTTAAACACTCTCTCCTGCAATTGAAAGTGCAGTCTATGACCCACCTGACTCCCACCACTGGTACTTTAACAGTAAAAAATCAAGCCCTACAAATTTAGGGCCTGATCTTCCGTATATCAACTGTGTGCCAGGTTTACCTATGGAAGTGGTATAAAGGGGATCACTGAGCTATGGGGAACAAAAGAAAAAGTATCATGGGTATTGTAGAAGCACATCCCTAACAACTTGGTCTGCCATAGAGAAGTCTGAGACATATTTTAATCCATCCATGTGAACAGCAAAATAAGCTTTCTGCTGAATGCTTTTATCAGGGGAAGATGTGTTCATATTGTATCTACTGAACAATGAATTTAGGAGTTTATATAAATGCATGTGGAGCCTCACAGCCTTAGAGATAGGTTCAGCTTTGTTGCTGTCTCCACCTCCAGGAACTGTTGTCCAAATGAACTAGAAAATTACCTAGACTAGCTTAAAAAACCCCGTAACCTCTTGAATTTGGTTCAGTTATGGAATTCTGAAAGATTACCACTATTCCAGATTTAACTATGGGTCACAACAGAGGTCTGGACAGCCCATTAGCATAGATCTACTGCATTTATCCTATAAACTAACTAGTTTCAAAGTGAAGAAACATTTAAATGCTCTTCTGTCCTACTTTGCTTATGCTAAGCTGAACTTAGGCAGGGAGAGAGGGGAGCCAGTTAAGAAACAAAGGACTTGTCCACATTCAGAGGGATTGAAAAAACAGGAGCCTTCACCATGAATAGGTTATTGATGGTAGATCTCAAGAGCAACTAGTCTCATCCTGGAAAGGGTGATGTGTAAAACTGATACTCATTTCTCCTGACATAGGAATATGTCTGATGTTAGTGAGAAGGATCGTAGTTGAAGGGAACATTGTCTTCAAAACAGTAATTGGAAAATACAGGCCTTGCTGCTTTCGTGTCAGGCATGGCAGGAACACTGCATAGTTTCTCAGTGCTGGTTTTTAATACAGCTGAGTGTCAGAGTAAAGCTTTGTTGGACAGGATGTAAAGACAAGGGTTCTGGAAAAGAAAACTTGTGCTATACATGTTGTATAAAGAACATGTTATCCCTGTTTGGCAGTAATTCAGGTTGTGCCTAACACTGCTGTATACAGGGATGAATTTGCTGCTTTTACTAATCTTTGTATCGCTCCTGTGGAATGAATATTAAGTAGCTGGTTTATAGACTGGCAATTTGTTTAAGCGAGTTCCTGAGTAACTTTAATCTTATAGATATTAGTGGTATTACATTGGTGTATCTGGAAAGAGAAATGAGGGCATGAAGACTGCAACTGTCAAAGGTCATTCAGTCAGTCTGCACAAATGCTGAGTTTAGAACACAGCAGTGTTGGATATCCAGTGCCCATATCCTGTGCCTGTAATCTCAACCTCATACCTCAGTGATTTCAAACCTGCCATGTCTCATCTGTGCCCGTTGGGTAATTGTTGTCTGGAAACTCTGACTTAGTTGACGATATTTGTTTCTAGATAAATAAAGGCATGTTGTCTTTGAATTCCTTATCTCATCCCTCTCCCCCACTTGTCTTCGCTTTTCTCATTGTGACCAAAACTATTGCTGAATAACGTGGTGCTTTTTTAGACAAAAAAGGCCACAGGCTGGCCTACTAGGGGATTTTCTTAACTGGTTGCATTCATGAAGTATAAGTTGTATAGTCAGTTGCAGCTTTCACATTGCCTTGGTCACACAGTTTCTTCCTTGCTTAGTGTCTCTGTGTGATAAATCTAAGCCAGCATAAAATAGGAACACAGCCAGGATTATGAGAACACATGATTTGTGAAGTTTTCTTCAGAAGATTTGTAATAGGCCATGCTATACCCCTAGTCCTGCCCCTTGCATTCTCGTCACTGAACCATTTTTAAAATCCTGGATCTGTCTCACCATTTTTTCCGACCTTATGCCAGCACTATTTGTAGTTTCCCCACCTGTTACTGGGTGTACTGCGTTGTAGCTCACTGCATATTGCTCTACAACTTCAGTGTGCCAACAGACTGACTAAAGTTCCGTATATAAATTACAATATACTTTTCCCAGTTTTTCCCAGTTTTTCATTTGCAGATATCTAATCTGTGCAAAGCACCCATCAAAGCTTCCCATATTATTTAGTCTGTGATCTTTTCTGCCTCTGTGAGTTGCACTTACCCAGACAAGAACCATTAAACCAAAAAGGCACCCTCAAGAGGCTAGCTCAAGGGATAAGGCAGTTCAGGTGGAGTGGTTCCTTCTGAAAAAATGAATAGAAATACGTCAGAATGTGAGATTTAAGGCTCTTCTCATTCATGGAAGGTATGATCTTGTGTAGTGCTGCCTGGCAGTCACCATGGCTGGAGGGTTTGCCCTGCTATATTACATCTTTCAGCACTCACACTTCAGTCTGTGATTGTTATTACGTATCACAGTACTGCCTGGTGATACTGTGGCAGAAACCAGATGTTGAATGTTTCCTGCTGCTGTCTGCCTTGAACCCTCTCTGAGAACCGGGACCCTCTGCAGTGCAGGATGCAAAGCTCCAAGCGTGGCCTACAAAGAGTAGGAACACCCCTTCAAGGGTATAAGGGACCCTGAATGCCTGAGCAAGCCTGACATACCAGAATAATGCTAGGTATTTTTGGGTGCAGGCCACACACAGACTGAAGAGACAAACATGGAGGTCAAGGGTGTTTGGTAGGTAAAACACACTATAATTATAATTGTTGTGTAGGCTCCTCAGGACTTTTAGTCAGACAAAGCATCTGCTCCAGAGAATTTGTATTCTAGGTGGACATTAAGGACCAAAGGAAGCATTGCTCATACTATTTCAGAGATGGGACAATGCAGCACAACAAGCTTGTTTCTCTCTGTGAGAGTAGTCTAACAAGCCAACACTTAGCTTTTTGGGAAAATTTTATCTGAATTGACTTGCTCAAGGTCACACAAGGGCATCTTAAGCTGGCACGATCACCCCATGTCTCAGCCCCATGATTTTCCTTCTGCACAAAGGGTTGGCAAAAGCCAGTGATGTCAGTGCAGTCAGCATTTTCTCCATACCCCTGAAGCCCAAGCTATGCTTTGGTAGTATTTGTCTGTCCCATAAATGTTTCTTGCTACACTTCATCCATGGCTGGATTTCAGGGACAGAGTAAGTCGTTTCTATATATAGCTGATGAAACACTTCGGGATCTCCTGACAATGACAGTTGTTACTATGAAGCCAGCACTGCATTTTTTTCATCTCTTTCTTAATTTTTATTTCCAAACCTGTAATTTGAAATAACATACTTTAAAAAAAGTAATTAGCTACTGTATAGTTAATATCACCATGTATGAGTAGCGTGAGGAATTTTCAGAGTCAAAGGTTGTGCCTCTTGGTGCATAAATGTGGGAGGGCTAATATGCTTAGTGCCCACAGTGCTTTTCCTTAGCTCAGACAAAGAAATTTGGTTCCCAGTTTTATACTTCTCTGCTCTCTTTCTGTTTTCTCTGTATGTGTTCATTTCAGGAATATGAAGCAAGTTTAAAGTTTATTCATACTACCCTTAACTAATGAATTTAATTGCCTTTTTTATTTTTCTGAACTTACAATATAGTGTGTTTCTTACATTGAAGGAGACAGGTTATATTTATTGTATTACAAAAAAAAAGGTGATGTCTCTTGAAATCTAATAAATGATAAATACATTTTTTATAACACACCTCACCTTTCTGCTTAGCTTTGTTCAGGAAATATATGCATAATTTTTAACAGAATCCAACATTTTGAACCAGTTTAAATTATCAATATCTTATTTAAATAATTCATATTGTTGTTGGTTAAGCTTTAAACTAGTGGATATTTGCTACAAGCAGAAGTACATTTTATGTACAAGTGACAGTTATGACATGCTGTGAAAGTTTAAGGGCTTTTTGATTTCTTTTTTAAGATCCTGTTAACAGTTTACACAAGAGAATAATTATTTGAATATATTTGAATTTCTTTTCTATTACCTTTCATTGACTTCTTTATGAGAAACCATCCTACTGTTCTTTTTCACAAAGAAACAGACAAACACAAAGACTATGATTAAAGACTCAATGACTGACTGAGCTCTCATAAGGTTCTTTATCTCTCTGTGGCCTGTCTGGGACAGTTTTGGCAGATATGAACTATTGTGTTCCTATACAGAAGTGTTAAAACTGAAAACTGATGGTGATTATTTCCACATCAGTTGATTGTTTCATGGGCAATTATTTAAGTAGAGAAATCTGGGTTATTTCTTAGTCTATATCTCACTGAGTTCGAATAGAGGAAAGATCTGGTGAAATGTAGTGTTGAGCATTTTTGTTTTATTAACAAGTTGTGGTTTTATTCTCAATCTAAGATTTTGTGAGAGGGAAGAATAAGAAGCATATTGAAGGATTGAAAGTCTGAGGAACAGTAAAAAATGCAGAGTGAGTTCTTGAGAGAATGTTATGATGGCTTTTGACAAGTAAATGAATGTTAAATAAAAAGTGTGAAACACTTTCCATTTAATTAAAAAGAATGATAAAGGTTGACTTTCTTTAGTTAGAAAAGCCCTTTGATTCTCAAGCAGTTTAATGCAAAGCATGCCAGGAGGCATTCGTGTGACCTCACAGAGCTGCTGCTCCTGCTAGGAAAGCCTGTTTGATACTCCTCATGCATCGGAAGTGATATCTGGTTGCCACAGTGTTTTCCTGGGTTAAAGGCATCATTCTTCTGGGTAGGCCCTTGCTAGCATTTATGTTAGCATGAACTACAACTGCACACCTTTTGCCAAATAAAAGATAAAAATAGTTGACAATTCAGCTCTGCCACCTCCATTTCTGATCTCCCTGTGCAACCTTATTTCTTTTAATTCGTTTGGCAATCATGAGTATTCTTTTTGTCTTGCCACATTGTAAGCAACGTGTGTCATTTCTACCTGAACTGTACTTGCCATGTCAATATCTCCAATATCTTGCCATGTCAACTTAAAACTCCCTATCCATGTAGTTCATTGCGTTTCTTTCTTTTTCTCTCTTTCTGACTTTTGTCCTTTCTTTCCTGCTCTGGTTACTGACCTTTGTTTTGATTTTATTTCCTTTCTTCTTAGGCACACATAGTTTGTAGCCATGCAACTCTGCCAGATTAAGTGAGGATAGTTCTAACCTACCTCTGATGTGGGAATAAGCTGGTTGAAGCAAACTGCTTTATTCATACTGCTGTGCTGGGCACAGCTTTCCTTTTCTCTTGTTGAGCTGGAAGAGGCGTCTTCCTTTCCACTTCAAGTTTGGCGTCAGAGTTCCGTTTTGGCTCTCCTTCCACTACGGACCTCCATTCATATGCTTCTCATTACCATCTGCAGAGTTAGTTTATAAAATTAAATTAAAGTAGTAAACAAAATACCAGATACTCCTCCTAAAGCTCCATCTATAAATATCTCCTCTGCCTACTCATGCTCTCTGATTAAGAGGCAGTAAGCAGTTATTTAGAGAACCTAAAACAGGTCAGATTCCATCAAGATAGGCAGGTATTGGTTTTGGTTTTTTTTTAATGGGGCCATTCCATTTAGCTTTCTGTTTTATAGACAAAAAGCCCGACTTTCTCAAAATGCACACTGAAAAAGTTGAAGTCCCCTATATTTTTTGACCCAAAATGGACTAATATAACCTAGCCAAAGTGGATCTTGAAATACTTAATTGTTTTAATCTCTCAGACTAGCTGAGTGGAACTATGGTTCTGGCTTGGAACAATTTGGTTCTAGTTTGCTTGGAACAATTAAACATTTTTGTGTCATTTTCTTTGTTATCAAAGTACTATAGTATGTACCTAGTAAACATGAAAAAATGAACAGAACCTTTTCAGCAGTGGCTAGGTATGCTTTGAGCAAATCCAGATATTTTATGAAAAAAAATTGGTAAACTTCTTTTAGAATTCTGGAAAATTTGGTTAGACTTTCTTTTGATTCCTAGAAATCTAGGCGTGGGTCTGACTCCAGTCCTAATCCACTGTGTGACTGGATATTCTTTGTCACCATCACACCTCAGTTTTTATTTCAGACACAGGCATCCTGGCCTGTGTTAGGGGGTGAAGGCCAACAAATAAAACATGGGTTTT
Organism: Platyrinchus mystaceus; assembly: GCA_035041135.1. Taxonomy (NCBI): domain Eukaryota; kingdom Metazoa; phylum Chordata; class Aves; order Passeriformes; family Tyrannidae; genus Platyrinchus; species Platyrinchus mystaceus. The sequence continues at coordinate 44,621,858 of JAWWLV010000121.1, forward strand.
AGCTAATACCTCCTTGCATGAAGCCATCAGTACCTGTAAGGCTCACCTGTACTGCACAGTGGGGAAGGATGTGGTACCGTGTGACTTCAACCACATAGATCCCCAGACAAGGCAGTGCTGAGGAAAGGCACAAAGCTGGTTGCAGTGGCTCACCTCTAATGAGGGAGTGCATGAAAGGTCACAGGTTTCATTAGTGCAGGAGAGCTCTTTGCATGGGGGACAGCTCTGAGTCAGAGCATTACAGAGTTATGTGTATACTTCTAGGGCTTCTCTGACTTCTGCATTTCCTTTAGAAATTTCTCCTGTGCTCTGTATGGTGAAAAAGAAGAAATGGTTTTACTGACTTCAAAGGCTTAAATTATCATTTTGGTGATTGTAATTGGACTATTGGAAACCACAGGTGACTACCGAGCTGTAAAAATAAACCACACAAATTACACCAGCACACACTTAATGTGTATATATGTGAACTATTTTGTTTTGTAATTGCAATTTGATATTGTCTGAGAATATCCTAAGAGAACGCTCATCTGCACTTGAACAAAAAAGTCTAGGCATAGCATTCAGCAACATTAGTTCATTATATACATGGAAGTGTAGCAACTTTGAGAGTGTTTGCACTGAGCAGACAAAAAGCATGTGGTTCTGACTTTGCTGCTTGGATATGGAATTTCATTTATGGACTGTTTATCTTACAGTATGTGCATCAGTCTTCAGAAGTTCAGCTTGCTTTTATTGCATGAAGTGTTTCAATCCTCTTCTGAATTCCGACTTGCAACCCTAGTGCTGTATTTATGAAGTTTTTTTGAGCTGGTGTGTAGGTATTATCTGTGCATATATGCATGTTCTTCTACGTTGCATTATTCTTCTATATTCTTATGGGCTAGAAGGTGACTTGGCAGAAAGCAGAGCTTTAGTTAGCAATATGAAGTGGAGGACATATGCTGTAAATTATTCTGGTTATTCATCTACATTGGCTTAGAGACATTAGTGTTGTCTTTACTGAACAGTTTTCCCTTGTATATGACTTTGTCATTTATGCCTTTTAAAAGCTCAGCTTTGGTGAGCATTTTCTTTTCTTAAGTGAGGATGGAATTGTATCCCGTGTGGACACTGCTAGCGAGGATGACGTTGGCTGATGATAGGTGCAGGTATTAATGACAAGCTACATGAAGAACATAGTAAACTTGCCAATTCCCGGAAGAAACACTGTTTCCTGGACAAAGAATCGGCGCGGGAGATACGGGACATGCTTGCCAGGATGTTTGATCTCAATGCTATCTTTTTGGATTTTGCTCTATGGAAAGCACGGGTAAATGGTTCGTGTCACACATACGTGAAGCTACTGGTTCTATGGGCCTTTGTATGTGCTTCTTGATGCCTGCTTTTGGATTTACTGAGAGAGTTTCCTGGACAAAAATATATACATTGCTTTTTAAAGTTATGCTTCCATGCTTTCTGGTTAACTCCAGACCTGATCTCCAATGGAAATTGTTTGATCTCTTGAGTGTCCTTGTCTGTGCTGGCTCGTGTGATCCTTAATCTGAAAATGTGAAGTGGCTCAAGGACAGATACGGACTTCAGACTAATGATAAAGGTTGCCAAACTACAGTAGCAAATCATAGACGGGTCTTGAGAAGTAGAAATACATGTCAGTAGGAGGGAAAAAAAAAAAAAAAAGACAAGTCTGTGTCAAATCGTAAGGCACGACAGACAGGCAGACGAGCTCCCGGAGCGCTGGCGGGAGACGAGCCCCCTGCCCATCCTTGCTCTCCCGCAGCCCACCCATCCCAGGCTGCCCCGTGCGGGATCAGCGCCCGCCGCCCGGAGCGGGGCTGGGACCGGGACCGCCGCCCGGAGCGCCACGTGACAGCCCGGCGGGGATAATAAGCCGCAGCAATGAGCAGCCCTGGGCTTCTCCGAGGGGTCAGCCGCAGGGACAGACAGCAGCAGCCACAGAGGGAGAGAGGGACAGAGAGGGAAGGAGGGCAGGGGAGAGAGGGAAGCAAGTCACCACACGTCAGCACCTACCTGACAGTTTCAGCCTCCGCTCTCAGCAAGATTCGTCGATATTCAGTCCCTGTCACCTTGGAAAAAGAAAAAAAAAAAGAAAGAAAAGAAAACAGACACTGCTACCTACAACCCATCAGCAAGTAAACTAAACTTAAACTGTAGTAGAAGCCTCAGCAGCTGAAGCTGATCCCCCGGTAGCATGAATAGCATGAACCAGATAGAAACAAACATGCAGTACACCTATAACTATGAAGAAGATGAGTACATGACCCAAGAAGAAGAATGGGACAGGGACCTACTCCTGGACCCAGCATGGGAGAAACAGCAAAGGAAGGTCTGAAAATAATGTGTGTTTGTCTGTGTGGTTCTGTATGGAATGATGTCCTCTCTTATTTCCATGCTGTATCTGGAATTGTCAGGGCCATACAGCAAGGGGTTCTAATAAAAGATATTTTACATTGTATAAAACATGTATATAATGTATAGTAGCTATGCCATACTTTGAGGATAAAGCATTTACTTTTTTGATTCTTAAGTGAAACCAATGTCAGATGAAAATAATTTATGAGAGTCAGGAGTTTATTTTTATATTGCACTGGAAATATCCTGTCAGTACCTCTAGATTTATGTATTAGTATTTCAGTAATTTTTAACTTCACTTCCTGGGTCCTCCTTTCAGAAAGCAGACCCTGAATTGATGTGTGCACCTTGTTGGTTTTCAAAAAGAGTAAATTGCAATTATAGACAGGGAGATGAATGAGATGGTTCAAAATTGGTGTGCAACAGAACTTTGCAATATTTCTGAGAGCAGACTGAGAAATCACTTGTGAAGTTGCGATCTTGCAAGTCAGCTCTTAGTAGAATATACTTTTCATTCCAACTGAATGATCTGACAAGGAAAATATTGCATAGAAATATATCCAGGCTATATTTGGAAAACTGTATTTCATGATTAGGTTCCCACATGCCAATTCACTGTCTGGGAAAAAACCAAGTCTGTAAATATATTGGAATATACTGTTGTGGAGGAAATGCTTTTTGCCTTATAGGTGTAAGAAAACTATCATGCCACCAAGTACTGCCCATGCTCTTTTTCTGAACATAGGCAGAAATTATGATCCCACATCAGTCTTGTCAATGGTTTGATACTTTAGTAGTATTTGGACTTCTAATTTCAGAAAACTGAGTTTGAAACAGCACATGGAAAAGAGAGGTGAAATATTGTAGAGGATTTGTTACTTTCTAATTTGAAAGGTGATGCTGAAGTCACAGCTGACAGATCTGGGATTAAAAGGTTATCTGCTGGTTACAAGAATGGAAAAAAAAGAGAGGGAGAGAAAGACAGTGCTCTGGACAATAAGGTTGCATATGCATTCTTCATAGCTTAGCAGCTCACTTGAAAACCTAAGTAGAAGGTGCCAGTTTAGATCTTATGAGAGAGTCTGGCCCACTGTTGCAGTCACAGCTTCTATAAATGCTACACTATAAATGTATAGCTATAGAAGTAAGAGCTGTTAGAATTGTTGGGGCCAAGGGCTTTGCTTTTCCATTAAATTTTGTAGAGCCAGTATTTTCCACTCAAATTTAGCTTGAAGTCTCCCTCCTTCTGTGAGTTTTAGCTGGTTTTATTCATATTCCTACATTCACACCTGTTTGGATCCTGCTGTGTGAGTATAGTGGGAGAAGTTCTCTAAGTTGAAGTTCACTTGACCTACCAGCTGCTACAACTCCTAACCAATAATTAAGTTGTACTCATCAACACTGACATTAGTTTTAATTTGACATTCCTCAGATGGTCAACTATGTTTTTCTGTTTTCTAATGAGAATTGAAATTCTCAATTATCTTAGTGCTTAAGTGCTTTAGTGATTTGAAACTGTGCAGCTGTAAGAGGTTGTGGCTACATCTGGTTAGGATTCAGTTGTCCAGTATTTCAGAGAACGCTGTTTTCAAAAAAAATTGGACAGATTACTAGATAGTCAGCACTCTAATGCAGTTTTCCTTCAATGCAGATAAATGATCAAAAGTAAAGAGAGCTTGGATTAGGTAGACTTTCTAATGTTTACACTAAGTCTCTTGACTTTTGCAGAAAAGCAGGGAGGAGCTGTACTGCATTGAAAATTTTATGTTTCCATTCTCTGAACAGACAGCACTTCAGCTGAAAGTCGGATTTCAACATTGATAAATTATAGCAGACTGTGCTTTACTTCCATAGAGAAGAAAGAGTGTAGTTTTGCTACTTTATGTTGCCAGTTCATAGGGTTTAGTTTTAATGTTAACGTGATACCATATTTAAAAAAATGTAGGAGTGGGGATCATTATTTCTTGTCTTGGAAAGGAGTCTGAATTATTATTGCATGAAAAGTACTCGCATGATAAAGGGTTGGATAAACCTTGTAAAATTTCAAGGCTTCTATCTTTCCTAATTCAGGCTAAGACAGTTGCAGAAAGTGCTTTCTTAATTTCCTTATTTATTAGGAGAAGATTGCAGGTACATGGGCACAGATCTTTGTTCTGACTGGTAATATAATATTGAAAAATGATCTCAGTGGAGCCCTGGCAGTTGGCAGCATATATTTTCTATTAGACAGTCTTGGAACAAACCAAAAATAAATGCCATTGTTTCTATTGTGGGCTGCTCTCTCCAGACTTGCCATTTCAGTGATATGCCTGGTATGAAATCTGTCAACAGATGCTGGTAACACATGATGACGTCCATAGGATTACAATGGATGTGACGCCTAATTATAACCATGGTTCGTGGAGTATTATGGTCTGCTGTAATCCAGGCTCCTTGGTGGTCACAGATGTCCAAAAAAATATGAAGTACTCTGTAGGAAAGAAAGATGAGTTGTAGTTTAGCTCTGTCAGCCTGAATGTGAGCAACAGTTCAAATGCTTTAATTGAGGTAACATTTAGTCTGTATCAACTCAGGAAATCAAGAAAATACAACAAATTGAGCCATTTGCTGCATTAGACACTATTGGCAAAAACTTAAACAGGATCATATGATTGGGCATTTCTAGCAACAACTTTAAAGAATGACTAAATAACAACAAAAAAAAAAATTAAAATTGCATTTTGAATGGACATCCTGTCTATAGTAGGAACTAATTAGAGAAGTATGGCCTTGGAACCTGTAGATGGGTACCATGAGATTGGAAACTTTGGAAGTCTGCTCCTTGACCCAGTACGCTTCCACTGCCCACGTGCACCTAAACAGCAGCTGAAAGATCTATGAGAGTGGCCCCTTGTTTCTTCAGTACTACACAGAAATAAAAAAAAATATTGGAAGTACTTTTGGAAAAGTCTGTCCCGAGAGGGTGGGATTCTCTTCTTCATTCTGCCCCGTAACCCTAGAGAAGGTCAGCTCACCTCAGACCTCGTTTTTCCCACTGGTAGAAAGAGGCCAGCAGGGATAATTGTAAGAACTGGTAGAAGTGGTTTGTCTATCAGATTGGAGATCAGTTGTCTTTCAGTCCCTACCCTGCTGGACTGGGGTGTAAACAAAAGTCATCCTAGCTTATAGTGGAAGACTTAAAACATGATTTCTCTTTTCTCCATAATAAATTTGTTTCTCCATAATAAATATATTTCTTATATTTCTTAAGCTTCCAAAAGGAAGTTCAACAAATTTCACAAACCTTTTGGTTTTCACTACCTAAATCTCGGTATAACTAAAAGGGGCATAGGGAAATGCACAGGAAAACCAAGCTTAGGAAACCAAGCACAGCAATGCTACTCAAAATGTGCACATACTGTATTTTTCCAATGTTTCATCTGCCAACACTGCTTAGTCAGCCAGGTGTTCAGCAGCGCTTTCTGGTTTGTAACTTTTGCTATAAATAATTATAGGAGTGAGTGTGCTTTTTTAAACTTTGACATGAAATGTGTTTTGTTGGCTTTCCAAGGAAGACTGCGAAACAAATGTTATCCCTTCTTCAGGATATATGTGCTTTCTGCAGTCATTCAGTCGTGTTCTGACACTATTGCATCAACACATGTAAAGAAAGAACTGGGAACATGTTCCTTGCCTTACTGGTATTATTATATGTGGACCATCTTATTCTAGCTTGCCGTATGGCCCTGGTACCACCGTTTTGTTAATGCGGAAGGGGTTTAATGTAGGTGTCAATGTAATTTCTGACAATTTTGATGGTTTTTTACACTGGTATAGAATAAAGAAGAAGATTTAGAATATTTATTTACCGTGATATTGCCCTCTTTGTGAATGCAAATCTTGATAAGACTGAACATTGTGCATGACTGAGGACTTCAGAAAAGATTCTCAAGGAAAGAAGCTGTATCTTTCCAGTCTTCAGCAGTCCATATCAGATTACATTTTCAGTGTGACCTATAAGGATTTATCTGCATTACCTCCTTTGGCTGGTAATACAACTCCTGTTGTCCTTGCAAGTTAAAAAAATGCATTTAGAAGACACATGTATGGCAAAATATTTGGAAGAAGCTATCAGGACTATGAATGATGGCACCATCCTTATTTTTCTGGTGTTGCTGCAACTTCATTAAGTTCAGCAGATTTGAGAGGTTTGTTGCAGCCTGAAAGAGAAATTGACCTTGTGTTCAGTCTGACTTCAGTGTCTATTTATAGAGTTAGACTCAGTGTCCCGGATTTACTCTGAAGTTTGCCTGGTCTTCTGTGGATGGAATCTAAATAGAATTCTTATCAGAAACCTCTTCCTGTAGGAATTCTACTGGTATGTGAGAAGGCAGATGTAGTGGAAGGAAACAGCTTCGTTCTTCAATGGAGGAGAGAAATAACCAAGCCTCAATGAATGAAAAAGAAATGTAAGGCAGAAAAAGGTGGGCAGGAGAGGCTGAATGCCACTAGCAAAATTCAGTCCTGTAGAATCACTTCTCTTGGATTTACAGGCTCCAGATTGAAATAATTGTTGTGGAGACTATAACACTATCTGCAGTGCGTAGAGGGAATTCCAGCTTAGGTCTTCCTCTTCTACTGAGATTATCTGGAAATAAAATTGGCTTGGTTTTTTTTTTTTGTTTAGGGTTTTTTTTTTTTTGTGTGTGGGTTTTTTTTTTTAAACCATGAAAAATTCTATCCTTTAATAATGAGCCTTGACATTAGGCTCCGTTGCACACACAGAAACCATCCACTGCTAGAGGATTTTTAATGAGGTGACACTTTTTACCCACTTGGAATACCAGTGGGATTGTTGAGAAGGCACACAGATTCCCCTGTGCAAGTGAATAGCATGAACAGGGTGTGGATGTGAATGTAGGAGGTGTGGGGGAAGGAAAAGGTATGCTCCTTTCTAAGAGAGTATGAACCTTCAGATTATTTATTGCTAGTACTTACCTGTTAACTATTGGATATTTCTTATAAAGATGAGGGTACTGAGTTGCGTAGCTTTAGGACTAGTTTCAGGAGGAGATTTATTATGCAAGGAGGAAAATCATTCAGAGTCAAAAATGGAATGATAATGGGAAAACCATGTGCTATAATAACATATGCTGTATCATATGATGAGTCCTACACTGCAATTCTCTCCCTCCCTTACCTTTTATGCAGATAATCAGGATGGTGTAGGTGTCTTGGAAATTCTGTTAGTTGAAATGCAGGATTTTCTATTAGTACTAATAATTGAAAGAGCAAAAAGTTTCACCTTTTTCAGACTTCTTTTTTTCTGGTATTCAGCAAGTACTTGGCTGCCTTCTATAGAATAGCAATGTCTTGCCAAATGATACAGGCCACTATAGATGCAGAGTGCACCTTTATGAAACATGAAGTTTCAGCACTCCAAGGCCAAATGGTCCTCCAGGTGCATCAAGAATTTTCTTTTCAAACAATGGATGCCAAAAACTCTAGTATTAAGAACACACATAGAGCATCTCTTGTTTTGCTTTAAATCCTGGGTGACAATCTCAGTGGTAAATGGCCCTATAATATGAGGTCCAGCTCAGAACTTGGTAGTCAATGGATGAACTTTATTTTTTTTTTCTGCAACAACATGTCTTGATTTTTCAGGATATACTGTAACTGTCCCAAGTATTAGACACTGATGCAACAGAAGGCCATAGAGTTGCAATTTCTCTTACCCTATGAGGAGTTGCCATGAGGGCAGAAGGAGTCTCTGTAGAAATATGGGATGTGTTTATGGCTTGTTCTGTACAATTGGCCTCTTTGAGATTAGTGCTTGTTAAAATAGTAACATGTTAAATTCCTCTTGCTGATGTTACTTGCATGGAATGGTGCTTGAGAGGAACATGCTGAAAGGATAGTGAAACGATCATATTTTGTCAGTGTGCTTCATATTTTTTCAGTGTGCTTCATATTTTGTCCTGGAAGCTGTCAATTTTGTGTGCAGCACTGTGGTGCTGGTATATGAAGGAAAATTCAAAGAAAAGTATTACGAAATTCACTTTACTAGACATTATTAGCCATATAGTTTGTTTGAATGGGAAGGTTTTCTTTACCAATACTAAGTGCAAGAAATCAATATATTACTCAATATTAGGTTTTCTATTTAAACTCAAATGGACCTCTCAGTGTTGACCTGTTCCAGGCTCTGTGTGCTTTTATTAAGTGTTGTCAAATTGATAACTCCTACAGTCTCAATTCAGCTGTTAATTAACCCCCAGATATCTGCCAGGAACAGAACTGTATGATTATGGAAATAAATTATAAGAACCATTTTGTAATGGGAAACAAAGGCTACCTTCTACCTTTATGCATAGATACACACCACAGCCTCCCCATAAATGTGTATACTAAAATGTTTGTCTACAGATATGCTGATCCAATTACTAATACAATAAGGATTGGAAGAAAGTATGGATCTAAGTGGGTTTCCATAAGCTGCACCCAAGGTGATTAAGAGCTAAAGAAAAGCTGTGTGTTAAGCAGTGGGCTTTGCTATAATCTCTTGCGGGTGGGATGTCTGCATCTTGCTTGAATCTCTGTTTGGGTCACTGGAGTGCTGAAGAGAGAGGCATGGAAGGTGTGTGCTTGAAAGACCTCTGAGGGTTTTCAGCACTGAGACTGCAGTAAATAGGGAATCTACGCTCATACAATTGGTAGCCCTGTGCAAGCAAGAGCAGGACTGAGGTATATTCTATAAACTAATGAATTTGAGTAAGAAAAAAATCATGATTATGCCATCAATATCCAAATCAAACTAAAACAGCACTTCAAGATGAGTTTCAACTGCTTTTTGCCAATGGGGTAACACAATTCAAAATGTTTCATTAAAGCTCTTCCATCCTCTTACAAATAAGACAAAAGGAGCTTCATCATTATGATGGAAGAATCAGATATCAAAAGCCTAACATAAATTTATCACTGTTGCGTAACTTCTGATCTATTTAATTGGTTTTAGTTTAGGTAGTAATTTCTGTATTGCACTACACAGTTCTGCTGAATTAACTTCAGTGAGACCGAACATCAGGATTTTCTTTAGTTGCGAATATCTATCTATATAGATATTGGTAGTATTTTAGAAGTAGTACTGCAGGCCCTGCTTACAGAAAAATGCATTAGATTTGGAGCTGGAATACAGGTGGACATGGTGCAGGAAGAAACATGTCAGTGAAATACAGTTAGATGGGAATTTGTGCTGCTTAGCTTTGTCTCAAGTTAAAAAAAAAAGTCCCTCCTGTGTGTTATTTTATATCCTTGCAAGCAAACAAATATAAAAATGCTTACACAGTTGGCAAAGTTGAGTTGGTTTGGATGGCTTTACTACCAAGCATAATTTCTTCTGAGCTGTAATTGTTAGGATAAACAATTTGTAACTTATGTGATATTCCTTTACTGTGAGCAGGGAAAAGTTGCTGACTCTTGAGTCAGTATGACTTTTATGGCTATGCGTTCTTTACTGTCAGCTGATACCACAAGGAGAATGTATTCACATCAAGCACTCCATTTTTTCCTAAATTAAATTTCATTCCTAGTAGTTTCGGGTGGTTTTCACATCTTCAGTGTTTGAGGAACGTCATTTCATCAAATGCTGCGATAAGGATTTGTGGCATTTGTTTTTATATCACTGGATTTGTTTGTTTTAAATATGCCTCAGATTGAGAGACTTGATGCATAAACATAATCATAACTAAACAGGTCCTATACAATGCTGTATTTCTACATAAAATTGAACATGTATTTAAAGATAGAAGTTACCTCTTTCCACGTCATTTAACCAGCAAACACAATGTTAGGATCACCCTCTGCGTCTGTTGCTGTACAAGGTCTGTAGTAGCTCTTCCTTCTGGCAGTACAAGGAACGCTTCAGTACAGATCAGGACAGTATGGTCCTAGTAATCCTCGAACTACTGGTGTGAAAGGCTTACAGGGCAGGTGTTGCTGCTTTGCAGGAGCAGAGCGTCTGCAGAGACAGAGACAGAGGCAAAAGACTTCAAAGTGCAATGATCGCCACTTATGAAAATGTCCTACTTGAAATGGTAGCTTGTAGAAGTATACTTCATGCTTTTGAAGGCTTGTCCAGAGGGAAGCAGGTGGCAGTTATCTGGCTGATTTTTAGTTAGTTTATATATTTGGACCTAAAATTTCTGTGTGTGTGCACAGGTGAGAAAATCAATCCTAAATCTGTCCTAAATGAAAGAATGGGCACAATTGCTCCTATGTCTGGTCCCGGTTTTCCGTGCTTTGAATTATAAGGGCACAACGCTTTGTCCATGTCTGTCTCCAAAACAGTGATTGTAATACCTATATTGCTGGCTTTACAGATGGAAGTGCAAGTGTTTACTGCACTTGATATGGATAAGATGTTCCATTTATTTCAAATGCTTTGTCCCAACTCCTCTTAACTGCCAGAATTGCTTCAACTCGAAATCTGATGTTTGTTCTTATTTCTCTTCAAAAACCTGTAAGTTAAAGAAGTCCAGCCATCCATTACTTTGATAACTTGCAGAACCTAATTTAGAGCAGACGGCTTCTAATCTTAACTGCTCCCCAGAAGAGCCTTGCTCACCCCCACTACCATACCAGGAGTCCGTGGAAAGTGACTACCTTCGTCTAAAATTAGCATCTGTGATTATTTCTTAAGCATCTAAGGAAACACTCATATTTTTTATAGGTGTTGAACACCCAGGCATTTCCACTGACGTCAGGAGGAACTTCTGTCTATTTTGCACCTTTGAAAATCAGCCCGCTCTTTTGGCACTCACAGAAAGGCTAAACCATCTAGCATTAAATGATTTTTTTAACTCCGTTTCATATTTAATCTTGGCACCGGTGTAGCTTTTCACTGCTGCAAGACTTAAGACATTGCACTTTTGAATGTGAAGAGAACTGGTGCCCAGCTGCATTAAATACAAATTTTAAAAAAAAAGCGAAAAGTCCCAAACACCCAACCATAAATGATTGTGTAGCTCTGGGGTATTATTTCACCTAGAGGAGTTTCTTTGGGCTATAAAAACCCTCTAAAGTCCAATCTCATCTCCAGCTGTGCTCTGGAGAGTAGTTCCACCGCACGTTTTCTTTGGCAGAGTAGCTGACCACCTTTGATTCTACTACTCTCCGTAGACTTCCAGTCCCCTTCATTTGGCGGTACAATGATCTTCTGCCATGTACCAGATCACTGAAGGAGCTTGAAGCAACTCTCCCTCTTCGTACTGCTTCTAAATCCTAAATCATTTCAGTAATGTAGCTTGCAGTGCAGCCCCACAAGCAGCTATATCTACACATGCACATATTATGTATAATGCACTTATCGTCCATCTGGCATTAATATTTAAAGACAAGCAAAACACCATACATGAGGCTGAAGTTGGCTTACTTTCCATGACCGAGCGCAGCTCCCAGCATGGCTCCTGTTGAGAAGTACGCTATAAATAGAGAACAGTGTGTTTAATTGATGAAGCAGCTTATTTATCACAAACACTGTACTGTCTAAAACACTGATGTTTATGCCTTTAGCGGTTCCAGTCATCATTGTTTGCTTACCCACCTATTCTTAGGTGCTTTAGAACAGGCGACTTAGTTAAATTTGTAATTCATGTATAATCAAGCCATCTAAAGATCCTGAGTAGTGCTTTGCTCTTTATCCTGTTTTTACAAAAAGCTCAGTAATTTAGGAACCTAAGTCTCACTAAAAAATATTTAGAAACACTGAGATTTTTCTGACTTTTCTGAAAGTCTGCTGGCTTACAGGATATTCTATAGCTAGTGCCTCATAAAAAAATCAACCCAATATGTTTCAGTAGTATCTTTTACTGCAGAAATTAGCAAATTCTTTAAAAAACAGATTCTTAAAACAAGTGTGAAATAAAAATTGAAATATTTTTTAGTCATCAGTTACAATAGTAAAGAAATTCACATGGGCAGATTATATGCTTTGTGTATTGAGAAATATTGCACTGAGTAAGCCAGCATATATACCACAGAGGAGCTTTTGTTGGATAATAGGGAATTAATGTATGAGGTTTTCCTTTCTCTGTGAGTCTCATCTGAAACTGCAGTTTAGATAACAAGTGAAACCAGATTCGGTTATCTTCAAATGTACTACATAAGAGACTGCAAAGACAACATTGACTGTGTAAATATCTTGGAGTCTGACTACTGACATATTTTTCCCATCATTTATTGGTGTCAGACACTTAAAGATGTATGTGTTGGTGAGTGTAGAATTGAAAAAAACCTTTCAATATCTGTCAGAAGACCTTCTTTTTTGATTATAAAAGTGCTTTAAAGAATGTTGCTAAATTGGATAGGAAGATAGTTTTATCCCACTGTGATTGGCTATATTGACCAATTTATAATGGATTTACTTACTCACCTGGCAGTGTAGTACATCATTATTGGATAAAGATAGCATGGTGAAGAAAATCAACAGAGAAAGCAAGGGAAAGACATTTGGAAATCCAGTCAACTAAATCTGGGATTAGCCTACTTTAATTAATCCTTCTATTTCCAGAGGGCATACCTTTAGTTCCTTCCATACTGTAATGTGTGAATGTTTCTTTCATCTCACCCTAAATACTATTTCGTTGTTGAAATTTGTATCTCTGAACCAAAACTGTTAGCCAACACTGTCTCTGGTAGTTCATGAGCTTTTGGGCAAGCAGGAGGAGCACTGTAGGGTACAGCTGGTGGAAGAAGGACCTGAGACTGGAAATAATAGAAGAACTCCCAAATATCACTTTGCTCAAAAGTGATCCAGAAAGCACCAGAATGCAAATAGGTCTTGGTTCCATTAATTGAGTATGCCTTCAAAAGTATTGGGAGGTGTCTAATTTTGTCCACCCAAGATCAGTATCTAAAAATCTTGTAGAGAGCAAGACAGAGGGTGCATGAAAAAGGGATATTTGGAAGCATGCCTCAGTACCTTGGACTTTGTAGCAGAACCTACACACTTCATGCTCTGCAAGCTCTCTGCTTAGGTTCCTAGTGTTGTACTTGATTGGTCAAGGAGAGGTATTTGGACAGCACTTTAAGATATGATTATATACCTCTGTATAAATGCAAAGATGCAGTCTTTATTACATGGGTGACAGAGTCCATTAAAGCTTTTAGAAGAATGTGTCCAACATTTCTTTGCTGCGCTCAACTTTGTGCAAATCTATTTTAGTGCAAATCTATTTAGTGGCAAATCTATTTTAATGCCCTGACAACTGGGTGTGAACTAATTTATTTGCAGATATGCACTGTAAGGTTCTGTGGTGTAAAGTGACCGGGAATGCTGTGTAAGATATTAATTGCTGTAGCCATACTACCTCAGGTTGTAATGTCAGGCTTACTTGTTTTTATAGGGTACGTGCAAGCTCTGCAAAGTGCAGTGCATTGGAGCAGAGAATATTTGGTTAGTATGCTCTAAAGTTAGCTTACCCTATTAGAGGAAAATAGTGTTGTGCCATGCAAATAGCTGGCAATCCTCAGAAGTCCAGGCTGGATGCTGTAACATTCCCAGTCATGCCATGTAGGAGTACTGTGGTTCTGTCAGAAAGGCACAGGTCCTTGTGGGTGATGCTTCACTATTTCTGCAGATTTCAGTAGGAAGCATTTTGACAAGCAAAATTGACAGTGTTGCATTAAATCTACCATGATCTGTTAATTGTTGAATTATTAAATACTAGAAACAATATGGCCTATTGAAAGATATTAACTTGTTCACAAACTTTTCCTTTGAGGGAAATACCAAATGAACATCTGAGAAGAAAAGAAAGCAAAAGCCATTGACCAAAAACAGATTATTCAAAACTTTACATTTATGTTGTTCCTTTAATTCCTTTTTTGTTTGTATTTTGTTTTGTTTTTAAAGCTTTACTCCCATTTAAGAACTGTGTTCTGAATATGCTCGATTCATAGGTAATTTTTTCACCAGTACTTGTTTTGTGAGGATTGTGAAATCAAAGTTCTTTAACTTGCTCCAGCATTTTAACTTTGCAAAACGTACATTTGACTGTAAAATATACTCCATTGTAAAGATTAACAGAGCCCTTCTAATACTGCATTTAGAGCTCTCAGTCCATGGGATGTATTTATATTTCATCTCTACTGTGGGATAATGATTTGGAACATACAGTGAGGTTTTATAACTTGAAAGAAGCTGTACAAAAAGCTGTGGAAGAGCAAAAACTCAAATATTGAGCCATTATTCACTGTCTGTCTTTTCACTCTCATTAGAGAATTCAATATAATATGGGGGCTATTGTAACTCGGAAATTTGTTAGTAATTTGAGAACATTGTTTACTTCACAGATTATACCATTATTTATCATTATCTAGTGCTAATCTTGTGCATTGAGAATGTGCATTGAGGAATGGTATGTAAGGCAAAAAATCCAGAGGTATTAATTCTGTTATGACAAGGTATTAACATACCTGTTCTTTTGCATAAAAGGCAAAGAGGATAGAGTCTTCAAAAGGTAGGGTATAACTGTAAATGGTGTCAGGCAATACTGTTACTGAAGTAGGAGGGAAAACGAAGAGGTAAGATCATTGCAAACAGCAAGACCTTGCTCCCCATTACTCCATCTAGCTAGAATGAATTATCCAGGGCTGCTGTAAAATAGCTGGACATGCACATTTAAACAAATGATTCTCACAGTGTATTGCCTGAATGCTGTTTGTGACCACCTTTTTTCAAGGATTCATGCATATGATGTGCATGAACAATCTTCAAAAACAGTCATTCACACCCAAGAGAAAGCTGACTTGCAAACCCCTGACCTTTGTCACTGCTTAGCAAGGTGGTGACATTATTAATTTAAAGTCTCAGTGTTGCAAAGCCTTCTGAGTGGAATATTCTAATAGTTCCTACACCCCAGCTCATGATGAAAGATAACCTTGTACTGAAGATGGACTTTTAATTTATTGGTTGGGAATGTGTGGCTGTTGGGAACCTTTCACTTTTAGGTCACTGTTTTGAACCCGGGCCAGGTGAATAAGTGACAAGGTTGCTAACACATGCAGACTGTTTGGTAATATCTATGAGGTGAGTTGTACACTCAGTTTAGCTCTTGGGAGGACAGGTGTCCCCATCACTTAAACCACCAGAAATGGAAGCTTCATTGGTGGTGCCCAAAACTGACCTTATTAGTGAGAGGTAAGGACAGTGACTTTTCATCCTAGGGGTGAAAGCTAAAAAAATTCCTGTATGTGAAAATGCTTTCTCAGATTGCATCTGTGGGGTTACTCACAGTCATTGCTATTCTTAACAGTTCCCTGAGCCACTTCTTTCTCCATACTGGAGAGGTTGGCACATTTCAAAATTCACTAAGCATTTAAGGAGGGAAGGATAATTAGCATGTAACTATATTTACAGTAGTAGGTAACAGATTTATACTAAAAAGCTAGATTTGATTTTCAAAACTTTAGGTGACAGAGGACAGATGCTGAAGATGTTGGTAGTTTTGTGTTGTTTTCCATCTGTTCACAGTAGGTTCAGGTTTTGATTAATTTTTTACAGTTCTTTATTTACAAGGTATTTATAATTTTGTTAACTTTCTAATCTTTCTTGCTACTATTTCTTTATTGGATTTTTTTTCAGGGTAGTGTTTGAGCATTTCAAAAGCAACAGTTGATTTTTTGCTGTAATACTGCAGTGGAATATGGAGGCTTTATTATTCTCATTATCCTTGAATACCGAAGTGGGACACTTAAAAGTACTCAGCTATGGCTAACATCTGCTCCCATTGTTGTTAAAAGGATTATAGTCCCATATGAGGAATCATGGGTCATAATTTGCTCAGCATTTAGGACAGTAAAAACATTTTTAAAATTCCTGTCTTAAGTGCCTAAAGGGCTGTTGCAAAGTTGGGGAGAAAACTCATATGTCAGGGTCTCTTCTCAAGGATCATAATACACACCTCAAGAAATGTGCATACCAGCAGAACAGATCATGGAATCCACTTTCATTTTAATTTGGTTTATGTTTAATTTTCTGTGAATACTCTTCTGCCTATTGACTTTGAATCTCATCTCCCTCTATTCTGTTAGATTTCTTCAGCTTTCATTATTATTCTCTGTCATCACCTTCTATTTTCTTTTTCTCCAATATCCCTGACAAATGTCCAGTATTAGATTTCTTTTTACTAAGGGAAATTAAAGGGTCATATGAAAGTAGAAGAGGGAAATGGGAATCACCACATCAGAAAGAACATCCTGACAGAAACAAAATTTACACCTATCTGTTGGATGCCAAGCATTTGGATTCCTACAAGGGAGTTGTTTTCTGCTGAGTGACTTCTTATTTTGTAGTCTTTGGATAACTTAGGAACCTAATTTTTAGGGCTTCTCAGGCACAGAACCTGGAAGGAAAAATAGTCTTCTTGCTATTATCCCTTTCCAAGGCTGCAGTGTAGATGTCAGTCAGGATGGCAATCTTCCATGAACATCATGGAAAGTATGATTGGGAGAATCAAGGAAAGCTTTTAGTCCATTTCCATACTTTTAGGCAGAAGCAAGTATGCTCATGCTCTTTTTGACATTATTTATCCAACTTCTTCTTAACCATGTCCAAGAAGAGGGGTTCCACATTTACCCAGCCAATCTCTTCCAGTGCTTCACTGCTTCTAGAATTAAAGATTAATCTAAAGCTTCCTCATGACCATCTGTCTAAAATTCTGTGTTCAGTGAACACAGAGAACTGATTTATTATATTCTCTCTTGTAACTTCTTTAATGTTTGAGATACGTATTACTGTCTTTTCAAACATCTCATTTGGTTTTGTGTTTAATTTTCCTCTTTGATAAAGAGATGGTTGCAATAGGTAGATAACATAAGAAATCTGCTTCTGTAGAGTCCCAGTGTGGGGACCTTTAAAATACTCTACCTTAACCAGTGGAACTAGGACAAATGGCTAGAGTTTAGATAGACAAAATCATGAGCAGAGGACATGCATGTACCTAACTGCAGGCTTAGAAATGTAGTACAATGTAAGTTTTTGCTTGCTTGTCCTTGGAAGTTTTATTTTGAAATGTAAGATCAGATTTAGCAAAAATTTATGCTCACTTGCCTAGCAAAGTTTCCCACTTTTGTGTAAACAAAATATGCCAGACCTTTTATCATCTCTAAGACTGTGTTTCTCCCTTTTTTATTAAAATTGACATGTGCAAATTTGCCACGGACCACTCTGGTCTGCTTAGTGATAAGAATGTGTAAAAAATTACTAAGAATTCAGAGAACACATCAGAAGTAGACAGTAGTGGGTTTTTTTTTCCTGACAGCTCCTTTGTCTTTCTTATTCCTTCCTACAAATTGGGCACGTTGCAGTTATGTTGTAAAAATAAGAGTGGGTAAAGGTATTCTACAGTTTTTATAATGCAAGGAAAACCACGCCCATGATTTTCAGTGGATCCCTGCCACTTTTATTTGTGTGTTATTTTTCTGAGCAAGATTCTCTTATTTGCATGATTCCTGAAATTCCAAAAATGAAAAGTAGACCTAGACCAGAACTGTCCTACAGATCCTGAATACCTTTTAGTTTCAAATGGGGTTTCAAACATTGCATGTTCTCCTACTTCTAAAATATCAATGTTTTTGTTCAAAAATACATTTAAGTCAGCAGAATTATTTTAAACTAAAAAAATACTCAAGAAGACTACCCTATAGTACTGCATGTATTCTGAGAAGTCACATATTTAGATCTTACAGATGCTTGCAGCTGTAAAGCTTTCATAAATGGGTATTATCAGTGGTACTGAAAAAGGAAGGACCTTCCGAAAAGGAATAGAGCTGTTGGAGCATTATGTCGATGATTCATCAGAGCCCTGCATTATCTGAAGTCCTACCTAAATTTTCCTGCTCAAGATCGGTGCTCCTCTCTCATTTGTAAGGATGAGCTTATGTGCCTGGAAACTTCTCTCTCTTTTCCAGCTTTCTCAGGTGATCCAATAAGGATATCCACCAGCTCCTAATCAACCTAGCAATATTTTAACTGGTTTAGTCCCTTCAAAGACCTTGCAAAGCCTCTTAGCTTCCTTTCTTTCCTTCCTGTTCTTCTCTTAAGAAAAAAAGGCTGAAATGAGGATAGTGCAGGCAGTGACCCATACTGAATTTCCCATGCATCTTGCCGCCTCCTGAGTTTTCTTCCAGTTTAGATCAATGGGACAACATAAACTTTCTCTATTGTCTCCTCTGAAAGAAAGAGCTGATGTCACTCAGTAACAAAAGGTCAATAGTCTTTTGACATTTCTTGTGTTTCATTCTTGCCAAATGATTCTTGAAGGGATATTTACATGGTCTGTTTTTTTTTTTTTTCAATAGTGAGCGCTGTAAAACAGACGTGCAGTCATTCACTACTGGACAGAGTTGCATGTTTTACAAGAAACCCTAGACTCACACAGGATTAGGCCACCTGCTTTGCAAGGACTGAGGTTTCCCCAGGCTCTTCCATACTAGCAAAATGCAGAGTGCCAGTAAGACATGTGCGATGTCCTGTGTGATGAATGCATCCCTTTGGTGACTTCTCCTGTGAATGATAAAACTGAGGGACAGAGGGGAAGTTCCCTTAGTTAGTAGAGCAGATCTGCTGACAGTGCAGAGTATCTGGCATATCATCTGACACCATCTGTTCAGCTATATGGATGGATGTCCTGGAGCAGGAAGGGCTTTCCCCAACCTTTGGGACCTTGTGATGGAGCTTCTACTAACTTCCATTGTGAGATGGTTCTATGCTTATAATTTCTGTTGTTCCCAGGAATTTTGTTTTGTCATAGTGCCTATGATTTGGGGGTTTCATTTTAGTGACCTTTTGCGACACGCTAAACATTTTCCCTCCCTTAGCCTTCACAGCATCCCTCACTGTGCTTTCACAAAACTTCACTTGTGTCATGGCTGTGCTCAGGTGTGTTTGGTGTTAAAATCCCACTTTGCCTACTGGTGTTTTGATGTGATTGAGTTGTACTGGTGAACCACCTCCCCTGTTAGAGTTATTCTTGTTGTTTTAGTAGTCTGTGCCAATGCATTTAGGCTTCCACTGCAAAGGGAAAGAAGAGCAAGGGGACAGTTAATAATAATTCAAACCGACAACTAAGATGTAAGATGTTATTTGCTTTCAATTCATAAAAATATACTCATGCACCTAATTATACTACAAGTATAGCTGATCTAGATATTCTAGGAACAGCTGAAAGGTGCCATGTGTAGTCATTGGTTCACATCAAGCTAGTTTATAAAGGCCATGCAATTTTCTGCTGTGTTTCACCTTCATGCCTCTTGTTTTGGGAGCGGAATTAAACAGTTAAGAGAATGAGGGCAAACACAGACTGTATCCTAAGCCCAGAGAAACCCCCTGATTCTGCAGTCATCAGAACACTGGGTGGACACAGGAGCTAGGAGATCATGTTGCAGGTTCACAACTTATATTTTAAAACATGGATAACAGACAGATGGGAAATTCTTCAAGGGGAAACCTCAGTCTGGCCTAGTGGGAATGTTCTGGCAGAGCTCCTTCTGTAACACCCTTGCCGTGCACTCAGAGCCCAGTAATGTTCTGTATAATTACAGAGTGAATCACTGCATCCCATTTAGCCTAGAGGTAATGAAGACCCTCAGCTAACACAAAGAGAGGAGAAAAAATCTTTAGAAGAAAGGCTGTAAAGCAGTTCTAAGAAACAACTTTATCAGACTGAGATAATTCAGGATAATACATACATATGTAAACAAATGTGGTTTTTTGAATGATTGTATTTGAAGTTAATTTTAATCAGATGTGTTCTCCTGCTCTGGTTATTAGAATTTAAGGTCAACCTACAATCAGTTGTGCTTCTGTTTTGCTTAACAAGCATGTTTTTCATAACACATAGGTTAAAATTGGATTTT
The DNA here is from genome assembly GCA_035041135.1 of Platyrinchus mystaceus. Classification (NCBI taxonomy): domain Eukaryota; kingdom Metazoa; phylum Chordata; class Aves; order Passeriformes; family Tyrannidae; genus Platyrinchus; species Platyrinchus mystaceus. The sequence goes on from JAWWLV010000121.1 coordinate 44,642,129, forward strand.
TTCTACATTTTCTTATCTAAATGTTACCGAAAGGCTAGATATTCAAAACCCAAACATCTCCTGTGAGCAAGTAGCTTTTCTTCGGCCACTGGTAGGGGTACACTCAAGCAGATATATGTGTTTTAAAATAAATATTAGTTTTGAACACTTATAAAAACTATAGCAGACAGAAATTGATTTGAGATGGAGAGAGTGAAGGTAGAGTGAACCCTTGATATGAGATATGTGCACTAAATAGGATATGGGTCCCCAGTCCATCATTTGGTTGAATACACTTCTCATTTTAAATTCTGAGTGCAAGCAAATGAATCTTTCTGAACTTGTGAAGTGTATCCCCTGTACATCCAAGTTATGCTGCTGTTTTAGTGATGTTCATTATGGACTCACTGTCAGTGCCAAACTAGAAATTTACTCTGCATCTTCAGGAGGTGGAACAAGTTGTCTTGTGAGTCACAGTGGGTAACAGTATTGGAGAGTGTGGTAGCTGGTACTTTCTCATTTCTCTTTATTCATATTATCACATGCACATGTGAAACTTGTTATTAGAGCATCTTGTTTTCTGGCTTTGAACCAGTATCGAAAGTAAGTTATCATTAAACTCACGTAAAAAGGACATGGGCTTTCTCAGAAGTGTAGGACAATTCAGACCTCAGAGGTACCACTTTTTCCAGCAAAGCACATCCTTCAGTGTGCATGTGTAAAAATCTTTGCACAAAGTGGGCATACCCTCTTCCTTTTTGGCATTAGTTGCAGTTGATTGATAGTGAATTAGGGATATTTCCCTTTTCTGTCGCTTGATTGCAATTCTACTTCTCGGGGGCTTGTAAAATTAAATGTCCCGCGTAAATTACCAGGTAAGGGTTTATTTTCCTGAGGTATACACTTTGCCATCACAGATTATCAATCTGAATTATGGAGAATATGCTATTGGCAGTCTTCACAAGGAGGCTAAGTGGGCATAGAACATAAACTACATTCCCTTTTCTGGATTTAGTGTTTCTGAAACAGACCTGTGACAGCAGTAGACAATTAATAGTGCATTAAGAGAACATTTACCTGTGGGACTGCAAATTTTTTGGCTTCCTGCCCTGTATCCCCTCTTCTGGGGTCTCTCATTTAAGAATGTCAGCAAAATTTCTTTTGTAGTAACTTTGAAAAGGAGGTATTTATATTTATTTATTTTGTAACTTTGTAGAGCCATGTATGGTAAATAAATTCTAAAAAAAAAGTCTAGTTTTTTAGACACTTACTTGTATCCTTTCTGGTATTCAGCTCAGTGCCTTCAGTCCTGCCTCCTTTCTCTGGGCAATCTGATACGTTGAAATGTTCTGTACAGCTCAGTAGAAAAAGGAATTTGCTTTGTCTAAGTCATTTAATAGCTTTTAAATCCCATCGGATTACAAATTTGCAGGGTACTATATGCTGGCTGTATCTTGATCTCCAGGACTTAAACGTGCTTTGAATTGTTCCTCAATAACTATGAATAGAATTGTTAGTTAAAGCCAAAGCCATGAGAACAAGTGGTATCACAATAAGAATAGAGGGACGAGGGTTAAATAAAATGTGGATTGTGAAAACTGTTAAAATTTGCAAGTTAAGTTTTGCAGTAGCCTTGATGCAGTTGTTAATGGATTGCATCACTGAAACACAGTAAACGCTTCCCTAAATATAATTCCTATAACCATGTTTAATCCTAGGAAAAATAAGCTAGTTTGGAAGGCACCACACAATGAAGCAACAAACTGAGAGTCTGCTATAATGTACTGCAGCGGCACTTCCATGAGGCACAAGACAATTCTCATTTCATGAGCTGGTGCACTGATAAAACAGAAAGCTCTGAGAAACTGTAGTTTAAATAAGAGATCTAACTCTCTTATTCTAGATATGGAAGATAATCTAAAATATGTATATACAGATAATCTAAATAAAGAATCCATGCACAGTAGAGTGCTTCAGTAGAACTTGTTATCCCCTGAATGGAGGCCTTGTAGGTAATTCTGAGTTTATCCTTCAGAATGCAACGAATGCCATTACTATTGGAAAGAATCTTAAATAACCTACAGATATAAAAAAGCAGATCATAAAACCAGTCTCTGTCATCAAACTATTTATTGAAAACAGCTTGACTCAGCAGTAGCAGCATCTTTCCCATTTATTTCATGGTGACATTGGCTGCTTAGTGTTTCCATACAGTGAACAATATTGAGAAAACCATTTGTCTCTCAGTATATTTAGTGCCATAAAAATGTCCATTTTCAAGAGAAACTATTTAAATCTTTGTATAAAACTTACATTTTGTGTCTATCAGTGCAGCATTTGGTAAGTTGAATCAGCTGTTGTAGAGGCAAAGTAGAGGATTGCAGTGAGATTAGATGTGGAAAAAATTCCAATTTGCTTTATATATATAAAATCATAGAATCATAGAATCAACTAGGTTGGAAAAGACCTCAGAGATCATCAAGCCCAACCCTCGATCCAACACTGCCGTGGTTACTAGGCCATGGCACTGAGTGCCACATCCAGTCTCATCTTAAAAACCTCCAGGGACTTCTGCAGTGAGCCAGGACTGTTGGTAAATGATGGAGAGTGGCTTGGTGAGCTCTTGTGCCAGCTCCCTCATCACCCTTGGGTGGATCCCATCGGGTCCCATAGATTTGTGAGGATCCAAGTGGCTCAGCAGGTTGCTAACGCTTTCCTCCTGGATTACCGGGAGGCTATTCAGCTTCCTGTCTCTGTCTACCAGCTCTGGAGGACAGTTATCCTGAGGACAACCTGTCTTACTGTTGAACACTGAGGCAAAGAAGGTGTTAATTACCTCAGCGTTTTCCTCATCTTTGGTGACTATGTCCCCCCCGTGTCCCACAAAGAACGTAGGTTTTCCTTGCCTTCCTTTTGCTATTGATGTATTTGTAGAAGCACTTCTTGTTATCCCTAACGAGTGGCTAGATTGAGTTCAAATTGTGCCTTTGTCTCTCTAATTTTCTTTCTCCATGACCTAACTATATTCCTAAACTCTTCATGAGTAGCCAGCCCTTTTTTCCATAGTCGGTGAGCTCTCTTTTTTCCCCTAATTTCCTTCACAATCTCCCTGTTCAGCCAGGCTGCCCATCTTCCCCACCGACTTGCCTTTCCGTACACTGGGACAGCCTGCTCCTGTGCTTTCAAGACTTACTTCTTGAAGCATGTCCATCCCTGCTGGACCCCTTTGTTTTCAAGGGCTGTCTCCCAAGGTACCCATATATATATATATGAGTACTAAGAAGTGCTAGGTTCCATGTCTTCTTAACAAACTGAGAAGTAACTTTCTTCACAGTGGGAATCAGATTTGTATTTTAAGGCTGCTCAACTGGTGATGTTGTTGCCATTAAACACTTAATTGAAAGAAAAATGAGGAAAACTCAATTTACTTAAGTGGTATGAGGTCAGAAGACTTACCATAAATCACTAAAAGAAGAGATGAAATTGGCTGAGGTTGTTCTCCAAGTTCCTCTTTGAGGTTAGTGTGGTGTGCTTGGAACAGTTCTACAAACTGCAGTAGCATCTGCAGATAAGCACACGTCCATCACTTAATTCATGAAAAGCTCATTTATTTACTGGTTCAACTTTCTAATATTTATTGCCAAATTGCCATGCAAGGTTCATGTGCATTTATCCTTTAGTGCTTTCAGCTGTTTTTTCTGTAGTACCATAATATTATTCCTTCCAAGATGCTTGTAATAATTTTTAGTGTTTGCAAATGACTTAATGTGGTGCTAAGCCTTTTTAGATACATATCACTGGAGTAAGATACTGCTTGAGGCAGACAAATTAGTCTTATAAACTAGATCCTAACCCTATAATGATCCAAACCAACTGCCATCCTAACATTTCATCATGGCATGCCCTGAGGGTAGGGGTGCCTAGTATCTCTTTTGTGATGATTGCTACACTCTGGTTTCAGGTCTCTCATGAACTCAGTAAAGCTAGTTACCTTAACATGAGGAATGTTTTACCTTCCTGAATGACTGCTTTTCAAGCTAATATCCCTTTATTAAAATAGATGCCTTTGCAGAGATGCTTCAGCTGTACCCATACTTATCCCCATCTGCACACAGAACAATTTGTGCCTTTACCTGCAATCCATCCTCTGCAGGTCAACAGGACCCCTGCCCAGAACACTTCCAATACTTTTGTCTCTCTTCTCCTTTTTCTGGTGCCTAGAATTAAGGATTTCACTGCACAGCTCTGCCATATCCATAGCACTTCTTGCTTCCTTTCAATTCAATAGGAGAATTTGATAAAACTAAAGTTTGACAAGCTGTTCCTTGTCACTGTACAAGCACTGAGAAAACAGCCCAGCAAGCTGCAGATCAATTGTTCACAAACCCAACAATAGTAAGAATGTTATTCTTTAACAAAAAGTTGCATTTTTAAGAAAAAAAATTTGGGAAAATTCAGTCCATGTTTTCTTAAGGTATGTCTAGAATTTACAAAATTCAGTTCCAGTGAAAATTTTTGTCTTAATGTACTGTCCTTCCTTATTCTGTTTCTGAGAGATCAGAAATTAAATAGTCTAAAAACCTATGTAAGAATAAACAAGGCCAAAGGGAATTTCATATTGACAATTGGGATATATTTTATTGTTTTAAACTGTTTGAATTAAATATTTTTAAAACTGTGGCAATTTGAAATAGCAAAAGAAGAGGAATTCCAATTATCTGGCAATTTCAAGTAGCTGAAGTCTAACTTGCTAAAACGTGTGGTCCTGTCATATAACTTAATACCTAGGTCAAACACCTAGTAAATACAAACTTGCTTTATATATCTTAACAGACACTGAAAAACAAAGAGAATTTGTCAGAAGGCTGTTCGTGATTGCTTTTGTTTTTTCCCTGCAAACCTAAGTATCTGCATTTGTGTGCAAATTTTGTCTTTATGTGTAGATCTTTTGTCAGGAGATGCATTGACAAGCAGAATCTAGCACAAAATTGCTTCTATTCAAGAAATCCTTTGCATCTTCATCAACATCTGGGATAAGAACTTTGAACTTGGCAACATGTATGGAATGAATGGGAGTTGGACATCCAAATCTCAGACGCAGAGTTGACTCAGATGGCTTAGCAGTTGTTTTGGAAAATGTCACGTTGATTAGTATTTTTTTTAATTACTATTACAGACATTTACAGCCTGGTGCAATTCCCATCTCAGGAAAGCAGGCACACAGATTGAGAACATTGAAGAGGACTTCAGAAACGGCCTCAAACTGATGCTTCTCTTGGAAGTTATCTCAGGTTAGCTAAAATAAAGTTTTCTATGCATTTACAGCACACTAACTGAAACACTCTTAAAAGAACAAAAATTGTTAACAATATAAAACAGTAAACACAAACTGAAAAGTGAGAGATGAAACACACTGTAAAGCAAAAGGGAGGAAAAAAAAGCTCTGCCTTCTCCTTGTCTCCAAAATTTTCTGGTTTGTGCTTGTGTGCCAAGGTGTCATTGACGTTGTTGGAAAAAACAAAACCATTGTGGACCTTGCCTTAGCCCCTAACAATTAGGAAGCCATTATACTTAGGTTACAAATTCATTTTATTCTGCTTTTATTATAAACGTTTTGCTTTGCTCTTAATGACTTCATTGGATGGACTAATGCTTTCAAAAGTGAGCATCTAAAGCAAAACTAGATCAGTATTTAGTCATAAGTAAAAGGTCTCATTTTTCAAAAGAGTGGAATATCCAAGAACTTCCTTTGCCTAACTGATGTAAACTCACTATGTCACCTTTGTTATGTGTCATTCAGAGGGGCAGTCCCCAAAGTGCACTCAGAATGCCCCTGAATGGGAAGGGAATAGCTCAAGTTACAGACACACAATAAAGCTGAAAAGGGGCAAAAAGATTTTTGACACATCTTTATGGAAAATACAGTTTAAATTTTTGCTGGAAGTTTCAGTGGGGAAGGAGGATCTTCAAAGGTTCATTCACCTTTTAGAAATTATTCTGCTTTGGGATCATTTGAAAGATAAGTTTCTTCAGACAAATCAGCCTATGCTCTGAAATGAGCTGCTCTGCTGTGCTGGGTGAAGTTGTTAACAGACTTTGTTTTTGGTCAGATGTTGAAGGAGGCTATGGCTGATCTGCTGGATAGAATCCAGCCTCTCTTCACAGTTGAGCAGGTACGGATGATGAGCTCTGAGAACATCCTGCCTTCTCAATATTCAGCTACTCTAACAGACAGTAGCAATGAACCATATGTTGAGTAGCAGGAAGCATACATATATCTTCCAGATGTTTAGGGCAAACAAAAATTTTGCTCTGGTTTTACTGCTATATCAGAAAGATCCAAGTCAGATGCTTCAACATTTGAATTTTCTCTTCAGGGTTTTGTTCAAACCCCTTTGGCATTCTTTCAGAAAAGTACCTCTCAAAATAGCTGCTGACTTTTAGGCAGTGTTCAGGGCATATCCACTCCTGATTTCTAATCACTTGTGTGTCTGTAGCAAGGTGTATGTAACAATAAACACATTAAGTTTGTTCTTCTGCAGGGGAAAGACTACCGAAACCAGACAGAGGGAAGATGCGCTTCCATAAAATTGCCAATGTCAACAAAGCTCTGGATTATATCGCCAGCAAAGGAGTGAAACTTGTGTCAATTGGCGCAGAAGGTATGTGACAGAGCTTGACAGTGCACTTTACTTAGGTCCTGGGCATTCCCATGGCAAAGAAGTCTGATGAGACCCTTGGCCACATTACATGGACTGTTTTCTATATATGGGTGACTCAAAAATCCCTCAATACTGATTGCTGACCTATAACTGAAAGGACAAGATGTGGAAATTTGTGGACAGCTGGAGAGGGATAGGGGTACAAATGAGCTCTAAGATTACTTTATCTCCAAGATTAAGTTGAATTGTCTGTGTTTCAGTGGGTATTGAGATAATGTTTTTTTTCTTTCAGAACATTGTTTTTCCTACATTATTGAAAATAAGGAACTCCTTTAGAAACCAGGTTGGATTTTAGGGTGTGCTTTATCCAATATGAGACCTTTTTTATCTTTAGGAGATATTAAGACAAGACAAAGGCTGACATCACTACCAAGTGGCTGGGACCTACTCCCATTTTTTTATGAGATTGACTGCAGCTGTATTTCTAAAATTCAAATGCAGGGTTAAGGGAGTGATCAAAAGAAACTATGGTATCTAGGGAGAGGCTGAACTTATGAAGAAAGTGGAGTGGGATGCTGTTTACTGAAGTAATTACTTTTTTATTGTTCTGTTGTAGCTAAATACTGATGTGGTTGGCTAGCTAGATGCTGATAGATGTAAACTGAGCTAAAGAAGGCAGGCTATCACTGCATGTGAAGCTATGCCTCCCTAGAATATTCAATTAAATGTTTAAAAAGGGCAAAGGTTTGTCTAGAACTAGTTGCTCCATGAAGTTATTTGCACAATGCTTTGCATAGCCATTACCATAAAAAGCATGATATCCAGCTATTTTTGATTCCATAGCCTCAGTGATGTGCTTTCTGTTCCTTTTCTTTTTCAGATTTTAATATGTCCTTAGAGCAAACTTTTGGCTCTAACCTCAGTATCATGATGAGAAGCACTACTATATCCTATTCACATTGTTAGGCCTTTTTATGAGCCTCTTCTTCCTGTTTCCTGATTCCTCCAGGCTTATATATATATATATATATATATATATAAATATATATATCTCCTTATATGGGATTCCAAACCTTGATCTCAGGGAGCTTACTGTAACTGTGTGTGGATCAGGAGATTCATTATGTGCCCTGGGATAAGGGCATCTGTAGAAGTAATGGAGAGATCCATAAGCATTTATTGATTCCACAGTGGTTTTACATATCCTACTTCGTTCTGTGAGTATTGTTCACTGAATGTGTTCACCTTCTAGATCTAGAACTCAAAATCTAAAGAATTGCATTTTCTGGGCAAAGTGTTTGAACTCACTCCTTATTTATTTGAGACTGAACTGGGTGGGCCATCTGAGTCCACATCCATGCAATAGGCACATAACGGAGACCTTTTCTGGGGAATATGTCACCAGTGGTGAGAAATGGGCAATTCCCAAAGGCACTTCAGATGTCAGAAGAGCTCTACTGCATTTCAGAGGAGCCTGGCTCCCTCCATCAGTTGTACTGGCAGTCAGGGGCATGTGGGCCCTTTGCTGAATGGAAGTGGGATGGAAAAATATGCTGCTACCTTAAACCTCTGCAGTTAAGGTTCTTCTGAGAGTGACAAGGCATTGAATGGACAGCAGAGGGTACTGAAGAGACAATTTGTGGGTGGAAATGAAAATTAAGAATACAGAAGCCTGTTTGATAGCTGGTGAAGAAATGCTGAGAGTACAGAGCATGGAGCAAATGAGTGGTAGTTTCTGTCTTGTCACGCAGGAGCTCCAAGGTTTCCTGACCGAAAACAAAGCGTATAGCAAAGGGAGTATCTTGTGGGACAGAGTGGTCATTTTCTCTGATCACAGCTTGCACAAGGCTGGAATATTTAAACCAAGATACATCAGCTCATATCTGCTCCTGAAAGGAGCAACCCAGCCCTCTGCACTCCCATCTTCCTTATTTTGCTCTGCTTATTGCTGCTCATTGGTGCCACGGTGCTCAGATTAGGGAGCAGCGCTTGAGCACTTCCTGTATCACCTTGAAGGCACAGCATCTGGGAGCTCACATCAGACACTGAAAACATTAAAAATAACCCTGCTGTTCTCCTTGGCAGTAACTGGCATGAATTCATCAAGTGTTCTGTGATGATTCTCTTTGGAAAGGTGGAAGGAACAAGGGGCAGTAACCTCTGCAGCTTTTCAGCCAGTTGCTGCTCCACACGCTCAGTATTTATTCCTGCATGTAACAGCAGGCTATAGCTAGTAACCCAAGGGATTAAGGTGATGTTTTTCGGTTTTATTCTCTGTTTTTGGAATTCTCAATCTGTAAAATGGAGGGATTAGATGCAAAAATTAATTCATTAGCATTAAGAAAAATTAAAATAGTTAAATTCTTAGATGGAAGCACGGGAGAAAAATCCACTGCTACTTTCATAACTTAGATGAAGAGGGGAACCTGTCATTGTAAGACATTACACTATGTCAAGTATGGCTTGATGCCCATATTAGATTACATCCATGTGGGCAGGAGCAGATAGATTCGTGTGCCTCCTACTCCTACTCTAAAGAGGCTGAATACAAAGCAAACTCTGGCACAGACGTGCTTAGTGTCCTGTTAAGTTTACTACATCCCCTCTACTAAATTTGTTATCTAAGGCACAGTGTGGTGCTGATGCAGCAATACAGTGTCATGTCTGACTGGGTATGGTTTCACAGTGTGGGACCTCTGGCACCACTGTGTGTTTAAAGAGTCCCTGTGCTCCCTGGTCCTGCATACTTGCTCCCACACTTCACAGCCCTACCCTGTCACTTGGGCTGACAACTGTTGCTGTAACTCTGCTGGAGACTGGATCAGCAATCTGATCAGGTTTTAAAACACACTTCACATCCTTTTTTTCTTTTGTTGCATTTTTCAGCATTGTTGACTGGGTTGTCATTGTAGTAGGTTGGAGTGAATGCCAGCAAGGAGGCAGAACACAGTGTCCTTAAGGTTGTATTTTTATCAAAGTCCATAACCACTTAACTCACTGCCTCTGTGTGTGAGCACAGGGCATGTGGGCTGGCCCACACCCATCTGTTTTGGCATTCTCTGAGTTACATGGATGCTTGGAATACTTTTTAATTTCCAAAGCGTAAAAGTTTTGTATCTAAATCTGCTGAGGATCATTTTCTATTATCTGATATGCTGAATGGTGAGGAGCTTGCAGGCCCAACGGGAACGACTGGCATTTAAAATGTGGCCTCAAAACAATGATTAAACTGTGATTCCTGTGGGACATCAATACAAAGACCAATTTAGTATTTTTAAGGGCCCAGGGACATTCTTTAAAGTCATCACTATTGTTCTGAGCCTGACTTCTTTGGGCTATCTGTGGAGTGGAGAGAGCTGATCACCTTTAACTATGATGCTGAGATGAAGCCAAATTTAGCTACTCTGATCTGTCTTGTGTATGGGTCTTTCTCTCCACTGGTCATGAAATGAGACTAGAGAGTCAAGAAGCTAAAGAAAAATTGTGGAAAGTAGTCCTTATGAGCCATTCACAGTCTGGGAATTAGAAATTTTCCCTTAAGTTTTAATAAAATTGCAGAAACTCTATTTGTAAGGTGATTGCATCCTGAATGAAATCAAGTAAATATGGAGAACCACTAAAAATCTTTATCCTATTAATTGGAAACATTTCTGTATTGTTTTTCTGGGGAGTAGGAAAAATGTTAAAGATGAAATGAATCTGCTGCAAGAAGGTTGGAATAAAAAAACCAAAAAGACAAAGTAGAATAAAAAAATGGAACTAAAACCTTTGAGAACTTCCCACTCTGTTTTGCTTAGCTTTTCCCTAGACAGTTTTTATTGTTTTCCCTTCACTTGCCCTTCTCTCCTTTCCTGCCCTCAACCCCAGAAAGCTGTAGCTTTGCATATGTGAGGTGTAGGAACTATATTTCTCCCAGAGCAAACAGGCAGTGTTAAGAAATTAATGAAGTCCTCTACTGACCTGTAGAGGAAAATGATAGGAATGAATCAGTATTTTTTGTCATTGATACTTTTCAACATTCTAGCTATTTGTTTTTCTTCGTTATCTTTTATATGAGTTTTTTTGTGTTTTATGCCTGCAGTAGATAATGAGAAGCCAAAGCTGACAAATCACTTGAAAATTCTCCTGAGGCACAACATAGAAAATTCCCTCTCTTGCTCTTTCGTTCAGTCTGTGTGTACATATGGATATGTAAATCAAAAAAAGATTTAGTGATTATGTAAATCCATGAGTTGATTGCCTGACAATCAGCAATGCCTCCTGAGTATTTAAATTAATTTATTTTAAATTTGAAGAAATTTGTCTTTTCTGTAAATACATATCAGACATTAAAATACAATGAAGTACTTGACCAAGGAGGAGGAAAGAAAGAGCTACATGCTCTAATTGCCATTTGGTCTTTTTTGTCTGAAAGGGTTTAGTTTTGAGATGTGAAATGACTTGAGGTCTTTCAGGGCCAATAAGGTAGGATCCATGGAAGGCAGGCAGAGCGAGGTGAGAATTCTGGAAAATTAGTGCACGGTCCAAAGGGGAAAGCAGAAAAATAGCCATTCATATATAAACTTGAATTATCACACTTACTAAGTATAGACTAGTGATGGGTGACATATTTCCTACCACATTTGTTAATTCCATAGGTTCAAATGACAGCTTGTGTCATGTCCTACTGCAATTCAACATGTATCTCAAGTCTCGGAGACAGCAGCTGCTTTGTTCTGTAAAAGTTGCCCCTGGATTCAGGCAACTTTTAAGTAGCAAAGTGACTGCATTTTCTGCTGGCATCTCTATTGGCATTTGATGTTAAATTGAGGAAATTCCTCCTGATGCAATCTCCTCCTGCTCCTTCCCCAGAACACCAGTGGGCCCCCAGGCAGCCACAGCTGCTCCACTTTTTGAGAAAGGCTGGAGGTGACTTTCAAGTAGGGCAGCAGCTGGTGCCTTCCCCGTTCCACTTCTCCTTTGATGTGAGGTGACTGGAAAGTCAGTCTGCAGTTCCCATCTCTCATTGTCCCACCTCCTCCCTTTCCAGTGGTGGACCTTCATTATAATCTCACTATGTTTTTCTGAATCTCTTGACTTGCTTTTCAGATTGATTTAACATTGCCAACACATTTAAGTGGTCTGGCAGTACATTTTTTGGTGTTGAGAAATTTAAGTGGTGTCACTTAATTACAGTGTAGGAGCACTGGGTTCTGACTTGGCTTTACAGGTAGTCTCAAGCAGTCTTGAAACACACTGAAACCTCAGAGGTAAAAAAATCTCATTTATATTAAAGACACGTAAATGTGCATATGCATCAGAGCTGTAAGGCATTACAACCTCACAGCCATGTTAATGAACGGCTCAGCAGCAAACTGTGTAGCTTAGTCTTAGGAGGTGCTGTGTCTCTAGAGCTTTTCTTCATATCTAGTCTGTGCTGGCCTTGTAGGTAAATTCTCAAACATATCTAAATAGTATTGGGGAATTTCTGAGTACCATTAGTGTCCTGTAGTTTCTTAAAATTTGAGGTAAGACCATACTTTTCCAGTTCCTTTGTATTTGAAAACAGCAAGGCTGATATTGTTCAAACTTTCAATATTTCCCCTCATGCTCTCTCTAAAAATTCACCCGAAAAGGTAAAGATTTGAAACAGTTACAACTACCTGGAGAGAAGGCTTTTAGCATGGAAGTGCTGAAGTGGTCTTAACCTCAGTAGTCTTCAGTCCAGAGTAGCACAACCAGGAGTTTGTTGAAAAATGAACCCAGGTGAACTCTGTGTGAATAAACAATTATGGTAGAAATATAAATAATTTATCAGATGCAATATATTATTTGTAGAAATCTACGATTAAAATAAGATTAAATTGGAAAAAAACATTCTAAATGCTACTACTGTATCTTTTTTTCACCTTAGAAATTGTGGATGGAAATGTGAAAATGACACTGGGTATGATCTGGACTATCATCCTTCGCTTTGCTATTCAAGATATTTCAGTGGAAGGTAATAGTAATACATTTATGTTAAATAATTAAGAAATTTGTTAAAAACCATTTTTATATGAATTGTGCATATGTGAGAGGAGTGTTTTAAAAATAAATTTTTTCACAGGAGATGATACTGCAAGTTTGCTACTTGGTGACAAAAATTAATTTCTGGAGGGAAAAAGTAATTATTCTCCTTATCCTGACAGAGACTTTGAGCCAGCTTTCTAAATGCAGAAGTTCTGGTCATGTCTCTCAGTTGGAGAGACAGAAACATGACTATGTTTCTGAGCTTCAGTGTCTTGAAACTAATTGCTGTACCCTTTGTTTTTGGTCCTATTTCCAACATACTTTTTTAGTCCTGAACTGAGACTACTAGCATATTTCATGTAGGCACCAACAATCTTTTAGGTCTAGTTGTATTATATTTGTATTGGGTATTTTTCTCCAAATATACAGTCTGCTGTCCAGCCAATGTAATTCTACCATCCCAGAACTTTTGTGCAGGCTGAGACTCTAGTGTTAACTGACCTCTGTGTTCTAATGGAGCCCCAGTTGTCCATTTATATGAGTATCTTTTAGGATTAAATGTTGGTTTATGCCAGTTTATGGTGCTGACCATTAGAAATTAATTACTTGGGCACTTCTGACATTTTCCTCTTTTTTACTCCCTTGTGTCTTTTACAGAGACCTCTGCCAAAGAAGGGCTGCTGCTGTGGTGTCAAAGGAAAACTGCTCCTTACAGAAATGTGAACATTCAAAACTTCCATCTTAGGTAAACTTTCATTATTTCAAGACATTGATGGAATCTAAAAACATTTTACATCGAATTTTTCCCACAGTTGTGTAGGTATATATTTGATAGGAGAATTTGGCTCTTCACTGTCAACTAGACTTTTTTTCGAATTCTGATGCTCTATCTTCAGAGTCTTATTTTGGTTAGCCTTTGGCATTATCTGCTGTGACTTTCATAGTTACTATTTAAAAGAAAAAAATCCTACTACATGCCGAATGACCATACTACATTATTAGAAGTCCTTGGTCTATAGGAATTCTTGAGTACTGCAGCATAGTGGCAAATGACTGCTTTCAAATGAGAGCCACTGTAGAGAGCCACAGAGGGACTGCTCTGGCAAAAATACCAGTGTGTTGACCATGCAAAGATCTCATGGTAAATCAATCTTTATCATTTTGTAATGTAACTATAAGCAAAGAACAGAAAATGCACTTAGATCATACACAACAGCAGCAATACTTTAAACACATTTGTTTTCAGAATCAGGATCATGACCTAAGCTGGAAAACTTAGTAAAGCTCCAGCCTTGTGGTTCTGTGTTTTCATTAAGAGTTAGAATGGGAGTTCCAGGCCATATACAGGCTGTATGGTTTGGGGATTTCCTTGGGCTAGTTCCTGAGGCTCTGCCAGTGACCTACTTCATTAAACTACATGGCTTGCCATTTGCACTGTTTAACCATGTGATCTTCCCTTCCTTGAAACCCTTCTAGTACTTAAAACAACACTGTAATAGTGTTTTGGTGTTTTTAATTATTTCTTAATGTGCGGTACCTAAAACACATGTAGTGACAAAGGAGATACAGTTCATATACATATTCCAAGATAAAAAAATATTTGATTTACAGTTCCTGTATGGCCTTTCAGAGATCTGAAATTTGTTATGTGTTACTTTCCCAGAATATACAAAGGTATATTTCATAGAGCTTTATATGGATCCGGGTATACTGTAAGTTACAGTATCAGAATCTTGTTCTGTATATGTACCTATTCTGGTCTAATACATGATATGGGGAAAACACATTGAATGGAAGTACCTTGACTAATGTTTGAGTGGATCAGCTCTTACAGGACTACCTTACAGCAGGCTGTCCAGATCATTTTAGTTTACACCTTTTGGAAAAAGAAAAAATTCTTAGTTGGTGCTCAGTTTGATTAAGTTTTACCTTCTGGGTGATGTCATATTATACAATATAGGTATATTCTGCTTATTGTATTACATTTTTATTTGAGATGGTTCTGTTATTTGAAGGACCTACCCAGACATCTCAGTGACAGGGATTTTAACAGCCTTAACATGCTTAGGCTCACACAAGGACAAGACCTCAAATTACAGACCTTGTGATTGCTTAAAGTGTTTACATAAAGTATCTTTCAGAATAATTGCTTATGGCTGAAAGAAGCCTCTCATAATCTTTCCAAATAAATATTATTTGTATCTCCATTCATTGTCTGTTCTTGCCTCAAAAGGTAGTGAGTCTGAAGTAATGATGAAGTGTAAGAACTCAGCTCAAAGCTGTGATAAATGTGAAGTGTTTTAAATAAACTGAGCTGATTTATGATTTCTTACTTCTCGAAGCACAACGTGGTTGTGCCACTAAAATTCTCTAAAATAACTGACAGAGAAAAAGCCAATTGCTTCAGAAAGTTCAAGTAATTGCAGGTTTGCTCTTCTTTTTATTTTTTTCACAAATATGCTCTAAGTGTAATGGGAGATTATGTTCTTTCATTGATGAACATGTACTTGAGCTATCTTAGAACACTGCATGAATTAAGCAATTGAAATCTGGTACAGTTGCACAACATGTACACTGCCTTAGAAAGTATATGGAGTTTTTAAGTGTGTATGGACTGTAGAATAAGATACGAATTACAACAAAAGGAGCACAGTAACAGAACAGCTCAGAGGGATTATACTTGACAGAATGTAAGTGTCAGGATTAGACAGGAGAATTCCTGCTTGATTTTAAGCCTTGAGCAAGGATCAAACTGTAAAATGCCATGACTTTATTAACTAATTTTTTATTTTTTTCCATTTTATTTTTTTGTTGTAAAGCTGGAAAGATGGCCTTGGATTATGTGCACTTATCCACAGACACCGACCTGATCTTATTGACTACTCCAAGCTAAATAAGGTCATCAGTCTGGGTGGTACAGCATGCTGTCCTGCAGTGATTTGGCTTGCTTCTGGTTTGCTTAGCATGTTTTCTAGAAGACAGGCTGAGGAATGCATACTAATTCTAACTGACTTTCTAAGGTCCTTCCAAAAAAAATCCCACTGACACAGGGGAGAGGACCTTGTCCTTCTTTCCTTCCCTTTACAATGACTTCAGCATCTAATTGCAAATAATCTGGTCCTCAGCTGTTGGGCAGTTGATGAAGTCCTTTACACTGCCCAATATGGATGTTAAATAAAATACACGGAATTATCCATTTACCAATGATAGTATTGTACAGTCCATCCTGTTTTGTATCTAGTGTAAATTACTGCAGATTGCAGAGCAGTAAACAGTTACATGATGATTAAGATTCCTTAGAACAAACACTACCCTCGGTAACTGGGAGTACACATAACTAATAACTGGGAGTTATTAGTCTTACATAGAAAATATTCACCCATTCTCAGATTATACTTCTACCGGTAGTTTCAGACAAGTGGAAATAAAACGGATATCCTAACTTCCTTAGGTAGTACCTCATGGGGATTGCAAAACTATTTTATTACAGTGTGCTACTCGTGTCAAAGTGCATATTTTCTAAAAGATAGCAGCCACTTTCGTTTGAGAGGGAGGAATGATGAACAAACAATAATGTCAGAATTTCTTCTTCAGAATCATCATTAATGAAGAATATAACATAAAAAGAAAGAGGAATGTTGTTATTTTACATTAGGTTTCAATATATACATACCATCTTCTGCTCTCTGGAATGAATGCATCTTGAGGTCTCATGTAAACACCAGTACAACAGAAAACTTAATCATGGTTTTAATCTGTTGAGTGCAACTTTGCATTGATGACACCGATAAAACATCAACTGTATTTTCCATTCCATGTCATTACAAATTGATTTTACTAGTGGAATCAACTGTTCTTAGAAAGTCTTTTATGAAGGAAAAGATAAATGGATGAAGTGAAATTATTTTAAAACTTTTTTTGCTTTATATATATGTTCAATTTATGCCAGAGTCCCCAAGGCGTGCAGTGATGACAATTAAATGAACTTAGTACTGAACACATAAGATTTTATTTTAGGTAGCTGTTAGGATAACTGCAGATCTGAACCAAAAGACAAAATATTAGCCATCAATAGCAGCTTGTTCTCTAATTCTAAATACAACCTTTTCTACAGATAAACAGATTAATCGAATGACTAAGCTACCTGTCTCTGTGTACTTGTGCTTATTATGCATGGCACAAACAGAAGTTAGTTTGATTGAATTTGTGCTTTGAAAAGTGGTACACAGTCCTAAATAACTTCACAGTATAATTATCCTGTAGATGAGTGCTGAGAAAAGGGAGCAGAACACAAGGAGGTCTGCTTCAACATTACTATTTCCCTCTTAGAGGTTTCTAAAATAAGAGCAGGTCAGGTTTCAAATTGAGGCTGAGCTGTGGCACGTAAAGCACATGCAGAAAAAATCCTAAAATAGATCTCGCTTTTCTGACCTGGCTGTGTTTGATTGACTGCTCATTTTGGTTACATTAACAGCTGTCTTGGTGTCTTGTTTCTTGATTTCTTATCTCCTGCATGCTGTCCTTTCCTTTTCGCACCAATGCTTTTTGTGTGAACTTGTAGCTGGAAAGATGGCCTTGCTTTCAACGCCCTTATCCATAGACACAGGCCTGATCTTCTTGACTATGACAAGTTAGATGAGGTATTTCTTTAGCTGTAGCAGAGATTTTTAGTTACTGTGGCTTGTAGTTTTTTTAAAAAAGGATGGGTGATGGAGACCTCCAATTATTCAGAAGCTGCTGTGATTTTAAAGAAATGCTTTACCAGTGGAGCACTATTTACTGATGGACTTAGTACCAAGCACACAAATACAAGGTGCTCATCACTCATTCATAAGCAAAGTGTTTTAACCTAGTCAATAGGTCTCACTTAGATTTACTGTATTTTTTACTTTGCTTTTCTGTGTCCTGTTTTCCCAGCCTCTCTGTAGACATGGGCATTGTTCAGAGTGGTTATAATAAATTACCAGTTTGCAAATATGTGAAAATAATAATAGCATTAATGGCACGAACTGCCATTTCTCATAGGGTGTTTTCCCTCCAAGATGATATGGGAAGGCTCCCTTAGTGGTAGCCCCAATCTGGCACACCCTTGCATTGTCAGCAACAGCTGTCTGTAGTGTAAGACATGAAATGTCTGCTGTCTGTCTGAACCATGCTCACTGCTTCCTTTTTTCTTTCCTTCAAAAACCAAAGTCTCAAAACCAGAGGAAGTGCTTGAATTTGCATGGCTCTAAAATTCAGTTTATAGAGGCATTACAGATTTTTACGTCCAAGCCCAAACTAGCAAGTTTGTTCCTTCTGCAGAACTGTTCTGTATGTGCGTGCTTCTTCTCATGCATTCACCTGACCAACAGAGAACTCAGAAGTCATATCCCTGGAATATACTGTAGAGTTGGGTATCAAATAGGCAGGACTAACTTTTTTTGAACGATCTAGTTTAGCTTGCTGGACCAGTGGTCTTTACTCTATGTATTGCTGCTGTACTTAATTCAGAATTAGCTCAGAATTATAAGTGTACACTGCACACATTATCTATGTTCCTCTCCAGAATATATTTGCAGCAGAGTCCAAGTGGTAGATAATAGCTTATTAAAGTTTTCTTTTAAAAATATGGCAGCAGATAGACCAAAAGTTTATATACCTAGACTCCACTTTTTGAAGAACAATAGTTGTGAATCCAGTTTACAGTTTGGAAAACCACAATAAGTTTTAGTGTACCTACTGTAGTTTCACTTCAAAGAAAACCTTCTATCTTTGACTCAAACTTTTTTCTTTAATGCAGGATGACCCCATAGGAAATAT
Organism: Platyrinchus mystaceus; assembly: GCA_035041135.1. Lineage (NCBI taxonomy): Eukaryota > Metazoa > Chordata > Aves > Passeriformes > Tyrannidae > Platyrinchus > Platyrinchus mystaceus. The sequence continues at coordinate 44,660,563 of JAWWLV010000121.1, forward strand.
CAACCTTGCTATGGAAATTGCTGAAAAGCATTTGGATATTCCAAAGATGCTGGATGCAGAAGGTGAGAGTTATATCTTACTTAAGTTTGTTTTGATTATAAGCAGGTCACAGTGAATTTTTTTTTTTTATCTAGCAAATTTTCAACGTTTCTTCTACATGAATCATAATGTAGCAGTCTGCTTTGTTTTCAAGCAATATTTTCCTTCTTCTCGTCCGTACATTGGACAATTTCCCTCACTTTTTGCTTTGTTACTGATTGTTTGTCATTTTTTGCATTTATTATACTACTTTGAACCCTAACCTCAGCACGTGGCCTCACTGGGATAATTGAGGTAAAATGCAGGATCAAAGTTAATCCTTGCCTTTAAGTAAAATCTAAGTGTAATAAAGGTAAATATAACTGTTAGCAGCTCAAAGCATATTCACTTTTTTAAATGTTTAAATGAGAGGACCAGAAATACGAATAGAAGTACAAAACTTTCAGAATATCTGAAACACATGCTGCATCTGAAAGAGAGGTAGGTTGAGGGAAGCATTTTTTGGTTTATTTTAGTTGTAAACTTTTTGTAGGGATAGTTTTAACAAATAGCTTGTGTGTCTCCAATAATCTTTAGAGTTTGCTGAATTTCTTCAAGGTAACCAAACTCTGGGCAAAAATGCTGCCAAAATACTGGAATTTGCTTACAGTAGTTCAAAGCAGTCATCTCCAAGAATGGAGACTCTGCTCTGCTGGCTTGTCAGTAGAGCAGTGATAACACAGGAATTATCCAGAGCACTCAAACTGGCTATGTGTGTTCCTCTTGAAGTCTTTGGTAGGAAAGTTAGGCAGGATGATTTGGAAAATCTGGGTTGTAATCTCGTCGTTGAAGAGTGGCTTCACTTTCATACTTCAAAACAAACTGTTTCCATATTTTGAATTGCAATTCCCCTTTCAAGCACCATTAATTATTTTTCTCTGAAACAAGGAAGGAAGGAATAAACAGAGGAATAAACAGAGAAGTGCTGTCTTCTTACCATTGAGCAGGTCCTACTGTCATTCTCCTTTCCTCATTTTTTCCCCTCTTCATAGTCTATATAAAAACCCCTTTATTTTTCTCACCAGATTTTCTGCATATTCTAGCCCTTATCTTACTATTTGCCTCTTCGAAGGGGAGGAGGAAATGAAATTATATTTCTTCTAATACACTCTAAGTATTCATGGTCACTTTTTACTCTCTTTACTTCCACTTTGTTATTAGTGGAACCTTTGCAAAGTTTTGTTCACAGCTATGTAAAGTAGATGTAAAATCAGTAAATAGGTTGGTCCTGAACTTAGAAATTTCACTGTTAACATTAGAAATTGTCACCTCATTCCTGGGTCTTTTCACGTCAGTATCTTCCCACTCCTTAAATTGACAGGAATCTTTGCAGCTTGCTCTAGAATCATTCATTACTCAGCCATAATTGGTGTAAATCCACATTTTTCTGGCTTTCTCTGTTACTCATTGAAAAGGTCCATTTTTAGCCATGTACCCATACCTTGATTGCACCCTCTGTATATTTTCATTCTTTACTGCCATGATGGGAACAAAGATATCAGCCAGCCAAGCCAAACTCTCCTGTGATTTATGCTATTAACTAAAAAGATGGGCTGGCACAGGGATTACAAAACTGTTACTATCCAAGCTTTTCTTACCACAAAACATATTTCTGGACTGCAGGAGTTCTATGGGTTTCCATTATATGTCAGTACCTCATCAGCTACAGGGTCGCTGTGCTGATTACACACTGTATGCATTTCTGTTTTGTGACTGTCAGTGGCTGTGTTTAACTCTGGAATAATTCTAGTGATTTAGATGAAGTTGCTTTGGAGTGGCAGTGAAGCTGAACCCAGTAGATCTGCCAGCCATGCCATCTGCTTGGAAGTTTCCACAAACCAGAAGGCAGCAATACCCTTCTGTACAGTCTTAGCCTTCAGATGTTTTGCCATATCAGGGAGAGTTGTATCTTTTGCGTTTACTGATTCCTAAAGCTTAAGTGGCTTTGCACTGATAACAGTAAACGGATGCAACCTGAATAATGGTGTATTTATTTGGAATCCTTACAGCACTGAGGTGGCACCATTAGCATAATCAGATGGAAGTACCTTGTGAGAATTTCTGAGCAGTTAACCCTCTTCTCTCTACACAGATGTAGTAAACACTGCCAGACCTGATGAAAGAACCATTATGACTTATGTTTCCTGTTACTACCATGCATTTGCTGGTGCTCAGAAGGTGAGATTGTAGATGGATCGGATCTCATCCTTCACCTTCTGTCTTGTTTCTTTCAGCAATTTTTCCTTTTCTGGTCTTTTCCTCGCTAGTTACTAGAACAGCATCTTAGAGCTGAGCTCATATCCTGTTGCCTGATTTTCACTGTGAGCCACTGTCTTAGTAGAGCCAGTAGTAGTCTATCCATTTGTTCCATAGAAACAAACCTTCTTGTCTCATCATTCTGTATATTTACTAATAATATCCAGTAGGTTTTTGACAGCTGGTTACTGAATGGGATAGAGGACAATATCCTCTTTAAATGAACTTGTGCATTCATTTGAAGCACCATTAAAAATGTAAAATGAAAATAAGCTCATAGTGAAAAAACAATTTCAATAGCAAAATGCCATCCTTCTTCTCTCTGCTGGATATTATTTCTGCTATAGATGTCAAAATCATCATAACAGATGCTCAGAAAATAAACCCTTCTCTTATGCTTTCAGGATTGTTTTTAAAATGTTAAATGCTTAATGGTAAGTACAAACAGCAACATAAAATGATGCTACTATGCAAAACAGACACAGAAACATGCACAGACATCTCAGATGTGCTCTGGAATTGTGTCCTAAAGAAAAGAAGGAAAATTTTAAAAAGCAAGGCACTTCAGAGTTGGGCATACCTCAGGTATTGGCAGTATAATACTGATATATAATGCTAAAGTTATAACTAATCCACATACAACTTCCAGAGAACGTCTCCTCAGATCAAAATGTAGTCTGTCTTTCCTGTGTCTATGTCAAAAAACCCCCCACATTCTAAGTCACTAGACAAATGCATATCAGTCATAAGCAGACAGTCCTGGTAAAATTGTGGTCACTCTCCCTCTGACAATACTGCAGGATCAAGCTTATTAAAAAAAAAAAATCCTCCTCTTCACAAGAGCTTACATTGAAATTTTAGTGTACATTTTATTCTGTAAGCACCTGTCAATCTAACACTTAATTTGTTGCAGCATTTTGGAGTTTCTAGAATTCAGAGCTATGGACAAGAAAACAGTCAGAATGACATAGAGTGGTACATTTATTTATTCATCCTGTTTTCTACTCCTCGATTCTCTTTTTGCTTTGTTTCAATTTCTCCCCCATCTTGTAGATATTGTGAACACCCCCAAACCTGATGAGAGAGCTATCATGACATATGTGTCCTGCTTCTACCATGCTTTTGCTGGAGCAGAGCAGGTATTAATCCCTTCAGGTTGCTGTGGTTTTGATTGGTTTGTTTCACATTTCCACTTGTTTATTAAAAAAATTTCTAATTTAGTACTATGTGGTTTTAATTAACAATTGCAAGTATTACTTGAGAGCACTAATACTTGATTTTAACCAGCTCTCTAACCTGTTTTAGTTAAATGTTGTGTAGCAAGCTAACTTCTTTAATTCCAATGGACATTCCTGTTTCCAATTTTGAGTCTTTATTTGGTGATTATAAAGACTACTTCAGAAAAACTGTATTTGAAGATACTGTAAAATGGAGTTGTTGCTTGTTGCTACAACATCATCTTATGCATTTGCTGCATAAAGGAACGTTTGATATTTGGAGATTGAGACTATTCTGGACTTACTCATGCTGACTAGTAATTTAGGGCTAGATGCCTAAAGGTGCAGAAAGGCACAAAAGACATCCAACACAGTATTTGTGTCTGGTTCCCACAGAAGCCAACAGAATTATTTGTGGATCAAAGTACTGTATAAAAAGCATGAACATCAGCAGCGGACCTGTCACACAGAATTGGAGTCTCATTTATAAATGTGGTATTTCCCACTCTTCTGCTTCATACTTTTCTAGCCTACAAATGGACATAACCCAACTTAATGTGGAAAAAAAAAAAAGAACCCTTAAAAAAGTAGTTGATATTTTTCCTACATCCTCAGGATTTAATTTCCTTTCCTGTCTGCTAGGTCACCTACACCTTAGCACAGCACAGCTGTTGCCCCCTCTTGCTTCTCCTTACAAAGGTTTTGCTATTCAAGCAAAAGGGGAATTCCAAATACTCTGTAATACAGGAGTCTACACAGATATTTGTTTGCTTAGATATACTCCAGGATCACATTTGTATGAAAGTATAACTCTGTGATGTCAAACTACTCATGTAAATTTTAAATATGGCAGAGCTGCACCGTGCCTTCACATATAAGTTTGTTATGAGGCATGAAAAGATTTGCTGTCAGTGGTTGAGCTGCATTTATTCTCAAGGGTATATCTACATATGATGTGCAGATATAGAGTGGCTGAGACTCCTGAATCCCATGTGGTATCTTTCCAGTGTGGCTAACAAATCTAATACTTTTTTGGTGTGATTTTAAAAAAATAACCTAATAAGATATCTCTAAGAATGGCCTAAGTTGTCTTTTAAAAGAAATGATTTATTAGACAACTATAATGACAGTGCAAAATTCCTCCTTGTGCAAGAAGGCTTCATTGCACAGCAAGGGGATGGACTTCTGTGCCAACCTGTGCCTTATTCAGGCCATTGAAATCTATGACTGCAGGAGGGGAAATGAATATCTAAGTAACCTAGGAGCGTGAATCAACAACTATAAAAGAATGTGATTTTTTATTTTGCAGCAGTCACGTCCTTTCTCTTTCTCCAAGCCTATACCTTTCTCAGAATGTGTTTATGACTATGTCCTGTTTATTTGCTGTGTTTTACAGGCTGAGACTGCAGCTAACCGGATCTGTAAGGTGCTTGCTGTGAATCAGGAAAATGAGAGGTTGATGGAAGAGTATGAGAGACTAGCAAGTGAGGTAAAGATGCTGTATCTGTGATGTGGTGACAATGAACTACTGAAAGCTGAAAGATTCATGCACACTCTGGAAGAGTGGAGACACTATGAGTGTAAATCTCACGGTGGCAGGGTACAAAGCCAAGCTTTTTAGGTGACTCCTTTGCCACAGACTTCCTGTGTGACCTCCAGCAAGTCAGTCAGTCTTGTTAACATGCCCAAAAGGTGTTTTGAGGACTGTCATCTGTCTGCCCCAAGACCAAGCTTCTTGCCTCTGTTCAAAGATAACCATCCTTGGTCGCATGTGGAACATATCAGATCCTGTCACTCCAAGAAAGTCCATTGGCTTTATGTACTGCAAAGCACATCTGGGGAGGTCTGTCAGAGTGTTCACAATTCTCCTGTGAGCACAGACAGCAGATGAATGAAGAAGGAGGCACAATGTGCTCCTCCTGTCCTTTCTAGGGAAATGGTAAATCTGTTGAGTCAGAATTACAGATGTATAGTGAACTAGTGAGAGCTCTCTTGTCTTTTATGCATAACCTGCAAAACCATACTGAGATCACAGCACTACTGTGGCTACATTGGCAGTAAAGAACATCTGATTTTTATTTGACTTGAGTTACTTGGCTGGTTTCTGTCCTGATCCTGTCAAGACTGCTACTTTTGAAAGTGGCAAGTGATTTTGAGTAATTCAGATTTTGAGTAATTAGCTGGAGAGATGTTACATGTGCGTTCATCTTTCTGAAAATTGGGGTGTTTCTAGAAGTACATAGAATATCTGGGTACGTTTAGTTGGAAAAGTATAGTTCAGCTTTGAAAATCTTGTCGTTACTCACCATAAAGGCATCAACACCAACTGAAGTCAATAATATTAAAATGGAACAAACTAATTAAGATTTGTGTGTTCGATATAATCTTTTTTGGTTGCTTTTCTATTGCCTTGTTTGTGTTGGTTTGAAAGCTTTTAGAATGGATTCGCCGGACAATTCCTTGGCTGGAAAACAGGACTCCAGAAAAAACAATGCAGGCTATGCAGAAGAAATTAGAGGATTTTCGGGACTACCGCCGCAAACACAAACCTCCCAAAGTCCAAGAGAAATGTCAACTGGAGATCAATTTCAACACCCTGCAGACAAAACTGAGAATCAGCAACCGGCCAGCTTTCATGCCATCAGAGGGGAAGATGGTTTCAGTAAGTAAAGAAGGCATCAATATTCTGTTCACTTTATCAATGATCCCCCAAAAATGTCAACACGAAGGTTTCATGTTCAGAAACATCAGTCCGTTGCACTTTTGCAACACCAAACCACTCTTTTTACATACTTCCTTTCATTCTAGAATCTTCCTTTCTATTAAGCATGCTCCTGCCTCTTTGAAGGCTTTCCCAAGAACAAATTTTCTTGAGATGCAAGATGATACAGAGCTTCCTTTGGGAGTGTTATCAATACTTCTCTGTCAGTGAGGCCAAATATTGTTTATGTAAGCAAAACTCACAGTGGTTTCACTGACATTTTAGTTACCAGACATACAGAAGCAGACATTGCTCATTACATGTTTTTATACTTTTTTCTGCTTTCTTCTACTTTTAAAAATTCTATTCTCTTCTTACATCTGTGAAGATAAGAATAGTCAGTACCGAGAATATTCATCTGCTGATAAGTACTGTAATTTGACTGTGGGTCAAAACATTTCCAGTGGAATATGGCAAACCTGTTTCTGTACTCTATCATTGTGTTTTGGTTGTTCATAAACAAATGGTTGCACTATCTGAAAATGGCCATTGTCCACCCCCATATGCAGAAAATAAGGGCCTTTTTACTTCAGTTTCCTACTCACACCGAGTTTCTGAGGAAGCTCACAAAACTTTGTGCACCACAGAAAGTGGTAAGATAAGCACCAATCTTCTTGATACTAATTGTTTTGCTATTGTCAACTTGTGAAAGCAAAGCATTTTTATTTTGATAACAGATAGGTATGTCATAAAAGAACACACACATTGTAAAATGGGAGATAAAAACAATGTATCATGAAGACATTCCAAGCTATGCTTGGAAGCCATTTGCATAGGGGCTCCTTTCATGAACCCAACTGAATACGAGCCACTTTTAGAAGCAGGTGTCTGGAGTAAAAGACTTCCTGAGCTGCCCAACCACATTTTCTATGATTCCATGAATTTACAAAATCTGGACATAAAAACCTCTCTTTTTGAAGCCAAATTGTGAATGAATCAGAAATCTGTAAATTTAGATAGAGATTATAGTTTCATCCCCTCTCTTCCATGTATTCTCTTCACAGGATATTGCTGGTGCTTGGCAGAGACTTGAACAAGCTGAGAAAGGCTATGAAGAGTGGCTGCTGAATGAAATACGACGACTGGAAAGACTTGAACACTTGGCTGAGAAATTTAGGCAGAAGGCTTCCACTCATGAACAGTGGGCATATGGTGAGCAGAGATGGCTTTTAACCTTTTTAATGTTTTAATGTTCAAAGTTGAACTGTCAATGCTGAGTATTTTCCAAGAACTCACTCATAAGTAGGTTTTGACAATTTTAGAAACCTAAAATAGTAACAGATACAATGTCAGGTTTTGTTGACTGTAGTCATGATCCTAACTTGTTGGCCTGTTGCTAATGAAATGTAATTGTAAAAATAATACTTGAGGTAGTGATTCAAACTTAATGGGAATATTCAGCCTTTGAATATTACCATTACTGCTTATGTGTTCCTATGAATTTGTACACAGCAATCCCACCAGAAATGCAGTGACAGCACTTGTTAAGTGTGAAATTATTAACAGAGGTATTCGAGTTGATTCCTATTTGGTCATCATCATGTTTTCAATAGTCCACATAAACTACATGATAACGGACTCGTTTCTGCTTTGCTCCAAACCCTGGATTACACCCCATTTATAGTTCTGTTTTTAATGGTAACCTACCTTATGTGTGGTTGTAGCAGCTATAGAACCAAACAGTGGCATTTGGTTTTGTTGTGGACTATTAAACATGGATCTGCTCAGTCATCCTGTTGTTTGCCCTGACAACAATCCTTCTGCTTGTGCCATGCTTTTTCCAGCTAGATTCTTTTCACACTGTGAGAATAAAACAGAGTCCATCCTGTAACACAGTTGCTGAAAGTGCACAAGGCTGGAAATGGCTGCCAAGCAGATACTGGAAGGGAAACTACAGTGTTTATTAGCCCTGAGAGCCTATTTTCTGAGCATAAACTACTCATGGTGACAAGTTATAGCTGCTGTGCAGGGAAAACTTCACTTAAGCTGGTACATAGCAAGTGAAACAATAGTTGTGTCTGGCTCTAGAATTCATGGAGCTGTGTAATCATAGAATCATAGAATTAACTGGGTTGGAAGAGACCTCCGAGATCATCAAGTCCAACCCTTGATCCAACCCCACTGTGATTATTAGATCATGGCAATGTGGTGAGCTGCAGCTGTGGGGCCTGTTGGTGTGGATTCACTTGTTCAACACAGGAGCTACTCAGGAGTAGTATTTCAGTTTCTACTTACTCTTTGCTTCTCCAGCCTTTTGCAAATAGGTTGGCATTTTCCATTTAAAATTCAGTGTTGCATACAAAAGGCAGTTGCACATCTCAGGGGTTTTTTTGTTTTGGTTTTTTTAAGTGCTGAAATGAATAATTTTTTAGAGATCCAGTTTTTGCTGGCATTTTTATGCCAGATTCTCCAGCAATGTAATACTCACTATTTTAGACCTGTATAAACAGCCTATGAAAAAAATCAAGAAAATACTGTGAGATCTTTAAAACTATATGTTTCTAATTAGCACTGTTGGGCTGATAATTTGCTGCTGATTTCAGTGGGGTTGGGATTTCATCTCATACATATGATTTTTCACCATGCCTGAGTTAAAAAAGTTGCTTAAATTTGCAATTTTTCTAACAAATAAATTAGTAAAAAATGAGTAATATTTTAATTTCTTCTTTCAGGCAAAGAGCAGACCTTACTTCAGAAGGATTATGAATCTGCTTCTCTGACAGAAGTCCGTGCCATGTTAAGGAAACATGAAGCTTTTGAGAGCGATTTGGCTGCTCACCAGGACAGGGTGGAACAGATCGCTGCCATTGCCCAGGAGCTGAAGTATGTTCCATTTAAAGGCTTGCAGCTGCTGACATTTAACTTTGCGATAAACTCTTTCCAATGAATTTGATAGTGTCATAGGTACCAACCTAAGAATTCCAGAGATAGTTTCATAAGTATATTATCTGAGCTGGTGACTGAGACCTTTCCCTCATCTCCCCCTTGCCCCCAACCAAATATAGATATTCAACTGAGCAAAATTATTTGAAAACAAACATTTTCAACTTGACTTAACTGTAATCTTCTAGCATTAGCTCTACTGATGAGTCCATTGTGTGTTGATGGGAATCCTGGAGGTGTTTATTTCTCAGTTCATATGGTCTGCTGAGAGGTACTGGCTTTGAGTTGCTTAACTTAGAAAATAATTCCACTTACAGAAATTACAGATCGAGTATCTTCACAAGTATATTGGCCTTTTCGAAGGGCTTCACATCCCTAAATTATCTCTATAGTAGTGGGTAATGCACTGACTTTCTTGAAGATTTAATTGTCTCTAGTATGTTTATTTTCACAAACTCTTCATATTATATTGGAAGTGCCATTGTCTCCGTTATACAGAAAGGACAGTGGGACATATGGAAACTAAATAACTTGCTCATTGTCACACAAGAAATAAAGCACACACAAAGCTCTCCATAGGAGAGCTAGGGATTTCACCCACAGTTCCATCAACTTAGCCAGAGGACCAGCACTTGCACATCCAGCATACTATGCCCAGAGAAAACACAACTGGAGCCAAGAACAACTCTGCAGCACATTTAGGCTACATCTATGTTGTTGACATCAGCTTTAGGTCAGGGATGTGAAGAGTCAAGGCTCCTGACTGACCCCTTATGGCAGCAAAATCTTGAGTGTTGTTCAGGTTGGTCTGGCTAAACTCTGCTTGCTGTGGAGCTTGCTTTTGTTTGTGGGAAGGTTGTTAATTCACCTGCATGAAGCACAGCTTTGTGGGCAAAGCTCTGCCCACACTGACAGGACTGTAGTATTATTACATACTGATGTTCCTTTTCTGGTCAAATCTTGTGTATACACCAAGATAAGCACATTCGATTTTATCTTCTTATGCAGTTAATTGCACTGGTTTTGTAATGTAAGTCAGTGGTGCCACTCCTGGTCTTGGTAACTTGGCACTTACTGAAATTCCTTCCTCACCCGCAGTATAAATCTGTAAAGCCAACAGGAACAAATGTGCAGTAGTGGTCGAAACAGGAGCCAAGATCAAAATTCTCAGATTCCTACCCTTGGCTTCAGCTTTCCAGGTTTCAATTTCTCACCTTGAACAGGCAAAACAGTTACTGCTTAGAAATCAAGTGTTAAAAACATGCCCTCTTTTCACTTTGTCAAGGACTATGACTCATAAACAACTCCATATTCATTAACAATTTAAAGAGACTTGTCTAAAAGTGTGGTTCATACCTGATAGCAACAGCACTTACAGTAATTGCATAATTTGAAGGGATTTAGAGGAAAAATCCTATCTTCAAGATTATTTAAAGGAGGAAAGAAAGCACAGTGGGCAGAGTAAGTACTTGTTTTGAGTTAATATGTGAAAGAAATCTGAAAAACACAGGGAATGGAAATTGCACCAAGTATGTGAGCTTATGAAACACCTTCTGGCATGCCTTGATTTCTGTTGTGGAGTTATTTCATAGAATCATAGAATGGCTCAGGTTGGAACGGATCTTAAAGATCATCTAGTTCCAATACCCCTGCTCTCTCGTGGGCCCCCATGAGGTACTGGGAGGCTGCAATAAGGTGTCTTCAGAACATTCAATTCTACAGGCTGGACAGCCACAACTCCCTCAGCCTGTTTTCTTAGGAGAGATGCTCCACCCCTCTGATTATCTTCGTGGTCCTCCTCTAAACCAGCTCCATCTGGTCCATGTCTTTATGTTGGGATCCCCAGAACTGGATGCAGCACTCCAGGTGGGGTCTCACAAGAGCAGAGGTACAGAATCCTCTCCCTTGACCTGCTGGCCACGCTGCTTTTGATGCAGCACAGGACGCGGTTGGCTTTCTGGGCTGCAGGTGCACATTGCTGGGTCATATTGAGCTTCTTGTCAACCAACATACCCAAATTCTTCTCCCCAGGGCTGCTCTCAATCCATGCTCTGTCCAGCCTGTATTTGTGCTTGGGATTGCCCCAAGATTTGTTTCTCTTTATACTAAAGAAAGTTTCTGTAACACCTAATCATTGTTAATTCAGTTCCAGCTTCATGAGTTATGAGAAACTTTGGGAATGTAGTATACGTAGTGGAGCAACTGCTTACCAGTGTTTAGAACCCTGTGTCCTTTACCTCTGGTGACGCCAGTGAACACTGTATCCTATCTATTTTGGGATTGTCTCTTCTCAGTTGTTTCAGTAATTTGCTGTGTGAAGTTAAACAAGTTATTTGTGGCCTGGACTGCAAAGGTGCTGAAAGCTGATTGCATTTAGAGATGCTCTAATTTGACTTCTCCATACAATGGGACTATCAGTGTCTGATTTTCACCATGATTCAATAGCTCAGTTAGGCTTAACGCCCTTGGAGAACACTGAATGAAAGGTCATAAAGGTCAGGTTTTATCACTGGCTGCAAGCAGATAGGCAGCTTCTATTTAAATACTGATTTAAATTATTTCTACATAATTCTTCCCACAGTGAAATTATGGAGGAAAATGCTAATTTCTTTCTTTGTTCGTAATTTTAAAGAAGGATTAATATCTGAATGCTAAGAAATGTACATTTGCACTAAGTGTGTGTATATTTTTTTTCCTCATCACTGAACCAGGCCGTTACAGAAATCATCAGCATCTGTGTCTAAATTCCAAGCCAATGCACCTCCATGTTTTGATTTAGTCAATCTCTTGGATGCCTAACATTGCTATTTCAAAGGAGAACAATTGCTGTATGACCTTGAACTCTACTTGTTAGAGTTTCCTGTCTGTTCTGGTATTTTCTGCTGCAGCAGCTCAATCCACTGTGTGCTTAAAGGTGAAGTTGCCACAAGTTGTTTGGTGCTGTCTAGAGAAAAGATTTATGTGTGTAGGCAAACAGGTGATTACAGCCAGGATGCTGCTGTCAGATTCCCAGCCTATATAGACTTAGATATTCCTTGGCAAAGAGGCATGACAGGGCTTGGATAGGGCTATACATAAAGCTGAAAGAAGCCAGGCATTTCTAAAATGAGATTTGCCATTTATGACATAGCAAATGCTCACCTGAGTGAGCTGTACTATGAAAAGCCATGTTAATTTATGATCTTGTTTGCTTATTTCAGTATTTTCAATCATCAAGGTAAACCTTTTGGAATGCATTTTCTTGTATACCCATCATTTCTAGTATAGCAACTTAATTTCAGCTAAGTAGACCACTATCTGTAACTATACTGTTACTATCTGTAACAGTAATTTGGAGAGTCTTTTTGGTTCTGGAGACCTAGGCTCAAATTGTGCTTACGTGCATGGTTAACATGAGCCTTGTTCTGAAGCAGTGCTAAAGCATATTGCTCAGTGGGTTATTTTTGTGACACTATCACAGTTCCTAAAGTGAGGTCATACTTAAGTGCTTCTCTGGATCAGGTCAAAAATTAACTAAATTTTTAATTTTTATTGATAAGATTGAATTACTAGTAAGATCAATAGGAGTAACTTAATGAATAATTCCAAAGGCCGTAGATTTCAAATGACCAAACAAATAGAAATGAATGTTCTTTTAGAAGGTCTGAAACACATGTGCAGCAGTACTTCATGTACTGCAAAGCAAAATTTTTTACAAAATGTGAAATCTAGTCTCTTCAATGTTGAGAGAGATATAAAAATTAATAGGACAAAGAATGTAAGCCTGTGTTTTATTTCCAAGTAATTAGTCTCCTATGAGTTATTTCTTTCTCTACTCATTCTTTGAACAAAAAAACGTTCTTTGACACATATAATAAATGCACTTATTTGAAATAAACAACAGCAGGCCCAGAGGGGTAGTGGAGCTACACTAATGCCACTTGGTAATCTAATTTACAATTTTTGATCCACCGGTGCCCTTTTTAAAAGTTGTTTTGATGTTATTCTCTTACCTATTTGTCCACAGCACATATCCCTGGAAGAAATAGGATAGCAGAGATCTTATGGGCAATGACTGAACCTCCCTGGCAGAGCTGGTGGAGGAACGTGGCACATTACCTTCCAGGACTTTGATCGGAGCTGGTAAAATCAGTCCCTCACTTGCATGGAAGGACCTGCCCTTATCCTAATCGACAAAAGGAAATAAGCGATCCACTGAAGCAAAAATAAAATTTGCTCTCTCGGGAACATCATCTAATAATCTCAATATGCTATAAGGAAAAAAAACAACTTCCAGCCAAAAACTCAGAGCAGGAAAATCTCATCCTGTTTCATCCAAACCTCCATGCTCCTGACTTAAAATTTCTTAGCAGATAGATGGCATTTGTTGCATCCCTTGAAGGCTAATGAAAAGGCTTGCTCCAAAGGAGGAAGCAAGTTTTGGTATTAAGGAGCCTTTTTGTAGTATGACTTGCTGGCAGCTTTCTCTGTACACATAACAGTTTAGTTTCACAGTTTTGGGTTGGTTTTGTTACTTTTTTAAATTGTTAGGAGGATTGGGTTACAGAACACCTAAGCAAACTTGACATCTACAAGTCTATCAGCCCTGATGGGATGCATCCACAAGTGCTGAAGGAGCTGGTGGACACCATAACGAGGCCGCTCACAATCGTCACAATCATCCTTGAAAGTCCATGGTAATCAGGAGAGGTGCCTGAGGACTGGAAGAAAGCAAATGTCACCCCAGTCTTCAAAAAGAGCAAGAAGGAGGACTCAGGGAACTCCCAGTCACTTAGCCTCGCCTCAATCCTTGGAAAGGTGATAGAGTGTCTTATTCTGAAGACCATGTCCACCCACATGGAAAACAAGAAAGTGATCAGGAGTAGTCAGGTAAATCATGCTTGGCCAATCTGATTGCCTTCTATGAAGAGGCAACTACCTGGATGGATGAGGAGAGAGCAGTGGATATTGTCTACCTTGACCTCAGCAAGGCTTTTGAGACTGTCTCTCACAAAATCCTCATGGTCAAACCCAGGAAGTGTGGACAGAATGAGTGGACAGTGAGGTGGATTGAGAACTGCTGGAATGGCAGATCCCAGGGGGTCATAATCAGAGGCTCAGGGTCTAGTTGCATTCCTGTCACTAGTGGTGTCCCACGTGGTTCAATGCTGGACCCAGAGTTGTTTACCTTGTTATTCAGTGACTTGGACGGAGGGGCAGATGCCTCCTTAGCAAGTTTGCTGACGGCACAAAGGTGGGAGGAGTGGGTGAACACCCCAGAGGGCTGTGCAGCCCTTCAGCAGGACCTTGACAGGTTGGAGAATTAGGCAGAGAAGATCTGTCTGAAGTTCAACAAGGGCAAATGCAGGGTCCTGAAGCTGGGAAGAAATAACCCCCTACACCAGCACAGTCTGGGGGCTGACCTGCTGGGAACCAGCTCTGCGGAAAAGGATCTGGAGGTCTTGGTGGACAACAAGCTATCCATGAGCCAGCAGTGTGCCCTGGTGGCCAAGAAGGCCAATGATATCCTGGGGTACATTAGGAAGAGCATTCTCAGCAGGTCGAGGGAGGTGATCTCTTCTCAGCCCTGGAGAGGCCACATCTGGAGTGCTGTGTCATGTTCTGGGCTCCTTATTACAAGGGAGACGTGGAGCTCCTGGAGCAGGTGCAGCGGACAGCTACAAAGATGATTAGGGGACTGGAGCATCTCTCCTATGAGGAAAGGCTGAGGGAGCTGGGCCAGTTCAGCCTTGAGAAGAAACAACTAAGATGGGACCTCATCAATGTCTCCAAGTATCTCAAGGGAGAGTGTCAAGAGGATGGAGCTAGACTCTCCTCAGTGGTGCTAAGCAACAGGACAAGAGGCAAAGGACAGAAACTGAAGCATAGGAAGTTCCATCTGAGTATGAGAAAGAATTTCTTTACTGTGAGGGTGACTGAGCACTGGAATATATTGTCCAGAGAGGTTGAGTCTCCTTCACTGCAGATATTCAAGAACCAGCAATTCTGTGCAATATGCTCTCAGATTACCCTGCTTGAGCAGGGAGGTTGGACCAGATGACCCACTGTAGTCCCTTCCAACCTGACCCATTCTGTGTTTCTGTGATTCTGTTATGGTATTTTATTTTTACCTGTTTTACCATTCTTCACTTTCAACAGTCAATTGATTGCAGCACATCTGAAGCCTCTTTTAAACAGAATGTTTCACATACTTCTCAGTATTGATCCCAAATCAGTTTGCTCTGTGGAGGAAGCATGAGCACTGCCTCTGGCCTACAGAACTTCTGGCTTCTGGCCTCTGGCTTCACAGAGGAAAACTGCCTCTGTTCTCATTTTGTCCTCTGTGATTCTCTATGTTACTGGCAGTGTGATCTGTACAGTCTTCTTCCAAATTGCCTAGGGAAGAATACTCAAAAAAAGGGAAAAAATTCTGTCTGCATTTACTGTCTTATTTGAGCCTCATATTGACATGTTGTCACATAATCACAATCTCTGCAATGCTTAGTATTGAGCAAAGTGTCCTCAAAGAGCAGGCAAGAGCTGAATTCAGTGGATGTTGATACATTGATAAAAATGAGTTTCCAAATTGTCAAACACATGTATTGTATTACAGATAGGTATTATGTGCTACCAAAATCAAAAATTCAGTTTGAGGCAGACTCAGCGCAGAATCCCAGTACAGAGCCTTAAAAATTTATTACAGTCTCAGGCACAATAGTAAGTTCTTTCTATCAGGATAATATAAGCCTATTAAGTAGGTGAAAAAGCAATGGTAACTGCCACATCCTTTGTGAGTGCACTGATTCATGCTCGTGGCATATATGAGTCTGAAGATCCCTGTTCTCTGGACTAGCCAGTTCTGTGGTGTAGCTCTGTGAGGAGTTCCTGAAAAGGAAGATGAAAATTGCTCTCAGATCTGGGCAGCCCCTATTAGTATTGCCAGGCCTGTGAGATAGATTATGCTTTGAATGCAACCTGAGGTTTATTTCTCAGTTAAATATTTTCAGAGCATATAAGGATTGAAAGGATTTTGGATTATTTAGAACAAAATATATATTTCAGGCCAATTAATTTAAAACTGTACCAATCTTCAGAAACTTGATAAACACTCAGACTGGAGCATGACGGTCTTCAGGAAATCAAATTGCTTGTGCCACAGGAATAGCTAAGACAAAGATGCTTAGACACCTTAATTGTCTTTAATACCTGGATGTCAAAGATGAATACTTGATTTTTCTCACAACAGAGGATCCTGTTCCTTTGCTGTGCTTCTTGAAATGCTGAATGTCTAGATCACACATCCCTATACTGCAACACTTGCTTGCCTTGAGGAGAAATATTGCAAAAAAAGAGGGGAAGAATTACTGAGGGCCTGTGGAAATGTGGACAGTGCAACTGCTCCTGTTTTTCAGAAAGTCACACAGATTTTTGTCTTCACTCTTTCTTAGTGAACTAGACTACCATGATGCTGCAAGTGTCAATGATAGATGCCAAAAGATATGCGACCAATGGGACAGCCTGGGAACACTCACTCAGAAAAGGAGAGAGGCACTGGAGGTAAACCGTGTAACAACGATCAGCAGCTCAGCTGAGGCAGGGAGGGGGAAATGAACCATTTATTTCAGATCTGGAAATGGTGCAACTGAGCATCCACTTTGGAATCCAAACCCTTTCCTCAGATCTCCATTTCATCTTTGTGTGATTTCATTTGCAAACAGATTGGATTGCTCAGAGCAGACTTGACAGTATTCAGCTGCCAGGGATAGTTCTAAAGCAGCAACAAGTGGCATGTGGTTTGTAGCACCACTCTGTGGGAATCTGATGTCCAGCAAGTCTAACAAAAGCCCTTGGTTACATACCTTTTCATTCTTGTCTGAATTTGTAGTCTTGCATACATATCTGGCCAGCAGTGGGTTAATTTTTTTGGCAGTAAGTATTCCAAAGCACTGAGTTACTTTCCAAAACCTTGTTTCTTAGGAAAAGAGGAAGTCACATACATGTATGCCAAGGTGGAAAACATAGCTCTAACTCTTCCTTTTTGTACTTAGAAGAAATTACTAAATTTACTAAATCGAGATTAGCAGATTTTAATTCATTTGCAGATAGATCCCAACAAAAATACTTAAAATATCAGTAGTTATACTTCAACGGCATACATTCACCCCTTTTAATGTGTTAGATATGAGAGTATCTTTACTGCAATTAGTCCTATTGCCTTGAGTGGGAATCCTGAAAGCACGTGGTGAAATCAGTCAATGCAATCAAATGCTTTTGAAAAGACAAGGCATGTCTTTGTGCATGGGTGGGTATGTGTGTTGTGTGGAGCTAGATCTTGCCCTAGTAACAAAGGAATGTACTTTTCCCAACCTGTACAGAGGACGGAGAAATTGCTCGAAACAATCGATCAGCTTCACCTGGAGTTTGCCAAAAGAGCTGCTCCTTTCAACAACTGGATGGAAGGTGCTATGGAAGACCTACAGGACATGTTTATTGTTCATAGTATAGAGGAAATTCAGGTAAATGTTGTTTTTTTTTTGCTTAAAGTCATAGGGAAAACAAGAAAAGGAAGATTTTCCTTCTGGGAGAGTAGAACACTTTTAAGAAAAATACCCATAATCTGTCTTGACATTTTCTTTGTGATGGGCCATGTCTGCTCTATTACAAAGAGAGGTCTTTGTTGGTATGAAAACATATTCCGGAGGTCATGGGAGAAGCAATGGTCCTGATAAAGTCCATGAGAGCTGTTTCATGAATGTATCTAAATGTGTTATTTCCTGTATCTACAGATACATGTAGACAGGATGTTAGAGAGGCTGAGAGAGGAGCTGTGTTTATTTACAACAGATGTTCCAGATGTTGGAAGATATGTTAAAGTTTTCATGGTTTCCCTCTCTGTTTCTGATTTTAGAGTTTGATCTCTGCACACGATCAATTTAAAGCAACTTTGCCAGAGGCAGATGGTGAAAGACAGGCCATACTGTCGATCCAGAATGAAGTTGAAAAAGTTATCCAGAGTTACAGCATGAGAATAAGTGCAACCAATCCTTACAGCACTGTTACTGTCGACGAGATTCGCAGCAAGTGGGAAAAGGTAATATATGCTAAATACATAAAGGACATTGTAACACAGTGTTCTAGTTTAGGAATACAGAGAATATTCAGAGAACTTTAAAATAAATCTCTAAATTATTCTAGATCATCAAATGCCAGAATGAACTTTCTACAGTACCTTATGCTACCCCTTCTGTTTGCCAGGCTCGCTTCACAATATCCCTTGCTCCCGTCACTCAGTATTTCCTATGTCCTCCTTGGCTTTTGGCAGGGCAAGAGAAGCATGTGTGGAGGCTAATGCAGAGCTGGTGGCTGGCCAGGGGGTGCTGTTAAAAGAACAAATAATTATTGTATTCTTTCTCTTAGTATAAGCAGTAGTTTTTGTGTCTTTTCTACCCAGGTGCTGCTTTACATAAATGTTATATAAAATCAGCATTTTTGGGACCGTTAATGTTCTGTCCAATTAGATTGAAATTGGTATTGGCAATTGAAAATTGCTGGAGCGGGATTAAAGAGAGGCTCCTAGAGCAATCCCACAAACTTTATTTATTAGGAACCAAGACAGATAATATGCTGAAGGTAAATTATTGTGTAGACTGTAAAATTACATAAACTTACATGGACAAGAACACACCCTCAATGGATTATAAAAAACAAGCAGTAAGGACTAAGGTCAGAATCTCCCCAGGCAGTTCAGAAGGGTAAGCCAAACAAAAGCATTTGCAATGAATTAGAGACCTTCAGATACACATGATGGACAGAACACGTCTCATGTTATCCTATAATAATGGCTATGCTCAAATAAAATGTTTTGCACTGGCTGTTCTTAGAACAATTACTTAGAGATTGTAAAATCACTCATATTTCAAAAGAAAAACTAAGTAACTGCTCTAACAGCAGTTCGAGTGAAATAATTGTCTTGAACTTGAATCCAGCCAGAGGTGAGAATTTCTTCTCTCTTTGTTTCAGTCTCTCTGGTCAGGCTGCCCAAGACCATGTTACCAATTTCTTATGTTAGCAAAGAATTTATAAATAAAATAGCAATCACAATTCTGGCTTGTTCTTCTGATACCGACCTTTAGACCAATAACAAAAATTAGTCACTGCAGATTTATTTGTTCCATTTATTTTTGAACTGTTCGACTGTGCCTACTCACATTTAGTACTTTCCCGCTGTAACAGGTGAAGCAGCTGGTGCCTCAGAGGGATCAATCCTTGCAGGAGGAATTAGCCCGCCAACACGCCAACGAGCGCCTGCGTCGCCAGTTTGCTGCTCAGGCCAATGTCATCGGGCCATGGATCCAGACCAAGATGGAGGTGTGTGTCAGACTCTCACGCAGAAGCTGATGAACAAAGTGGCTTGTAATTTTTTATCTCTACTTTATATACAGGGCAACAGCAAAGTCCATGGTAGTTTGCCAGATGTTTGATCATGAAGTATTTAGCACCTGTTAAGATGATTTTTAAGACTGTGGAAGCTTGTACAAGTGGTACCTTGATGGTGAGCAGGAGATTCAGCTTTGAAAAATCAATCACAATTACTGTTTAGCTTCTGCTTTTTATAGAAAAGATACTAAGGTTACTGGGGTCTCAATACTGATTCCAGATATAAATGTGCCACATTATTTTGAAAAGTGTTTTCTACGGTAAAATTTCTCATCTCCACTGTATGAATGTTTTATTACTATTGCTTCTTAGTATGAAAATACAATGTCTTTATGTTAAAGTTGATCAAATTAGCAAATCTGAAGCTTAAATTTTGTGGGACTGGGGGGTGTCTTTGTTTCTTCTGACAGGAAATCGCCCGCAGTTCTATTGAAATGACAGGGCCTTTGGAGGACCAGATGAATCAGCTGAAGCAATATGAGCACAATATCATTAATTATAAACACAACATTGACAAACTGGAGGGAGATCATCAGCTTATACAAGAAGCCCTGGTGTTTGACAACAAGCACACCAACTATACTATGGAGGTAGACATTTACTCCCTTTTGTACTTGTTAGTTTATTCTGCCCTCTTCTGCTGTGTTACTACCTTCCCTGATATGAAGATACTGCCACAAAGGATGAAATTTGGCATGTTTTACGATAATCTCATAAGACTTGTTTTATTTTCATTTATTTTCACTTTTAGTGAAGAAGCACCCATTTTAGAAACTGGTTCTGTATTTTTCTGAAGGCCATTTTTATTTTTAATGATCCTTGGTCATTATACAGAGCTAGTGGTATGGAAAATGTATCACATAAATACTTAGGGCTGATTTTTTTCTTATGGTACTTTTTATACTCTCAGAAGAATATATTTGATTCTGTAATAAATCAGTATTTTCCCTCTCACAGCACATCCGTGTTGGATGGGAGCTCCTCCTTACCACCATTGCTCGAACTATCAACGAGGTTGAGACTCAGATCCTCACAAGAGATGCCAAGGGTATCACCCAGGAACAAATGAATGACTTCAGAGCATCATTCAATCATTTTGACAGGGTACAGTACTCCTGCTTTTTCTCAACTAGCAATCTTTATTCTTCCTGAAAGTGAGTTTCTTTTCATTCCAAATGTAAGCCTTTTTAAAAAAACTGCAAATGCAGTAGCAATGGGCTCTTCTTAAAGGAGATTAAAAAAATCGGTTAAGAAAGAATTTATAGCCTTATAAAGTCATAGAATGGCTTGGGATGGAAGGTACCTTAAGGATCATCTATTTGCACCCCCTCACTATGGGCAGGGATGACACTCACTAGATCAGGTTGCTCAGGGACACATACAACCTAATAGCACTGTACAGATAAATTAAAGATTAATTTTTACTCTTTAAATGAAATGCAGAATTATAGTTCTGCTAATATGGTTTAGTATTTGTTCAAATAACAACTAGAACTGAATAAATCTGTGTGTTTTGGCAAATGACATGCTCTTTATTTTAAGATAGTACAGCATGTTCTATGTACTTGCTGTTTGCTTACATCTCATTAAATTCAGATCTAATCTGGATTACAGGTTTTTTTTTCTTTGAATCACAATTTACCTCCCTAGAAATATATTTGTAGGAAATATAGTTGGGGCACTGATAGCTGTCCAGAAATATCCTTTATTTTTCTGGCTGCATGTGGGAAATAAGAAGCTGTTATTTTTTTCAGTTAACTAAATATTGATGAATAAAAAAGTAGGAAGGAAAACACTACTGTGAAGAAACTTAGGTCTATAAGTTATGCAGTATTCGTGGTCAGAGGGTTAAAAAGATAACTACTAATAGAGACAATAGCAAAATACATGCTGATAGGGGTCTGACATTCCCAACTGGAGAACAATCTGTACATGAGTTAGCTTTGATGGCTCTGTGCTCACATGAAACTGCCTTCAAAACCAAGTTCACAGTTCAAGTACTGAGAAAAGGTTACCATAATGCAGCCCCGAGCTGTTGTCTTTTTACCAGTACAGATTGCTGTACTTAGCAGTCTGTGCATAACTCTTGACTTATATTCTGTTATCACGTGAGTCAGCTTCTTCAAATCAATTCAGGCTATAGCAAAATGCCACTTTCTTTTCACTGACATCCTGTTTGTCCAGCTCTGCTCAAACTGGTTACCCATACCTGCACTTGCACTTGATATTCACGGGGTAATGACAGTCTTAGTTTGCTAAATATTCTTTAGAATACCCTTAACTGTTTTGAAAGAAGAACAGAATTGCCAAACCTCTGCTTTCTGAAGAAACACATAAGCATAAGGAAGTTAGCTACACAGGAACCAGGAATGGATTTTATGGAAAAATCTTAATGTGATCCTAGTGCAGCATAATTCTTTTTTTGTTTTGTATTTTCTAAGGAAGCAGAAGATAACATCACAGAAACAGAGATAAATTTCCTGGGGTGGAAGGATGTAGCATACTAAATGGCCTTCCCAGTGCACTGGAGCAGATAACTGAGCAATTAGAGCTATTAAAAGCAGACAGAGTACCAGGTCTGGATAAATTACACGCCAGTATTTGAGAGACCCCATTAAAGGAAACCAAGAACTTTGCACAAAGACTTGACAGCTCCCTAAAAATAAGGAAGCAAGGTGACTGAATCCTGGTATATCTTACACTGGATGGCTATTTGTAGGATCCCTGTACCTTTGTACTTCACAGATGAGTTCTCTGGCACACTTGCAGCAAGGCTGGTTTAGTGGCTGAGGAGGTACTGTGGCCATCTCTTGGTGCCTCACACTGTCTTGAAGGGAAAAAGCTAAATCCTACACCAACCGGCCCTATTGTTATGGATTTTTAGGCTTTGCAGATACAATAAGATTCTGAGATACCAAAGGATACAATAGAACAAGGCCTTAGGAAAGTCTGCATGACCTGGAAGAGGGTGGTCATGTCACACAGCTGGCAGCACACTGGAGATGGGATACAACAATAATGTGTAAAACAAAAATTGCCTCCCAGCTCCGAGATTCTTACCTATCCCTGACTGTTTCCTTTCCTCAGGCTATAATGAGTCATGGCTTCAGGCTGTGCTCCTTCTGCCCTGCCTTCTGTTGCAGGAAGCCTGAGTGGCTGGGTCAGAGGTGTAAGGAGACAGATAATTCATCTATCGTTCATGATTCATCCTCATTTATTTCTGTGGCCTCAACAACCTGGGCCCGGACTGCAAGTTTAGCTGTAGACTTTGCCTTCCCCCATTTTAATATAATCCAATGGCCTTAAAAGAGAGGTCTGGAATGATTACATAAGGGAAAGATCCTTTTGCAAATGCCCTCTTTAGTAGATCCCTTCCGTCAGCATCAGACATGGGAAACTAGTCTAGGAGGACTTCTGACAGTGCAACAATTATGTTCTCTGTAGCATAATGCAAGTTAAAGAAAGGAAGAAGGTAAGCTCTAAAACCACTCAGCCATCAAGCCAGGCTTTCTGCAGGGAACAGATAGTAGAAACACTGATAAAAGAGAAGCTTATACGGATTAAATTGCACTGTTACTTAATGGACAGATGCAACTCAATCTACACAGGCTAGAAGGAGACATTGAACAAACATGTTTGAGAAAGACAGGCTCAATTTTCATTTTTCTATCTTTCCTATGTCCTTGCACACATGAATATTTAGTGTTGGTGAATAAAGGAAACTCAGGGTGCTTCAGAGTCATGTCAGTTTACACAAAATAATGAAGATTTTAAAGTTGGAAGTTAGACAGAGAAGGCAGTAATGGATTCTTTTATGGTCTTGACTCCCTTAAATAGAAATGAAGATTAAACTGGATTATCTATACATAAGCACTAATATGAAAAATACTGTCTTTTCCATGTCAGATGGAATTAACAGTATATGTAAAAATTTTGTTGCATTTAGCAGCATATCTGAATGCCTGACGCAGTTTAAAAAATACACTGAAAGAACTGGACTGCTGTACACACGGATGAGTAGCCAGAGAGGATCCCAAAAATTAATACGGTCTCTGACAAGGAGACTTTAAAAGAATCATTTAAGCATGCTATAGCTCTGACTTCTGTGGCATTTCTCCAATTTAAGACATTTCTTAATGTCTGACTCTCAGTCTGTGTTGAGGATGTCAGCAAAGTACTAATATGCAGGGTACTCCCTTCCCCATTTTAAAGAACTTTTTTCGGGTATACATAAATCTAACGTTTTATAGAGTGCTTCTAGAAACAACTTCCTTTGCTTATAATCTGTGGAAGGAACCTCTATCTTCCTCCCCAGGAAGAATGTATTAAAAAAATAAAAATCTTACAGTTCATAATCCATTATGTGGCTTAATACTGCAGTTTTTAATCCTTTGAAAGAGAGATAAATAATTGGGGGAGTAGTTTTAAATGTCTTCTACATCTCAAATATTTGAAAGAAAGCTCTTCAGCATTTTACAACTTTTTTGGGGGAGGGCTACATGTCCCTGATTCTCAAAATGGCATTAGAAAGTGGGCACCATGCATGTAAGAATTACAAGGGCAGGAAGAGTTCTGTTTCTTTCAGTGCATCCATCAGCAGAGATGTGCTGGCACAGAAAGCTTTACAAGTCACCTTTGTAAAGGTAAATATACTCTCTTCCTTGGGCCAAGGGGGCAGCCCTCTTGTGTTTCCAACAGGCAGGTATGCACGCTGGTACCCCAGAGGTTATTCCTGAGGATGCCGCTGCTTTCCCATTACTCCTTGCTGGAGGCTGTGCCTGAGGGCACGGTCTAGTTGTAGATATAAATATAAAGCTTTAGCAGTGCTGCTATTTCCTTCCTTAATGTGACTGCACAGACTAAAAAAGAGAAAGTGGGACACAATGTCTGAATCACAGAAGCAGCTTAGAAGTGTTCAAAATGGTGCACAGCTGAATAATGGTATGCAGCCAAATTGGGACACTACCCAGACACATTGTCAGTCACTGGTTTTAAAGTCTTTTTATGCAGAGATTCCTTTTTCATATTCACTATATTTAGTAAATTCTAAATAAGATTGTGAAGTATGTGAGAAAATATCTGCAGCTGCTCTGCCTGCAATATCCTAATGGCTGCTAACATATTCTACTATTGATTTTTGTGCAAACTACAGATTTCAAGTAGGAGGTCTGCATGATGAACAATAGCATCATACCACCCTATATTTTACTGACAGAAAAACAACAGCTCCCTATTAAAGGAACCACGTATTCAGGCTTATGCAAGTCAATTAGCATTCAGGGAAATCAAGGACATATTTAAGAATGGATTAGTTTGACTCAGAAGCTCACTTATTTTATAAGGCCAAATATAAATCACAAGGAGGAGGGAAAAGATTTCTGGGGACTAATAATGAAACATGAAGTGAGTTTTCAGTGTTTTACTTTGTATTGGCAGGAAAAGATGAACAAGGCAAAGTTATTTATATGCTTTAAAAAAATGAATTTCAGTGCCTAATTGGTCTACAAACAATAAAAATAAATAGCATGAGCTGTTTTCAAATGAGAAAGCCTTTGCATGGGCTTGATCTATGCCTTAATTACAAAACACCATTGAATCCCTTGAAACTCTGATATACTGCTAAGGCAAAGATGCCTTTTTAGGCCACATACTATGGAGATTAGAAAAGAAAATTTCACTACTAGAATGTGCGAACCTGCTATAGCACTTGGCACAACTACTTGGACACTCACTAGGGAGTCCCGCTTAACCAGATGACAGTTCTGGGCTCCAGCACAACCACTGCACTTCTCTCCCAAAGAAAATGGTTTTTTGGTAGATGTGCTGTCCTCTCACTCCCATCTGCCCTTCACTGCTTCTTGCATGACTCCCACTGCCCTGTGTGCCAGGATAGGGAGCTCAAGTACACACTGACCACTGACCCCCCCCGAGCAGTCAAGTAGCTCATAGTCCTCTACCAACAGCTGCTAGAGATGGATGACAGGGTTTGGGCTCTTAGCTCCCATTTTTATATCATTTTGTTTGCAGTCACACAATAGTATCTTTGGCTTTAGAAATAAGGTAAATTAGAAATAACTTCACCCCTGATGTGACCTGCCATAGGCTATCTCCAGGATGGTTTTTGAAAGTTTTAAGCCAGTCTAGATTAACATTTTCAGAGTGATAAATTAAGCCATTTTGAATGCTTTGTAACAGGAATTATCCAATAAAATGGAATTATTAAAGGATAAAAAGTTTACTGTGATTATGGCTTTTAACTAAATGCTGCTCCAGATTTGTAACTTTGCTTCTTTTCTCTTCATTGACTTCCCACTGTTATTTTTCATCTTCCCTTTATGGATCTGGTGGGTGTTGACACAGAGGGAGTCAATAACAGCATGATATTTAAAAAATGCATGGTGTTATTAACTTAATAAAGCACCACTTCATCCTATTAGTACAGTAAATAAGCCCAGTGCATTTTTTAAAAGTCCTATAATTTTACTTATGCATAGCTATATAGAAATTTTTAAAAATAAGTTATTCATCTAGCAGGCAAATATGTAGCAGACAGAAAAAACTTGGATCTTTTCCAAAATAACTGTAAAATCAATAGGGGTAATAATTTTTCATCTTAGAACATCTTTTTAATTGTATTTATGTTAACTCAGTCTAAAGTACCCCTCTCATAGTACACATTGTGTATGAACAAGAATAAAAAGACAAGCCAGTCTGCTTTTAAGAATTTAATGTGAATTTTTTAACCTGCAAAATAGGAAAAAATATTGGTTCAAAAAAAAGAAAAAATTGGTTCAGTTTGATGTAGTGTTACTAGAAGCCACTTAACCTGGAATTCTGTGTGGCTTTTTTAAAGTCAGTTTTCAAAACAAAACCTGAATGTATGGATTATTAAAGAAGACAGATAACTGAAAATAAGTTGCCAATTAAAAATTTATTTTGTATTTCTCTCTTCTGAGATATGTCTGTTAAGTAATATTATCAGATCAAGAGTGAAGTAATAGTAATTGAGTGAGGAAAATATGTTTTGCCTGGGTTCAGTGATATTTTTATTGCATCTTACATACAAAGCATGACAATAGAAAATGAAGGAAGCAAATGGCAGTTCAGTAGAATTAAAACTGCCTTGTCAGCAAAAACGTTTAAAAAACCCAAACCAAACCCTGTGGAGGAAGCAGAGTTTTAACTCTTTAGTTGAAGTGAGGACCCTCTTTCACTAACACTGAAGCATGCAACTGCAAAAACTGTGCACTTTTCAGGTAATTCGTTGCAATATGCTGACATACATTTCCATGAAATTCTGTAAAAATGTGATTATTAATGCAAGAGTAGAATGTTCTTTACTAATCAACTAACCTGATCTGTGACTTTTCTTTCTTTCCTTTCACCTTCCCAAATGCATGACCTGTGATGGGATGCTAGGACGAGTCTCACAACCTACAGTCTGATGAATTTAAAGCCTGCCTCATCAGTCTAGGACAGGTTGGAAATGACCTGCAGGTAGAGGAAACTGATATAATTCTGTTTTCAAACAGACCAATATAATAGCCAAAGATATTGTGTGTTTAAACTCCAGTCTGTTGGTCATAATGCTTTGAAAAGATCTGGCATCTGGGAAGACAACTGGATTAGATGGACTGTCAGCATCACTTGAAGCTGTATTTTTCTATCTGGTTTATATGCAGTTTTTTTCTTTTACTTGGCTTGAGATGTTTTATTTGGACCCTACTAGATACCCAGGGGAGTTTCTATGCTTCTTGCACTCAGACTTCTCCCAATTTTTCTTTCCTCAGACTCAATACAAGTTCTCTTATTCTTTATCCAGATTGTGGATGACACAATTCTCTCCAAACCACTGCATTATATCACAGCACAGAGGAAACAGTTACCTTCTTACCATCATGTTTAGTCAGCTTTCAGTCCTTTAATGTTTACTCAGCTTTCAGTCCAGAATGTCAGATATGTTATTGCCTGGAAAATAAGCAACCTCATTTTATACAAGGTCTTCAACTGACCTCCTTCTAAGTCTTGTAAATCTCATCCTTTAAGCCAGTATGCATATCTCTGCTGTAGTCCAGGTCTTGACAGCCAGCAGTCAGAAAGAAAATCCCTGTACTTTTTTCCCATATGTTAGCAAACAGCTCTCATAATGTACCTACCCTGGCCTTGGAGTGAAGTACATGACTGTTTTTCACTATACTTATAGCCACTACAGATTGCGTGCAGAACCTTTCAAAGACATTTCATATCAGGGAGGCAGCTTGAGCATCTCCTGAGTTTGACTAGTTTAGTAACAAACTTTTCTCCTTGCCCTTCTCTTTGTCTTCCATGGTTGTGTTCTCTGTATTCTCGTCCCATTCATCTCCTCTTCTCCCTTGTCTCTCCCCGACCTTTCCTGATGTTACTTTTCGTGGTGAAAATGTCTGTTTCCTGTGTGTAATATGTTAGTTACTTCTTCCTCCTTTAAAACTGATGATGATTCTGGTGACCTGATCGGGCAACATCAATGAATACTGTTCATGCACTGGATCCAATATGCCAATGGTCTAAACTCGTCATCTCTCTGGAAATTGCCTTGGATTCTTCAAACCTTCCCTTCTATATTCCTTACATTGTTTGGTCAATAGAGGAAGAATGGATTGATGGACCATGATGATTTCAGAGCTTGCTTAATTTCAATGGGTTATGATTTGGTATGAGTTTTAAGAAACAATATCAACTGATTCTGCCTATAGCTATAATGTTAACCACAGCAACACTAAAGCTTGTTTAAATAGACAGA
This sequence comes from Platyrinchus mystaceus, assembly GCA_035041135.1. Classification (NCBI taxonomy): domain Eukaryota; kingdom Metazoa; phylum Chordata; class Aves; order Passeriformes; family Tyrannidae; genus Platyrinchus; species Platyrinchus mystaceus. The sequence goes on from JAWWLV010000121.1 coordinate 44,688,953, forward strand.
ATACTAATATAATTACACAAGAGATACTATTTTCTTGTTTCTTTGGTTTTTCTCTAACTTCAAACGGTTAAAAGGGAAATTAAAAGTAGACACTTGAAAACCATATTCTGTGGTTCAATACATTGCTTTTTGAATTAAGGAAACTTTAAAAGTTGAAATTAGCAGTTACTAAATTTTTTTTTAAATTTATCCTTTTCTATCTGCATGATGAAGAATGAGTTTGATACTGTTTAGTTCTCATAAACTTGCTATGGGAGTTGCATTTTCTTTCCTGCAATTATTTATTCTAAAAATTTCCTCCCAAATTCACCCAAACAAAAGGATTATCCTTAGTTAAATTGTCATGTATTTGGCATGAAATTTTCAGAATTGTTCCCTCTCTTAGTTCAGTGAGTCTGCAAGTACGCTGCTTCTTGGCATATTGTTTCACCTTTCTGTGTGGTACCTAAATTTACTATGGTTTTAGGATGAGGTGGAAAATGAAGTGTTAAGTTAAAACAAGTTAAACAGGCATTGAGGGAGGGTGGGAGGGAGAGAAGCTGGAGACAGTTAATTGAAAGGTACGTACTCGATAGTTAGGACAAAGGATACAGTTTTCAAAAGCACAGTCCTTTTTATGAAAGAGGGGTGGGCATTTAACATCCCGGATTTTATCGACTCTGATGTTGATGTTCTTAAGTCAGGAAAATGCTTTAAAGGGTCAGTAACCAGTGGTTCCAGCTGGTTCATGGGAAGTTCGGGCTGCTGGAGATTGATATTACGGTGACCAGTTTTTGTTTTGGATTCTGTGAAAGGGAGAAGCTGAGTTTGCCCGAATCATGTCTCTGGTTGACCCCAATGGGCAAGGAACCGTCACTTTCCAGTCCTTCATTGACTTCATGACCAGAGAAACGGCAGACACAGACACGGCTGAGCAAGTGATAGCTTCCTTCAGAATCCTGGCTTCAGATAAGGTCAGTCACCATGCTGCTGGCTGTAGGGATTCAACAGCTTTCCTCTTTAGCCCTTTTTATACAAGCCCTTCAGTAATAGTGAAGCTTCGTTTGCAGTTTGTAAGACTTCAGAGAAAGCACTTGCCTTTTTGTCTTGCTTGGAACCAAGACTCTCACCTGAAATGGGTGCAGAGTACAAGGCTTGGTCCATGTACCCTCATATCCCAGAGAGCCAACACAAAATCAGACATCTTAGACAAGACTTGGACAATTGGTCTGTGTAATGGATATACTGTACATCAGGTTATTTCCGCTTCACATCCTTAATTAGAGGGGAACTCATTCTGCCTTTCATGCTGTTGTCTGGATGTTTCAATGTGAAGTTTGGGCCTCTGGAACATAGCCTGGGTCAGTTGCACAAGACATAGTTTTGAGCCATGTTGTGACCAGACAGCTCATGCAACAGGGCGATCCAAAGTGGTGTACCCCTGTCCCAGGAGGAGCCAGAAGGAGGAGACCCTAGTTACAGGGTCTGTGGAGGAAACTCCTGAATTTGGCATACTTTCCTCCCCACTGCCAGATCCACTGGTGAGTGGTGTATGAAGATGAGAGGGTGTATAATGGCAACAGAAGAGCTTCTGGAGGAGTCAGGGCCATAAGCAGTGCTGCCAGGAAACCAATCCTGTGCTGTGCAGAAAGGAGAGATCACAGCAGTACAGGTCTATTTGCCCAGGCTCGCTCTATTGATTTTCTCATTCTGCCTGTTTGTATTGATTTTGTGATCTCAGTTAATGTGGACCACATTTTGAATTCCAGACATGTACTCAGTAGCAATTCATGTGGAAGATGGTCTCAGGAAAGGTCTCAGGAAAAAATAGGTTTCATTACATTGCTATTTTAAGCAATGTCAAGTCTGTTAACAGAGGGTATCCCTCATATCATAAATGCAAACCATTAAGAACAATAATGCATCTTTCACTACACATATATTAGAACCTTGAAGCTAACAGGAACCACCTGTGTCTGTCCTGTCACTGCAGAAGGGGCAGTAGTGCACTGCTGAGAAACTGACTCTGCAGGGATGATCTGTATCCATAACAGCCTGCCCGTGGCTGCACAGTGCTTGGTAGCTGACATGCACAGTCACATACCCCGAGACTGCATTTAGACCTAATCAGTTTGTTGGTAGACTTGTCCCCTTCAACTCATAATTAGGGATGGAATTTACCAGGGAAAATATCTGGTCTCAGAAAAACAGGGCAGGATGTCCAGATTTATTAGTCACAGCTACAGAAAAAAATATATATTGTGTCTTTGAAGAATACACACTGAAATTGTCAATGCTTTTCCCCCTCCCAGCCTTATATCCTGGCAGATGAGCTGCGCCGAGAGCTGCCTCCTGAGCAGGCTCAGTACTGCATCAAGAGAATGCCTCCGTACACCGGCCCAGGCTCTGTTCCTGGGGCTCTGGATTACACCTCTTTTTCATCAGCACTGTACGGAGAGAGCGACCTCTGATTCTGTAATTGGCCTCACTCATGGTAGACACAAAAAATACCCACCTTATTGCCCAGATTGCTTCTCAAAAGCTTTGACAAGCTGATTTAAAAACAAGTTTTACAAACACAGTAGGGTACCGTCAGTGTAAAGTGCTAGTAACTAACTGGTGTATAATGAAGTGTGCAGCACGCTAGATATCTGCCTTGTTGGTTTTAGGTTGTCTGTCCTATACAATGCTAGAAAATATGTTAAAATATATTTTAAAAAATCTCAAGATAATAACTTCGAAAATATCCATTCAGAAAATAGAATGTAAAACCTGAGAACATTGAAACTCACAAAATATTTATCCATTTTCAAAACGTTTCAATGCCATATGCGCTTCTTTTACAATGTTCATACAAGTATGTTAGAAGTCATGCTTTTTTCTTTTGTAGAGCAATATTATTTTCCTCTCATGATTTCTGATTTTGTATGCTTCTACTGGTGGAATTTAATAAAATATTAAAGTGCAGTTTTTCAGGGAAGAAATATAACAACAAAGTAAACTACTTAATTACAAAAATAATCCAGAATGCTATGCTTTTGTCACAAAGGATTGTAATATAGGGGGGAAAAGCTGATTAAATTGCAGGTTTAGAGTTCTGTAAGCAGTATTTTTCTTTTAGGCCTTTAACTTTTACAGATGGGAGTACAACTTTTATAATCAGAAATAAGAAGGAAGCTAATTTCATGTGAGCTGTTTTGTTTTGAAACCCTCATTCTTGTCTGTGTTGGACAGTATTTGTTTCTCAGTATAAGAATGCATTATTATATGTATTAGTGGGCAACATTCATCTCTATCCTGCATATTGCAAACTCCCATCCAAGCAAATGTAGTGTGGTTGTCTTGCAGCTTTAACTGTTCAGTACAAAATATTCAGTTTGTCTTCTACTGCGTCACAGGCAGTTCTGTCTGCATTCTGCTCCTGTGTGCTAGTTGTTTACTGTTCTTTTTCCATCTTGAGAAATGATAGAGAAGTAAAAGCAGTAACTTTTTTACTTGAATCCTACCGACACTGAGGAAATGCAATGTAATCAAAAAAACCCATTTACAAATGGTGAAGCGAGCTGTGCAGCCCAGTGCTATTAAAGCAATGATGTGCCTATTAAATAAAGTCTGCTTTTCAAAACCTTATGAGATTCTGTCATTGTCAATTATCTAGTGGTTCCCTCTAAAAACTGGAAACATTTCTGAACATCAAAGGCGTTTTCAGAAGCTAAAAAGGATGTTGCGCATTTCAATACATTGTGTTTGCATGAACAACAATCACTATATGCTGCAGGGATAGGTATGGTTTCGTGAAGAAAGATGGATCTCAGAATGAGTGGGAGAGCTTCCAGTTAGGTCACCTGAGCACAAATGTCCATAGCTTGTTAGACTCCAAGCTTAGATTCATTTCCATGAGACTTAGGCACTAATGCTTTTGAAGATGTCGGCCTTAACATTCCTGTATCTCTCTTTTTCCTCATGTGCAAAAAAGCAGATGTTAAGTATTCAATGGTGCTTTCGCTGGCCTTTGTTTGGAAATTTAAGGATGGCAAGCATTAAAAATCTGTGTGTGATTTCAGTGCTAAAGTAGGCACCTGCAGGTAAGGTACGTGGAGTGGGAACAATTTCAAAGCAATCCTGGAGGAGACAGGCAATGATCAAATACCTCTTCCTCCTCCACCTTGTGTTCAAAAGCCAGCAGAGAACTTACTAGGGCTGGGATCACATCTCCTACAGTGCATGTGCAGCATTGCACACAGCCATAAGTTGCTACTGCCAGTGCTGATACTGACATGAGGCAGGGCCATCTCCTTCTGTGATGACAGTGCCTGTACAAACTAAGTCAGGAAGCTCTGCCTTAAAGCAATGCCATTTCCAGCTAAATGACTGCTGAACAGACTGAATCCTAATAAAAACTAACTCTGTATATCTCTCATTGTCACAACTGAATGCAACTGGAAGAATAAAACACTGAGCTTCCAATGTGGCACAAAAGCAAAATCTCAGTGCTACAGGCAGGATTATGCTAAAAATTGGCAGACAGTTTATATCTGACACTTCCAACATGTGTTGTTCATGTTCTCTACCTGCTATTTTTTATATTGTGATATTATTCCTTTATTCCTATTTTTGATAGTATGGAAAGGACTTCTAGACCCCTCCTTTAGCTAAATGTTCTGTTGATCAAAGCATGTGAGAGATAATGTTATCAGCAACAAGAGGAAAAGACTTTTGCAAAGCAATTTTTTCAATCCTATATCAAGTTTCTAGTTTCTAAAGTAGAGTAAAAAGTACCAGTATCAGAGAGCTGCAGGGATTAATTATCCATCCATACTTGTCTAAAAATGTTATACCATATTAATATGTCTTTCATGTAAAATGAAGAAATGTCATAAAACTGTGTTATTTTACCCTAAAGAGGGTAAACCTCAAGGTTCTTTAAAATATTCTGTGGTCACTTTCTGGGGCTATGGGTTTTACAGAGAGATTTCTTTTTCCTCTAAGGCTCCATTTTTAGGAGATGGCGTTTATATATTTCTTCAGGATCACTCTTCACACTAGGAATCAATGCAATGGCATTTTCTATTTACACAATTCTGGCAGCAAACTAGTTTTACTACAAAGAAATCCAGTAACTGGGTTCAGGATAGTGGATGTGCCAATCACAGGGGCCAAATCAAGGCTCAGAAGGTGAAGGTACAGTTTTATTTTGATGATCATGTGAATGAAGATTATAGAATAAATTACAATTCAAAAAGTCAGTAACATTTTAAGTTGCCTTAATGACTGTAATACAGATAATGTCTTCTGTGACTTCACATGGATACAACAGTTCTTTGACAAACTTCCTGCCAAGATAATCTTGATTTTATAGTAATAATTTTCAGATAGTGATTTTAGAAAGGTGCTGATGCAGGTAGAAATCTGCTGTCAGCTTCATGTTACCTTCATACTTCCTTTTTTTGTACAAAGTTTCTTGTGCTGCTTTTCTTACTCACTGACCACAAAAGGTTTGGAGCAGAACTGCTCCTAGCAGCTTGTATTTTCATCAGAACACCCTGTTGTTCAGTTTCCCAGTTCTTGGAGGTGACCATGATCCTTTATTCAGGTTATTCATGGATTTGGATGGTAAGCAGTTTCCTTTCTCAACTTAAATAGCTTGTGGTTGAGAGAAATTCTGGAAGGAAGTAATTGTTTGATTATCGCTAGTATATGAACAGGCCATTAGGAGCATTTTTCCAGCACTGTAATGGCATCAGTATGTTTTGGTGGGCTTCTACAAACAGTTCCAGTAATATTTAAATGAGAAAATAATCCCTGTTCATTACCTGTGTCCCTTTACCCCGAGTTTTATGGTTAACAGCCTGTGCACTTATTTGCTTGTGCATCGGTCTATCTTCTGCTTGTGTTCAGGGGGCATTTTATTTGAGGAGCCACTTCAGCAATGTTAAGTCTGCATTATAGATAGTTGTTTGTTAAGTATGTTCTGGTGAGATTTCTACTTGTTTCAGACCAAATATTTTTATCTAAGAAAGCTGACTGTTCTAAGCTGGATTTTATTTCATATTAGTCTCTTTTTAAAATATGTAATTCCTTTCTAATTTTAAGCCAAGGTGTGGGCTGCCACCACAAGGGACAAGTCTATCTCCACTTTTTCCATGATCCTATTTATTTATAAATAGAACAGTTCCCATGTCTGGTTACCATGCTGGCTGGGAATACATATCTAGGGTGCTTAGAATGGTAGATTATCCCCTCGAGCAGCAGCCTATATTTACATTACCTTAAAGTGGCTGTGTAACTGTGGAATTAGGGGCCCAGCCACCCACTTTCACTGAAATGCCTTTATTATTCACAACAAAAGAACTTTTATGTGCAGACAACAAAGCTTGAGCCAGTACGTGGAGTGCCACTAATTCCCCTCATTAATCAAGAGAGTTAGATTAAACAATAAGCCCAGTCTTTTCCATATATGAGCTTGACTAGGATTTCATATACTAATCTTAAAAAGAAATTCCTCTGCCAATTTGCTAGGTTTTGGGATATGTCATTAGCATTTGTAATACTGCTTTGCACAAATTTGATTATCAGCATATTGCTTTAATTACTTCGAAATCAAATGTATTGGATGAATGTCCTAAGAGGATAAAAGTCCTGAGGCTATTTTAACACCCCTCTATCCCTCAATTACTTGCACCTGGCTGTTCTGTTTCAAAACCTGGCTGCTTTAATTGGCCTCAACTTATGGAAACTTTCTTCTTTTCAGGACACCTGTCAATACTTCAAGTGAAAAATGCCCTTGAGCACTGTCCTTGGGAGGAGTGGTTATCTTATGTGCTCTCCTGAGCTGGAGCCTTCCAGCTGCATAAGGGATACTTGTGTCAGAAGCCCAGGTATAGAACAGCTCTCTTGGCTCAAACACTGAGGGTCCCATTTCAGGTTTAACTGGTCTGCTGGTAAGACTAAAAGAAATGTTTACGTAAGTTGCCAGCAAGTTCGGCCTTGATTTGAATGGAACTGTCAAGACAGGCACACCAAATTAATATAAAATTATTAAAAAGAAACAAGCACCACAGAAAAGCACAGAATGGCTATATCAAACTTCTTGTTCAGACTTGTATCCTGGCCCTGACCATTACCAACAGGAGCAATAATGGAAAAATGTAAAAGCGAGACAGCGTGTGGCCATGTGTGCCCAAAAGTGTGCCCAAAAGTCTCTGAGCTGCCAGTAATTTGTGGATCATGAACTTGTGGAACACTGCACACTGATGCCAAAATGTAGTCTGTTTTTCTGGTAAAGTAATATCTCCTCTGAGAGCTCTTTTTGTATTCCTCTCAGTGGGACCTACTGCATCTATATATTCTCCAGCAGGCTGTAGGATATGCTTGAAAAAAAGATTTACTGGTCTTTCTTTTGCAAACTGTTTCTCAAAGTCTTTTTGGTTTCTCTGATTATCTGTTTACACTTAACCTGCCAGAATTAATAATCTTATTTTCTTCATATGGGCACGGTGCCAGCTTTCTGAAGGATGTCTGCAAAATGCAGGCAATCCAAGAGAGAAGAAATCCTATGTCCCGTGAAATAAACTGCAGTCCCAGTTTTCACAAACTCTTTAGCAAAGCTATTTAAATGAAAATCAGACACCCAGTCATGTTTATTGGGTGCCCAGGTAAGCGTGATGAACATGTACAGCAGACACAATGCTGTCAGACACTACATCCCTGAGGTCCTATCTACTGCCACTGTCATTAAGCCAAAGACACAGAATTTAATATTGCGTGGCGTGCTGAATAACAGTCTTGCTGTTATTTGTGCATTACCCAGGGACAACACTCCATGGCAGCTCTAACTCTTAGTGTTGTTGTTTGCTAATGGAAGGTGACAAGGCTTGATTTGCCACAGCAAGCTGGCAAGCACCCATACTGTCCAGCAAATAGTTTTGCCACTCGGAAATAATAACTGTCTCATTATCTAAAGTGACTTGTGGAAGAAGGGGCTGAAATGTCAGTATTTTGATCTGTAAATAAAAATGTACAGGTATCATTACATTCTTTAGCCACTGTATTATATTTAATTTTTTCCCAATTTTTCATTTGAATATAATTGCATATGCACTTGTAAGAAGCTGAAATTATGCTTGTGGCAAATAGACAAATGTAAACTTCATATATAAAAAAAGACAACACATTTTTTAACACTTTTTATTCTTTTTCCTAACAATCAAATATTTCTACCCATCAAAACATTTCTATCAGCCATCTAAACTTAAGAAGACTGCCCCAACAGCACTCCAAATTATATATTTTGAAGTGCAAAACCCTTCCTTCCATAAAAAATGAATAACTGGCTTTTTCATAGTATTTGAGCACGAAAAACTGAAAATGCTCATTTATGATTGGTCCCACCTGGCTGCCCCAACACTCTGCCTCTTCTGAGCGCTTGGGAAGATTTTCTGTAAGACTCATTGTTTCTTCAAGCCAGACCATGAACCCAGGTGGCCCAAGTGGCTTTATTTGCAAAGAACAACTGGAATAGCTATAGTGAAATAAATACTCTACTGAAGTCCTTTTGGAATAGCTCCTTATGGCAATACCCTGTTCAGGGTCCCTACCCCCTTTTATAGTGGTGGCCTTTGACCAGTGTTGCTCTGCAGACAGGATTGTATTTAGCAGCGGCCATTCCTTTGGCTTTGCTGAGGAGGCACCTCCCTTCCTGCCAGCGTTACTTGTCTCTTCGTAGATTCCTTTGCCTTCTAACTCGATCACCAGCCCCTGTCTGCCACTGCCCTTTTCCTTCTTTTAACAACAGTCCTTTCAAGCTTAAATGTTTCTGACTGGAGAGGTTAACTTAAATCTAGTTTAATGATCTCAAGGCTCTCTTGAATTGGATTTTAACAGGAGACACTTTATTTCTGCTTGATCAGAATGCAGTTGATTTGTACTAAGGCAATAAATGAAGTATTATTCCCTTTGTTTTTATTTAGTATCTTTCAGCTTTACCTGCTACTCCAGGAGTGCTTATTAGACACTTCAATAGCCAGCAGTGATAGTATGCCTCTCCAACCACCAGCTACCTATGGAAAGACATTTGTATACCACATGAAAATTTAATATATAAACCACAGATTATTCCGCCAGCACCTTCTGGCACCAAAATCCAGGAGCCTGCAGTGAGTTTAGCTCTACACAGTAAAGAGGGGAGAGGAGACTTTAGCCTGATTAACCTATTCCCCAGCCTGTACCCTCTTCATACCCTCCTGGTGGCTTTGCCGGCTCCCAGTGTCCGTGCCCTGCCTGCATGTAGAAGTGCAAATAGGAGAGGAGGATAATACACAGTATTTTCATGTGCCAGAATATACAGGGAGACTCAGATCTACTTTCTCTTGCAACGCTCTAATGATACCTACAAGCTCAAGTCACTGATATGAGGGGTTGTACAGCGTATAAAGACTGCTCCTGATCCAAGAAACAAGTTGGGAAATGTACACAGAAAACATTAACGGGATGTAGCAATGCTAATAGATACTTCTGAGGACTTGTCAGCAGAACTTAAATTGCTTAATGTATTTTAGGCTTTACAAGTGTAAAGGCCCCAAAGTAAGTCTTTGTCTCTCGAGTAGACAAAAAAAAGAGATGTCAAAAAACCCCAAAGGGAATAATTGTAGACCATAGGCTACAGAACAAACTTTTCACTTCCAAGCTGAAAACGTGACCAAAAATAAGACTTGACTGGTATAAGTAATGAACAGGATGGAAATATTAGGCCTTTAGGATGACAAAGTACACTCTGGGCATATTTTTTTTAATGTTACTGATAACTAAAGAAGGACTCTGCCCTAAAGCAGTGTTCCCTGTCAGTGTCTCTTGCTCACGCTGTTGCTAGTGCTTGCAGATGTATGATAACTGTGTAGATAACTTGTGTGTAAGCTGCTTCTTCCTCACAGTTTAATTTTGGAAGCTTGGGCAAGATTTAAAACCAACATCACCTCTGAGTATTTCTACATGTTTCTTCATTCACATTCACACACACAAGACTTTCAGCATTAAGGTTTTTTTCTGTCTGATAAGTTTATATCGTTATGCCACTTGCATATTTATTTCATTTAATATGTTGATTTGAATATTCATAGTTAATATTTCCAGCAAAAGCAGTTCTCTTGAAGGATTCGTATTTCTGGAAGTGGATCCTTAAACTTGTTTCCTAGCTCGTGTCTGGGACTTAAATCCTTGCTGCTGTTTCCTTGCTCCTGGCCTCACCAGCTTCCCTCTATTTCTGGTCTTCTGCCTAGAATGAATTGTTTGCATGGGTGGAGATAGCATTGCTCAAACCCCTCTGAAGAACACGGAGATGGTGATTGCCTGTAGAAAGGGTAGGGAAAATGTCACTGCTATGTCTGTGATCATATGCAATTTCCACAAAGTGTTGAAAACTAGTAGGTTAGTCTTCAAAACAAACTGAAGGAATGGTGCAGTTTCAAAGTCCTTTGAACGAAAGAGAATTGCCTATAAAACATGCTTTTCTAGCAGACTGTTGATAACCTACAGGATTGTTTGTATCTGTAAATTAGAGAAAGCTAAGAGGATCTTTCAAGGTGTTTTACACAGAAGGATTCTCAATGCTCTTGGAAAAGTGTCTTACAAGGTTTGCTGTTCAGTGAAAGAAAGCAATATAACAGAGGCTGCTCAGTCCCTGGGATGGAGTCATGCCTGACAGCCGGAGGCACTGCTGGAAGCTCTCCAGGGCCACTCACACATCATATGACCTGCACATGTCCCTCTTCTCTGCCCTGTTGTGCTGTGTCTGCGCTACCAGGACGCAGATGGCTGCACTACTTGGCTATGTCTGTACTTTTCCATTGTCCACCTTTCCAAGTTGGCTAAACCTTCTACAATCCTCCTTATTAGACACATTTTCATAGATCTCAAGCTGTGCTGAACACAAACTGATGTCCTTGCCAGGAGGAGTGTAATCCCATTTATAGTTCACAGGCAGCAAGAGTATGCCTAGGGCTTGTGCTCTGACAGTCCCCCTCAACTGCTTGTGTCTGTATCTCCGAGCTTATCTGTCTACTGGTACAGCTCTAAGGACACCATCAGGCTCCAACTGCCCTCAGCAGCTGCACATCAGACCTCCACTCCTGCACATCCCACCCGTTAGCATTTAGCTCATGCCCTTATCCTCACTCCTTGCTTGAGCTATGTTGTACGAACACATTGCCTAATCTACAATCTACCTATGGATTCTTTAGGGATCACTGGACTGTGGGCTGAACCTGGTAGCATCGGCAGACCTGCTCTTCTGTTTTGGCTAAGGCAGGATTGCCTCATTGCCTGTGAGGTTACTGCTCCTGCCTGCCTTGCCATGACCCTCAAACCTACTCTGTCACCAAGGCTTTTCAGCTCTCCTTCACTGAGACCTGCAGTCTTGACTGTTTTTTTGAGGCACTGTCTGTTGGATGCAGAATTTCATGCATGCATGAAATGGCCTGCTCTAGGCCCTCAGCTTGTACATGTCTGGCAACATAGGCAAGAAGCTCTGCCAGCAAGAAATAGAACAGGAGGTAACTTCAGAAACCTACTTCCATAACCACTCCAGACTCATCCAGGGCAGATGTTGTCCTGCCCTGGGCAGGGGCAGTGCAGCTCAGACTTCATTCAGCTGCTCTAATGGGGAGAAAGAAACCAAGAATCTTATGCACATCATGACAAAATATTTTTTTGTTCTCTGAGCTCAGTGTTGAGCAGGTTTTCCGGGGTGCACACATTTAGCTACATGTGATCTGGCCTTTTTTTCCCCAGTTCCCATCCCGCCGTGGGGCAGTTGGCAAGCCTGCAGAGATTCTTACCCTCTCTTCTGTGAATTTGATGTGGATGCCTGAAAGGTGCATACTGAAGTTTTAAAAAATGTTGCAAAATCTCATAATCATATGAAATAAATATAAAATATTTTCAGGCACAAACCTGTAACTAACAGAAAGCAGTTGACACAGTTTGCCAGCATTACAGATAAGCTGTAAGACTATTCCCCCTATCAGATTCCCAGTCCTCTCATGCCTGTGTTTCAGCCCTTCTGGGCATTTATACACTTTTTCATCAACATAGATACCCTAAAGTGAGGCAAAAGTTATGTTCAGTTCACTCTAATGTGTTTGTTTTCACCCTGAAGGAGATTTTGGCTTTTTTTTTTAAAGCAGTAAAGCCCCAAATCTATGCTAAATAAATAGATTAAATTTGTTGGTATGCCTCTGAGCTATCCATCTTAAACAGGCTATTTTGGCATTTGGAGGCTTAGAATTGATCTTGAAACACTCAGCTTTCTTTTGGCTTCTGGTAACACTTTGATTCTGGAAGAAAAATGTTACAATCATAATTTGACTTAAATGGAACAGATAATTTGTATTTGGATCATTAAAAATAACCCTCTACAAAATTATTAAAAAGAAATAGTAATTCTTAAGCTTAGAGGAAATTCTGAAAATAAAATAAAAAACATGTAGTGTAACTTAGTCAGCCAAAATAGGGCAAGAATCCAGCTGCAGCAAAACAGCACAAGTGGTAAGTGACCTTACAGAACAGAGTGTCCAAGAGCTGTGCTCTGAAATCAGATTAATCTGTTTCCTCCTTCAGACTTCGGCATGGAGTTGTGAATGCTTTGCTCGGATATAATCCTCTGAAATACAACTGTTCTTTAGTAACATGAATAATCCCACTGTTCTTGTTAAAGTAAGGATTACTTATGTGAATAACCCATGGGAACTGCATCCTCAGGAATAAAGGCAGATAATATGGGAATGAAAGGCATATTTTTGTAATTAATATTATGGAGGTATTTAAAATACCACCTCAGAAGCTGAAAGAGTGGGCTAAACCCCTGTGTTTGATCTTACACATGTATAAGATGAGTATGCTATTTAACTACATGAGTGTGCAAGTAGAGTAACAAACTGGTGAAACAGATCCTTGGCACTGAAAATAATCAAAATACGAAGATGGCTTTGTTTGCTTCAAACACTACCTGGTTTTAAAAGATCTGTGAGTTTAGCTGTGTGTGTGGGAGGATATGGGGAAAGCGGTGTTTTGAAAATACCTTCAAATATACTTGAAATACCAGGACTTGATCTCACTTAAAGATTTTTAATTTCTTTTGCTAAGGATATTAATTTGGATTTAATCTCATTGCAATTAGGAAGATGTTAGCTTCACTGAACCACCACTTATAACCACCTTCAGCAATCCAGACTCTCACCATGATGATAGATGTTCGCATGAGTGAAACCACGTCTGCACCTGATGTTTAAATAGGACTAATTCCCAACAATGTTAAGGTCAGGTTTCTCACCCATGGGAATGCTGGCATCTTTGTGTTCTGCCTTGCTTTACTCCACTGCTCTGCAACTCTAAGCTGCTCCTAGTATTGCTCTAAACGTATTACAGGGAATAGTATTTTGACAGCCTAATTTAGCAAAGGACAATGCTCTCTAGGACAAAGAAAAAGCACTTTTCAAGCTTAAGGGCACGCTCACTGCAAATCATTGAACGTTTCCTGCAATTGCACCATGTATTAGAGCTTCTCAAAGAAACAGCTCAAAAATTTTGGTAACTGGAGGTGTGTGTCAGCCTCAGGGTAGGGATATGCTCCAGGATCCCCGGCACTGTGCAATATTGTCACCATTGAAACTAAACCAAGAAAAGGGACCTGAGATTCTCTAACACTGCAAAAGAGATTAAGGCTGAAGTTCTGTGTTGATACTTTGTTGGACTGTCTGGTTTGATGAACGCTGCCTTTAACCACTCATTCCTCTTCCCTTCAGCCTCTGGAGTGTGTATCTTGCCTTCGTTGTGCTCATTCAGTTTTTTGCACAACACCAGTTTCTCGATCAGATTAAACACAGTCAGAGGCTGGGTAGTTGCTGCCCTCTCTTCCTGCTGCTGCTACTGTATCAGTTCTGCAGACCAATCTGCTGCAGATGAACTGTATCAGAGACCTGTTTCCACTGAAAACTGACCTTTACAGAAGAATTGTGGTCAAGGTCTAGCACACACACAAGGAAAAGGATGGAAATAGGAGGATGGCACAGGGTGAAATTTGGGACTGACTTTTCATAGCACTCACAGTCAAACTGGCTCAATCTGGTTGTGAAACTGCAAAGGAAATGGGACATGTGAAATGATCCTTTTCAAAAGCACCTTCAAATTTTCAGCTTTTTTTTTTCCCCCACTGACCTACTTTGCAGCAGTTACACAAACAACTGCATCAGCACACGCAAGAATGTGCTGAGCTGTGGTACAAAGATCTGTTGCCATAAAGCAGCTGTGGAGACAGTGAGCCTCTTAACCTGAATTGCTGCCAGAGGAAGTTTTCATAGTGTTATGTGGCAAGACAAAAAGGTTGGAAGTTGTCCAAAAGTCAAGCAAGGAAATACACGCCCTAAAATCTCATAATGAATGGTTCTCAAATCATTGCCCATCTCTGTAATATACGCAAATCATGTTTAAAAGGGATGAAATCAAGAACTCTCTAGGAGTACCTAACTTTTGCTTCTATTTAGTGTATTCCACTTCTGTTGTTAGACTTTTAAAGACTCCATTTCCAGATTACCACAAATTACACTGGAATTTTGGGACAATTTTTGCCGTGGGAGCTCAGGCTGACCACTGCAATGGTTTGCTGAGAGGCAAGGTCCTCTCTCCAACAATGTCTCCTGGCATTCAAAATCAGAGCATGGCCTCTACAACTAAAGTTGGACTACTGTCTAATTAATTCGTGGGCTGCCTGTATTTTTTTTTTGAAGGTGAATTAGACATATACATTATTTAAACAAATTTTCAATATATTTGTACACTTAAATCACCATTGACCAAAGTGACATTTGATTATAAAAGTTCCTAGATCACATTGTACTCAAAGACTTTGTAACCACTGTTTCTGTGTCTCAAAAGAATATTCAAAAGTAAATATTTAGCCTCCAGGAATCATCTACACTAACGGCTTTGAATTCATTTTGAGTCCCCTAAAGACGTTCCGGGGAAAATGCAGAAGCCATTATTAAGCAGCAACCCATACTCTGGGCTGATAGAAAGCTTTAGTGTTGCCCCACAGAGCTGGGGCCCAGGCGCCTGCAGGAGGGAAGCGACTGCAGTTCATTCCTGTTAAAACAGAACCAGCGGTCCCTGCATCTTCACCTGCAAGCTTTGCTTGCTTAAGTTATTGCAACCCAATAATATTGCAAGCAAAACAGGAAAAGCTGATCAATAACCCATTTTACAGACTTCCTTCTTTTCCCATTTTGATCGCTGAACTCGTTTAAATGACAGTGTTGTTCATGTTTATTACTGGCACTTGCATTATTAAAATTACATGTAATGAGAGCAATGGTTATCCCATTGAGCTATTCCAACTCTTGGCAAGCACACATTCACTACGTGTCGTGATTGCAAGGCTGCTCTGCAACTCTGGCAGGCAGGTATTTCTTTCTTCTAAAAGTCCTCATATAAGAAGCTGAAAGGATGTGTCACCAGAAGTCAAACGCTTGTGTCAAAATAAAGCATATTTTATTTGTTTTGTTAGACTCAAGCGAACTGTGCTTTAATTTGCTTAATTCCTTTAGTATAAAGTTGTTTCCAGGTTTACATGCCAGTAAGTTGCATCCATACACCACTGCCAAGTCCGACTTCCACTTTATGTAAGGCATATTTACATGCATCCTCTCAACGCTACATTTGCCTATAACTGCAGCACGTTTGTCGTTTTGCGTTTGAAAGAACTATTCCCCTACAACGCATCCCCGCCCTACTTCTCCCCGAGATGAGGAACAACTCATTTTGTTGATCCCTGCCCGGCTCCGAAATCATCCCCCCCGGGGGCATCTAAAGCTGTGTATGAGGTGAGTTAGTTCGCAGACCAGTGTGTGTCTCTGTGTATGTCTGTGTGTGTCTATCTGTCTGTCTGTCTGTGTCTCTGTGTGTGTGACAGGCGTGTCCCTCGCCCCTCAGGCCAAGGCCAGCGCGCGCTTCCTGCCCGCGCTCGGGGCGGAGCTCGCGCGTCACGGGCTGCGCGCGGGCCCCGCGGTGCCGCGCGGTGACGTCTCGGCAGCGATGGCGCCCACGGGGCCGCCCGGTAACGGCCGCGAGCGCCGGGCGCGCGGGGGGCGGGGGGGGGGAGGGAACGTGTCGGCGGCGCCGGGCGGTGCGGTGTGTGAGGGGGCGCGGGAGGGCGCGCCCTCCCGCCGGCTGCTGGGGGTACCCGCCGCGCGGGGTAGGCGGGGCCGACCCTCGTGCACCCCTTGTAAACTTTTCAGAAGCCGCTGGTGGCGTGTCGGTGTCGGCAGTGAGCGAGTGACTGAGCGAGCGGTCCTGTTGGCGGAGCCCCCCGGCGCTGAGCCGGCCCCTTGGAGCAGCTGCGCCCTGCCTCGAACGGGTCGGGAGGGACCGCCGGGATACCCGCACCGCCCCGTCCGCCGGCATAGTTACGTCAGGAAAATAAAAACCGGAGCTCGGTGGTAGGGACTGGGTGTGCACCAGCTGCTCCGGGGCTCTAAGCCAAAAGTGTCGTTTCGCGAGTTGAACAGAAGCCCTGTAAGGATAAGTAGGGGAGAATAAGTAAAGTTGTAGCTGCTGATTGACGTTGTTGGTATTTTGAAATGGACAGCTCCGTCAGTGGCAGCTTTCAGTGGTGCTGCTGCCTGCAGAGATCCCAAGCACTTTCCTGTTTAATGTTTCAGAGTGAGTGCCTGCTGCTGAGCCTGTGCTTCACTCGGGATTGCATCCCTCGGCTTGTGTAACGGGTCTGCACCGGCACCGACTCCATACTCAGCTTTTGTGGTCTGAGGCTTTGCCAGATTCCTCTGGCAAAGATGGTGTTGACCTGCCCTGCCATTTCTCCGATGTCATTTGGGGTCAAGCCATGACTGTCCTTCTGCTGCAGGACGGAATGGGTTTGGCTGAAATGGGAAATACGGGAAGGTATTTCAGCAGCAGCTCGAGAAGTGGTGGCAGTTGGAGAGAAGTTCTGTGTAGATGGAAGCAAAAATTGTGCGCTGGGAACGTTTGTGGAGCCCCTCTGAGCAGGCACAAGGCAATAGGTGATGGTGTGTCTGTATGGCAGTGATGCAAAGGACCTGCGTTCAGGAGAGGGCCATCGGGAAGCTCAGCACAGTGCTTCTCCCTAGCTTTCCAGGGGCAGGGCATGCCACAAAGCGAGGCTGTGCTGGTCTGGAAGAGGGTTTGTTTCCTGGTGATTCCGCCTGTAATGAATATCTGTTGTGAACAGTTTAATGTCAGAAGATGGAGAGTTGTGGTTATAACAGGGAGCTTTGTAGGCATGGGTTTTGCATGTTTGGCTAGAGATAGTGGACACAACAGAACTGTTATTTTAAGAATTCAATTGCTTTAGTGTTAGTTGTTTGCCTTTCAAACTAACTTTGTAAATACATTGGCTGTAGAGCTGTCTTGTCTGTCTGTTAAGACCTGAATGGTTCTGAGGGCAGGTGCCAGCATAGATGATGTTAGCAAGGTGCACACAGGTGCCCAAGGTGAAGCGGTAAAATCTAATGCTTCTCTCTTTGGATAGGTTGGGTAACAAATAACTTAGCAACGGGGTGCTGCTGCCCACTGTTGCAGAGGACCTGTGTGCCATCTGTTGCTATAGTTCATGAAACTCTTGCTGTTGCCAGAGGGTATCCAGTGGAAGAAGATTTAATTAATTAAATAGCAAATAATGCTGAGGTTATCATGTGATGCCTGTGGCAGACTGATAGCAAAAGCATCCTTTCTAGCCACTAATATCAGAATTTCTGTGTGCTGCGCAATGATTTTTTTGAATGATGGGCAAACTTGTGCTTGGAGCTGGTGTGGGGCAATGCTGGTTTGTTGAATTAGGATGTGCAAATGTGGAGTGGCCCATTAAGACAGGAGCTGGTCAGCCTAGGAAATAGGGGGTACTAAGTGCCTACCCCTACATGTGGTTCTTCAGTTTGTGTTCTTGCACAGTAACGTGATGAAAAGGCTTCAGCATTATCACAGCTGGGCCAATCCTCCATAAAAGTTTTGGAAGCAACTTGTAGTCCTGTATTCCCTTCCAAGTACTTGTATATCAGACTGTTTTATACTAAGAATAAATTTGTAATGGAAGTGCATAAATAATAAAAAACCAACACCTTTGAGGATCAACACCTTTTGAGAATCATTCCAGGCATCAGAAGAATGTATTTTTGAGCAATTTGCAACCTTTGAAGTCCTGTTTCTTGGGGAGGACATGCTTTTATTCCTTCAGTTTTTCACATATGGCCTGTATGTCGTTGGGTTGGGATAAGGAGATGAAGGGACATCATCTTGCCATGCTCCTTGACTGTTTCGTTGCTACGTTTTGAAAAATGGAAGGTTACATACAGTTGTGCAAAGTTTATAATTGTTAGTGAATGATTGTAGGGGTGAGAAACTTTACCAAAGAGATACCTTGTGTGCTATGCAACTTTATTTGGAAATATCTTCAAGGAATAAAAGTTCTTGTAGCTCAGATAATTTTTCCTTTGCAGATGAGTAATTCTGTTGTACATGTGATCTCAAGCCAGAGTGCTTACTTTGGGAAAGTGAAGCAGAGTTCTCTATCCCATTAACTTTCAGGCCAGTGCTGTTGATACATTTTTGTTCATTTGGTATGGTCTGCTATTTGGTATGGTTCCAGCCCTATAACACTGTGTGTTATAGTTTAAGTTTCAGAAGAGCATAAAATCAAGGTAATTGCTCCTGGGTCCTGTAACTTTTAATCATTTTTTGCCTGAGCAGAGGTAGAATTAGGGTTTGTAAATGAAAACAACAACAAAAAGGCTGACCTGATTTTTCCCAATTTAGGAATTTCTCCAGACCTTATTTTCATTTACTGTGTAACAAACTCTTGCACCTTGTTTGCTGGAGAGGGGAATTATGTGAGTTGAATGCTGAATTAAGATGATGGTGTGCTTTTTTGCAAACCTGACTCTCAGCCTCCTCCCTCCCTCCTCCCTGCTTTTCTTCCAAGGGCAGAGTTCAGCACTTCCTAGCATGGCTTTATGAATCAATCTTCTTTGATTTTTGGGGTGTTTTTGGACCTGTCTGCAGACTTAGTTTCCAACTGAAAATTGTATCATCAGTGTGCCAGAGCACAACTTCAAGTAGTGCAGGCTCCTGATGGAAGAAGAGTCAGGTGTTATCTATAGGACAGGCAAATTGGGTTTTGGTGGGCCACCCATTTGTAAAACATAGACTCTGCATATCTCTGCCACCGATGGCCACCTTCATGATTCCTCCTCTATTTCCTGCGGCTTTTTGAGATGCTGATGAAGAAGCACAGGTTTGAGAAACTTCAGAATAATGCTCTTGCGACGATGAGGCAGAGATCTGTGCTCCTGTGAGCAGAAAACCAGGCACCAAAGCAGGATCTGTTCAGCAAGACGAGCTGTAGAGGAAGCAAAATGGACTAGATGAGGTGCAGGATTACAACCAAAGGGTAAATCTTCGCTTCCTGTGTGTATGAGAAGATAGTTAGGAAGCATGTAGGTAAAAGGAATAGAAGCCTCTGGAAAGCAGGACTCGTTCTGGACGGGCTCTGGTAGCCCATCTCAGCTTTCAGAGCTGCAGCTCTCAGGGCCAAGGAGTTGACTTAGAAGGCTCATTAAAGCAACAGCAAAGCTATACTGTGTGTGTCTCATCGGGCTGTAGCTCTTGCAAAGCACATGAGTTATGCACCACGGGACTCTGCAGTGCAGACCTACTTTCAGATACAATTTTTTGCATCTTGCTTCTAAAAGCCTTTAGCTCAAGGACCAATTTTATTTTCATGAATAATTTGATGGTTTAACGTGAGTAGGTTTAAGCTCTTGTGTGAGAACCTGCTGAGCCTGCCTGTGTGCTGTTAAAACTTTCAACTTGAAATGAGGGTGGCTTGCTTTTTGGTGTTTTAATCTCCCTTTAAATGCTTCATACTTGTTAGAGAGCAAATTTTGTTTGGCTTCTCTTCATGCTGAGGCTCTATCTGATTTAGAGCTGTTTTCCAGAGTGTTGTTATAAATGCAACCTTGTAATGCTTTCCTCTTAGCCTCAGCTTCTCTCCATCACATTGTTTTTTAACCATACTGATGCCAAAACAGAAGTTACATTGCAAGAATGCAAAAGGAAAAAAGTCAAATCAGTTAGCAGTTGCTGGTGATTTTTAAGTACTACTGTGTGTAGTGGTAAGTTGCACTTAAGTTGTAATGAGACATTAGGATATTTTTGTGCCTCAGAAATCATTCATTTTTTGCAAGGGTTTTGATGATAGTTCATAATCAGAAAGCAATACAGATCTTTACTTAGCATAAGCACAAGCTGAATGAAGAAGGCAGATAAAGAATAGCACATCATTCATCTACATGTTTGTGAAAGGTAAGTGGGGTCCTACTCTTGTAGTTTGGGTTTTTGATAAAGAGGCTGTTGGATTATTTTGTGATATGTACAGCCTTATCAATGCCTGTAAGTATCTGAAGGGAGGGTGGAGCCAGTCTCTTCTCGATGGTGCTGAGCAGTAAGACAAGAGGCAATGGGCAGAAACTGGTGCATGGGAAATCCCATCTGAATATGAGAAAGAACTTCCATACTGTGTCAGCAAGTGCACACTGGAACAGGTTGCCCAGAGAGGTTGTGGAGTCTCCCTCACTGGTGATAGTCAAGAACTGTCTGGATGCAATCCTGTGCCATGTGCTCTACGATTGCCTTGTTCAGCAAGGAGATTGGACCAGATGACCCACTGTGGTCCCTTCCAACCTGACCCATTCAGTGATTTTGTATGTGTGTCTTTGTTCTGAAATGATTCTGTGTATGTTCTAAAGAGGAAAAGTAGAATTACTTTTGTTGTGGTCTTGGGGTTTTTTGTTGGTTGGTTGGTTTTTTGTTTTGTTGTTTGTTTTTGGTTGCTTGCTTGGGGTTTTTTTATGCCTTTGATTATAGTTCTGGCTTTTTCCTTAATGTTTGGAGTGGGCTTTGTTTGGTATCTTGAAGCATTATAGTACTGTATCTTCATTGCTAATGATAGTGCTGAAATTTCTACAGTTTTCTGTTTCAGTCATGGTTAGATTTACCCTGTCAAGTATCTTTTAATTAGTATGTGATTTGTCTATTTTGTTTTATTCTGACATTATTGTGGAGGACAAAAATGTCTTGCTGTGTTTGTAGAAAAGAAAGTAAAGCCTGGCTATTATCTGTTGGTGTATCTTGGTGTTTGGTAAGTTGTTATTTGGGACTCAAGTGAATTTGGGACTCAGTTGAAGAATTGTTTTTGCTTTGTTCAGTTTATTTCTCTTTTTCTATCATTATGATATAGACAATTAAAGTAGGTGTGGTTCTTTTTTAATGAAGTGTAGTAATTTCTGTTTTGTACTTGCATACCCCATACAGTCTCACATCTGTACCAAATGGCAGCTCTGCATTGCTGCTCAAATGTTGCTCTGGTGGAAGTTTATATAGAGGGTTTGATGTATGTCCTTGTAAACTTTTGATAATAATTTTATCTGTGGTTGATTGTGTTCAGGTGACAGTACTTAGGTAAAGGACCGATTGGATTTAATTCTATTTAGCTAGATGCAGCTGTTACCTGACATCAGGTTGTTGGAACTGTAGGTGAAGTAAACCAACTACTTCTGATTTCAGTAGAAGATTAGTTACTTTATTCCGTTTCTTGAATGGGAAGAGCTCAGGTTGCACAAATGTATAGATAGAGCATTTCAGAACTACTTAAATATTGCATTTATTTTCTTACACCAGATGCCCAGAAGAGTGTGGAAGATGAAATTGAATCCATTCTGCAGGAGCGAATAATGGTTTTGGATGGAGGCATGGGGACCATGATTCAGCAACATGCCCTGTCAGAAGAGGATTTCCGAGGGCATGAATTTAAAGATCATTCCAGGCCTTTAAAAGGCAATAATGACCTTCTTAGTATAACTCAACCTGATATAATCTGTGACATACACAAGGTAGGTGGTTCTGATTTCTGTCTCTTGACAAGAGAAGGAGGGAGAATTTGGCCTCTGCACTCCCCTTTTCCATACCACAGGCTACTGGCTCTCCTGTGTCTGTTGGGGATAGGGAAGAGAGTGCTAGGTAACCATGCGAAAAAGAATGAGCAGATTTGACTGTTCTGGTTGTGTGAGCACAGCATTTGTGTCTTGGTTCCTGATGTCACCCAGGCAGTGCTGTTTTTAAATCCCTTTTTGACTTATGTCCCTGATGTGTTTCTATTAATTGTAAATTCTGTTTTATTTCATTTTTGTTTCCTTTTCTTCTCACCCAGCTCTTGAAATGCACCTAAGTAGGACATATCTGAATTCTAGATGCATTTCTATAATTGTGTATTAAAGAGCTGGTAAATGTGGCAGCCTGAAGTGGACCTCTCCATAGTTAATGAGCGTATGGGCTTCCTAATGAGTATACGTGCTTCCATAGTCTTGATTTTTCCCTAGAATACTAATGTGTGGCCCAGAGGATAAAACAGTCTAGGCTGCTGATGATTAGGAATTTGCAAACAGATTTCATTATTTTCCTGTCTTCAATTAGACTTTAAAAAACAACTTCCTAACTCTTGTATTTATTGAGCTGCAGGTATTTGTAGGTCTTAGTGTAATAATTGGAATGCTTGAATAGCATTGCTGCTATTTGTTATTCAATTGAAGCTTCACATCTATTCTGAGTTTTTCCAATCATTTATTAACAAGAGCTGTATTTCATTGATGAGGGTCTTATTTGTCTTATGTTTGTTAAACTTAGTAGGTAATCTGTATGTTTTTATTTACATTCTACTGTCATTCTTTGGATTTTAAGAATGATCAGCTGGAAAGAATCAACCTTTGACCTATAAAAATTTCAGGAGGAAGTATTTGTAGATTGAGTTCAGTCCCTACACTATCAACTGAGCTGTAGTGGTCAGGAACCTTGGACTTTATATTAGTTTGTGGTTGTAATGGGATAAACTGCTTTAACAGCTGAATTTTGCAGGTTTAGCAGAGCAATAGTGATGTGACCTGAGAATGTATTCAGTCACACCAGGCAGTCTGCTGTTATCGCTCCGATGGCCAGTTGCAGGCGCTTCAGGAAGAGTGTTAAAAAAAGAAGTGTCTTTCATTGTCCCCATGCCTGCAGCAGCTATGGGGTCAGGTGCTTTCTGAGCAATGGGTGATGACTTCATATTTTACAGCAACCAGTGGTTATTTCTTATGAGAACTGGACAGAAGGAACTTGAAATAATGGATGAAAATATTTCTACAAAGTAGCTAGGATCCCACTATATGTATGGTCGGTGGATTTTTTTTTTTTTTTAAATTAATGACTCAGTGAGTCAGATCTCACAGATATCAGTAACTTGAAAAGTAAGTGTTAGCTGTACCTTGTCTGGCAAAGACAGATTCAGAGGTAAGAGATGTGATGTATTTTCGAAGGCAAAAATTATCTTCCTGCTTTGATTATATTTCCTTCTATGGTGGTAGACAGTAAAGTTGAAGAGCTTTTGCTAAAATGACAGATCTGAACTAAACAAAATCTGGTAAAAAGATGGACACATTTAACATGTTTAGATGTTTTTCAGAAACTTAATTACTTGGTTATTGGTGGACTTGTAAGGACTTGTATAATTTCATATAGTTATTTGTAGGTACTTTCATATGTTTTCAGGAGGAGAAAGCATATTTGTTTGTAGAAAAATATGTTCTAAAGCAAGTTTAATTATTTTCTGCTGTCAGTTGGATGAACTGTGTTGAACTCTATTTCATCTTCCTCTTACAGGAAAATCTGATTGGTTTGTTTAGTGGCTGCATCAGTATTTTTGACTTACTAGCACTTCAAATGTTTTCATTTCCTTGAATATGCAGGGATCACGTAAGCATTCAAAGGGATCAGAAGAGAAGTTAGGGAGAAAGGAGGGAAACTGATAGAGGTTATAAAAATGCAGGAAAGAATCTGCAAAACTATTTAAGTATGCATTGATTTCAGTTTATTTCGGTGGGAATTAGACAACCAAAGTGGAGCAGAAGGCTTAAATGTTTTGTGAATCTCAGCCATTAGTTAAACTTTAAATAAGATCTTCACTAAACCTAATTCTTCCAAGCTTGTCTTCTGTCCCAATATGCTCTTGTGCTGTACAGCTCCCTTCAGAACATTAACATTTTCTAATCTTTTCTGTTGTTTAACTGGAATTCTGACTGCCCACAGCAGCCCCTGATTGCTGGTGGGAATTGAACATGTTCCTGTGCAAAAATCTAGAATGTGCTCCAGGTGCTGGACTTAGTGGCAGAGGTGACTCTGTAAATGTCACTTGTTAATAGAAAAGTGTGACTGACATTGAAATTCTGAAAAAGGGTTCCGTGGAACATTTCCATAGCTTTGGCCCTGTGCTTTTGATTAAGGCCTTTAGAGTTTGATCTGCCTTGAATTAGGAGATGATTTGTGACCTTTTATCAACTGAATGAGACAAAATAATTGGATTACTTTCATTCTGTATCTAATGTCTGGAGGTCTTGGACTTTTTTTTTCTTTCATGTCTTGCAGGAATACTTGCTGTCAGGCGCTGACATCATTGAAACTAACACTTTCAGCAGCACCCGAGTTGCACAGGCTGACTATGGCCTTGAGCATTTGGTAAGAATGCTGAGCTATTTACACATTAAGATATTAAAAAAAGTTTTTTTTCTTATCAGCAGCCAAGATTAGCGTAGCCCCAGAGTTCATTGGTATTGTGTTTATTGGCTGCATGCTGCCTCTTGAGCCATGTAGCTCATTTCTACTGCTGTGGACAATTGTACTTGTTGTGTTTCACAGACATAGTGTGCTTCTTGTTGACAGCAAGAACAGTAACTAGTAACTAGTAACAGTAACTAGTAACAGTAACTAGTCCTATATTTTGAGCATTCACAGAATCTCTCAGTTCTTTGAACAGTGATGTTTTGCTTCAGTCCTTCCAACATATCACAGTGGAACTCCTTTTTTCCTGGAAGCACAACTTGTGTCTTGTTTGTGTTGGTGTGTTTAGAAGTCCTTTCTAGTTTACATTTGTCATACCTATTCTTTGTTGTTTTGAGAACTTGAAGAAATATGTGAAAGAAATACTTGGAAATATGCTGCTTGAATAAAAAGTGAATTTAAAAGCAGGTTAATTTTGTCATCAAAGTCCTGTTTTTCAGCTTCTGTTGAGTTCAGCAGGATTTAATCAGTACCTTACAGATTGAAATTTTATGATTAGCAGTTGTTGGCTGGGGCGTGTGTGGGTTGAGACCTGCCATGTGATTCTGTTGCTGAGATGTATAGAGCTGTTCCTTTTGAAACACTGTAATAGTGCTTATATATATTTATGTGACCTGGGGAACCTTCAGAGTGTATAGTGAGCTACTGAATGAAGTGTTGTATTTCTTTTAGAGTGACTTGGGCTATACTCAACTAAAGGTTGCTCTGTAATTTTCTGTAATTGTTCCAGGCATATCGGTTAAACAGAGTCTCTGCACAGGTAGCCAGAAAAGCAGCGGACAGTGTAACTGCTCAGACAGGTAAGCAGTATTTATTTTAATGTCTTACTTGTTTGTGGTTTTGACTTTTTCACTACAATCTTTGAAATGTTGCTAATAAGAGGATAGCTTGATGTTTTACATGATGGGGACATAACATGAGACTTTGCATGTCTGCAAGTTAGGCACAGTAGCAGCAATTTTATATGTCTATTCGTATCACACTAATTTCATCATGTTTGAAGGATCTGGTCCTTAATGGGTTATGCAGGATAGCTGTCCTGTGCCTGTTTTACTCTGTGGGTGATACACATCTTCAGATGTATTTTAGAGGAAATAAACTCAGCAGGAACTGTTAGAAGTTTATTAGGTTTGTATGGCACAAGTCTTTGTTCTACAAAACTAGGATAGCTGATTGTAGATAAATGTGGATTACCAGTTAATCCTAGTGTGTGCCTAGTGGTTTAACTTTATTCAGCAGCTACTGGAATGATCTTAGTATGTGACTGTCATCTATAAATATTCAGTCTTTTATCTTCCAGGCATAATGTGAGAGGGGTTACAGCTCATTTATTGCTGTAGGCAACGCTGTCTTTCACAGACTAGTAATTTCTGCGTGTATTCTACAATCAAACTGTATTTCAAGCTAACAGTGCTGCTGCTGTCCAGATAACACCTTACTGATGTGATTTATAGTATGCAATAAGAATGTAAGATTTGAAATATGCTTTCTAAAAGTAGGGTTTTTTTATGGCACGTGCTGGAATATTCAAATAAGATTATCTAGTGAAAAATGCCAGGACAGTTCTGTGCTGTGCATTTAAAGTAATTGAATGTAGTTTCCTGTGTCAGAGACAAATGATTCTTAGAAGAAAAATTCATTGAGCCAATTGCCCTTTTCATAGATGTTCTTCTGTCTGAATGATATGCATGTCTTGGTGTCCTTGGAGATATTTTATATTGACTGTCATTGTAAAGCCAGAGGTAAATTGTTTAGTTTTCTTATTTTTCCTTTTTTTCCTATTTTTTTCCTTTTTTTCCTATTTTTTCCTTTTTTTTTCCTCCTGTGTCTTTGTTTAGGAATTAGGAGATATGTTGCTGGAGCCATGGGTCCAACAAACAGGACACTCTCTGTGTCACCATCTGTGGAGAGACCAGATTACAGGAACATAAGTATTTATAACCATTTAATTATTTAACTTAGGCGGTGGTCTTGTAAGAGATACCTTCAGATGAAATTAACATCCTTCCTGTTTTACAGCTTTTGATGAACTGGTTGAAGCCTATAAGGAACAAGCCAAAGGACTTTTGGATGGAGGAGTTGATATCTTGCTAGTGGAAACCATATTTGATACCGCCAATGCTAAGGTGAGACTTCTGAAAAAACCCACCTCGGTAATATAAGTATTTGGTGTCCTACCTAAGGAAATTCAACATAGTATTTTTTAAGAGCTATCGGCTACTGCTTACTAAATACATGAAAAGATTATTCAGTTGATGGCAAATGGGTAGAATATGAGGAGATGGCTTTTAATCAGCCTTTTCCAGAATGCTTCCTTTGCCTTTTAATATGTGCCATTTGTATCTTTCTGGCTGTCTATGCCAGCTGTCTGCTTATTCCCAGAAGCTCTGCTGTATTGCAAACCATCTCCAATGGCATCTGATGTTTGTATTGTTCAGTGTAAGCTTGTCTGCCCAAAGGATGCTTGTGATGCACACTGGAGAGGGAATGTCCAGTGTATCTGGTTGCAGGTGTGCGAAGGCTTGTATGACAGTTCTATTAAAGGGTGGTTTTTTGGCAGAACTCTGACATCAGGTTTAAAAAAGAACAATTGGAGTAGAGGCTTAGAAGGGTAAAAGAGAAGGAAGAAAATGTTGAAATATGCCACGTTTCATGTGATTTTGATACCTTCTTTATCTAATAACTGCTCACAGCAGGTGCTGGAGTTAGGCTGCTTAATACTGTCTTGCAATTTTACATGGAAAAGTCTGGCTGGATGTGCACATGGCATTTCTTTAGGCTTTTGCCACAGGCTTAACGTATTCAGTGGCATGACTTATCCTTTGCAGATATGACCAGTTATGACGGAAGTTTGGCTAGGCACCTATAGGCTTAATGTTATGCTGAGCTCCTGTTCACATGCAACTTTCTTACCCCAAGGAGGCTGGACATTTTCAGGACCTTCCGAGGATTCGCTTATAGTCCTTACTGTAAAAATTTGTGGGGATTAGAACCCTCTGGAACTGGATGTTTGAACAGACTAAAAGGCAGTGAATGTGTACTGAGGATAGTATATAAGAACTGTGTTTGGGGTAAGAGTTGTGCTGCAGATGTGAGGGAGAAGTACTTGCTGATGTGATTTTGGTTTCAGAATAGTCTTGGTTGTATTTGGTTACCCTGTGATCCTTCCTTTCTATTTGTTACCAAGGTGTGTTGTGGAACAACTAGAAAATGTTAGGGGTATGGGTAAAACTTCTTGAGTGTAGTACGTTCTGGCAGGCCGTACGAGGTACAAGTTGCATAAACAGCCATAAAAAGTAATAAAGAAAAAGGCAGCAAACCCACAGAAACAAAAAAACCCCCAAACAACAAACTGAAGAACTCCCAAAACATAATTAATATTTTGCAACATATTCTTCTGTAGGCAGCTCTTTTTGCACTCCAGATGTTGTTTGAAGAAGAATATGCTCCCCGACCCATATTTGTAAGTATATTTTAATATTTTACAAATGCTTAAGCTTGATTTGTGAGCAAGCTGAGATGGCAGTTGATTGAAGTGCTTTGAAATGAAGGAAATTAGTGTATTGGAAATGTACTTTTTTTCACATGATTGTGAAAGTAAAACCACTTACATGAAGAGCTTTGTGAAATCAGCCTTGGGTAACTCTGTCCAGCTCATCAAGCTGAAGACTGAGGAACGACTTCATTCCACTGTGTATTCATTCTTTCTATTTTCGCAGGAAATGTCTGATGATGATTTTTTTTCAGGCTTTCTGTCTTAAGGACAATAAGAACCAGTGCTCGAAGGATGAAATTAAACAAATTCTGCCATATTTTCAAGTAGCATGAGTGGCCATTTGAAGTCAGAAAAATCTATCTCCATATTCCTTCTCTCGTGTGCCTTTTTTCTGCCAATTCCCAGTCATGAATGTGTTGGAACAAGTATAGAAAAAGGAACTTGTTTTGAAAGTTTTTATGTATTTTTCAGTTTTCTGCAGTTTGCAGCCCAGGCTTTCAGATCTGCAGTTTGTGTCTGTTTGTAGCCTCTTGTTGACTGTGTTTAATCCTTCTTTGAACCTATGTGGGACCCTGGCACCCACAAAATAGTCTATCAGTGATTTCCGTGGCTTATGAATGTGTTGGTTTGAAATTTTGTTTACTTTTGGGCAGTCCACCTGATAACTTCTACTTTGTGGTGCCATTTGTCTCGTGCAAGTGACAATGAGCAGCTGTTCTGTGTTCCTTTTGCTAGATTGTCATGGAATTTGCAGTCCTTGGTGAGAGCCTCCTTTAGTTATCTTTTCTGAGTCTGAGGAGTTCTTGTCTATTTCATTCCATTCATTCATTATTGTCCCATTTTGTTTTCCACTTCCTCAAGTCAGAGTGGAATTACAATAGAATACAGCATTCAAAGTGGAGACATCAGGGATTTGTGTCATAGCCTAGTGATGTTCTCTACCTTTTCCATTTCTTTCATTGTAGTTTCTAATGTTTTACTTTATTGCTAGTGGAAATTGCATTCATAAAAGCCTCTTTTGTTACTTAGTTTAGCCTCTTGAGCAGTAAACACTAGTTTGGAGGTGTCATTATGTAGAACTATTCTTGTGTTCACAACTTTGTACTTGGTCAGCAATGAGTTTCCACTATTTATCATTCAAGTCACTTAGCATGGAGAGTTTTCTAAATTACATAGAGTTGACTTTGTCTTCACCATCCTGAATAGAGTGGTCTGTGAGCTTGGTTGCCTCATTCTTTGTTCCTTTTTCAGTTCAGTTATGCTGAGAAGTACAACCCTTAGCACAGCTCTCTAGGATTTAACTGATCACCTCCCTTGACCGAGTACTTTGAAGGGAAGTAGCATTGATGTTAAAGCATGTTTTGGAGTAAATAGTGGATTTACCTTTGCATGGAGTCTTCTAAACTCATTCCATCTTCTGGAAAAAAGAGATTTTTAGACCTGGGAAGGCTTTCCTCAATCATCCAGATGCCTCCGAAATTCTCAACTTTTTAGTTGTTATTTGGGGTCAAGACATTATTATTTGCACATCTCTTTCTCTATAGCACTAAAGAGGTGTGATTATACAGGTTAATGTCCACTATCAAGTTGCAACATTTGATGTTCCCTTGTGGCAAAAGGAGTAACTTGTTTTTAAGGTCAGCCCCACCTCTCCTACTTTCCCACCAACCACCACCAAGCAACTTAATAGCAGTCCTGAGACCTGAAATAAAATGAATGGGGGGGCGGCGTGAGGAGAAGGTGACTGCTGAGAGCTGCCTAAACAACAAACCCCTGCAGATCGGTTCAGGGGCCATCATCACAACAGTACCATGGTACTTGTGCTACTTGTCTGCTGAGTGGTTCATAGCAGTTTTCTTTCCCTCTTTGTTTTTTTATTTTTTTTATTTTGCACTCCTGAGGAGGGGGGAGAGTGAGAAAGAAAAGTGGTCAAAGGTTTATCTTTCCCTTAGCTGAATATTTAAACATCTCTAGGGAGAAAAGGGTTTCATTTTCCTGTTTGGGTTGTGTCTTATCCCTTTGAGTGAAGCACGGGTCCCTCTGCTTTGACTTGCAGCAGTTCAGCCATTTAAGTTCTTCATTTTGTTGTGCATTTAATTCTCCTTTCTCTGTGTTCAACTGATATTTAGGTTTCTGGAACCATTGTGGATAAGAGTGGGCGTACCCTCTCAGGCCAGACAGGAGAGGCATTTGTCATTAGTGTTTCCCACAGTAAGCCACTTTGGTAAGGAAATGTATCATTCCTTCTTTTAGTAAGTTATCTGTAGATTGTGATTCTTTTCTGTTTTAATCCACTGCTTGTAGCTAAATGGAAACTATACAAACTCTGGTCATATTTACTCATATGCATTGCTAACATGTTCTGCTGTCATTCCCTCAGCAGAATTTATGTTTCCAAAGACAGCTGATTTTTTAATTAATTGCTTTAAATAATCTGGGGGTTTGTGTTTACACTGAAATCACAATTAAGTCAAAGTCTGAAACTGTAGTTTGCTATCTCCTACAATCCCTGGTACAGGCAGGGCTTACATCTCTTTCTTAGAGGGAAGCAGTGCCATCTGGGAATATTTCTGGGTGTCTTGAAAGAGAAAATTGTTAAGATATCATTGCAGTGTTCTTTTTACTGAACCCTTACAAAAATGTGCTCTGAGTGTTTTTCTCAAGGATGCGCATAGTTATTTTGAAAGCTCCTGATGCCTCCATTTACTTGCATTCTTTTCTGTTCAGGTAGAAAAATTGAAATTAGTATGAGATTAAGGTCTGTGCAAATGGATAATGAGGCAGATTTGGTCATTATACAAGGTTTTGCATGTCCATTTGAATACTGTTCCCTGTTCCCCTGTTGTTCTGTGTTTCTATATCCTGTTCTACTGCCTTCTTCCTCCTCTTCCCTCTTTACCATTTTTACTCTCAGGTTGGTTCTTCACACAAAAACTTACACAGGAAATAGATTTTTTTTTCCTAGAATATTCTGTCTAGTATCACTAAGTTGCTGTTAGTAGTGTACAGCATGCACATTGTGATGAGCCATTGTTTGTTTTTACAACAAAATTCCAGCTAAACTGTGCAATCTGTCATCTCAGTGATACAAAAGCAGAAGACTGTATTCACAGCTTTCCTGACTGCCCTTGAGGCTCCACTTTCCCAGACCAGACGGTGTTCCAGAAGTAACATATGGAGGCTCTTGGAACAGGGTGGTAGTTGACTCCTCTCAGCATCACAGCCTAGTGATCCATATTTGGCATAAGTCTGTCTCAGATAATCTTCCTCTAAGTCTTGCTTCTCAAGAGGAGGGCACTGGAGAAGAAAGCAAGAATTTATTAAAGCATACTTCATAAAAACTATCTTATGGGACGCAATGCTTAGGGCCTGTTTCTCATTTATGCAAAGGCTACTATACAACACTGTGGCAGAAGGGTTTTGGTGGGAACAGATTGCATTCAATTGTTTCTGTGGCCAAATTGGTACAGAGTGGTTTTAGGGTTTTGAAAAAGCTGATTAATAGTAGTATCCTAAGAATCGTGTTATGTGTGTTCATGTGTTTCCATTTAGGTTTTGTATGCCCTCTTTAGGGTGATGTGACATCCTTAAGTCAGTTTGTTTTGGAGTTCACTCTAAAAAGTGTGAGCTTTGTGTCTGGTTGATAGAAGTGGTAGCTGAGAAGCTTGTGAACTGTGCTTACTAAGTGCTGAAAGATGTGTGGCAAGCGGCTTGCCATGAAAGGTGCTCAGATGTGTTATTTCAGATCCTATGATTGTGTCTGCTGTGGTAGCATTAAGGAGACATAGACTGAGTTTCAGGCCCTAATGTGGGTTTTGTTGTGGTCCCAAGGGCACTCTGCAGCCTTAGGAGTTGATGTGTGACTGCTGTGAAGAAATGAGCAAGGAAAGGAGGTGATGTTTAAGATGAATGTGTGATGGTTATTGCACCAGCATAGCAGTGATAGCATATCAGCAATCTGGATCAAGGCTACTGGCTCTTAAGGCATAGTTAACAGTTTGCTTTTCTCCATCTTCTTTCATAATGTTGTTGAATGCTGTGGGGAGATGATACTGGCCACAGAAGCTACTTTTTGTTTCTGAATGAATTTGCATGTCTGTGGTACAGTTTTGAGACAAGTAGTGCTTGGATTGTGTCATGCTCATGGATATACTTGTCAGCAACCTCGGTAATGGGTAATCATTCAGGCAGTTTTTAGTGTGAGGGAGTATGAGCTGGAAGCTTGTAAATTGAATGACTTAACAGTAGGAAATACATTGCATTTGTCTGCATTTGATAAGGACAGTCTTGCTAACCATTCTTACCTTGCTTTGCTTTGAAAAGCTTGAGGGATGAGCCCCCACTTAGAGTAAATTCCAGAGCCTCATTGCTGTAATGAATTGTGTATTCCTTGTGCACGCTCTATCCAGGGGATCTGTATGATGGATTCAAATATATGTAAACACCAAATTGGAAAACAAGAATAAAAGCATTTTTTTCAAGTTTTTCTGGCCAGTATGAGATGTATTAGAGAAAGCACTTTGAAGGTAGAGCTGGCTGTTTTAAAAAAACAAACAAACAAATATATATGTTTAAAAAACCAAACATATATAACAACCCCCTCAAAGAAAAACAACAACTGCCTCACTCCTAAGCTGTAGGAAGAAGGGGTATATATATTATTTGATCTTGGTCTGTGACTCTGATATTCAAGGCCCTGGGTTTGGATGTTGCTGTGAGCCCCTCAGATCTCAAGGATTTGTCATTCTGTTCAACAGGTGAATCTGACTGCAAGCATTTATTGCTACTACTTGTACAGTTACCAAGGCCCTGCCTACTCCTTGGAAACATGGGAAAAGTCAAAACTCATTTTGTGCTCCCAGTCATGTTCAGAGCTTTATTGCTTTTGACTTCTGTGAAACTAAGTGGGTATACAGGCACTTAATTAACTTGGCCACCTCCAAGGCAGCCTCTGTGGCTCAGTTATTTGGCAGATGTGGCTGTTACCCATTCCTGTTTCAGTGGGTTAGCTTGCATCCTGTCTGAGACTGTTATTTCAGGAAAGGAGAAAACCTTTTTTATACATCTTTGTCTTCCAGCTGCACTATGAACACCTTTGGAGTTTTGCAGTGCTCAAAAGGTAGTTTCTGGAATGGTACAGAAAGATCAGAAAACACATGTAAAAGATCTCTTACATACTTTCTGAAAGAGAAATTTCTCTATTTAATACAAATGGAGACATTTTAAGTGCAAGTCTCATTTATGTATCTGTCATTGAATGAAAAAAAATGTGTTTGTATCTCTTATACTGGCAAAATTGCTTAAGAAGCTTATTCGTTAAAAGATATTTCTGCTGTTGTGCTGTCCTGGTTACTAAGATATAGCAGATTCAGTTGCCCGGGGTTAGTGCTGCCATGAGGCATCTTGGGGGTGGCTCTTGGTCTCTTCCAAGGTTAACATAATTTATGTGTAATTTCGAAAGACAATGATGAGTTAGCAGCTGGAAGCAGGTCTTACTTTTTCAACCTTTTTTCATACTTTTTCCTGTAGCACAGGACTTCTTTCCAATCTATCATTCTCATTCCACTTGTTCTCTCTCTCACCTAGAAAATACAGAGCCATCGTGTTGCTGCAGTTGCTGTCAAAATGCTGCCACTTTCCTCCTGGATTTTGAAATGAAATCTTGATTTACTGTTCCCAGTTCAATTCAGTCCAGCCCTTTTCCCTCTCATGCTTTTCTTCCACCTGAGGCTTCTCCTTTTGCACAGTCTTGCTGTATTGATGATGATGATTAAAGAAATTGGAGATCAGGTTGGTTTTGTTTTAGATGATTGTGGGAGTTAGCAGTTGCCAGCACTAACATTCATCTATCTTGTGTGTAAAAGGTGTTTTTACTTCAACATAATTTTTGAAAATTTATTTTCCAGTATTGGCTTAAATTGTGCTTTAGGGGCAGTTGAAATGCGTCCATTCATTGAAACAATTGGAAAATGTACCACAGCCTACATCATCTGTTACCCCAACGCAGGTGTGTTGGTGCACATGTTCCTATGCTTACAGGCACATGAAATGTAACTAACCTGTTCCATCTCATTAGCAATAATAGAGTTGAAGTTGCTTGAAAAGATGATTGTTTTTACTTTTAAAAAGAGAGTAAGAATATTTTAAACTGCTGAAAGTAACTGTTGTTAGTTCTGTGACGGTGAACCCAGAATGCTTTCTTGAATAATTAATAACCTGTTGAGTAAGGATTGCAAGGGTGATGAGGCATTTTAGTCCTCTTATAATTGTAGCTACTTTAAATGTGCCTTTTATGGAATTTAATTCTGTTCTTGTGGGCTTTAAACAAATTGTAATACTAAAAAAATCATATTTGAAGGTCTCCCCAATACTTTTGGTGGTTATGATGAAACTCCAGAAGTGACTGCCAAGCATATAAAGGTATGAAATACTTCTTGTGAGTTTGTCGTATCTGACATACTAATAGACAGGAACTTTTGCTTGTATTCTATGCATATTTGTTACAGTATTGTGGTTTGGGTTTTTTTCTTCAGATGGCTATGTATGTCAATTGGATTATTTATAGACAATTTGGTGAATGATAGTGATTTGAGATATCACGTTAGGACTAAACTACGTAGGAGAGTCTGAAAACCTTACTTAATTTCATGTCCTACACTAAGCTTTCCTGCAGCTTGATCTGTGGATGTTACTCATTGCACTCCTAATGTTGCTTTTACATTTGGGAATTGTTCAAAAAGCTGAGCGTTTTTTATGAACCTGGCAGGATTTTACCGAGCTGTGTGTACAGGAACCACTGATATTGGTGGTGTTCTAGTGCAGGGTGTCCTTCCACATGCCACTTGATCTGTGCAGACAGAACTGTGTGTCTGGAGCTGCAGTGTGACAGTGAGAACATAGTATTTGCTGCATGTTAATGCCCTTTTATAATACAGTATGACTAGTTTTTGATACTCATCCAAGTTTTCATCTGGGACTTCAGTATAAAATAGGCCAGATTCAAATGTAGTTGCTTAAAATTGGGTGTTGAAATTGCTGCTTAGCCTTGGGAATCCACATCTCAAATCCTAAAGAGAAGATATAGTGCTGATTGCTTTGTTTTTTAAATTTAGTGCTTTTCTGGTGATCTCCCTGAATTGCTTAACAGATGGAAAAAATATTTAAATATATATATATATATTAGAAAATATACCTTTATTAACTTGGAACAAAATTTTCTTTCCCCTCCCTTTTACAGACTTTTGCTTTGGATGGTTTGGTCAACATAGTTGGAGGATGCTGTGGTACTACACCAGCACATATCAGGTACCTCATGTGCTACAGCTTATGGTGGACTGAGAAGTAAACTGAATGCTGTTTCTGTGGAATGATATTCCGTGGCTTGTCTTAGGGTTTCCTGAAAAGATGGATCACTTCAATGCCAATAGCAGCAACATATGGAGTGGGAACAAGCTGGCTTTCATAGTTGTGTGCATCATGAAGAACAAGTAGAGTCATGGTTCAAACAAGGATTATACCTCTGGTTTTGTCATCTAAAATTGTGTTGGAATTACTTCTCCCTCTATGCTGTTGGATAGAATAGACTTCCCATCTCTGCTTTCTTGTGCCGTACATTCTTTCTGGCAATTTTAACCACAAGGTGAAACTTAAGGTTTCCTTTGGTGCTAGAAGGAAGGAAGTTGTGTGGATTTGTTGTGGAAATGCCTGAACAGAAGATCTAGGAATGCCATACAGCTGGTGCTAGTCCTGGCTAGTCAGAAGGAGCATTTCACACCTTTCTTATTGGAAATAAGTCAGTGGGAAAGCCTCCCTTTTTCACTTAGGCTTGAAAAAGAAGGGGCCTTTGTGATTCATTTTTATTCTGATATAAACTGGGAAGAAGTGGTATGTAAATGTTTAGAGGACACTGTGTGTCACTCTTGACTGGAGGGAAAAGAAAGTGAACGTGAACAGCATTAGTCATTCTGGCATCTGAGAAACTTGTCCCAGTACAAAACAATGTTTGTCCCTTGTTCAGTTGTTTTGCTGCAGTCATCAGCAGTTGCTCAGCTCAGAAAATCATGAATATGGTAAAAGTTGGTGGGGTTCTGATATCCTTCAAGTATCCCATTGTTATAGTATCTCTGTATTTGAAAAACCTTCAGCCTTGTACATTCCCTGCCAGTAGATGATAGGATCTTCTAGGGGTAGGTTTTTGCCTTTGGCCTCACAAAGTGAAAATAGCTAATTAGTCTTGTCTGCTACAGGACTAAATTGCAAATATAGGTATATGTCTAGTATGTTCTGTTTGAGTCTTGTCTGGAGTGATTTAATTTTAGTTGAAAACTTTTCTCTTTACTTTCTTCTTTCTGTAACTCAGGAAAATTGCTGAAGCTGTGAAATTCTGTAAGCCTCGTGTTCCACCTTCTCTCTCTCAAGGATACATGCTGCTGTCAGGTAAAACAGAGTGTAACAGTTTGAGTTTCATAACTAACACAAGTTTCCTTTATAAATTTTTTGGCTGTTTTCTGATGACCAGAACAACACTATGAATGTCTGGTTCCACCTGAATCCAGCAAGCTTATGCGTGTGTAACAAGATCTAAATCTTACTGTTTTGGCCAAAGGACTAATGGAACATTTTATTGAAATCTTGTATATTTACTCTGCAAGTCTCAGTCACTTTGTAATGGCGAAGTGAGTATCTTTATCCTCACTTTGCAACGTGGCAGCGTCAAGCACAGAGAGATCAGGTAATTTGACTATAGTTAACAGTAGAGCTGGGCGAAGATCCTGGTACACCTGCTGTGAGAGAGCTGCCCTGTGTTGCCTCAGATGTTGATTCAGTCATACTGAATCAACTGTGTTCCAGCAGTACATCTAGGTCTAGAACATCTTTTCTTTTAGCAAAGTCTAGATCTCTGTGTTCCACAGTCAGGGCCTTCTTTTAAGCTTTTGAGCCGTGCACTGAATTAAAACACTACCTTCATTTTGGTCTGGTATTTTAATCTCAAAGTCAGATCAGTTTAGCACAAATAAATCATGGTTGACCTGTTGTGTCATGCATTAGCTTAGTTGTTCTGCTGTAGAGTTTGTTTTCCTCTGCATTGCCTGCTACCCAAGGGTCCAACTTGCCTTCTTTCTCTGAACTTGGGTACGTAGTTAAGGGCTGTCCTTGTTCGTCATTTCATTGGGCTGCTGCTTCTCTTATGGTGGGAGAGTCAATATAGTTGAAAGTTGAGAGGAGGTGTATATGTACATACACACAGATGTCCACAAATCATACCTTCGCTTTTTTATATTGGACAAGTTGGCTGTTGTTTTTTTGTGGTTCAGGTAAATTACTGACTGTTACTGAGGAAGGATACAAAGCTTTGGCATATGTGTTGGAACTCATTTCTTTGCATTGCTTTGCTAGTTACTCATTAGAGCACTGACATTATGAGAAATCAGTGTTTTTAAAGAGACAGACCTCTATTTTGCAGTTTAGAAAAGGTATTTTGTCTTTCCTACATGGTTTTTTCTTTTCTGTTTTTAAAAATATATTCAAAAATATCTTTTTAAGGTCTGGAGCCGTTCAGGATTGGGCCATACACCAACTTCGTTAATATCGGCGAACGCTGCAATGTTGCAGGATCACGGAAGTTTGCTAAACTCATCATGGCAGGCAACTATGAAGTATGCATTTTAACAATAATCTTTATAGATGATGCTTTGATTTTTCATTGCTCCATTGCACTGTGTTATTAGTTGTTTGTTTAACTGGCACAAAGCACTATTCTACACCAGTTACAAGATTAAGAAAACACAGAGAATTTGTTTTCTCACTGTTCTTTGTTTCTCTGCTTACCAGCTCCTTATAGAAGGGTTTTACAAGGACTTTTTTTTTTTTTTTTGACAAGTATTACAGGAAACATGACTTTCCATTTTTAAGGTATACAGCTGACAAGGTTTTAGAAAATGTCCTGGTCTGTACTGCATCTATGGGTTGATTTACAGATAAGGGAATAAAGTAAGTGGGTGTAATCCCCTCTTTCAAC
Source organism: Platyrinchus mystaceus (assembly GCA_035041135.1). NCBI lineage: Eukaryota > Metazoa > Chordata > Aves > Passeriformes > Tyrannidae > Platyrinchus > Platyrinchus mystaceus. Next base: position 44,727,169 of record JAWWLV010000121.1, read on the forward strand.
AAATGAGGTACATTTGTTTTGGGATAGATTGTGGCACTGTGCAGCCCTCACTCTCTTTCCCTCCCTTCTCCAATCCTGGTCAGCATTATGGTTGCATCTAATTGTTATATATTTTGACTCCAGCATGCTACATGAGAGTTGGTATAGAAAATGATGCTTAGAAAGTAATTGCTTTCTTGAAACTGCTGCAGGGCAGAAATGAAGAGACTGAAGGGCTGATGTAAATTGTTACTGTAACACTGAAACAAATAGCAGAGTAACTGCTCTTGAGAGCTGAGACTGTGTCCCAGAGTATGCTCTGATGTTACAGCTGATGCACTCAAAATTAAAGCCTTTGTTTTTTAGGGAGTCTGACTCTTAAGCTCATAGCAGTCACAGAGCAGTCGTGTTAAATAAAGACAGCTTTAAACACAGGTTGTTAGGGACTCTGCAGAATGACGAAAAAGAGAAAGGGATCAGACACAAATGTTCAGATAATTATGTAGGCTGGAGGAAAAACTTTAGTTTTCTTTCTTAGCACTTGTGATTATTCTGCAGCTGGAAGAAATGTCAGTCTCCAAAAGTTAAGTACCCTGTGTTATAAAGAAAACAGAGCTTGTGATGCAAGACCCTTATTTCATACCATCACAGAGACTGTTTTCCTGTAATCTTGTGCTGTCAGAAGTCCTTGTTACCATGCAAATCCTAAGCCATTCAATTAAGCATATGACCAACAGTCTACAGGCAGTGACACTACCAGCACCTAAAGGTCTCTGGTGTCATGTGTTGTGAACAAATTAGTTATAAGTTCTCCCATATCAACAACTGTTGTGTATTTTTGTACATCAGACACCACTTCCTTATTTTCTTATGGGATGTCTTACAAATGTTTAAATTTTTTGACTGCATGCTTAGTTTGGAGAAGTGAAATCTTATCCTGAGAATAACTAGGATTTTCTTCTACTGACTGTTGTTTTGGTTTTGACTTTGTTCTTTAGGAAGCCCTGGGTGTAGCCAAACTGCAAGTTGAGATGGGGGCCCAGATTCTTGACATCAATATGGATGATGGGATGCTGGATGGTCCTACTGCAATGACCAGATTTTGTAACTTGATTTCCTCAGAACCTGATATTGCAAAGGTTGTAATTGAGTCACAATAAAGAACATTTTATGGCGTTGTAAATTGTCTTTCAGAAGATGTTGATAGTGTTTTATTTAGTAACCAGTTTAGGTGCTTAATAAGCAGAAGTGGTTGTTCTCCAAGAGGAAAAGGGAAAGAGAGAAGGCCTTTGGGTGAAACAGAGGCTTTAACATTGTGTGTTTTCAGATAAGTATATGCTAGTCCTTTCACTGATTAGAAAAGCCGAATTCAGGTTTATTTTGCAGCAGTTATGAGCCATAATCTATATATTTGCAGTGCATAACAGTATTGCTTTTCACAAAACTTAAAGTTGCTATGGATATAGGATGGCTTTAAAAGGTAGTTCTACAATGTGCATTCTCTAAAAATGAGTATCTAAATGAGAAACACAAGATAATACAGGGAGAAGTAGAGATCTCGATATGATATGTGATTGAGTCACCGTGGAAGCTCTGGGGTTAAATTTGCTCTGAGTTTTGCATTTAAAGTGAATCTAGAAATATGTGGAAACTTTTATTCATAAATGCTGATTAGTGTTATGTGATTTTTATGTCCAAATGGGCAAAGAGCACATAGAACTGTAATTCATAACTTGCATGTATTCTCCTGGCTTCCTTCTCTGTTATTTACAGGTGCCATTGTGCATTGACTCCTCAAATTTTTCAGTGATCGAAGCAGGTTTGAAATGTTGCCAAGGGAAATGCATTGTAAATAGCATCAGCCTGAAGGAAGGTGAGGAAGACTTTTTGGAGAAAGCAAGGAAAATTAAATTATATGGAGCAGCTGTGGTTGTTATGGCTTTTGATGAAGTGGGGCAGGTGAGTGTTGCTTTAAAGGAGATGTATTTTTTCTGGAGTGTGAGGCTTCCTTATACAAGACAAAGTTGTTTTGTTTCATTGACACAGTTGATTCAAAAAGGTCTATATAACCTTAGCAATACTTTTGAACCTGATTTGTAGCAATTTCTTATGCTGCTCACGTTTAAGGAATCCAGTAACTGTTTAAGTGTAGCTCTGCTAACACAAGAGCATGTCTTTTGCTATTCAGCTATGCTGAGTTCTTCCTTCCTTCATAAAAGATATTTTTAGTTCAGAAACTATGTTTTGCATGAAAGTAGAATCTCTGTGAATTAATTTAATTATGTTAAAACCCACATATTAAGCTTTGCACAGGATGATGAAACATTAAGCAATAAGGTTGTTTTTTATGAGTAGGCTCAAAACTCTAGGTATGAGGTAGTGATATTTTTAATACAGAAGTTGTATATATAATCCTTTTCTAATATTTGTGATGTTCAGATTCTAAGTCTTGAGTCACTGGAGCTGTAAGTGATTCCTGGAGAGTTTATTTTTTGTATAGTCTGTAAGTTTCATGTCAGAATTCTTTTTCTTCACTAGGCAACAGAAACAGAAACCAAGATTGCAATCTGTTCCAGAGCTTATCATCTCCTTGTGGAAAAAGTGCACTTCAATCCAAATGATATAATATTTGATCCTAATATTTTGACCATAGGAACTGGAATGGAAGAACATAACCTTTATGCCATAAATTTTATCAATGCTACTAAAACCATAAAAGTGAGTTGTAAGCTTATTTTAAGTTGAAATAGGTTGCTAACATTACTTAAAAACCCAAACTCCCATAAAACAGAAAAACACTCCCCTCTCAAAAACAACAGCAAAACACTGCTGCAAAATGTTACGAATTTTAGCTTAGTAAGAATAAGCTTAGTTTGTTCTTCTGAAGTGCAGCCATTCCCCAATATAGCTGTATTTCCAGTAGAACAACTTTAAATATTTCTATAAATATATTTCAATCCACTTCCTCTTCTGTAAATATACTGCCTTAATTAGGGAGGTAAGAATCACATTCATGTGCTAGCTAGAAGGACCTCGTTGAAGCTGCGAAAAGCTACCTTTTTTAATAAAATTCCTGTTTCTGTGAAAGGGATTTGTGCAGTAACCTGAGTTTTTATTTAGCTAAAATGTGTGTAAGGAAGTACAGCAGCGAAGAGCATCACCTAAATAGAGCCAGGGAAACTACACTATTGGGTTTCACAAGACACTTTGATAGGTCAGGAGGTGCTCTGCCAGTAGCAGTCTGGGGCTTGAGCAGACTATTTTGTCACCACAGGGCTCCTGGAACGGGGGCTGCACCCTCGAGCTTAGCTGCTCAGCTGCAGTCTGCCCCTGAGACATGCATGCAGGCAGGTTGGCTGCTCCTGTTTCCACAGAACTGGGGAAAGGAAGAGCCAAAAGTAGGTCTGCATGGGGAAAATACGGAAAGCTGCAGTGGGAGGACTGATGTGTTCAGAATAGCACCTATGACTATGGAAACCACAGTAGCTGCTTATGCATAACTGGGCTGAATCTTTCCTTTACTTATATCTTTTTCTGCTGAGGTTTGAATTGCTTTTTATGAATTTGAGTTACTGGAAGCATCTGGAACAGGGAAGACAGAAAGGGTGTTTAGCCAATGCACTGAGCTCAGGAGCCAACTGTTTTATGAATTGAATTCTTTGCTTAGATGTTCTTTTTGGAAAGCAGTTTTCTAAAAATCTGTGTGTACTTCCTATAGGAAACACTGCCAGGAGCTAGGATAAGTGGAGGTCTTTCCAATCTGTCTTTCTCCTTTCGGGGAATGGATGCCATTCGAGAAGCAATGCATGGAGTGTTCCTTTACCACGCAATTAAGGTATGATGTGCTTTTGGCTTCCATGTGTTTGCACTTGTCAGGTGTGCAGTTCTATATCTGACAGCCCTGTCTGGGGGATTCTCTGTTTTTCTTCAGTATGGCATGGACATGGGAATTGTGAATGCTGGGAATCTGCCAGTGTATGATGATATCCACAAGGAATTATTACAGCTGTGTGAGAATCTAATCTGGAACAAAGATCCTGATGCAACAGAGAAACTTTTACATTATGCTCAGGTAACTTTCAGTTTTAAGCTTTGACTAGTATTTAGTTTAGCACCTGGGCTTGAACACCTCCCTGCAGATGATAGGTAATACAGCCTATAAACTGCATATGTCAATATAAAAGCGAGTGTTAAAATTTACTAACAATACTACAAGTGGTTCAGCTATTAATGTAGAATAAAAAGAAATGTGTGGTAGATTGACCCTCTCCAATTTCATAGGTGCCATGGAAGACCCAGTACCAGAGTTCTTCATATGCTTCAGGAGACCAAGCTGCATAGGCATTCTTAAAAAAAAACAAACAACAACAACAACAAAAAAAAAAAAAAAAAAAAAAATTAAGAAGCAAAATATCCCAAACAAAATTCCCCCAAACGAAGAAAACCCTCACAAACCAATAAAAAAACCCAAACAAAAACCAGAAAAGGCCAGCCCCCACCAAGCCAGTCTTGGTGCTGGAACTTAATTAAGAAGTGCACTGTGGGAGACAGAGTAAACCTTTCTCTCTGGTGGTAATGGTTTCATGTCACTCATGTCAAGAGTGAGGATCAGCTATTTAGTGTTTATGAGATGTTATAATGATGGTGGTGATAAAAGACAAAGATTACACAACTGAAGGTTTCCAGATTATCATTCATAAGACAACTGGTGCAATCCTGTTCTAAATGGAAGATACAGCAAAAATCTCTCTAGGTTAGGTGGCTCTTAGATTGAAGTGTACAAGAAAGTTTGCATGTCTGTTTTGTAGCTCCTGGAGGTATTATTTCTGTGCAGAGCTTCATTTGGTTTGTAGTTTGCCCTACGGTGGTGCATGCTTTGTAGTAACAGTGGCAGCATGTTGAAAAGCAGTGCAGGAAGACTCTCTCTGTCCCTTGTACTTAGGCTACTTAGATGGTGCTTGGAGTTTTTAAGCAATTCACCTGAGAGTGGTCTTGTCTGTTTAAGCAGAGTTGCACCATTGGGGTATTCAAGGTTGCATAAGAGGAAGAAAAAAAAGGAGAATTAGAAGGAGATTCCTTAAGCAGTGTTTCTGCAGAAGGCAGAATGTGAATTTAAATGGAGAAATGATTAATTTAAAAGTAGAAATGAAAGTGGATGACTACTCCCAGATCTATAAGTTTGGGAAGCTGTTGTTGGAATCTCTGCTTCTATTTGTGGTGGTAGTTTTATTGTGGGAGTAAAATAGCCCAGTTGCAAAAAAAGAGGAACTTAATCCTTGCAGATTTAGGGCATCAGTCTTCATTTGAAGTTTGAAGTTAAAAAACATTTTACATAAAGCTTCAGACATTCTTAAACTGAAACTTTGTCTCATTTATGACAATGGGAGTTGTGCTTCCAAAGGCAGGTTTTTTCATCCTCAGCATTTGGTATAATCATCCTTTTTTTAAAGATCGGCATATAGTGCTTGACACTGTGGTCCCTGCATGCTGACCCTACAGCTTCATGTTATTTTTAGGTTGGAATGGTTCCCTTGCTCAAGTGTCCGGCCAGAGGTTGAGGAGCACTTGGTACCATTTCAGTGAATCACAGAAGGGCTGAAGTGGAAAGGGACCTCTGGAGGTCATCTAGTACAACCCTCCTGCTCAAAGCAGGGCCAACCAGGGACATGTCCAGTCAAATTTTTAATTTAACTTAGAATGAGGACTTTACAACATCTCCAGGCAACATTTTCCTCCTTTCATTCCCTTTTTGCAAACTAGATATATGAGGGGAATAAAATTAGGCAACAATAAGCTGTGAAGTTAGCTAACATTCATATAAACATGAATGAAAACTTGTTCTGGTTTCTGTTCCTATGAATGAGATATTGTTTCCATGGTTTTATCTTAAAAAAACTTGCTGATGAGCACTCAAAAGTATATGAGGTTCATAAGGCCTGAAAGATGTCAGATTATGTCCAATAACTGAGCGAGGAAAAGAAATTACTTGCCTGAAGTGTGATGGCTGAATTAATGGATAGGGTGCCTAATGATCCTTCCTGGGGTGGGTGTTTGTGAACTTTCTTGCACTGTGAAGCCCCTTTGGCCTCTGTGTTCATAGCCAAGGGGAACATGAGGGTGAAACAAAGAGAATATGTCGTGGTTTGGGACAGTCTGTGTGCGTGACAGACAGTAATTTTGTGGGCTGCCTGATTGAAAACACATCTGTGATATGGAATAACATAACCTATTCCAGCAGAAACTGAATTAGAGCCAAATTAATTAGAATTTTTAAATTAAGTGTAGTGTGTGGGCCAGGAATCAATTTAAATTATGTTCCCAGAAGTGAAACCCTTAGGATTAGTCATTTCATCATTTTTAGGAGCATAAAAATTATCAAACTGCTCTCTCTTTCTTTTTTTTTAAGTAAATTTTTTTTTACTTTATTTTGTTTACATTTTCACTGAGGTATGTACCCTTTGGGATGTAGATCCCCTTAAGTGCCCTGTAGTACATCTCAGGTGTTTGCAACATGATTTGCATGTATATAAAAAACCTTTTGAACAGTCTAAAATTATTTTATGAGTCAGTACTTGGAATTATCCTAATTTTTCTAAAAGTAAAGTCCATAATTACAGTTTTTATGCTTGCAAGCTCATCTGGATGTCTGTCTTTTTCAGAATCATGCCCAAGGAGGAAAGAAAGTTGTACAGACCGATGAGTGGCGTAGAAGCTCTGTGGAGGAAAGGCTGGAATATGCTCTCATAAAGGTAAATCTGTGCAGAAAACTGTCCTACCCATCAGCTCTCAGAGACATGATCTCAGCTCAAACTTTAAGGGACATATTTGGCCTTAGAAGTTCTTCAGCTGCCATTCTTTAACAAGCTATTAATTAATAAAGAATAATATATTTAACTGATCTATTTAACTTCAATAACAGTAAAAACTGTAGTGGTTTATCTTTAAACTTCACAAGCTGAAGTCTTTGACCTTTAATATTTTATTCCACTAGTGTTAGTATAAACATACTACTTTTACTTGCTAGTGCTTTTTTTGGTCCTTTAGTAGCGCTGCACTGAGTGGCACCTGTGCTGGGGAAGCAATTAGGTTTTTCTTATGGCATGGTTGAGAAAAATGAACAAATCTGTTAATAGTGGGGACTTGCTTTGAATTACGTTATATGCCTGAGAAGTGCAGTGTTCTGTTTCTTAAGACAGCCTGTTTTCAGTACACCATTGAGATATACTTAAAGACTAGCAGTATCTAAAGCATCTACTTGTAGTTTCTGTGTGATTTTTTGGGGGGTTTTTTTGGGTTTTTTTTGAGAGGAGGCAACTAATTGCAAGATAAAAGCGTCTCAATTTTTTTTCCCAGGGCATTGAGAAGTATGTCACTGCAGATACAGAAGAAGCAAGATTAAATCAGGAAAAATATCCTAGACCTCTAAACATAATTGAAGGACCTTTGATGAATGGCATGAAAATTGTTGGTGATCTTTTTGGTGCTGGAAAGATGTTTCTGCCTCAGGTAATGAGAAAATAATTTCATATATTTTCCTATTTTGCAAAAATTAGCATTGTAAAATGTAGCCAAAACATTCAATGCTGTCTGTTTTTTCAGATAGGAGGAATTGTAAAAATTCAGTTGCTGCTGAGAAGCAGTGATTTTCTTATTTTATTTTGGAACTTGACTTCCTTTCTGTAGAATTATGTGTTTGTTTCCTTTTTTCCTGAGTGTTTTTGCTTTATTTGTAACACAATTTTAAGTCTAAGCCAATGAAAAAGAGCAAGAGAGATAAAAGATCCAAATAAAAATTACTGCATTTAGTGCCTTCCAGTTCTGGGCCTGTTTGTAGCTTTCAGTTCTGCTGTGAGTGGTCCAGGAGGCTGCGCTGTGCAAGAAAGTGTCATATGTAGATCCTTAGCCCACTAAGGCCAGCAGCCTGCTGCCACAGAATGATCTGCAAAGCTGGAACCTGGATCTGCAAATGAAGTTTCATTTATTGCTTGAATGGGTATAAGAGAAAGCTAGGGAAAAACTGCGGCTATTCCTATACCTTGTCTTTATTGTTTATTCTGCCCCCTCTCCTTTATCTGTGCAGGTAATAAAGTCTGCTCGAGTTATGAAGAAAGCAGTTGGCCACCTTATTCCCTATATGGAAAAAGAAAGAGAGGAAAGAAGAGCCAAACGAGGCAGCGTAGAGGAAGAGGCAAGATACAGTCCTTTGTGCTGTAACTCTGTCACAGCGTGCTCTGACAAATATAGGAATTATTTATTACTAATTACTTCTACTACCTGGAGAGTTGATTCAATTGTACGCAAACTGACAATCTTGTCATAATTTGAAGTTGGTCTGAAGTTCATAAAGGGCAGATTTTGTGTTGTCACAAGTTTCCTGAACAGTGCCATAAGCATTTGTAGGCCCTTTATACCAGTGTAACTTAATTTGTTGTATTTTTGTAGTAATTTAATTCTAGTGTTACTTATTCATGATATTTCTAACTTCATGGCAGATTTTGCCACTTGCTTCTACAACTTCTGCCCTCAATGAACTCTGTAACTCCCTTTCCATGTTCAAAGCCTGTTACCATGTTTCTCTTTATTCAACTCTTCCCTGCTCCATAGCCCTTATCATTCTCCCAGCTAAACAAACCAATTTCTTCCACCCCTTTTTATTCATAGGCTGTGACTTCAAGACCTCTTGTTATGATAGAATAGTATGCTCATTGCATATGTAGCCATGACCAAGGGAAAAGTGTTTATGAAAACAGGGTCTGAATATAGTTGGCTTCTCATATGTGTGTTTTGCTGCCAGTATCAAAAACTACTTTTTATCTAGTACATAAAATTTATTTTAAAATACCCAATGATTTTTGGATCGTTGTGGGCCTTTGTTGCAGTTCCTGTTTCGCAGCCAGTTGCTGATGCCTAGAATAGTTTTAGCAACTACCTGTGAATATACTTGGAGTAAATGCTTCCAAATTTGGTAAATGGGAGTAGGGGCAACAGAGAATTGAAGATACAGGATGTACCTTGTTTGTCCATACTGACAAGACTGTATTCAGTAGAAAAGGGAGTTGAGATGAATTGGACAAAATCCCATTTATATACTCATGTCTGCTGTTTCTACTATATTTATAATGTAATAATGCTTACAGTTTTGGTTGTTAAATGCTTTTCTTCTTCTCTTGTCTTTGTCTGACTATAAAATTTAGGTTTGATGTACATTTACTTTTTTTTAGTCCTGTGGAACTTTACTTTGTCTTCATGAGTTCTCAGAGACAATAGCTGTAATCAGAACCTGGTTTTTAACACACACAAAAAGCAATAACAGCAGAATTTTTCTAAACTGTGATATTTGTGTATTTCCTCTGGGTTTCCTTTAATGGATTTTTGAATGGTTCCTAATTCTTCCCTTGAAATCTTCTTGCATGGTATCTTTCTACTTCCTGTGGATATGTTGTGTATTTGTCCAGCATAAATGTAACAAATACAGTAAATGATTTAGAAAGAAAAATTACCTGATAATCAAACCTGAGAAATTTTAACGGAAGCAGGAGAATGCCTGGCCTCTTTTCCCATGCTCTTTGTGGATGCCTTTTCTGCTGTATCTCAAGTGGATCTGTTCTCTGGCTGTCACGAGTTACCTTTCTATGTGTCACCTCTCTCCAGCTCACGCTGTTCTCTTTTATTTTAATTCAGATGACAATGCTGGTATTTGGCACCTTTTGGTTTGTTCTCATGCCGTCTAAAGTTGTTGAAAATTGCTTCCCCATTGCTTCCATGAGCACTGGATTAGGATCTTCTCTGAACCCTCTGGCACTTAATTCTCTGGTTAAAAGAAGTAAAGTGGAATTTGGGAGGTTCTTAAAAAGCTAGTAAACACTCTTGAAGAGAGTGTAGATGTTCTGGTGGATGAGGGAAATAGGAGGGAAAAAACAGGACTTCTGTCCTTCTGCTTCTTCTACCTTCTGTTGGGAAAGGGATGCAGTGCCTTCCTCTTACAAAAATACGTTGTCACTCTGTAGAGAATTGTTAAGTGAGATAAAAACAGATGTGTCCGTCTCCAAAGTTAGATGTTGACTTGAAGGAAAACGATTTGCAGACTCTGATAACTGATCTGTCTGATTTTACCCAGGCTACTGTAACCTCCAGGACAGTTTTAGTCACAGACTGCCAGGAAATGCAAAGCGTTGATAGTTACATTTGAGGATAAATAGCTGTGGCTGTGGATCTCTATCAAGATTGAAAAAAAGAAGCCCTTTGGATGTGTGCCCAGAACTTGAGGACCTCCTTGCTTAAGACAATTGAAATCACAGTGTGCCCTAAATAGGGTTTATTTAAAGTGGCATGTGCTCTGGCCCATGCTGTTTGCTGCACAGCACAGATTTTTCTTTCTATCATGTGCAAATCCAATTTGTATTAAATTTTTTTTATATCAATCACTAATTAAATCATCATTAGTTATTAGGTGTGAAACAATGTGGGGCAGCACTTTTTGTTCTTTCCCCTGTCCTTGATTAATCTCTTTCCCCAGATTCCTCTTACATTCCAGCAGTATAGTTTCAGCTGCAGAATTTTTTGTTCATGTACTGAGATGGCTGACTTACAGACCTCCATTTTGCCTTCCCTGTTCTCCAGTCTTCTGTAAAACAGAAGCACTGGGGAAATAATAGATTTTAGTAAACAGCAGCATTGGTGGGGATCCAGGGATTTTATTCAACAAATGTGTTGGGTCAATGGGAAATACTAGTATCACTCTTGGTAATATATAAAGATGTTTTTAACCCATAGTATTGCAACTACAGAAGCCAATGTAGGTTCATGAAAGAGAGAGCTACTCAGTATGTCGAGAAATATGACATGCTTCATAGAAGGATTTAATCATTCAGTTCTGCCATCTGCAAAGGAGATGAGATAATGTCTGGAAAAATATTTTGTAGTTTTGCATAGAATATGCTCTATGCAATTTAAGTAGTTGCTTACTGCCATCTGATCCTGCACCAACTCATACATACCACTGTTATAGCCTGGAGCTGCTCCAAATGACAACAGTGATTATGCAACTAAAAATGTATTGCCAAGTCCTGCGTCCTGGTGGAGAACTGCTATGGGAAGTTTCACTGTTGTGCTGTTGGTAGCACCCTTTGTCAGGCTGAATGCCATCTAGCCGAGGACCTTCTTGTGACAGAACAGCTTCCCTTCTTCAAGGAGATCCTTCTTCCAGTCCGTTTGTTCCGCTTGGGTAGTCTGAAGTAGTGTGCTGTGATCACTGCATTGAAATGTTTCCCTGGCTATTTGTGTTGCTTAAAAAAATGGTCTCTTAGCTTTTGCTAATTCCTCTGATTTTCCTTCTAATGTTGCTAATTCCTCATTCTTCTCAACATTGCATTGAAAGATAGATCTTGATGCAGAGACAGGCATGTTATGAGTACTCATGCCCTTTTGTTCTAAATATTTAGTCTATTTAATCTCTTTATTGGTGAGGTGTATATTTGGAGCAGAGGTACCTTAGGAATTCAGTTATTGCACTGCACAAAATGCTATCCAGATCTGAAATAGTTTTATCTGCTATTTAGTTTGGGACATGAATTGGGATTGCACTGTTGAAGAATCTTTACAAACATACAGAGGCTTCTGAGTAATTTAACTCTTGTGTTATTTCTTCAACTTCCAGGATCCTTATCAGGGTACAATAGTATTAGCAACTGTGAAAGGGGACGTACATGATATTGGCAAGAACATTGTGGGAGTTGTTCTGGGCTGCAACAACTTCAGGTAAAGAGACTAACTGGGAGTACAACTGTATATGGATAGATAATTAATACCTTAGACTAGCTTTAGCTGTGATGATAACAGAGGTGGGCATTTCTTGGGAACTGTCCTCTGTTCCCCAAGTTGTGATTGGGAACACAGATCATAGCAGCTTTACTAATGGGTGGGGCAAGAGGGAGTATTGCCTCCTTCTTTAATACTGTTTTTCCCAATTGGCATCTGAGGTGAATGCAGTTTAACATCAGTGGGAACATAAATGAGAACATCAATTTTTGTATTTGTTTCCTATCAGTTAAATATAATAAGTATGTCTTAAACTTATAAATGTAATGTCTGAGGAAATCAGATACAACAGTTGCAGTAGGCAGTACTATGTGTGGGTTGCGTTGGGAAAAAAGAAAGTCTTGTAAGATTTGAATGGAACTTCTAGTGTGTTTTTCAAGCTGTTTGTTAACTATGAGGTTTAAAAACTTGCTGGGGTATGTTTTGTTAAATAAGAGGTGAGTTGCTGAACTTCAAAAGTTAGAACTTCAAGAAAAGTCAGGTCTTTCATGGCCTGTCTATGTGCAGCAGGATTGGCAACAGTGTTGGAAGGAGTGGTCATGTTCCCATCAGTGCCTTTTGTCAAGGGTCTGTCATATGTTCCACAAAGCTGAACCACCTTTGGAACTCTGTCTTATCATTCATTCCTTTGGTTTTGCTTTGACTTCAGGTTGTCATTTGCCCTAAAAAGAGCCAAAATGATCCCTTTATTTAAAACATGAAGTGTTGAAGTGAGTAGCAGTGCTGTGTATATGCATTATATTCCATTTAATTTCCTCTTGAAATTCTGTCGATTGGTTTCAGGCTTTCTTGAACTTTATTTACACTTACTTAACTGAAGTCATAGAGTTTTCTGTCACCATGAGTCGTGTGAGTGAGGCTGAAGGAAAACAGCAGGCTGGGGTGGCTTACTTGAAAAAATAAAAAACTTAGCTATGGCTAGGGTTAATAGGATTAAAATCGTAATAAGGGAAGTGCAGTGTCTTGTTTCATAAAATGTTCTCTTTAATAAGGCACAGCTTTGACGTGAATCATCTTATATTCCTGATATAAGAAATGGTGTCCACAAAATCTTTTTATATTATCCAAATAATGTCAGAAAGGCCACTGCTGTTGACAGTCTTGGTAGGTGGCTAAGCATCAGCCAGTCACTTCCACCCAGTCAACCTCAGTGGGATGGGGAAAGAGGAAAGGAAGAAGGAAAGCAAGAAAAATTGTGAGGGGAGAAGAATGTTTAATAAGTGAAGCGGAAGTGGAAGAAGAGAGAAAGAAAAAACAAGGCAATCCCCTTGCACCTCCCATGGGTAAACTGGTTCCTAGCCAGTTCCTGATTCAAGGATGGCTAACCCCTGCTGAACTCCTTACTCCCCTTTTTTATTGCTGAGCTTGACATCATATGCCATGGAATATTTCTATGGTTAGTTTGGGTCATCTGTCTGGTTGTGTCTACTCACAGTCTATTCCTTGGGGGGTTAGAGTAAGAAACAGAGAAGGCCTTGATGCTGGGAAAACACTGTTCATCAGTAGCTAAATTTTCGAGTGGTAGCAGTATTGTTTTGGTCACAGATCTAAAACACAGCACCGTACCAGCTGCTGTGAAGAAAATTAACTCATCTCAGCCAGACTTAGTGCAACCACAAAAACTTATTTAACAAAAAAACTCCAAACCTCTTACACTTGAATTTTCTTAACTACTATGCCATCTGGAACTCTGACTTATTGAAAATTTTGCCAGACACAGAGATGTTTCCTGTATTAAAATTCCCAAAAGGGATCTTAAGAGAAACAAACAAAAATCTCAATTTTAAGTTCAATTTTAGGTCAGTTATTTACGGTAAGAGAAATGTATTTGCCCTTTAGCAGATATTTCATTTATTATTTAAAGGATCATGTGTCATCTCACTTCTTTTCACAGAGTTATTGATTTAGGAGTCATGACTCCATGTGATAAGATATTGAGAGCTGCTGTTGAGAACAAAGCAGGTATAGAGAGATTTCATTAGTACTTCTGAATTGTTTGATTTTTAAACCACACTTGCATTTTTTATTGCTGCTTATTGCATTCCTGTGCTGTCTATGACTCGGTCAGACTATCTTCAGAGAGATCAGAACTGCTGCATTAACAATATTAATTATTTAATATTTGGCACTTCTGTGAAACTTAGCCTGAGGAGTTGAAACCATGTATCTAAAGGACAGTTCCATGGGAGATGTTTTAGTATTTGTTTAGAGATGGATAAATCGAGCCTTGAAATGGTTTAGGTAACTCCTTGCTGGGTCTTAAATCAGTGAAAGAACTTGGCATTCGGCCTGCCAGATCAGTGAGTGTGAAATCAGGAATGAATTGTTGTAAAAATAATGAACTTTCTGAAACAAGTTGCTTTGAAACAGTCTACTGCATCTTGGAAAAGATCAATTGTGTGGAACATAGTGGTGAAGTTTGAAAGCATTTCCAAGAGCAGAGTTTATAATTATTGTGTCTTATTTCCCTCCTCAGTGCTGAGTTTCTGAGGCTTGGAGCTTGCTAATCAAAAGTCCTGTTTGTTTATTGTTGAAACTAGAGCAGTAGATGTTCAGCAGCTGTGAAGACTGGGAAATATATTAAACTGGGGATTTGGAATCATTGTCGTTCTTGGAAACCTTTTCCTTTCTAATTGGGTCAAACCTTCCTTATAGACTCGTGATTACCCTGGTTTTTATCTCATTATTTTCTATCTGATGCATGAAGCTATCTGATGTATGAAATAAACCTTTCTGTAATAATTTCTGTGTCTTTCTAGAGTGGATTTGCTAAACCTTTTGTGTGTGTGTGTTTGTAAATTTGCGATAGATATAATTGGCCTGTCTGGTCTCATCACCCCGTCTTTGGATGAGATGATTTTTGTCGCTAAGGAAATGGAGAGATTGGCAATAAAGATTCCTTTGCTGATTGGAGGAGCAACTACTTCTAAGTAAGATATCTCCATTGGGAATATGAGCAATATCTGTGAAAATAGTGTTAACTAGGGAAAAAGAAAATTTATAGCCATTTCTTTACCCCTTTCCCCATTTTTCTGTTACATACATGCTGGTATGTATTTACTTAAGATTGACTGTTACTTCTTGTCTCAGAAATCCTAGAATATAGAGGTAAAATGTAGGGAGGACATAACAAATAATGGACATCTTAAGCATTTAATTTTTGCAAGTGTTGTGTATTTTGTAAGTGTATACTGTATGTGGAATTACTGTATTTCCTTTAAACGTTCGTGCACATATGCACGTGAATACAGTTCTGTTCTCCAAAGGGGTTGAATGATCTACTTTGATTCATCAAAGCATTCTGAAAATGCAGGATTTTGAGACTTGAAATGATCATGTTGACATAAGGGAGCTATTATCTTTAAGAAAGTTACTGTATTTTATTGGATCATTGTTCAGAAAGGTGATGACTGGGTTGAGTCTCCAGTCCTGTTTGAATAGGCTGATAGGTGATAAAGTCTAGCTGCTTTCTTTAAAGTACTTAGCATGTTGCTTTTGATAGGCTGAGCTTTTCTGTTGAGATCTTGTTCTCTCAGATCTGTTCAAATGAAATAATAGAGCTGCTGTGATTTCCTGAAGATCAGTGTTGACAGCTCACTGACACCTAGTCTTAACTTTACCGATGTATTTCGGGCACGTATAACGGCCTTGGGTCATGCTTTGCTGACTTGTTTAGGTTACCATGTGCTTGAGTAGGTGACAGCTCAGAAGACTGTGGAGATCACTTTTTGTATAACTAGAAGCTGTTAGCAGTGTTGCTTTTGTTATCAGAGCAGCGCATATTGTAGCCAGACCTATTCTGTATTTCTCTCTTTAGCAAATTGTCTCATAATCTGACAGACATCGGAGAGTAGGATCATTACCAGTCTTTATTGTTCCTGTAATTATAATGCAAGGTTCACTGTATTCTTTTTCTCCTTCCCCCTATGAATCTCTTCCTACGACTTTGATACTGACAACAAAGATGAAGGGTTTCTCCTTAAAAAAAAAAAAAAAAAAAAAAAAAAAAAAAAAAAAAAAAAAAAGCAGGGATTGACTGAAGGGAAGGCTTTATTCTAAGTGGAGCTCTTAGGAGAGCCCTTTCTTCAGATCTTTTCAGTGTTTTCACGTGAGGCATTGTGGCCTTGTAATCCATGTCAAATAACCACCATCAAACAATTTTGTAGAATTTGTTCACAGAGATGAATGATGTAGCTAAGAGTGAGGCAGCACTAGTTTTATCCTTGAATATGGAAATTGACGAAGAATTTATGCATAATTTTGAATACATAAATAGTAATTTTATTCATGTCAACTGTATATAAATATACACTTATGCATGTGCCCAGACACAATACAGTGTCTATATAATATATGTCAGGTAAAGGTATTGTATATGGAAGACTGGCTTCCTAATATATATTTAATTTTACTTTCCCTGTCTTAAGCTTAACCTCATGTGTACATTCTCAAAGGTTGTGTGTTTGTCAGAGGTTGCTAATGAAGAACCATCAACATTTTTTTTCTCTGTGAAAAGTAGATGTTATTTGGAATAAGGAGATCATAAGTATTTTAAAGGGTGTAAGGTGAGGTTAGTTTTAAGGAGAGAGAGGCTAGATTTTGTTTCCAGAATCTACACAATAGAGTTTCTTCATAATTTACAGTAATGATGATGTTTACATTCTTACTGTGCTGCTTTAGTAAATTCAGCTGCTGAGAAATAATGGTGACATTCTTGTTGTGGTAAAGTTTATTTTTAAAAAAATATAAAAATTAGTATGTAGTCGTTGATACAGTGCCATTGTAGGACCATGTCCTGTTTGTTTCCTTTGTTTCTGTCAGAACAGAAGATACAATATCTTTGTAAAACATAGGGCAGCCAAGATCAAAAGTGCGTCTCCTAGAAGCAAATTCAGAAGATGCTGGACTATGTTTATACAGCTGTGTTGCACAGTTATCAGTAAACCTCTGTGTTCAAGCGCTTTAAATATTTGACAGAACCTGAAGAAAAAGATCTTATTTCTGCTGTGGAAAGTTGCTTTCTGGACTCTGATTTAGATTTAATTTAAAAAATGGTGTTTGACCATAGCATACAAGAAAGCAAACTGAGCTCTGGCCTATAAGGTTCCTACACTTGCTTGCAGAGTTTTGGCAGGACTTTGAGCAGAGGTTCTTTCATCACTAGAAGCTGTTAGCAGTGTTCCTTTCTTTATCAGAGCAGCACATGTTGCAGCAGACCTATTATGTTCTATATTTATGGCTTTAGCAAGTTGTCTCATAATTTGATGGGCAGTGGATATGGACAGCAATACCTGTCTTTATTGCTCCTGTAGTTATAATGCAAGGTTCACTGTAACATTTATTGACCACTGGCAGAATTCCTTCTTCAGGTGAGTAGAGGACTTAAACCTCCAATTTTGAAATAGAGCCTTGCAGAAATGGAATAATCATCACTGAATTAGGTTAATGCTAATCTATAGACCCAGCATGCGGGAGGGAAACATGTAAGATGAGCAAAAAGGATTAAAAAAATTGTTAGTTCTTGATAGGCTGTTTGGAACATTCTCATTGAAATTTTCTGAGACTCAAACTAATGAGTTGCAGATTTTCATTCAGCTTATAAGACAGTGAGGGAATGTGAGTTGGCACATTATTTATGAAGCGTTCTGATACTCTTTGAAGAAAAATGTTTATGTACCTATTATTAAAATCTGTGTTTAATGATTCATGTGTAGCAGATGGATGAATGAATTTCTTCTTTTGAAGTTCTGGTCTATGATTAAGTCAGGATTTATTTTGCTGGAGGTTTTGTCTGTTTTTTGTTGGGTTTTTTGGTTTTGTTGTTTTTTTGCTTCGGTTGTGGAACGCTCACTCTTTTTCTTTTTCATTGAAGAACACACACAGCTGTTAAAATTGCCCCACGATACAGCGCACCTGTAATTCATGTCCTGGATGCTTCCAAGAGTGTTGTGGTTGTAAGTTCTAAATAATACTTTCTCATCCGTGCAAAAATACATGCCTTGTTTTTCTGTTGTGCCTCTCATCCTTCCTCTAAGGCTTAATGTTGTAGCAGAAAATTGAAGAAGCATGACAGAGACAAGTTTCTAATCTACTCTTGCTTTAGTTGTGTTTTTTGCTATCACGCGGTTCTCTCACCTAACTTGTGTCAGTTATTGTCACTAGGTGCTTTTATTTAAATGCCCATTTCTTTAGTGAGGGTGAAATTAACTCTGAGTCCTTGACTGTAGTTTAGAGATTTTTTTTTTTTTTTTTTTTTTTTTTTTTTTTTTTTTTTTGTTTT
>JAWWLV010000121.1:44745344-44842045 GCA_035041135.1 Platyrinchus mystaceus
AAAAAATCCATTGCGCAGGCTTGAAAGGTGGGAACACCTTTCCCAGATCTTCGTTCGCGAAGACTGGCCATTTACCTATAGTGAAGTGCGATGGAGTTAGATATGAACTGCTATTCTCTCTAATTTGATATATTTCTGAAGTTAGTTAGAGGGCAACATTAGTACTGAGAAATGTGTGGCTGGAGTTTTTTGGGCTGGTTTCTCTTTCAGAGAAATGGGTGGTCTTAGCTGGCAAATACCTGCTTGTAAGCAGTAGTCCAAGCAGTGTGTTTCTGTGACTGTTAGTCTCTGAAGTTTTGAAGTATTTGCCTTTTCAGAGCCAGACTTGGCTCTGCTAATACTACCTGTGTAGTAGGGTAGTGCTCTCAGTAGTACTCATATTCCAAATATGGATAGCTTGAATAGTTTCAAACTAGCTTGCAGATTATTGGTAAGGCTTGGTTTAGTGTTGCTAAGTGTAACTGGAAGTGAGTCCAAAAGAGACTGCTTAGTCTGAAATTCATACTCTGTTCTTACTATAGTATGCTACAGTATGTACTTACTGCTTTCTCTTTCCTGTTTTTTTCAGTGCTCCCAGCTGTTAGATAACAGTGTAAAGGATGATTTCTTTGAAGAAATATTAGAGGAATATGAAGAAATTAGACAAGAACATTATGAGTCTCTCAAGGTACAAATGTAATTGATTTAGCCTCTTGTTTGAAGTAGTTGACACTTGCCTCATAACTCTTGGTTTCAGCTCCTTATGAAGACCTTCAGGTGTATTTGGTCTCCTTTAAAACTTGCAGTAGGATTGATTGAAAACTTCCAGAAGTGCTTATGAAATCAAATTTTCTAACCTATAAGGGAAAATTCTGCATGAGTCTAACATGTTTGGCAAATCCTTGATTGTCATCAATGGCTAATCAGTGGTATCCAAGACACCTCCATGGAGCTGGCAGTACCAACCTACAGGAGACCTGTGCTCTCCTAGAGCAGTAGATGAAAATGGGGAGCTACAACCAGGATAATGGAAATGGCACTGGTGGCTTTTGCTGGTACTGAGCCACACTGTATTTTAAAACACCGTGCTTTCCTAAGGTCTTAGTCTTGTTTAGGTGAGGGATCTGAGCAGTAGGAGAATATCTTGCTGTACCTGTATTTTAGTGTATTTTGAAGTAATAAAGGAACCTCTGCTGTAGTTCAGAGGAACTAGAAATCTTGTAGACCAGGTTTATTAGAAGTATACAGGAAAAAATCATGGTATGTTTGTGAAGTAACCTTACTTTACACCTGTGAACTTGGATTTGTTGGGACTGAAATTATTGGTTGTCACATTTGTCCTGAAGAGTATTTTGAACTCTACCACAAAG
The DNA here is from genome assembly GCA_035041135.1 of Platyrinchus mystaceus. Taxonomy (NCBI): domain Eukaryota; kingdom Metazoa; phylum Chordata; class Aves; order Passeriformes; family Tyrannidae; genus Platyrinchus; species Platyrinchus mystaceus. The sequence goes on from JAWWLV010000121.1 coordinate 44,746,694, forward strand.
TCAACAGTTACAGTTTATGTGTCTGAAAGATGGCTGGCTTTCTGAAATTAACCTTTATGTCCCTACAGGAAAGAAGATACTTGTCTCTACAGCAAGCTAGAAGAAAAGGTTTCCATAATGACTGGTTATCAGGCCATAAACCGGGTCAGTTTATATGTTGCTGTTTGTTATTGCTGTGCCTTTGTTTTATTTCATGTATTTATTTAAGATATACTGCTAATTAAATTATACTTGATTAAAGTTCAGAATATAGCAGTGTAACAGCTTGAATAAATTGAGGTCTGTCAGCAAAGATCTTTTTTGCATAAATTTGAGCAATCTGTTTCTGCTTTATTTTTTCACAGCTCATTTAAAAATTAAATTTCAACTTAAGAAAAAATTTGAAAACAAAATCCTAAACCAATGAGTTACGCATAACACGATATAATCAAAGAAAGATCTAGTGACCACTTTGCAACATAATGTCTGCCTGGCTCATTACATTGCAAAGCTTACTACACCATACTTGGTATGGTATAGTTGTGACATGGCATTTCTGTGAAATTCCTTTTTACACTTTTTCCTACCCTTCCCCCATCGGTTTTTGTACTGGGTTGCTTTGATTTTTTTCTTCCTTTAAATTAAAGATTAGAAGTGTAAACAGCATTCCACAAGAAGTTGCATCCTGCAGTGACATTAACACTGCTTTCTGTCATTTCATTTACAAGACTCAACAAGATGCTAACTTTCAATAGCTCATCTTGATAAAGGTTGTGTTATAAAGTATTGAACAGCACAGAGAAAACAAGTGAAAAGCTTGTGGCTTTCCACACATATATCCATCTTGTGTTTTCCTTTGTGCACATGCATCTACACAGGTGTGTGGTGGCTTCAGAAGTTCTTAGAAATTACATAAAAAAATTACAGAAATATTCTGCAGTATCATAGCATGTAATGTGTCTCTTTATAGGGATTTGTAAATATGAAAGGTATATATGCCCATAAAATATGTTAGGTATTGGCAAGTTGTGTAGGGTTTTTTTCGTCTTCTGTCTTGGCCAATATTCTGGCCATTGAAGTAAGTTCCAACATCTAACAGCTAATAAGTGTTCATTTATATGCGAAAAAGGCCCTAATTTTTCAACTTTGTATGTCTTTTATGTTTTTTGTAACTGTGGAGTGTGATATGACTTGGGAACAACATGACAGTGAGAATTCTAAGACAATTACTTTGGAAGAGGTCATTTGCAGTGGTGGAGGCTGGTGAGCATCAGTTATGCAGCACATATAAGAGCAATGTTAAATTATTTTCATCATGTCAAATCATACTTCTGATTCCTACAGTTAAACCGAAATTCATCGGCACAAAAGTCTTTGAAGATTATGACCTGAAGCGGCTGGTAGAATACATTGACTGGAAGCCCTTCTTTGATGTCTGGCAACTTAGGGGAAAATATCCCAACCGGAGTTTTCCTAAGATCTTTAGTGATAAAACTGTAGGTGAGTATTGAATTTACTTCATGTAAAGAATCCTAACAAGCCTGCCTTGATGCATTAAGATTCTGAATGTTTTGAAATACACAGGAATAGTGAAAACATATGGAAAGTAATATCACTGAAATTATTTGTTTAAAGCAACACTTGATGAACCAACTGTTGCCACGTGAGTCTGAAAAATAAATGGGGAAAAATATTCAGTGACCTTATTTAGCATTCAGCTGCCAAAACACAGGGAGGCATTTTAATGACAGAAAATGGCAGCAGAGCACTTAATGTATCTGTGTTCTCGTTGTGGGTGAAAATGGCAAGAGAGCTCTGTCTCCTTTTGCAACTAGTCAGTAGGCCTTGAAATACATGATGAAAGTGCAAGGGTGACACTGAAAACAATATTCTGGGTCTGCTGCACTGTGGTAACGTAGGTGCACGCACTAGGTCTGAAACACGCTGGCTGAAACATTTTGTGCATTCCTGGGTTTTTTTCCCCAAAATATATGTTGTTACAGCTGTATAGACATGATCGCACTGAAGTCTCCCTATTTGCTGTAGCTGACAGATCATTGCCGTCAACAGAGAATTATGTGGAAAGTGAATCAATCTACAATTCTTAAACCTATTTAGCCATTTGTTAAAACATAACTTTTCTAAAGAGATTTTTTTTTTTTGGCTAGGTGAAGAAGCAAAGAGAGTTTATAATGATGCTCAAGATCTACTGAAAACACTGATTAATCAAAAGAAATTACAAGCCAGAGGTGTGGTTGGGTTCTGGCCAGCTCAAAGTGTTCAGGATGATATCCACTTATATGCTGTGGAAGAGGCAGTGGGATCTTCAGAACCAATAGCAAAATTTTATGGCTTGAGGCAACAGGTACAATGACAGCATATTTGTTAGGTGATTTCCCCCCCCCCCTGCATTGCAAGAGTGTCATAGAAGTGCCCTATTAAAATCTGTAGAAAATGGGCATTGTAATCTGTCTGCAGCTGTTGTCTTGCCATTTATTTCAGTAATAACAAGATCTTGTTCATGGTGATCCACGTATTTGTGCTGTAGTATTTGTAGTATTTTGCATTGTAATAGTTACAAAATGCTTTATAGGTTGGAAATTTTCAGATATGATGTGCATTTTCCGTCTTAATTTTAATATTTAAGATGTCCTAAAGCAATGTGCCGTATAAATTCATTACATGGATCTTGTATTGCTAAATTAGAACCTAATGAACCTTAGTTCTCTAATACCCCTGGATTCTGCTTTAGATGAAAAATTCCGCTTGAATGTATTAAAGGTTAAACCCAGTTGCAATTAAAAAATCCTGGAAAATAAAGCTCAATGGAGATAAGTGTTTTTGATAGTCTTAATTTTTATGTAAAATTCGCCATATGAAGGGGCAGTTTAGAATTAGTTAGCTGCTAATTCTGATTGAGCTGATCATTATTTTAAGTATTCATGCTTGAATCATACTTACCTAGATTTGCATTTAATTTGATAGATTGAACTTTCAAGATATTCTGCCTCTCCTTTTTCCCTGTCTTCTGATTTGGCTTCTTCATAGTTCACATGTTCAGAGTCATCAGACATGGTCAGAAAAAAATTTCAGCAATTACCTAAATTTGTGGAGTGCTGTATTCTATAAGGATATTGCAGAACTGTACTAAGAAATACATGACTCTTTAGTTTTTCTGTTCTAGTTCTCTGGAACAAATTATCTGTTGCATGGAGATGGATTGTGACAATCCATGGCAGATGTTTATATAAAATGCTCTCAACAAGCACACATGCAGGGCTGTTCCAGAGCCTTATGGCCTAGTTAAATATTTTGATATCCCGTGTAAATCAAGTTTACTACTGTTTCTTTTCCTGGCCTTTTCCCAGCATTCTCCCAAGAAGAATATGTGATTTGATAATGTTCTTGTAATGGGTTTTATTATTGGAACACTGTTATTTTCTTTAGTCTTTTTTATCTTATATATCCGAAGTTATTCAGGCTTCTCTCAAAGGTTAAAGCCATGAAACTCTGTGCTATTGTGCATACTGTTCTTCTGGACTCATATTTTAGCTGCATCTCTTCCAGTCTGGTGTATGTAGTAATTCAGGAGAGTCTTCACCAGAGCAAAGTAGAAGTGAAAATTTGTCTTCTGTTTCTTACATAAAATTTTCCTTTCAGTACAGAGAATTCTCTTCATGACATTGACTCTGTTAAGGATGTGACATAAATCTAAAAGTTGGGGATGCATTTAATATTTTCCTTAATTCTAATAATTACAAAAGAACCTCAAAATTAACATAGATTTCACCTGTGTTGAAAAAGGATATTTCTTTGATTTTATGGTATTAACCTAGTAGGTTATTTTTCTTTGTTTTTCAGTGTTGAAGGTGTATTATTTGCTTTTAAGATGCGGTTGGGGTTGGGTGGAAAGCATTGTTAAAATATTATCATAGAATAGGAATCTTCAGCTAAGTGATAGCCATGAAATAACTTTTCTCTCTCTTAGTTGGGTAGGTTTACAAGAGCTGTGCCACTTCTTAAATAGCAATTGTGTTTTCACAATGAATACACTGATATGATTCAAAATTTCTTTTTGTATAATCAGTCACCTCTTTCTGTGTCCCTTTTTTCATTTTTGGAAAAGGATCCAGTAAGCAGTATATTTCCTATTCCACAGAATCACAAAATCAGTTAGGTTGGAATAGACCTCTGAAATCATCAAGTCCAATCTATGACCCAATGCCAACATGTCAACTAGACCATGGCACTCAGTGCCACACCCAGTCTTAAACACCTCCAGCTATGATGACCCCACCACCTCCTCTGGCAGCCCATTCCAATGTCTAATTGCCCTTTCTGTGAAGATTTTTTTCCTAATGTCCAACCTAAACCCTCCCTGGCACAGCTTAAGACTGTGCCCTCTCATCCTGTCAGTTTTTGCCTGGGATAAGAGGCCTGCTCCCACCTGGCTACAACTTCCTTTCAGGTAGTTGTAGAGAGCAATCAAGTCTCCTCTGAGCCTCCTCTTCTCCAGGCTAAACAACCTCAGCTCCCTCAGCTTTTCCTCATAGCACTTGTGCTCCAGACACTTCACCAGCTTCATTGCCCTTCTCTGGACGTGCTCCAGTACCTCAGTGACTTTCCTGATGTGGGGGGCCCAGAACTGGACACAGTACTTGAGGTGAAGCCGCACCAGTGCCAAGTACAGGGGAAGAATCCCTTCCCTAGTCCTGCTGGCCACACTGTTGCTGCTAAGGCCAAAATGCCATTGGCCTTCTTGGCCACCTGGGCACACTGCTGGCTCATGTTCAGCTGGCTGTTGACCAGCACCCCAGGTCCTTTCCCTCTGGGCCAGTTTCCTTTGCATAAAACCCACTTGAACTTCATTTAGGATTCAACTTTTCAGTAGTGATAGATCAATTTTGTTTGTTTGTATGTGTGACTAGCACAGTTTTGTCTGGATTACTGAGCACACAGTTTGTAGCATAAGAAACCAGGAGTGTTTATAAATTCTCACAGCCATTCTATAGAAGGAATTGCTGAAGAATTTCCAGTTTGCTTATCAACCATTAGTTTTGGTAGCAAATGTGGAATCTGTGAGGGTTAGAGATTAATTATTACTCCTCTTACCCAGTGGTTGGCCCAAGAGTGTTCCTTATTTTGTAATAATTTGTATCACAGAAACTTCTGTATTGGAAGGGACCCACAAGGATCATCAAGTCCAACTCTGAAGTCCAACTTCTGTAGAGATTAAACCTACAGTATAAGCTGATAAATCTTACTAGCTGTAACCAGAAATAAAATATCTCTATATGTGCATTCAGCACAGCAACTCTTCTGTGGAGTTTTGGTCTTCTGAACACCCTCTGAGAGAAGTGGTTGCCTTCTAATTTAACTACAGGAAAGCCACCATGGCTCAAAGACTAGTTAGGTGTTTGTCAGAAATGCCTTAAGCCCTTTAGTCTTAAAAATACTGGTCTTTAGCTTAGTAGTGCATTAATAATGTATTTTTAAATATTCTGATTTATTGCACTGATTTTGTTACTCTAGGCTGAAAAGGACTCTGCCTGCACAGATCCATACTACTGCCTCTCTGACTTCATAGCGCCAATGGGTTCTGGCATTTGTGACTACTTAGGCCTATTTGCTGTGGCCTGCTTTGGTGTAGATGAGTTATGCAATGAATTCAGGAAACAGGATGATGAATACAACATCATAATGGTAAAGGCTCTCGGCGATCGGTTGGCAGAGGTATGAGGTTTCCTTGCAACTTTCAGCAAACTTACAGCCACTTCAGTGCAATGCAAATGGGGGTTGGCTCTAGGTGTATATTTCAAGCTACAGCAGAGTTTCAGAAATTATATTTAGATGCCATCTAAAGATATTTATTGAAGTGGGAATTCTTCCTGAAGGGCAACTGTTGCCGGCAAAATAGCAGTTCAGAAAAGTTGTCACCCACTTTCAGCTAGAGGAAAGGACCTCTGCTAAAAAGAGCAGCAGCAGGTACTTATATCTGATCCTAGCATGGATGCAAGAATGGTGTAGCTAGACCTGGACGAGACACACATATAGTCAAAACCTAGTGACTGTAGTGATATGTCGCTACCATAGGTTAATGAGGTCACTTTTTAGGTTACTTGTCCACATCTTTTGAGTATGTAGGATTTTAAAGCAGGACAATCAAAAAACCACTGTCTTACCAATAAGAGAAGAAACTAAAATACTTGAGTTAGCAAAATAAGTTTTGCATGGGAATTTTATTTCTATCAAATTTCTCACTAATGTTAAGAGCTCCCTTAAAAATTAATATGGGAATGGAGAGAAAGTCTCTAAGACATGGTTTGTCTTAAATAGCTATTGCTATCATTCTGTACAAGCTAAAATACAAAAAAAATCTTTTCATTCTATTCCAAGGCATTTGCTGAGGAGCTCCATGAAAGAGTTCGAAGGGAATTCTGGGCTTACAGTAGTACTGAGCAGCTCAATCTCTCTGACCTACGCAGAATTAAATATGAGGGAATTCGCCCTGCCCCTGGATATCCAAGCCAGCCTGACCATACAGAAAAACTCACCATGTGGAAACTTGCAAACATTGAGGAAACAACAGGTGACTGCTTTACTAAGATTCTTAAACTGTTTTTATGTGAGTGAAAGATTGACATTCCAAAAATCCAGTGAATTGGGTGGTGCAGAACTACATAAAATACTGAAGTGCTTCTAGGATTTGCTCTCTTCCCCTTTTCACTGCCATTTTTATTTTGCCTCATTCAAGGAAGAATTTTCAAAACACTGCCAGTGCTTTTGTTGAAGGATTTATGTCCCTAATTAGGAGATTGTGTGCAAACAGGGTTCTGCTGCACAGAGAAAGTTTCTAGCATCCTTACGGTTGCAAGAAGACATTCCAGATATAAACAGGAAAAAAAGCTAATTCAGCAGTGTATTTCCGGGTCCACAGGAACCTTGAGATGGTAATTCTTAAAAAGGAATGAATTCCATTTGTTTCCCTCTGATATTTTACATGTCAGATGTTTCACTGCTCCACAAATACCTTCCTGTGTTTCAAAACCTCTTGCCAAAATCTCACAGGTTTTTTCCTTTAAACTGTACAGTTACTTTACAGTAACTGTAATGAAAGTCTGCAGTATATTTAAAGGTCTGTGGTTTTTTTTAATAGTTAACAAGTGGAAAATGGTTTTTGTTTTAATTCATCTGAAAACTTCTTGGGTTCTTTGAGCTTGCTTGAAGCTGCCCAACAAAAAAAAAGGTTTTGAATTTGTGCTTATTCTCAATTGTTCTCAAGAATAAGAGAATTATCATTCTCTTTTCCAGGAATTGGTTTAACAGAATCACTAGCAATGATACCTGCTTCTGCAGTTTCTGGCCTCTACTTTTCCAGTCCCAATTCCAAATATTTTGCTGTTGGAAAGATATGTAAAGATCAGGTAACTTACACTGTGCATTGTAGTAGTGTTAGAACATTTATAAACACCTAATTAGCAGATGTCTCAAAAATTTTGTTATCATTAAAAGCTAGAGTTCCAAAATCTCCATCATGTTTGTGGTCTCTTTGCAGGTTGAAGATTATGCACTGAGAAAAAATTTGTCTGTTGCAGAAGTTGAGAAATGGCTGGGACCCATTTTAGGATATGATACTGAACAACTGTGATACTTGTGGGTGAACTGGTTTTTTTGATAGTCCATTTGCCAGAAGGAACAAGAGAAGACTTCCCACTGAAAACAGCTTCCATCCATCCATCCGTTTGTCCGTCCATCTGTCCATCCACCCATCCATCCCAATAGCTTCTCTGATTATTTTAAATTTTTGATCAAGGAACTTAATATTTCAAGTCAAATCTGCCCTGTGCCCTTGGCTTGAGACCATGAATGCATTTCAGATCTCTCTCTTATAGCAGCATACTTTTATTTATTTTTATTTTTTTGCACAAAGCAGAGAAGCTACGTGTAGGGTGGTGGAATGTGGAAAATGCAAAGCTCTCCTGTCCGCAGGAACGCTTCAAAATCAGGAGCAAGAATTTCTATGCCAGTGGCTCCGGATATACGTAGAACAGAATTTGACTTGTGTTATTTTAATGTGTTTGGCAAGTCCAGGGACAGAAATATGATGTGATTTTTCTGTGAAGTCACAGAAGGTTTTATACTGACTGATGAGGAACAATTGAAGTACAACAGATCTCCTTTTTAAAATCTGTCTGCTCCGTGTTTAGGTCTTGTGATTGGGAACATAGGTTGTTCTCGATGATATTTAGAATAATACAATGCGCTAGATCAATATCAGAGATGTAGTATTGTGAAATGGGATGAAAGTGGACAACAAGGAGTTGTCCACTTCATGCTTCCTCTTCCTTTCAGCAAGTCACAATCTGTTTCTACTCTGTATAAAGGGTACTGGCGCTTCCTACCTTCGAGTTATGTTGTGGGGCTTAATCATACATAAACAATCATTTGTATGTGAAAAATATGAGAAGCATATTTGTAACTATAGACAGACAGAAAGCTTGGAGCTGACTTCAGTGTTTTACAAATTCTATTAAACTTCCAGATACTTGGATTTTAAAAGCAACATAGTAGTACTACTGTCATATGTAGCAGTTAATATTGGAGCCATATTCTTCAGATTCAACTCTCAGTGATCTAATTGTTCATAGCTTTCAATAATCTCTGAAAAGTGCCTCAAGTATTATTTATATACTAATTTAGTAAAATATTGTGAAAGAAACCCCTCATTTTTTCTGGTCTCTAATTGTAAATAAAAGACCAATCTTGTAAAGAGAATGTTTTTAATAGTTTATTGCAATCTATTAATAGCTATATAATTTTTGTAATGTCTTCATCTGACTTATGCTAAAAGAATCATCTTGTATCAACAGTTTAATAAAGGTTAAGCTGTCAATGGTGTTATCCCATTAGAATCCTTAAAATGCCAACAATAAAATATGCACAATAATCTAAACAGATAATATCAAAATGAATATGCACATTATACCATGAACCTGAAATTATAAAGGCTGCTTTATTTTGGGAGGGATGGGGGTAAAGTAGTTGCATAAGTGTGTTCTTAACTGAATGTTTTAGAATGGCTCATCCTTTGATGACTTACAAAAATAATTTCTGTATGGATTCTTGCCCTCCCCCCAATCCATGTCAAAGGACTTGAGACATGTCCTTGTTGATCAGCTGATTCTTGTTGTGGGGGTGGTAGAACACTCATTTAGACTGCCAAAAATACAGTAACACATTCTTAATATAAAGGAAAATTTGTCCCTGTAACACATAGTTTGTGAAAATTGAAATCCTCTATGCTTTGTTTTTGGTCCTTGCACTTTTGTAAATCAATTTAATGCTCTCCTCTCCAGCTCTCCTCTCCTCTTCCATGTTCTTACGTTTGGAAGCAGAGTGCCATATTAGTCTGAAAATTTGGTTGTGTGAACGGGGTCAAAGTTTGACTTGGACAGTTTGGTTTGTTTATTGATTTATTTTCTTGAAATCAGTGCCAGACAGCTCAGTGAGTACAGCTTTAGCAGCATCAGACTGACAGAGTTGTAAGTGTCCCGCTGTCTAACAGTGGTGGTGTTACCGTGCATACAAGCAGAGGGTTTCAAATGGTGTGCAGTTGTTTAGCCCTTCACAGATGGCATCATACACTGAGAAACATCCTCATCTTTGCCTGCAAAACTTGTCATCGGGAGAATCTGTTTGGAAGAATGTTTTTACCAAGGACAATTTCTTTTAAACTTTGGTTTTTTACTTTCTCAGTTGACACTGTGGATAAGACAAGTTTTCATTCTTCTCTCCAGAACAAAGATAAATTGTGAAGGAAAAGGGTCTCCTAGTTGTACCAGGTAAGACTATGAAAGACTAACAATTTTAGAGTGCATTAAATATTTTTTGCAGTAATTTTCTAAGTACTACAGAGATCTAAGATGCAGAAGTTGTGAAAAATTTAGAATGCTTTGTAAACAATTCTGGTTTAGTTCTTGAGAGTAATTTATTTTGGATACTGATTTTTTTCTTGTAAGTCAGGCCAGCAGTCCAGAGATTAAGTTTTGAGGCACATATTTAATGACTGTCAGGAAGGAATACTACCCCTAAGCCTGCCCCTTCATTATCAGGTCTGTTTCAGTGCTGCTGTTACTCCTGGGAAGATTCTAGTGCAGTTTATTTTTGGGTGAGGGTGCTACCAAGGTCATGCCATTCCTCAGAAAAAACTCCCCAAACCTCACATTTATTTTTTGTGCAAATATTGGAGCATTTCTTGTGAATCTTCTGCTTTCTTGTTCAATAACATAAACCTCAGTATACCCTTTCAGTGAATTTCTGCTTCTGAAAACATGAGTGATGTCCAGAAAAAGGGAATAGTGAGAGGCCTTTGAAGGCCTTACCTTTTAGAAAGGGGTTTGTTTACTAGTAACTGTGGCTGGGTTTCATGAAATTCCCTTTGAAATATTGGGCTGATTTACCTGAGTGTGCCTTGGAAAAGTGGATTCGGTGTCTTAAAAGAGTTTGAAGAGCAAGAAAAGAAATAACTTCAATAATTAGTTCAGGAGGGTGGTTCCATACAGAAAAAGCAGCATGTGTTCTCAGTCACTGGAGAAATGGATTCCTGTGCCCTCAATTTATTATAGCCTTGTCCTGGCAAAGCCTGTTCAGCCTCACTACAAAGTTGTTTCATTTGATTTTCAGGCTTCTGCAGGTGCCAGATTTCAAGTGAAGGTGCATTGTGAACAGAATGCAAACATGTCAATCCTGCTTTTCCACAGCATTTGTAAACTGTCCAGCTAAAGGCAGAACTGAAAAATCAGTGCAGTTCTCCTCCATGTTTGTTCTAATAATACCACCATGGCTGAATATCCTGAGATTTCTGACCATGCCACATGCCTGATATAAATAGCTGTACAAAGTAGAACTCAGCAGAGATTACCAAACTTGGTGTTTGCGGTTTGTCGTTCAATTTCAGCCAGAATGGCAAAAGCAAGCTGGTAATTATCCTTGCTGGCCTGAAGCTACTATGATGACTACGGAATGAAAGGCCTCCTTTTCTTCCTCGGTGCCCTAGCCACCAGTGTGGTGCCTACAGCTCCTGATCAGGCTAATAGGGAACAATCTCAAGGCAGAATGGGTTGGCTCTGCCATTCCTTTCTACAGAAAGAGCATGAAGTTAGTGGAGGGAGCGTGGAAAATCAAGCTTACACCATCTTAGTTCTTAGCTCATGGTCTTTTCTACCCCACCTCCCTGTCAAATCGGCCTACTCTTCCTCCTTTTCCCCCCAGCAATGCCCCTTAGCTGCATGTCAGGGTCTCCTGTTGGTTCTGCCAAAATGGAATTGAAGAAGGTTTGAAGTAAGTTTCTTCTGAAGTCTGAACCAGTTAACTGTTCCAGAAAGAGGAATTTTTGCCTGGGAACTGTTGGGAAATAATAATAAATGCTGTTCATAGCTCTGCCTATAGGTGCCTTGTACTATGTATGTTAGTCATTCCTAAACAACTAAGAAGAAGGCCACGAAATGCATTAAACTATTCCCTCTATCTTAACTGCCTCTAGTTATGGGGTGGTTTTCATCTAGATAGCAAAACCAAAATGTGTATTAATTTAATCCTTTGTCAGTGTATTGTTTTAAGCCCACTTAATCATAAGCTAATAAAACTAATGTAATTTTCAGCTGAAGTATGTTAATGGTATAAATTGCTAAGATGAAGTAGAGAATTTGTCTGTGCCTTGCTGTTATAACAAACACTTTTAAAATTCTTTAGGTAGTTGAAAACTAAATAACTAACAGTTATTTATGCCTGCTTGGAATTGATGAGTTATACTTGCAAGTTTAGGAGTGGTAGAAGGCGAAAGAAATAGTAATTAGGTTGTGAACTTGTTCTAGGGTTAAATAACAAGCTGTTGAGAAAAGGACACCCCATGCCATGACACCCCCTCCTCCTCTTTGGAGTTGTTGGATTCATTACTTAGATGATAGTTTCTGACAGGATTTTCAGTGACACTGGTGTTCCCTGACTCTGACAAAATATTGTGATAAATGAAAATAAAACCTGTTGTTTCCACGATTTTCAAAGATGTTCAAACTCTGCATCAGCTCTGTATCTGCACATAGGTGTCAGTGCAATTTTGACCTAAGAATTACTTCGGTCTAGTAGATAGAATAGCTCTGGGTGTGTAGGTGTAATGGATTTTTTTTCCTTACTCAAAGTGTTTAAAAGATGAATTTTTCCTGTATATGGGAGTCCAGCTTCCATTAGATACTTTTTTCTTACTTTACTCTTTCATATACTTGGACTGTACTTGTTTCTTCTTCTCCAGCTTCACAGTACATATGTGGAGATGTGACTCAGAGTTCTTACTGGCCTGTGAGTGCCGCATGTTGTTTGTTTTTTCAATTAAAAATGCATATTATTTTGTGGTTTTGTTGAATTTCAGCAACATTCTTGCCAAATGGCCTCTTCCCAGGAAGTGGACAACTTTTTTCCTTTTAATCTGGCCATCAGTTGGAAATCTAGGTTGAGGTTCAGAAGTGGAGTGCAAATATGAAGTCTAAAAAGGTGTCAGTTCTCTGTGGTTGGTGGACTCCTTACACACTTCTGTTCCTGCTACGACCTTGTGAGAACAAATACATCCGTGTCTTTCTGTTGATTAGGGCAGGAGTGGGACAGCAAGTAAGGGAGATAAAACGCTGCACCGTTCGGCCAAAAGACTTATTTAGCCAACTGTTCTTTCCAGATGCATCAGTACAAAGTGTACTGCTGCTTGATCAGGGCGTGTGTTCAACTGCTGTCTCAATCTTGTCTGTACTCAGCTGCTTTTATTTCAGGAAACAGCTACTTGTGAGATCTCATGCTTTGCTAATTACTGCACAAGGTCCTCTTTGCTTAATTGGGCATTTATAATGAATGGCTTCACAGTAACTATCTGCTGTTATAGTTTTGGCTTTTATAAACATTTCTGTAACCAAATAGATGGCTTTAGAATACCATTATAGAGCGAATAAACACGTTGTTTTTCTAAGGCCCTTAAGATCAGATTTTATTATCAACACCTGATCTAACAAATCTACTTATGTGGTCAAGGGTTTGCAGGCCAATCTCAGTAGTCAAGAAGTTTGCTACTTACAGAAACGTGACCTTGTTTATGTGCTTTGTTTAGGAAATAAATGCTAGCACTTGCCTTTTTTTTACTTCTACTTTTTTTCAAATATTGTTCCTCACATCTCAGAGCAGCTAAAGGAATAAAAGTTTTGATTCAGTTGTTACAATACCACATTTATGGTGAGAAGTACTAAAGCAAGACATTTAAAACTCAACATGATGTAAGAGTTTACAGGGTACTTACTGTGAGTATCATCTTGTCTCTTCAGATAAGCATTAGGTGAAAATGCTGTAAGACAGGAGTCAGCAGTCAGCTAAGGGTACATGAAGGTTTTAGCCTTTCAGATGTTGGATCAGTAGCATTTCACGGCATTTTAGACATTGTACTGCATTCTTTGCCTCCTTTTGTGTCAGTGTGTCCCACTAGTGCATCCAAATTCCTAGTTACTCCACAAGAATAACAAAGGGTTTGACATGGATTTTGTTGAAGATTTTTATGTGCATTTCCAGGATTATTTTTCCAAAGGAGTTTAAAGCACCACACTGTACATGAACATTTCAAGTTCTTGATCTGTAAAATATTTGTTTTTCCTTAAAAAGTCTCCAGGTGGTGATGCATTTTTTATCACTCAGTGAACGGAATCAAATAACCTGCATTTCCCCACAGCTCCAAGTATGCTGGAGGAGAGAGTGAGTGTCAGTGAAAGAAGCTTTTTGTGGTACTCTTTTATTCTCAGTTCTTGACCAGCATATCTGTCTGCTGTCATATTCTTTGTTTGAGAGCTGAAGTGAGTTAGAACATCTCTTTGCAGGTATTCTAGTGCCTGATCCAGCTGCTATTAAAGTGTATGGAGACATTACTACCTCTGCGAAATACAAGTGAGATCAGTCCTAATGCAGTAATCTGGAAAGAATATTCAGTGTTCAAATCCTGTCAAAAACACTTGAGAGCTAACAAGATGTGCTGTTAAACCTTGTTCAGTGCTCAGCTTCATTGAAATAAATGGCTTGGACTATGAAAGTAATTTATACTTTCACTCTGAAACACCTGACAGAAAGTAATACCCTATCAAGCTGGGAATAGATGAACTTGCCAGCTGTGGGTCCGGTGTGATCAATGGTAACTATCCATCTCGGGGACATTTGAGGGAGATTGCTGAACAGAGCCAGCAATGTGGGTATTGATCCTGTTCTGCAGGATGGAAGGTTTAAGGCCAAATGATGGAAGATTTAAGGCCAGTGATGGAAGGGTTGAGGCTGCCTTGGTCCAGCAGGTAAGGATTGGCAAATGTTCTGAAAATTTTTTTGTGGTTTCAAGCCTCTTGTGATTTTAGAACAGATACTGTTTAATGAGAATTTGAGCTTCAAAGTCCTCGGCATTCGTGAATATACATTATTCTAACTTTCTGTATACTGTTGGAGTTTCATTTGGCCATTTTTCAAGAAGAGCTGCCTTTTAGTTAAATTTCTTCCTTAAACAAATGTTTCATGTTATGTAATTTCACAAATTTCAGAAAAATTGCAGTACTGTCACATCTTTTGTGCTGTTAATGTGCACAGAGTGCTGAGCAATGGCAAGGCAGCTGCTGTAGTATGGCTATTGCTAATCAGTCTGAATAAATTTAAGAATTGTATTATGGTTTCTCTCTAGAACTGTCAGCATGAAGTATACTAAATCTCTTGCTTTTGTAACTCAGATGAGGGCTGTAATGATGTGAAATTCTTAATGTTATGTGAATCTCCTTATCATGTGGTCTCTTGATCTGTCAGTAAAATATGCCTTGATAAGTAAATGGAGAGGTTTTTTTCGTTGTCTTATGGTACTTTTACTGGCTCTGTACTTCTGTGGAACTTTTTATTTTTCATTCATCATATTTCTGCTGCTTCCAGTCTTGCCACTGGAGTTTTTACATGCCTTCTAGACTGTTACAATTCTCTTCTATTTATGTGTATTTGCCAAGTGTCTTGGATGTCAGACTTTGTGTTTTAATGTCTTCTGTGCACTCAGCTTTGTTGTTTATGGGATTCTTTCTAAGCCATCTGCTCGCAGAGCTGTCTTGAGGAGTTGAGAGCACTAGAAAATGAGGGAGACCAAGTGTGTGAAGGATGTAGAAGGATGTAAATATTTGTCTCTTTGCAGTTGGGTTGCAGGGGTCTCTTTTTCCAGAAGGAGTCCTAATATCCCAAAACTTGTAAAAGTGCATTCACTGATTGCTAAAAAAAATAAAAATAAAATGCCTGGACAGTGCTTCTGTCTCTTTCCTAGGTAAGAATTACATTATTTACTACAAAGCTAATAACAGTTACAGGGTTTGAGGAAATCAAACATGAGACTGGTGCTAAATTTAAATGTAGCTCTTAGCATTAATACATCTGCAAAGCAGTAACAGTCAGTTTAAGAAGAAACACAAGTGATTTTGGTTTTGTCTTTGAAATAAGTTTTCCATAAGATGTTTTGTGGGTGCAGCTGCATGGCTGTTTCCTCTGAAGCAGAAACTGAAGGACTTCATATGTCTGTGTCACAAACATTACAAGCTTTTTAATATCTGTGATGGAAGATATTTTTCCTTGCCCTAAGGAATATGCCTATTGCATTGATGGCTATTGGCCAAAAGCCAATATTTACTCATAGAATCGTAGAATATGCTGAGTTGGAAGGGACCCATCAGGATCATCGAGTCCAACTCCTTGCCCTGCACAGGACACCTCAAGAATCACACCATGTGCCTTTCTCAGATATGACTGAAGGATAGAAGGTGCCTGTCCACAGACTGCTGTTCAAGGTCTGAAAGTGTAAAATCATCAAAAGTGAGATTTGTCCAAAAGTTGTATTGAAACCTTTTTTTTTTTACTTTATTTAAGTATACTTATTTTGGTCATCTGCTAGTTCTCCCCAGTATAGCTGATTGGTCCTCCAGTCATAATCTGCTTTTTAGTCCCTGGAAAGAGTCACATAAGTAGGGAAGTGTTTCAGATTTAGAACAGTAATCTGTCACAGGATTCATGACTTGGAGATACATTTCTATTTTTCATAGGCACTTTCTGGGTCCAGTTCTGCACAATATGGTGGAGACTTCTGATACTTTTAATTACTTTTTTTAAGACTGCAGTCATTAGGGCCTCTACTTCTACATATTTAAATGGCTCCGAGTCTTGGATTAAAAAAAAACCAAAAACAAACCCAACCAAAACCAAACACAAAAAACCCAACAGCAAACAACTATAAATTTAAATGCTAATTTCCAGGTTAGTCTGCAATAGTTAAGTCCAGTTGCATTGTAGTTGATTCCTCACCTGCACTTAGGTAATATATACAAAACTGTAACAGTTTTCTTTGTATGGAAATATTTTAAATAAATTATTCATAGTCTGCTATTGGTAATGACAAGCCAGTATTTACATATATAAAACACCTATTTCTATACTGATAAACATACTCTGGAACCACTCTGATGGCAGAGGTAAGAACAGGAGTCAGCCTGGTCACACCTCAGTGCTTCTGTTTCCAACCAAATAAAAAACCCCCCAGACCTAAAAAAACCTACAAACCACAAGATTTTGCTGCAGCCTGGTGAGTGTAAGTTGTTGAATGTTTGCCATGCAACACTACTGCAACGGGAAATGGGCTGAATGTTGACTGCAGGATGCCTCAAGTTTCTGGTCCACTCAGCTTCAGCATGGCCTTATGCCCAAGTGTATGCAGGGAGGAGAGCCAAGTTTGCGCTTGGAGAATGATGTGGACTTATCCTGTCTGATGGCTAGGGATCAGTGAAATCCAGGTCCCATATGTCCCCTCCTTTGATTTACTATGAAGTTACTGTGGAAAAGTGTCAGCAAAAAGGAGATTGCTTTCTTCTAATAGCTTGTGTGAATTTTATTCTCGGTTCTTGGGATTCTTGACCAGCTGTTGCCACAGAGTAGCTGCAACAGTCATGAAAGTTCTGCCTGTAGAAGCAACTAGTGTAGCACAGTGTGGAAGGTACCACTACTTACAGGATTGGGGAATTGGCAGCTGGATAACCATGTGACAGAGCACTTGAGATATGACCTAGCAGCCTTTAATTTGTGTTCCAATTTGAGCCCCAAGAAGGGTCTTCTAAAACCAATGTATATGACTCCTTAATGAAATACTACAGATAATGTAGTCCCTGTAATCTTTTGATCCTTTAATCAAAACTCAAAGATTGGCTGAACTCCAATTTGTAGTATAAACCTGATCCATCTTAGAATGCAATTAGTCTGACTTTAAAATATATTCTGTTGGTAGAGAGAAACCATGCTGCCTTTTCACAGTGAAATGAAGTGTTGCTTAATACAGTTAGCAAGCTACTCTGCAGAAGCCAGGTATACTGTACTGTAGGTTGTGTTTTATTAGCCAGGGAAATCCTTACTGATCCCAAAATCTGAAATTTGCTACATACTCTTTTAAATTTTAAAATGCATGAACGGCAGATGTTATATTATTAGACACAAAGCACTGCTGAGCTTGTCATATTTCCAAAGGCACAATAGTTTTAAGAAATAACTTTCTGATGGAAAAAAATTATGTATAAGCATAAAATATTTCCTGCTTTCAGAAGGATAACTGGACAGTATATATGAATATATGAGGTAAGTACTGTGAATGCACAGATTGGATTTTGTTCCATAAATATGTATTTAGCAGGCGTGCCATCCTACAAGCACAGCCTTATGCTAGATAAAGCAGGGCTGGAGGAGCACAGTGCAGTTAATCACCAATGCTTGTGTGGATCTGCATGAATATTCTTCAGAAAGAGTGAGAATTCTATATTCAGCTTGAGAGTTTACAGCTTTTATACAATATGCCTTTTGAGTGTAGCTAAGCACAGTTTGTTAATCTTCACATGCTTTGTGGTGAATTGTGTTCTTTGTTGGGTATTAAATAGAGAACACCAGCCTCTTCTGCAACAGAAACGTTAATTGGGGTGATTAATTTTTCTGCTGGAGTGGGAACTTAGTCTTACAACTTTTGATTATGTAAAGGATCCAAGTGCCATATAGGAATGGATAATTACTGCAAGATGCTATTCATGTGGGAAGAATAACATAACTTTTTATCAAGGTCCTTACTGAGGAATTCTTATCATCCATCAACTAAATAGATATAGTTTGCACTGATACCATTTTTTTTTCCTTCATCATTCTTGATGTTGCAATAAGTACTACAAATTTATAGGATGCACTACATTGTCAGGTACACATTTGAGAAGCTGCTGAGCATCAGCACATCAGAAGGCAAGTAGAAAAATAAATGCATGTGCCGTGCATGTGAAAGTTGGATAAACAGTTTGATCCTTTTCCTATCTGACTAGAAATAGAGTTTTTGAGATATCCACTGACAAACTGTGAAAAGAAGCATCTTTTTAACATTCTTTCACAGATATGTTCTTTGCATACAGTTTAAAATCACTTATATTTTCTGTTTCTTAAGTTGGGCATATATGTTTCTACTACAACACCATGGCATATAATGGAATTCTGTGAAAGATTACCCTGCAGTTTTATTGCTGAGTAATGAAGACAAAAACTCCTAAGAGTTTCAGGATTACTTGATTTACTTCTAATACCAAACATGGTACTGACTTGGATCAGATTTTGTTCAGATTTATATTCTCTTTTGTCTATTTCTAATGCCATTTTTCTGATTTTCACTGCATTGTGATAATCCTATTGAAAGCACTGGAGCGTTGTCAGCTTGGTCTGTCCTGTGGAACCACAACTCTTGAGGCTTCTCTGCACTACTGCCTCAAGTATTTTGCCTTTCTTTCTTGTTTCTTACTTGAAATGAGATGCGCTTAGTACGGAATTAATGATGACATTAAGGAGCGAGATGCTCTCGTATGAGGTGATGAGAGGCTTGCCAAATGCCTATTTAGACTGCACTAATGCACAGCGGGCTGTTCAAAGTGGAAGCCTGCCAGTGACCTACTGGTGGTGTTTGTGCCTGGGAGCTGCTGCTGTCATTGCCTGGCCCCGTCCCCAGCCTGTGCACTCATCCCTTCTGGCATCAGTGGCTGCAGGAAGGTGCCTCAGTGAGCTTACGTGGCTGCAACACTAACCCTCTCCCCTTGCTGCCTGGGAAGACAAAGCAGCTCAGTAGCCCTGTCTTGTTTGACTGTCCAGCTGCTTACTGGGAATGTCCAAGAGATATGCAGAGAGAAAGTTGGGTAACCTGTCAGGACTACTTTTATTTTGTAGGAGTGAGCATCAGCTTAAATACATATTAGAGCATAGCTCAAGTAGTTTGCTGAATGGCAGCCCTGACTCCACAGCAATTAAGGAGGAGACAATGTAGGAGAAATGGCAGGAGAAGCCACCATCTTTTTAGCTGGCAGTTATAATGCTACTGAGAGGACACCTGGCTTACCCCGCCAGTGTTCGTGTTCCTGGTTTGCTGGTGGTGTTTAAAGTGTTCAGAAATGCTTACTGGAGAAGTGTGGTAAAGAGATCTGGCTGAAAAGTTCACATTTCAGACATACACTTTTCTTTAACTAAAGTGGAATTGACTTAGGTTCTTATTGCTTGAGTTTGTTTATTCAGTTTTGAACCACTGACATCTAAGGACTGTTTTTCGAGTAATGGCATTGCAATGAATCCAAAATTATAATAGAAATACCCATGTGGGGATATAAACCATAACAGCATGAAGTACTGTGTAAACAAATAATTTAGACTTTCAAAACTTCTTTCATTCCATTGATTCTAAGCACTGAAAATGAAAGGCTTCAGAATCCCTAAACTATTTGAAGGAGTAAATGCAGAAACAAAAGTCTTGACAGTTTTGCAAAATCTTTTTTGTGGGAAAAAAAGACCTCTTGATAAGATCTAAAATGAAGTCCTGCCCAAAAGTGGTCATGGAAGAGTGCATGAGCACAGTGATTTTCACAAGAGCAGAAATGTTAACCGTGGCCATATTTCAACGGGGACAGCTACATCCTTCCCATATTCAGCATGCTACTCAATAGCCTGTCTTAAATAGGTGTGTCATATTTTCTTGAGCTATCAAACACCTGCCACCCTGCTCAGCTGCGGAGGGGCTCTACATAACAACAATGAAATGGTTCTGTATGGTACAGAGAAGCTTCACCAAGGCTAGTGCTGCTGCCCTGAGGCAACTGTGGCTGCACTCAGGAGTTTGTCTTCCAGGCTGTGTCAAGGAGGAATCTGCCTCCTCCTGCCCATCTGCAGAACTAGGCCTGCAGGAACCTGCAGATCAAATAGGAAACGGGAGACAGACCTTTATTCTTTTACAGTCAGGGTAACTAACTGATGAACAAATCTTCAAGTGCTAAAATAGTAAGGATTTTTGAACATATAACTAATAGATATTGATCATTTCATCTGCAATTACTGCAATTGCAAGAATCATGTAGTGAAATCTTTGTTGTGCTACAGAGAAGTGAGATAATGTGGTCAAAATCTGAAACTTGTAACAGGAGTGGTGGGTTGCAATGGTTCTTTCAACACTCCCTCATTTTAGGCAAGAACTTGTCCCCGTTTTTGCCAATTTAACTTAATAGTACTTATATTGGGCCAGACTAAAGGACTACTGCCCGAAAATATCTCTCTGCTCACTCACTGTAAGTCAACTGAAAACTCCCTGCCATGGAGACAAACCTCAGGACTTGAAGCTGCCCAGTAACTTTCTAAAAGCCATGAGAAGGAGCCCTAAGCAGTGTACTTTGGAGCAGAGTGCAAAGTCAGTCAGTTCACACTTCTCCAGCTCTCTCCACAACAGCAGCAAAGGGAGAAAGGCACAAATGGCACCAAAAAAAAAAAAAAAGTAAAATAACTAGATCTCTAATGCAAGTCCAGGTCACTGACATTTTAATTTGTTCACACCTGAAAAAAAAAGAAAAGGGTCCTATGGGCATATGGTGGAAAGTGTCCATCAGTGTTACCTGCTGTGTGGGAAGGAGGAAGGAAATTTTTAGAGGGAGGAGACAGGGGTTAAAAGGACAGGGAGGGCCAGCTCGGGTTTGAGTTTTTCTGGGCAGGGGAGGAAATGTGGGATGCTGCAAGGGGAATCCTTCCCCAGGGCAGCATTTGCTGCCCTTCCTGATGCTTTTGAGGATTAGAAGGAAGATTCTCAGTGGGTTTGTGTCCTGACTCCATGGGTCGTTCCTCCTTCTTGTACACAGAGACACATAGGGGATACTGAGAAGGTGGAGCTGAAGGCAGACTAAGGGAAAGAGGGAGGTGACAGAGGGGCTCCTCTCCCATGTAAGTCACTATGCCCTACACCCCGTAATCCTACACTCCTCCTAACCTCATGGGGCTGGATGAAGCATGGATTATCTCCCTTTCAGCAATTTCATCACTATAGAAATGTACCAAGGGAGGACTGTGGGGCTGAAGTTGGAATATAAACAGAACCTTGAGTGAAGCTCTACAGTTGCACCCAGGTCTACTGCCTAAAACACAGCCCAGTACAACAAATTCCTGGTAACTTCTACACCCCTTGTAAAACATCAGTCCTCAGCCCTAAATCTTACTATCCCCTTTCCTGTATTTTCACCTTCTTCACGCTGTTGTTGGATCTGTGCTCTTTCTTCCCCCAGTCTAAAGCTTTCTCTGGTATGTCACTCATATGCTGCTGGCAAAGCTGAGAGCTTGGGCATCTCCTCTGGAAGAAGAGCAGTTTTACAGCAGAGTGACATTACCCCAGACATACTCTATTCTCCTGGAGCTGTATGCATTAGCATAAACAGGTAAGTGCAGGCACTTTGCATTGATGCTCCCTGAGCCTACTGCAGCACCTGGGCCTTGTATTAGCACGAGAGAGAGCATGAAGGTTTTTTTGGCCTCCCAGCTGGCCATGTAAAGCAAAAGCCATGGAGCGCTTTCTGGCAGATCCATGCTGTTGACACAGGTTTCCACTGAACGCTAAACACTGCAACTGCATGAAACAAGCCTTTCTGGGAGAGGGCACTCTGCTGTCTGCTTCAAATGACAAAAAGGCTGCCTTGGCTGTGGGTGGGAGTGCGTGCTTTTCTGTGCACAGCGTAGTCACGTTGCATAAGTTGGGCACCTAATTTAGGAACTTAGCTGTGTTAGGTTCCCTGTATGGGCTGTGGAAAGAAAAACACATATTTGGAGAGAGACTCAGGACAGCAGCTGAACTGCTCTTCCATTCAGCACAATAAAAATGACATACTAAAAGCTCTAAGCATATAATTGTTATAAAAGGTCTACTCAACATTAACTGGTCTAGTAATTGACTACATTTTCTCTCTTGTACACACAGCTGTAAGGTCTGTGTCTCTTTACAGCTTCTTCAGTCTGCTTTGGATCTTCTAGCAGACTGTGGCATATGGAATGGAAAATTAAAACTTTTGATTTATGTGTTGCTGTTTTGCTACTTTTGGCCACAGCAGGATACTTAAAAATGGGAGATGACAACAAATATTTAGTTGTACGAGTAACCGAGATGGTTACATCCGCGAGCAGAGGGAGTGGATAATTTATCACTCTAATAGTTTCTGTGTGCTGGAAGAGACTCTGTGGTTTTGTAACAGAGAAGTAAATAGAGAAGCATTCCCAGCCCCCAAAGCTGCAATGACCACACAAAAACTCAGCTGCTGCAAAACAAGTTTGTATGAGCACTGCCAGCGTGATGGACATGCTAGGAGTTAGCAAAATTGCAAGTGCAGTAAGAACAAACAAATGCTATGCATGAAAAAT
This sequence comes from Platyrinchus mystaceus, assembly GCA_035041135.1. Lineage (NCBI taxonomy): Eukaryota > Metazoa > Chordata > Aves > Passeriformes > Tyrannidae > Platyrinchus > Platyrinchus mystaceus. The sequence continues at coordinate 44,769,467 of JAWWLV010000121.1, forward strand.
CTTATTAATACACAAATCTCTAAACTTTGTGTGGGGGTAGTTTTTCAACATTTTCTTTTTCTCAAAACGTTTAGCAAATATTCTAAGTTTTGAAAATCTGTACAGTATCTGTAGTAGACTGGGGTTTGTCAAAAATGTCAGGAGGCACTGCAGTCTGGATGATCAACTTCGGAAAAAAAAGCAGAGCAAGGCTTTCAGGGTTTTTAATCTCAGAAGGGACTATTAAAATCATCACTTACTCTATTCTACAGGCTGTAGGACCTTATCAGTTAATACTGCATAATATCTTTACCTCTAATTTAAATTACAACATCTTTCTCTGAAAGCCAGGTAGGCTGTAGGATTAGAATATCTGTCTTTAGTTGGTGCTAGATTTTGTTTCAGAAATACATATTATCTATACATAATATGATTCTTCTTATGTTCTTGCAGACAATGACACATCTGAAAAGCTCTAGCTAAACTTTTTCCCTCCCCAAATTTTGCTATTCCATTCTCCAATGTATTCTTTGTGAGTTATGCTCTGATAGAAAGGCAGGACCAGGGAAAAACACTAGGGGCATTTCTTGCTAGCTTTCTTAGTCATCAGAATGTGTTCAGGGTCACTCTGAGTCCTCTGAATAATATTTACAGATATGTAAGAGAAGAAACAGCTATAAGGAGGTTTCACTTAAGTTTACTAGGAGGCAAAACTTAATATGCTTTAGTCAACTTTTGAGAACTCAAGCAATGAGATTTTTCTTTAAGAATTGATATTTGCAGGGGCTTCCCACTATGCAATTATTCATCAGTAGCTGGAAAGCCAAAGATAGGGTATAAAATCTAAGCAAACCTAAAGTTCTGTCTTGGTGAGCGCATTGCCACAATTGTCTAATTTTGAAGGTGAGGCAGCTTTAGTGTTTACGACTGTTTCTACAGTGCTATATATTTAAACTGGCTAACAGTAAATCAAGCACAGAGCCCTCACTTTGGCCAGTTATTAGCAAAAAAATAGTTTTGTAAAAATCAGAACATGAGAGGCTAAAAGTGCTGAATATCCTGCCTGGGAAGCTTGGGATCCCTCTTCTCATATATCCCTTCAAGCAGTTTAGGAAGATTACTCTGAAGGCGAACTACACAGGATTTAATATTAAAGCTAGATATATAGCCAGCCACCTTCTAAATTTTAGAGAAACATGGTTCTTGCTTCAGTATGTGACAAGTTACTGTTTCTAATCAAAATGATATCTAGTGTGATTTTGAAACTAGTCACCAAAAGCACCTGCTCAACTAGAAGCAATTCTTACTATAAGCCACGTATAATAATGAATTTTTCAGCATGTGGTAATATATATGCATACAGCTGTCAATTCAGAAACAAAACTAAAGGTGGTAAAAGATAAAAATCAATGAGCTTTGTAAGTAGAATTTAAACTCAGATAATGAATAAGTGCTTATATTGAGTGGGAGAACAAAGCAAGCAATCTGAAAAAGTAATTGGTATAAAAATACTTGATATGTCAGCAAAAATTTTACATGGTTATACAAAATTTCAGAGTGACACCCCTAGAAGGTACATTTTAAAAGTGGAAAGGTGCACTTTGAAAGTCCTATTACCTAGATAGAATTACTTAGATATGGGCTATTAATAAATCCAAAAGGAAAGAAACAGGACAGTCAAACATCTTAATCACAACAGTCATTTAAATAGGCTCAGACTTTAATTCCCTTTAGGATGTTAATTGCATATCCACCTGATATCCAGTTCTGAAATTAGGCCTTTGTGTTCTTGATAAACTGGTTATTTAAATACTGAATAAAATTACTGAAGGAAGTAGGTCTGCTTTGCATTGAAAGGTTTCTTTTAAGTGGATTAAATTTTCTCCCATTAAAGTGAAGGAAAAGAGAGTTCCTATGGATGCAAATTTTCTCTGCCAGTGTTCATACTTTCTCAGGCTAGAAAGAGAAGACCAAAAAATGTTGTCATTCACCTGATTCTAGGGAGCTCTTAAAAAGAAAGGATCTCTTTATCTCCTGCACTTGTTCTCAGGATGCTGCTCTGCCCAGGTGTGACTGCAGAGCTGTCCCGGAGCCCTGCACTGTGAAGGGCAGCATAGAATTAAGGTTGGTTTTTCACATGGCTTAAATTTTATCACAAATTCAAGTGTTTGTGTAGGCATCACTGTTACACAGGATTTACCTATCTGGGTTTCAGCAACTTCACAAAGAGTGCCTGCCAGGAGTCTAGATAGCATTAGTGTGTTTATTGTCATTCTCTTAAGTGTGTCTTTCTGCTGTTATAGAATAGAAGTGAAATAATGTATTTTCTTTTACCAAAAGTCAGCAATTTTCATGTGAATATGAGAAGAAGAAGAATGCTACTTGAACAAACACAGAAGCAGTCACACACAAAGAGATAATTAGGAGATAATCACTTTCCAAGTCTGAGTTCCTTAAAAACATTTAAGAAATTTACATCTGTCATCTTCTCTACAGTGTATTCTGTTCTCTGATATCCAGGAATGGTATTTGTATACTCAAAGATATTTGCTGAATTTCCTTTCTCTTTGCAGTTTTAGTTTGAAAACTTAGACACAGCATGAGAGATTACCTGTTTCAGTAACTGTATTGCTTAGAAAATTAGGGTCAAGTTACACTTGCTCATATCACTGGCTGTCCTTAGCTTAACACTGTTTCAAGATAGCGTTGAAATTTTTAGACTAAAAATATCCACTGTAGCTGACAACTAAATGGAATCAAACCTGTAAGATTGTTTTATGTAACACTGAAAGGGAAAGAGAAGACCAGACTGAGAAGGAAACTTTCCGTTGGTTGCGTAGCAGACTTTTAGATTTCAGATCTTGAGTTTTATGTTTACTGCCATCCCTAAATACATGTATGAGTGTCTGGAGAATATTATCAGTCAGGAGTCACACAAATATACAAGCCTTCTGGTCACCTAAAGGAAGTTTTATAGTTCTCTACTTAGCCAGAGCTCTCTCTGGGTGGAGGAGAGCCAGAGAACAGCTCTTAACTACATTTCAGTTGCGGCTTTTGGATCTGTGACTGGGACTATGTAAACTCAAATGTCTTAAAATTCATATTAAAGAAAAATGGGAAATTCATGGGGATAGGAAAGAAACAGAATGTATTTGTTGAGCCGAAGCCAGCACATATAGTGTAATGGTCTTTACTCTGAGATGAAAAAGTAGTAACCATCTGTAAAATGGAATTCATCCTGCAAGCAAAATATGTGTGTTCAGATCTAAGCTTCTGTGATTTCCTTGCCCTTTGAAATTATCAAACTTTCTTTTATGCACTTTTATCTCTCCTACTGTTTTTGTGTCTCTCTGGCTCTACTGTTCCTCACTGTTTTGGGATGTGGTTCAGGCCTCCACGGTCAAACAAGACCCAGTATCACGCTTTCCCACTGTCAAATACCTTTTGCTTCAAAAAATGCTTTAAGCATCAAGCTCTACTCTTGCTTCTTATGATGCAAACCCAAAGAACATGAGAGTCTGTTAAGGCAAGGAACTTCCTCCTGGCTTGGATGTTAAGCATTACATAATTTCATTACCTATATAAACTGTTTTATTACTTGATCTTCGATCAAATAGAACTACGACTTTTCCTAACTCATTACAAATGTCTTGTTCTTTGCGGTGGTTTATCCTAGAATATCACCTCAAAGGATCAGTGTTATTTTCAAATGCTTTCATGTTCTGGGCTCACTTCTGATCCTCTGAAATGGATTTTCCAGGAAGCAGTGGCAGATGTACAAGGAACAATTCCTCACTCCAAGTGTATGGCACACTCACTCCCTTAAATAACACTGTATTTAAGAAGTGTCAAACCCCTTCAGAGTAATTGCATGTGCTATTCGACCTACAGAGCAAGGAGGGGAGTTAATTCTCTCAAATGAACTGAATATAATGAATATTAGACAGGAGCTTATTGCTTTTCTCAGAGATGGTTGGATACTAATGTTGAGGGGAAACTACGTAAAATAGAAGGTATTACTCAGAACTTGCAGGGCAGTACTGAGTCACCTGAATTGATTCTTCCAGAGAATGTTTTCCTAGGATCAGGCCTCAGTGCATTAGATTCTGTAACACAAACTTAAAGTATTTACTCCTGTGCCTACTGTTATTAAATATGACCACCTGAGAATATTGATATGTTGCTTTCAACGGGCACTGATGCGTAAGAACTTAAGTTCAAGGCAGAAACATGAAGTGATTTCTTACAATGTTTTCTTGTTGTTATAAGACTTTTTTTCCTATCTGAAAAATTAAGGGTTGCTGACATTATAAGGAGCACATGTCTCACTGCAACATCTCAGGCGACATCTATTATATCAGAACTGTACTGTAATGGTGCAACAGGAATGTGCCTGATCTTGCTCAGAGCTATTGCTCCCCACTGGAAATGCCTGTGGTGCAGTTACAGACCTAGGGATTGGTACTTTCCTGATATATGTTCCAGGATGTTGCACTGACATTTTTCCTATAATGAGCAAAACATTTCCATCTCACTCCTCTACTTAAATTCTATACTCTCCTTCCTCTAAAGGATTGTTAGGTAAATGGGAGGCGTGTAGATAGCCAAGGCTTTACTGCTACTAATGGCGATATCAAGAAACATCAGATGTTCAGAAGAGTTTTCTATCCTATGTTCAGGATCAAAATAAAAACAAAACAAAAGACCTAGAGTTTGGATCAGAAAGAAATCTTTACCTCCTCTCACTTTCCCACAACCTGATTGAAAAGGAGATGGGGATTCTACTTTACTCTTCTTGAAAGTCAGGTGTGCATCTCACTTTCTTCAGCCCTGTGAGCATTTTCACTAATAAACTCCCTGCTTTTTTAAGGCAGTATTGCATTGCTGATATCCTCTTGAGCCTCCTGGTGTTCCCTCTGTCACAGCGCAATGTTTGAAATTCTCATCTTGTGCTAAAAGTCTTGTTTCTTATAATGGGTTTAAGTATGTTTATGCAACAGTGTTCTTGTGGATGCTCCTGTACCAACTGTTCCCCTTATGGCATTGACTGTCTTCACTGTTGATGTCTCTGTTACAGTCCTGTGCATCTATGTACTTCCAACTTACACTCGGTGTGTAATTAAATTATCTATGTAATTTTGCAGTCCAAGCACTGTATGTTTGGGATGGCACGCAAAAACAAATCCCAGGCATTCTGAGTATCCAGGGTTAGAGTTTCTTTCCTTTTCACTGTAGGTTTCTCTGTGGGAAGGACCTCTGTGAAAGCCCTGTTGCAGGAACTTCTTGCTGCCATGCTGAGTGTCCAGGGAAACACAGACCTGGCAGGTGTGGTGCTCTGAGTGGCCCAAAGTGGGCCCCATTGCTTAATTTCCCCACAGAGCACATTGCTTCGCCCCATAGAAAACCTGCTGCTCCATACACACCTGCATGTAGCTGTTCCATTGCCTTTTCCCTCTCATGGGTTGACTTTTGGTTCATTTTAGGAAACGGGCAGCGAGCATATGAAGAGGTATTTTTTTTACTGCTAATGTCACCACAGATGGGAGCACAGTCTCTCTGAGAAATCTACGTTGGATGTATGCCACCAAATGTAGTGTGAGAGGGCTTTTTCAGGAGAATGTGGTTTGTGTGATTCATGATCTGATTAGAAAGATGGGACTCATGTATTTATACAGGTTTCTTTTAAAGTCAAATGATATGTCTATTCTAGACACATGCTCAGTTGCTGGGCCTTGTTTCTGCACATGAATTGATATTTGTGTATTTTGTCAGTTGCATATGAGTCAAAAACTTGTTCACAAATCTTTCCATTTGCCATATTAAAAAAGTCCCTTTTTTTTTCAGTCTTATCATAACAAAGCAACCCAGAAGAATAGGAGCTGTAGGAACAGGTCCTTTGTATGCAGACAAAATTCTAATACGCATCTGAAAAATCTTTAGTAATAATATCCTGAATTATGCTTGTTCAAAAGGATTTTTTTAAGAATACTAAGAAGAATTAATAGCAAAAAATTAATAAAGCAAGATCATTTCAGATTGATAACAATTTTTAAAATTTGCAATACAGTTTCTGTGACATGAACTAATATCCTGAAGGAAGGTGACGGATACAAACAAATCTCAGCAAAATAATAAGGGAAGTGCAACTGGGGTGGCTGAAAATCTTTATTATCTCTAGATCTAATCTTTATTATGTCAAGATTCTGTGGGATCAAGAACAAATCAAAGGCAAATCCAATTGGCCTTGAAAATAATGAATTTTGTATGCTCCAGGGTAAACTTGATAATCTAAGAAAACTGAGAAAAATAGGCTTTTTGTACTTTGAAAAATGAAGTTACTGACTGCTGCAGGGTTTAAGGAAATCACATGGTTATCTCTGCTAGTGCTGAAATGTTTCCTTTAGTACAATTCCAATGATCTGATTGCTTTTTCCATGTCTGAATAAGGTTGACTTTTTTTCTTTTTAATAATAAAGAAGCAGAATATGTAAAATACTCCATTGTGTAGAGACAAATCAAAATACATGACTGACTGATCTTTCTAAAATAATTAATCATGAGTAAAGCTCCTGTCTTTCTCCCATCATTGATTCTTTGGGCCTAAAAATACTGAAATGAAGGGAATGCACATATGAGGCTGATGGACAGTTGTCACCTAATCCTGACAGATTTCCTGTCCATCTCCACTGAGGAGAGACTGAAGGGTCTTACCATTCTCCCAAGTCAAGCTAAATCCATGACAGCAAATGGAATCTATATAATGTACAACAGTGGGGTTTCACCATCACCTCCTATCTCATGTGTCTGTTTTCTTTTCTACCTTCCTCTTAGAGATCTTTTTTTGACCTTTATGTGTGTGTGTTTTCCCAGGAGGTGTGACTTAGCTGATTAGGGCTGTGACATGTCTTGTTTCACTGCTATGAACCCATGACTAAAAGGGCAGCTAAAAGCAGCATTGCAGTCATCAGATGCTGCTAGGAGTTTGCCAGGTTTCAGAGTGGTTGATAAGACAATGTGCTGGGTCTGTCTTTTTCCAGGTGCAAGTGAGTTGAAATAGAATAGAAGTTATTTTTTCTTTCTAATTTCCATGCTTTTCTCCCTTTCACTGAGTGGCCTCAGTTTGCTTTAAAGAAGTTTCACTGATTTCAACTAATTAAAACTTTTTGTTCCAAAGGGACATTTATTGACCTCTTTAACACAAAGTAGAAGGGCTTTCTCTAAAGACTGTAGGTAAAGGCAATGGAAAATTGTTTACTGTTCTGCTTAATGCGTTTTATTGTTTTCTCTATTTTCTTAGTTATTTAAAAAGAGTCAAAGCATTTTAATTTTCACTGTGAAACCAAATGGACAGCTTGAAACTCTTAATCCAGGTGTTATAGAATGTCATATTCAAATAAAGACTTTTGATGGTCCTTCTCTATCAAAATTAATACACTTCCCTGGTCATTTGATGCAAAAAACTATATTGAATGTTTAGAGAATGACCCAACCACTTGGACCTCTGCCTGATTGGTGTCCTACCTTGGGTTCTTTATAAAACTTACTATGAAAAGCACCTGTTAACACTGTACCTCTGACTAGCAAGAACCATTTTATTCATTACCAACAAATTTTACATAATCTTAGACAGAAGTCAAATGTGCTTACAACAACTTTCTTCCCGCCCTAATCAGAGACCAAGATACCTTCCATCTGCAGGAATGTCCTCTAACATGCATTTTTTAAACAGAGCAGGCATAAAGCATGATCTAAGACTTTGCTCTCCACTGTTTGGAGCAAGAGCATAAGTATACTACATAAATTTAAAGGATTTTGCTTTTAGTTTGGCAAAAAATAAAAGCTGTGCATCTTGCCATATGCGATGAAACAAATAAGCTCATCTCTGTCGATAAAGCTAGTTTTCTGTGCCAGTTCAAGTGGACAAAATAGTACTTTTCAGCTGCACTTGCACTTTGAACAGGCAGGGCTCAGAGGGGGTGGTTATGTAAGCACTGCAAGGGAAAATAAATGCATGGAAATATCAATACAAATAGCTACCTCCTTGAAATTCAGTATACATTTAGTTCCTAGTTTGTTTCTTTCTTTCAGCAATAGTGAAGGATAGCTTCAGGGACTGTGAGAACCTGCAATTGAAACAGAACTGAGATATCTTGCAAAACAACATTAAAAGGACTATGGGGGATCCAAGTTGATGGGGGAGGAACTACCAGTGACTACGTGAATGACAAAACTTTATGTGAAGACTGATTGAATGCCCTCCTTTGTAGCCTTTTCCTTGGCTAGGACTAATGTGTCATTTGAATGTTTTATCTTGCCTGGGAATAATTATATTTATGAATTCTGAGAGCAAATCCAAAATGCAGGGGCCACTGCATATGGAAGTCACAGTCCCCTGTAGTTGACTGACATAAAAATACAGCTGAAGAACCCAAGAACCAACCGCTGGTTATACAAGCTGGGATGAGGGGAGGATAAACAGTAGCAATATCACTGCAGAGAATAGTTATCCTAAAGCTGGTATTACTTGATTTGGGCAAAAATTGTTTAACAGTTCACTCCCTTAAGGTCTTGCTTAGCTTTAAATAAAAATAAATTCAGCTGTCAGTAGGAAAGACCTGCTTACATGGCCTAACTGGAAGCTTGTTTTCTTGACCACTAATAAAAGCAGATTTCTGCAACAGGAGAAAAGCAGCCTTAATTCTGTCATTCTTAAAGTCTAATTCAGAGTGGATATTGCAGTTGGTGCTGCTCTGTTTGCACTGACATCTCCATCCTCATTTAATGCTAATGTGTGTATGTAGACTCTTATGTATACATGTGTAGTCTCATTATACCTATTCTATGTGGTAAAACAAGGAAGAATGTTAACATTATGGTTTAGGATCACTAGGCAGGGACTGAAACGGATTAGCAAATTATATGTTCCTGTCAGGAGGATAAGCAATGAATCACCAACAAATTGTTGCCTTCTGCTAAATCAGCAGAAACCTGAATGTCCCATTGTTAATTGTTTATGAGCTTCTTTTAATAGTTTCCTGTAACAGTTAGCTCAAAATCTACTAATATTGTTCCAAAGCATAAAATCCTTATTGTCTGCTGCTTTGTAGTGATATACATCTGGATAATGTGGGTGTAAAATGTTATCAGTCTGTTGTGGGAGAGCTTTACACCCACTTTTTTGTTGGTGTCAATGACTACACATGCTAAGAGGCAAGCATGGAACCAAGCCTTTAAAATAAAATTCAATAAGAAGATTAGGCAGAGTTGTCAGAAAAATCTGAGCTGCAGTGCTCCTGTAAATGCTGGAAATCATGATGTATTGCTAAAAACGCAAATGTTAATTGGACAATTAAAATACCCATTTATGATACGCAGAAAAGTCTGGGGGTTCTGCTTTAATGCAAAGCTGAGTGTTTCAACTGCAACCATGCTTGCCTTGAAATGAAATTTGGAAATTCACTTGTGTATGGTTTATAAATACCTGCATATTTACAGATTTCTCTAACTTCTAAGTGGGTGACGTTGCAGTGCATTTCCCTTCCTTGCTTAAGAATATGTTGGCCAGTTAGAAATGTTGAAACTGGATGATGCTTCAGTCATCCCATGGTTTGAGAACAATTGCTTTACTCAGACTGAAACATTGTGCCCTTTTCACACTGTCATTGCTAGGAGGTTAGCCCTACTGAATTAGAGTTACAAAATCTCCAAAGCTATTAAATGACCTCGGTAACCTCAAAGAGAAGATGGTCTTAAGTGGAGTAGGGCTGATTTTCTTGCTTTTAATGAAGTAAACCCATTCTGTTCTAAGTGACTCACTAACCTGACTTTTCAATTGTTACTATATGTGGATACCATTTTTGTGTGATTATTTTCCTGTATTATAACACACTGTCATATAAACAGAGTTAACAGGTTGCACAATGTTTATTCTCTAGAAAAAGTGCTGAGCAATAAAAGGAGTGAAAAGAAAGATACTACAATATTAGGATATTATAATATTAATTAATATTATATACTATTAAGATCAAAGTTAGAGAAGCAAAAATAAATATGGGAAATACCTGATATATTAGCTGGTATTCACTTTCAGTGACTACAAAGTTAGTCTCTGCTGTCAGGAAAGCAGGAAGACCTAGTCAAGAATCTTTGATGATGTAAAGAGGAAACAGTTCAACTTGTCTTCCCTGATCACATGGTGAAATGGCCCTGCATCTGAGAAGGATGTTTGAATTGTTTTTTAAAATGCCATGTTCTGGGAAACATAAAGAAACTTTGCCCATGGAGTCAGTCTGAGCTGCACGAAGCAGAACAGAATCCATGAACTGGGAGGGAGAACTAAACAGGAAGAATAAGGTCTGAAACGAACTAGTAATCCTGAAAATTATGTGAACAGTTCTACGAAATACTGAATAGTCACATTTAAGATCTTGGTGATGGTACAAAATGATCCAATTAAGAGGTTTTTGAAACAAAGAATGATTTTTTGGACCCAACAAGAGTCAATGAGTTTTAAGCAAGCTTAAAACAGAATTTTGTACACGATAGGGAAACCCATTGTTAAAATCAACTGTATGAAAGATTCTGAAACAGATATCCAGCCAAGATCAAATATTTATGACTGGAAAGGAGGGGAGAATTAGTTTCTGTTTGCTTCAGTTCTTTGCTTGCCACAGAAGGTGACTAGAAACTGGAATTCACAGACTGTAGGTCCAGTCTAGCACAGCAAAATATATGTGTCTTAAAATAACAACACAACCCCTCAAACCCTTTCCTTTTACAAGTCAGCATATTATGCTCTACAGATTTTGATTTAGGTGTATTTCAGCATTTCTCCTTTTTTAGTTCAGTAAGCAGTCACAAAAAGATGCGGTTTCCAGTTTCTAGAGGTAAGGCGTTTTATTAATTGCTGTGGGATGAGATAGTAAGTACCTAAACAACGTATTTATGCAACATAGTTTCCTCATAGAGCTTCAGAAAACAGTTTTATTTTTAATTATAGAAGCAACTGAACCATAGTAAATATAAGTTTGGTGCTCTAGGTAGAATGTTGTAGGTACTGTTAATGTCTTGATTTATTCCTAGTGTGTGATAAGAGACTCCAATTAAGGAATTCTGCTACTCCTTTATAATAAGTATCATTTTTTCAATAAATAAATCTATTTGTTTCTGTTTTACAATTGTGTTAATGAATATTTTCTTAAAATTATATTAGTGAAACAGACAATTGAATGTTGGTTATTTACTATATATCATTTCCCAGATACTATATCTACAACAGTTGAATGCTTGTTGTGACTGGAATGTAGTCTCAGTGGTTTTGGTACTGTTACCTCCATGGAACTTCCACTTCTTAATGGCTACAGAGACTAATCTTGAGTTAAGAGCCAAATATTTTTTCCTCTGCAATAGTGCAGTGGTGTTTAGATTTGTGGCTTTTAATGTCAAAAGGAAATTATTGCTTGTGCATGCCTTTCCAGGCAGAATAGCTCATGTGGAGGCCATTAGAATGACTTAAAGGAAGTCTGGAATAAACTCACCATAATTATAAAGAAAAACAAATCCTTTAACCTGAGTAATTATTCTATATTAAAGAAATTAATAATTAACTGTGAAATCTGTGAGCCTGTGTTTATGTTGGCCTGGTAAATAGCGGTGGGAAGAAGTAGCCTCGTTAAAGATTTATCCTATGAGTATGTAGGGAACATCTATTTTTTTCCTCAGTTATCTGCCCTGGCATGTGCACAAGGTGATTTGTGCTTGTGTACAGTATTTAACGCTTGTCCTTCTGACTTTGTCACCCAGCGCAGGAGCAGAAACCATACTGTGTCACTTACATGACACCACAGACATCACAAGAGGTGTGAGAAATATTCAAAGGTAGAACCCAAGCTCATAACTCTCAAAACTATGGCCTGACATTTTTGTTTACCATCATGAACAACAAATATGTTAGTAAACCACTTAGCACAGAATTTTTGACTGAAAAAAGCCAAATTAGGTTCTTCACTCAGAGGGTGGTTGGGCACTGGAACAGGCTCCCCAGGAAAGTGGTCACAGCACCAAGCCTGACAGAGTTCAAGCATTTGGACAATGCTCTCAGGCACACTATGTGACTCTTGGTGTTGTCCTGTACAGAGCCAGGAGTTGGACCTTGATGATCCTTCTGGGTTCCGTCCAACTCAGCATATTCTATATCATTTGTTCACAGTGACCAGTTTGCCTAGTAACAGTTGTAATCCTGTACTTGTGTTGTAATAATCACAATTCAAATCAATTCAATAATCACCTGTGAGCAGTGGATCCAAGTTTGAAGTGCTGGGTGTGTTTTGTGTCTCGTGTGAATATTCAAGTCTTGGGCTTTATGTTATGATATACTTGGAAAAGTGTACTAGAAATGGAAGATGACAGGCAAAAATTAAGATATTAATCTAATGATACTGTGGTTCACAGGTGTAATATTTAAAATTGGAAGACCTTAAAAGTATCCTCCTTCCCTTTCTCTGCTTCCTCTTTTTTTTTTTTTTGTTTCTTTCCCCTTTTATTCTGGCAGCTTCTTCAGGCTACTACATCACCATCTCCCATAATATTTATGTGAAAAATACATTTTAACTGCTAGCATATCTGACATTCAGTTGGAGAATGATCAAGCCAACTGAGTTTTGTATTGATTATCAAATTTGTTTATCACTAATTTATAAGCATTTTAAGTAATGCAAATATTTCCCCATGGAAGAATATTCTTTTCATTGTCTCTGAAGATAAAAAAGTTACTTCTCCAGAACCTGCCAAAAACTTTTACCTTTGGTAACTAGTATCTGATTAATACCTGAAATGCATCCTAGAAGAAATTTCATGCTGTTCACAGTGTTTGTGCTGTCTACCTTCATTCTTCCCCCGTCTACAACTAGTTGTCTCAGCAGCCAAGGAAAAAACCCTTCTTTATAGAACAAAATGCAAGTCTGCTGTATCACTGAAATTTGATTTTTTTAAACATGAAAGTGTGAAAATACTGCCTTCTCAAACAAGTTTCTTTTGAGGTAGACAAATCTCTTAACAATTATTTGCATTTCTCAAGTTTCAGAGTAGTGCTGTGGCCACTAAAATTTCTTCAAGAAAACTGCCTGTTGCTTTAGAAACAGAATTGTTAAATATCACACAACTGAACTTCATAGCAAAGATTGCCAGGGTAGGGACGGGGGATGAAGTTTTTCTGGTTTTATGTTTACTGGAAAACTATACAGTGGATTGCTGAATATCAGTTAGAAGGAGGGATTTCTCTGTCTTTGTTCCAGAGAGTTATTTAGGTCCTCAGGTATTAACTCATTCAGAATAAAATGGAATATGTAGACACTTACTTGAAAAGATTTTGAAAAGCTGATTATCTCTAACTATTTGCAACAGCATTGATTTTTGAGACTGGTGTATGATTAACATAAATTATCAATAAAATTAGAATTACCTTTCTATTGCTTCTTTTTCATTGGCTAAACAATGATGGAATGTCTGTTGCAAGAAGCTGAAGAAATCACCAAACACATCTCCATTTATTAATATAATTGAGAGAGATGGATATATCCTTATATACATTATAGTCATATAGTACATGCATATAGTTACAAAATGACAAAACCTGTTATAAAACTGAGGAAAATGGAACTTCTATTTTGAGGATGCTATTTCATGTGCTCTTTTAATTTAAACCAACATTACTTGGAAACATAATATATTAACAGCTACAAAATGACCAAAGGGAAAAAAAAGCCTTAAAAAAACTATTTCTTCTTTTGTGTCTCCCACAATTTCCAATGAATTTATCAGATAGTACAGTAGAAAAAGTTTAAAAGAACAATAAGAACTCAGAGGAGACAAGAACATGAAAACACAAGCAAACTCTTTTTCCCAAAAATATAAGCCACAAGATCCATACCTCCTCTTTAATGTTAATAATCCACACACAATAATGAAAAGAGAAATGAACAGTTTTGAGCTTTCCCAGGAAGGGTGCTTCAGACAGTGTTGGTTTCTTGTTCTTGGGTGAGAAGCATAGATTTCCAGACTTTGGCACAGCCATTTTCCAGACTACACTTAGACATGAGCTCAGTAGCTGCAGAACAGAAGTATTCATAAAAGAGGAAAAATTTCACTGTCTAAATTTTATTATTGCACTGTATCCCTGTAGTAAATTCTTACATAATGCTATATATAGAGTACAGAACATATACCTAATGACAGACATGCAATTAACACTTATACTGTATTTTATGGGTTCAGGATAAACACCAACTAAAGAAAATGCAGTTTATTATTGAACTCCAGGGTGATCATAAAAAGTATATAACTACATGATGTTAGGTATAATTATGTTCACCTAAACTCTGCTAATCTGCAATAAATTCTTCTTTAAAATTCAGTGTGGAATTGGGTCTACTAATTTTATTCTTCTTTCCAAGTCACAGTTGTGACCTGAACTGGCATAGATTTTACATCGATTCCATTTCATTGACCACAGTGTTGATTTATGACATGTGATAGAAGATGCGACCTCTCTAGTTTTACACCCTTTGGAATAACATGTTTGCAAGATTGATATCTGGCTGAAAATCTGACATGCTGTAAGAAAGAACAGTGCCAGGAAGAAAGCACAGTATCTGCCCCATTTAATTCCTATTTGCATTATCTTATTCTGTGCTTCCAAGAATTAAAAAACAGTGTGGTAGGATATTCTGCTAGATGAAAACAAAGAAACACCCGGGATTTCCCTTCATGTTACTAAATAATAAATGTTCACAATACTTGTTACTATTGTAGACAGCAAACTCTGTTTTACATAGATTATTAATTTGAATGTGTGCATACAAACTTATCTATGCACCTTCTTCTAACGTCTAATTTAGGTGAATAAAATTTCTGATATTAAAGTGCTAAAATTCTAAATTGACACTAAAATAAAGTGTCAATTTATGTTCAGAATCCTGCTGCAGTACCTCAGAAGCACTATGACACCGGTGCTGGTGTACTTCCTTGCATTACACCAAGAAACCTGTTTTTTTGTGAAAAATTTTAAGGGCATATTATGGGTCCTCACAATGCTGTTGGCTTGATAAACTAGACTTGCAGAAGCAAGAAGCCCTTGCAATGGGCAATGTACAAATAACAGTGGGGAACACAAAGGTAACTGCTATGGGGTTGACTGGCATCTTGATCTCTGAGACTGGCAGTCCTGGAGTGAGGAGCCCGGTTCCTCCGTGCCCACACAAAATATGCAATTCCACTGAATTCCACCTCCAAATATCAGCCATGGACGATGTTTATTCTTTTAGTTTTACCACTAGTTTATCTAAGAAACGAATCTGTGAACATTACATTGCTTCCTGTTATGATAGAAATTATCATGTCATTTCCACTTAAAACCTATCAGTTGTTTTTAATTATTCAATGCAATTAACCATAACCTCTCATCAGCCAAGATGCATTCCATTTAAGACACAACACCAGTCCAGTTTTGAAAACGTTCCTGATTTTTTCACATGAGTAGAGTAACCTTGTGTGTTTTGAGTGGAAAGGGAGAGGCACATATAAAGCAGTTGATTGGTGTGGGCAGGTAATGTAGAGGAAGTCAAACTGTGTCCATCAGGAATTAGATTGTTCAGGTGCTTTTGTGCATGTGCTGACTTTACATTCTGTGCATATTTTATATTTTATTTAATAGGTATTTTGCAGATACATACATACAATATTCTATGTGTACTGCACATATGAATATTTGTTCTTGATGAATAATTAAACAAGAAGCTGTGCTTCCAACTACATCTGGCCTTTATCACCCTGTTCAGAAAGTTTCCAGAAGAATCTATTACCTTTACTACTTTTAACTTTGCTTCCTAAGCAAACTATCTGATGTAGCCAGGTGTGGTGTATGTTTCTCTGTTACTGCATAATATCTTTTGAACTATCTGGAAAATTCCAACAATTTAACAGAGGACTAATAGTATCATACATGCTCCCAGTCATTTCATAACAATAGATGCAAAGAAGATAGAAGATAATAGTCTGGTTTCTGAAAAACTGCAGTATACACTTCATTTATATTAGACATCAACAAATCCGTATGCTAGAGAAATATTACTGCCCTAGTGTCGAGAACCTTCAGAAGGAGTTTTCATCTTGCTAAACACCAAGGAGTCTAATTATGAGCTTCAAATCTGTGAGGAACCAGGTATCATCAGTTCCACATTCTTGGAATGACTTTCCTTACGTCATAATGTGCTGAAAACTGTACAAAATGTTTCAGGCAGTGATGTTATAGTGGACTATTTATAGTTCTTTTCTTTCTTTTCCCTCTAATGTCCTTGCATTACATGCAGGAAGTAAAACAGGCATCCAATCTATTACTCACCTTCAAGGCATTATGGAAGGTATCTTGGGTGTTCTACAATCCAGATCTTGGTCCTCTAAACCCATGTGAACTGAGATTTAGAACCATATGAAACACATTCACAAATAGTAGTGCTGGAACTGGCTTGTGCTGTAAGTAGGATAAAGTGTAATTATGTTTGTTCAGTGCATTTGAATAAATTCTAATTTTTAAAAGTTATTCAAACCTAGGACTTTTCCTCATAATTTGGTTAGGGTTCAAGAAATATCTCTCACTTCAAATAATATGGAGGAAGGGATATTTAAGAGGCTTGAATGAAAAATATGAAAAAATGTTTTTACTTTATCATTCTTAGAAAAAATATTTTCAGTCAGGAGTAAGCTTGAGAGGTAAAAATCTCTTGAAGTCAGTAGTAACTGAAACAAGGAAATTATAAAGAAAATGCTTAAGCTGGAGTTCATCTGCAGAACTCTGGAGTTCATCTGTGGAACCTCTATATTAAATACTCATACATTACTTGCTCTAGAGGCCTTAACGGGTCATGGCTGCTCTTGCAGTTTCCAATCTGTCAGAAGAACAGGTTTTCTACTGCTGGAAGTTATGATAAAATCTCCTAGGTGTTTGATAACACTTTTTCATTATGTCCTTGAATAGCGTGAAGTTACAGATTATGGCTATGGCTTCTCTAGAAACACTTATCGTGTATTTTGTTATGCTAGCCACACAGCCTGATTACCAAAATAACTGTGATTTCATTATGTTTACCAGTTTTGGTCCTTCAGAAACCTTCTGCAGTCACACATCCCTAATACATTTTATGCTGTCAATGATCCAGTGTCAATTTTACTTTTTTTTAAAGATATTCTCTTGTCCTCACCTCATGACCATTGCATCACATTAGCAAAGCCTCTCTGCCATGCATTTGTTCCAGGAAGCTGTTGTTAAAAGTCTGGCGGCTCTCGTGGCTTGCCAGAGTTTTCTTTTGCTGGAGGCTAAGCATCCTTCCTGCTATGGAGTTATGTGTCTATGGTAAGGTACGGTCTGCATGAATGCTCATGGAAGATGAGCTATTCCATGGCAGTCCTTGGTTTCGTGCTATGGTAAACACACGGTAGCTATCCTTCAAGGAAATGGTATTTAAAGCCTTTTATTCACTCTGGGTTAAATGCACACGGTGGTTGAGGTACAACACATGGTGAAGCCATGTTGTACTTTCCACCTCTTCTCCCCGACAGTACAGTCGGCTGGTAAAAAACTGGCGCAGAGACGTTTAATTAATACCTCTCCTGAGGTATCTCTCAGCGCAGCACATCACGCAGAACTCCAGCGGGACAGACGTGCCCAGGCAGGCACGGCGCCAGCCGGCCTTCCCGGTGCCTCCCGGCGGGGCTGGTGCAGACCCGGGCTCGGGGCGTGAGAAGACCGTGAGGCGGGCCAGGGCAGCAGCATCACCGCCCCAGGAGCGCACCCGGCCGAGCCCCCCTCGCCCGCCGGGGCCGCCTCTCCGCGGAGCAGCCGGCAAGGGGCGCTGGGCGGCGCGTTTGGAGTGCGGAGGGAGCGGGCTGCGGATCACCTGCAGCAGCGGGGGGGCTGGGGAGCTCCGCCTCCCCCTCCTCCCCCGGTTAATCGCATCCCCCTCCCCCTGGCAGGCACTGGCAGCCGGGCAGCGCTGTTAACCTGCTGCAGCCGCTCGGGCACCCGCACCCCGCTCGCAGCCGGGGCCGGGCTGGGGCTGCCGGCTCCGCTGCCCTCGTACTTGCCCCAGCCCGGTGCGGCGCGGCCGTGAGCCTCCTGCCGCCGCCGCCTGCCCGCGGGGAGCGACCGCCGCCGCCGCCCGCCCGGGCACCGGGAGCAGCGCCCGGGAGGAGGACAGACAGGGGGAGCCATGGCCGAGGGGGGCGAGGGCGAGGACGAGATCCAGTTCCTGCGAACTGTAAGCGCCGCGCTTGCCTCCCTCACCTCCGCGCTGGCGTGGGGCAGGGGCCGGGGCTGCGCCGGCCGAGGGCTGCGGGGGGAGACGCCCGGACCTCGCCGGGGTGGGAGCCGGGAGAGGGCAGCGGGAGGCGGGTGCTCGCTGCCCCCGCCGCCCCGGGGGCTGCTGTCAGAGGGCTCCGGAGCCCCGGCCCCGTTCCTCTCCACCTGGCACCGTGTGGCCCCGTACCCACGGGCGGAGGGGCGACAGCCGCCCGCCCACCCTGCTGGCGATGCCGGGATGAGCGGGAAGAGGGGGCGGCGGGGGTACCCCGGGCAGGGTGAGGGGCGGGCAGCCGGGTGGGGGGCGAGGGCCGCCTCCCCAGTAGCACCTCTCGTTGCTGCCTTCCCACCCGCCGATGTGTTCGCGTACTGCAGATACTAACCGAGCAGCCGTCCCCAGCGCGAAAGCTGCAATCACACTCCTTTTGCAAAAATAGACTTGGGGAAAAAAAACACCTCTCCCACCCTATCCCCTCCCCACGGAGGTTTCCACTAACTTGCAAGCGTTCTCGTCGCTGGGCACAGACTAATACGGCTTTTTCTGGCGTGCGCATCCTTTCGTTACTTAGATCCAAAGCACGTTAAGGCGCTAGAGCGTTTCTTCCCTCAGTTTAATTAATACATCAGGAGTGCTGCATCTAATGCTTATCTGGATTATTTTTCTTCAAGCATTGCTTTTATTTACCTTGTCGGCTGTCTCCCAAGTGTTTTTTATATGCACAATCCTAGCAAGTTTTGCAGATGGGCATCTTTGAATAGTGGTGTGTACAAACCGTGCCAGTTTGAGGAAAAATTGCTGAGACATTTGATAAGTAGAGCTGAAAACCCTGAGACTAGGATAAAGCTTAAGTTCCTTTTCATTTAGTGCAGTCTGATTTAGAAAATGTTCACGTTCGATGTCTTGTAAGAAAATACATCTAAAAAGGAGGGGAAAGCAAGCCACTGAGTGTATGTGAAGCGTATTCGTATGCTGTTTGCAGTATTGTGAATCTGGGATCTCAGTCATCTTCTATTTCTACCAGAAACCCTAAAATAATAGAAGTATACCCTGTTATTCCTTTTTTGTTTGTTTGAGGATTCTTGGAAAATCTGCTTTTACAGGAAATACAGCTGTTACGCAACATTGGCATGAAGACTGGCAACTTTTTTCCTTTTAGTGCTATGTGACTTCTATTGTAGTGGTGTCTAACACCTAAAGACAAAACAGAAAAATACTTCTGTGAAAGATAATTTGTCATCTCAATTTATGAGAGTTTAATTAGTAGTACTTCTCACTGGTAAACATTTTTGGAAGACTTGTACAATGGCAGTCTTACTGCAGGCTTGAATGTTAAGCTTAGCTAGTGTTATCTGAATGCTTAATAGGGAAAGAGGAGCAGTGAGCATGCTAATACTGCTCAGCACATATACAGTAATGTTAAACTCCAGCACCTGACAGCAGCAGCATGTTATGTAAAACAGCACTCCTGATAATGTGTGTCAGGCTTAATACAGATTTGGCAAACCCAGTCTTAGATAATACTTAAAAATGTTTAGAATGTTGTACTGGTGGTAAAATGACCTTGAATATGGTAAACTGAGGCTTGGAGGAGGCTTGTTGTGTAGTAAAATCAAAAAGGCCTGAGAAATACTGTTTTCATGTGAAGTTTTGAGTCTCTAATCTGTAAGTTTAGTGGTATGTAAGTAGTGATTTTTACTCCTCTCTTCCTTCCACTTTGTCCAAGTTATGGACATTACTCAGAAAAGTCAGTTGCTTTAAGACGTATTTTTTAATGCAGTCTTCCTTAGAGTCTGTTCTTAGAAAGCTTGGACTAGTATTCTCTGAAGCTTTTAAGTGTACGTAACTTTCTGAATGTAATTGATAGAAAGCACTGGAAATTGAATAATACCTGGTAATTGCTGCAGTATTCCTTTCTATTTATTTTTAAAATAGTAATTAAGGACTGACTGATTCATAAATGTTTCATAGCTAAATAAGAACTTTTCAAAGAACACTGTAGGCAAGCAAAAAGCATTCGATACTTTGAATATTTTCAGGATGACATCTGTAGGCCTACTACATGTAAACAGTGCTCTTCATATTTTCTTTTTTTGGTAGGACCTGATCAATTTTCTAAAATTGTGAGTTGTTTTTCTGATATTTCAAAATTACTGTAGCATCTTTAGAGTTTACCTTGAAGTGTTTACACTATATTTTTTAATGTTTAGGGAGACACATGAGATTTTAATAAATTAAAAATGCCCTTTATTTGCATTAAGGTACTAAACTGAATTTGTATTTTCCCCCCATGTTGATGAATAATTTCTTCTTTCCTTTCCTTTTTACTTATTCCTATATGCCTAATGATCCCTCTTTTTTGTTTGCTGCTCTTATTTTATTCTTATTTTTTTGGTAAGGTGTTGCCATACATCCTGCAAATTTTGCTGCTAGGGTGGATTTCTGGTTTTTTTTTGGAATAATTTGAGTTTGATGCATCACTTCTGGGAAGTGAATGTAACCTGTTAATGCTGTGTATTTCTGGAAGCATCAGTCCTTAAGTTGTTTGAGACAACTTTGGACAGACTGGAATTCAGCTCTGTGCTGTTTAGTTCTCCTCAAGGAAATCTTTGCTAGTCCTGTGAATGACATTTTTCTCCACAAACAGGGATCTCCCTCATTACTTTGCTGAATGCTCCAGGTGGAGATGACCTTTCATTATGTGTGGCCCTTTTTAGGCTTGGACATACATTGCCCTGACTTCTCCTAGTGAATGCACACATACTGTGCAAGAGAATTGAAGAGGAGCGAGTATCCTGCCCTTGCTTTTATTAGGTGTGTGTCTGGAGCAGACTTCTTTCCTGTAGAAGAGATTTTGCTTTTAAGTATTAAAAAAGAACAAGATATGTACAAAATAGACTTTAATTGTTTAGTCTTTACAGTCAAGAATCTAAAATACTTACAGTTAATATGGAAATTACCTATTATTTTGTTTGGGGTTTTTTTTGGTTGATGTTTTTGTTTTTGTTTGGGGGTTTTTTGGGATGTGTAGTTTGACCAGAGTGAAAATAGTTCAAAGTTGCAAGAGAGAACAGAAAATGTTTTTGCCTAAATGCACAGTCTCCTTCCATAATGCACACAATGCAAGGACTGCTTTTTGTGACATAGAATCCCCATAAGGAAAGGCCTTTGCATGGAGTGGGGTGAGAAGCTGGTGAAGAGATTAAAACAATTGCAATGTTTCAATTAAACACAGCCTATATATGTTCCTTATATTCATTAAGGGCGTCCTTCATTTGAGGAGCAGTATGTACCTAAAAGTGATGAGAAATGTGTAATTTAGCTATTTGATCTTGTGATATTCCTGATGCCAGTATATATGCTTTTCTGGAGTTGTGGAGTTTCTCAATATAGAGGCAGGTCTTCTTTTAGCTGTTTATGGTAGGAGGCACCACCAGGACACGCTAAAGTAGGGCTAACAGGGTTATGGTCTTTCTCACTGTCTTCTGAGACAGTGAAGACTACCATGCCTGTCAGGAATCAGAAGCATAATCAGTGTGAGCAGCATATTTTCCCCAGGTCAGATGGAGTCATCATCTCTTTTTCACCCTTTTTTTTTTTTTTTGGTAAAGATGGAAATGCTAGTGTTCCATGTTCTGCTCTCTTTTATTTTTCATTTTCTTTTAATTAGAAAGTTGCAGTAATATAGAATTTTTGCTTGTGTGAACATATTCTGTTATTTTCTACATGGACTTAATAGTTCTGTGTGTGACTGCCAGAGAAAAGTGTAAGTTTACTTTGCAACACTAGAAGAGTACTCCTAAATAAAGTTAAACATTACTTAGGATTCATGTTTGACATGCAAAAGATTTTATTCACTCAGTGCTGCATTTTAATACCTCAGATAATAAAAAAATTAAGTTCATGTCAGAGATTCTTGCTTCATTCTGAAATGAAGAATATAAAGTATTCACATTTCAAGGACATGAGTTCTGTGATTCCAGAGTCACTTCTATTCCAGATATTCCTCATTATGGCAGCATTTAAACAATGAATGTCACTTCAAATCTGACTAACAAACATACACTTAGATGCCATCCTAAATGAAGATTCTGTGGATTAAGAAAACACAAAAGGAACCTGGAGAAAGGAGGTTTGAAAATTATTGTAAAATAAGTCACTAAACATCAGAAGAATTGCTATGTGAATCTCTCAGTAAAATAGAATAGAAAAAAACTTTGGGTGTTGGTTTTTTTTGTGGTTTTTTTTTTTTTTTTTTTTTTTTTTAATCCCTTGATGCTTTTCAAGCACTGCTTATCTTTAAAGGCATTTATCACAATACATTAGATTCTGGTAGCTGCAGTCATCAAACACAAACATGATTCCCAGAATGCACTGAAGAAAATGCTCAAAAGCAATCTTGGACGTTAGAAGCAATTTTAGAATGAAATAATGCTGAAAAACACTTCGGATATTTTTTGTTTATTTTAAAAAGTGTTTCTTTTACTTGTCAGTGTGTGACTTTTGAAGATACACCAGGGACTGACACAAGAGACCACTGTTTAACAGCTCATGTGAGGGATGGCGTGGTTGAGATTGCAGCATTTGTACCTTCCTCTATAAGGCACTGCACTGCAGTACAGATACTGAATATGATCTCAAATTCTATTTTGGAATTGAGCTGGACAGGCTGTTTGTAGTGAATGGATTTTAGCCAGGACATGTAGTCCATTTCGTATATGGGAATTGCATGTGAACATTTTATATTTAAATTTTTTTTTATTCCAGAATTGTCTGTCAAACATTTTAAACCACCATTAGAATTATATTACTGGGTAAAAAATCACTTATTTAGCGTGTGTACTGTCTTGTACAGTGTTCTGCTTTTGAAAGTTGTCCTTACCAGATGTGTGAGAAGGCAGCTGAGGAAACTCTGTAGCAAAGAGTTAGTCCACCAGGGAAGTTTCTCACCCTGAGAGTTAGTTTACTCATGTTCTGAGAGACAGAGCTGCATTTCCTGAAGATGTTTTGATGCATGCTGCTCTTTAGTATTGTGAAGGCCTGAGGAAAATCCGTTGTAGAAACTTAAGCTCTGGACAGACTGTAAAGAGAAAATTTCAGTTAATTTCTGACCAAAGATTTGCAATGGTCTTGAGAACTATGTCTGACTTTCACTTCTCTATTTAAATGCTATATTACTACAGGCATATTGTTAAAGTGGTCTTTCCTCTAATGTAGCTGTGTGGAAAGTGCACAGGATGATCATAATTCAAGAAAGTACACCAGTCTTTCTTGTGCACAGATAGGGATGCATTGTAACATTTTTTTGAATCTAGGTAAAAGATTGGAAACCATGGGGGGAAATACTGTCAGTGGATTGACCCTAGGAAGTACGTGAGTTAAACTGAAAATACAGAAATTCTTCTGATTTTTATATTTATGGGTGATTCGTGTCAAAACTATGAGTTTATTTTGGTTTTGCTTTTTCAATTATACCTAGGCTTTTGTTTAGACTTCCTGAATTGACTGAAAAAGTAGCTAAGGTGGATGACAGAAGGAAAGTCAAGAACTCCTATACTTCCTAATAAAACTTCAGTAACATAATTTGTTTGTTTGTTTGTTGTTTTTTGTTTCTTTGGTTTTGTGTCATGGTACTGGTACATAAATAACCTTTGAACTCTAAAATGAGCACATTCTATTAGGGTGAATGAAGGGATTTTAAACTTGTATCTTACTGTGTTTATTTGATGTAGGAAGAAATTCCAGGGTATAACAGTGTCAAAGTAAGGTATCATTTAACGTCTCTAGTCTGTATTCTGCTAAAGACCTATACTATGTTTTGCAAGTGTATGGCATTTGTGCACTTGTCTGGATGTGCTGTCTGTACCATTCTGGAAATGGAGGGCCTCTTGAAGAGTCTGCCTGATGCATCTTGGTGACTGAGAAAAGGCATAAAGGAACTAGTTTCAATAACAGTTTAAGCCTTTTAGAAGCATCCACAGCAGTATGGAGCTTACTGCAATAACGTGTGCCCATCAGGAGCACAGCAATGGTGTTTCTTTGTTCTCCTTGTTAAAAAAAAAAAGAGCAACTTAAGGGCAGCTACTGCCTGAAACATCATCACGGAAGAGGTCACCCCAGTTTCCTAACAAAGACTAGCAGTAACTCCCATGTGGTTTTACTGCAGGGTAGTTTTATACTGCGATCCCTTGTTATTAAGTGTGAGATTCATTAACTAATTATGTATTCACTTATTAAAGAACTTGTACTTTTCTTTTTAATTTTTTTTACATAATGATGGTGCAACTTGGGAGGTGAAGGGCTTAAACTCTTCAAATATGTTGCTGCTTCTAGAGGCCAGTGATGTGTTACGCAGCTGTGGACTGGAACAAATATATGTTTGAGGCATGTAATTTAGTAGAAGGTTTGCTTAGCTTATCAAAATTGCTTAATAAAAACAAAATAATATCTAGATGTCTCCTGTTAGGAAAGGGAAAGGTAGGATAGGTAAGGTGTCATAACATAAGCTGCATTAACTTATTTCACAGGTGCAACTTCTGTTTAAATGTAATGCTATAATGGTCAGTTTTAAAGGAATATTAATGTGTTTGTAAGAGTGTTCACACTAACAGCTCCATTAAATTTTAAATAAAAAGATGGGTTTATTCTTTCAGTGTCATGGCATACTTTAATGTTTATCATAGTGCAGAATAGCTTCCTTATAATTGCCATGCGCTTGAAGAAAATTGTAAATATAGTAGGTTACCTAATGATTCAGTAGACTTCCAAGATGGACTTTGGCAAAATTCTACAAGATACAGTATGTAAGATGCATGGATCAGTTCATTTTTAACGTGGATCACATTTTAGTGGAGGACAAGTTTTTTGTTTTGTTTAATTTGGATTTTTTCATATTCTGAACATCTTAGGACCACTGAGAGGGAGTAACAAGATCATTACATTTTGTGAGGCAGCTTCCCAGAGGATTTCAGGGTAATTAATGCTGCATAACAACATACTTGTATTACCTGGTTGTTTTTCACTTGACTGTGGGAAATATCTGATGGATATTAGCTTGCAGAACCAAATGCCAAATGCTGGCATGTCCTGTCTCTCCACCTGTGTTAAAACCTCTCTGGAATCCTACTGTGAAAACTGAGTGCACTGAATTTGAAGAATGTCCCTGCTTAAATCCTTCTTTCAAAGGAATGATGAAAAGAAGCAACACAAAATCTGCATTGGCTTTCTGTGAGTTTTCCTGAGGATTGCCAGAAAGTGCAGTTGTATCAGTGGAATCAAGCCAGAAATGGCTGTCTCTTACAGCTATATTTCTTCCTTTCAAACCAGGCAAAGTTGGCAAAAATGAGTGCCTGGGATTTGTGTGGGATGCATTCTTTGCTTTCATAAAAAGGAAAATGGGAAAGAGGAAGGTATCTTCTTCACTAAATATGCCACATAATTTCCCTTGGCATATGAGCATCTTCATTCCTCTGATGGACAAACAGAATTCCTTATATAAAAATTTAGGTGAAGGAATGAAAGGAATTTGCAGAGTTTTCAAAGTAAGCCTAGGCAATTGGATAGATTTGTGTAAGACTCAGTAAACTACTGGATAGTTGGATTCATCCACTGATAACTGATCTTCACTGTACATCAGGAATGTAGCCATGCTGATAAACATTTGAACATCCCCTACGGTGTGTTTATTTTCTAGTTGCAAAAAGGAATAATTTAGTTAGAACTAACAGAGGCATGCTAAACACAAGCTAGGTCATTAAACCTCTCCCTGCAGACACACGGTCTTCATCCTGAAGCAGTCTTTGTTAAAGCATTTGGTGCCGGTGGTACAGAAGAAACCTAAATACCTGTACACATGGATAAGAAACCTTTAGCCCTGCAACAGCCATGAGAATTCTGTGTGATCCTAACACTGGGGATTTGCCAAAAAATAAGCATCAGTTGTGTGACTTCATGTTTTTGACTGTTTTCTGCACATTTATGAAGTAGATTTTGCAATGCTAATGCGTGGACAGTTATGTGCATTTACATAGCCTTATTTCACGTACCAGGGAGATGGAGTGTATATCCCCTTTTCCATGCTACAGGAAAGTAAAAAATTTCACAATATGTGGTGCAGGGAAATACTCAGTAAGAATGAAATAGGGATGGAGAGAACCTTTCTTCTGGTATTAGAGGTAATTTAACACCCCTTCATTGCTTGAGTGTTGGATTAATCTTCTTTTAGAAGCTTGTATATAAATAAATGTGGGTTCTGGTTGCTGTTTTTCTAACCCAGCTAACAGAGAAAGCAAAGACTTATATCATGATTTGACATGTACCAGCAGGAACTGCAGTGTTG
The DNA here is from genome assembly GCA_035041135.1 of Platyrinchus mystaceus. Lineage (NCBI taxonomy): Eukaryota > Metazoa > Chordata > Aves > Passeriformes > Tyrannidae > Platyrinchus > Platyrinchus mystaceus. Next base: position 44,796,131 of record JAWWLV010000121.1, read on the forward strand.
CATTCATGCAGACGTGGAACAATTCATTCATGAGATCTATCCCAACAACTGTGGCTGTAGAGATCTAACTCTCCTAATAAAGGAACTGATAGAGACAAAAGTCTGTGCAAATAACACTATATGAATTTTCGGGGCCAAAAATGTTAGACAGCATTGCTGAAGTATGACTGTTGAGGCAGAGAGTCCATAAATCAGTTCCCTCACAGATGGAAACACGATGCTGCAATAGTGAGGATAACGTGGATACAGGTTGTATTTATTGGTGTCTACATAAGAAGTCTTCCTAGTTTATTGTAGTCTTGGAATTACGTAGTAAGTCCTTCAGAATAGCTTGTTAGCTAAAACCCCCCAAGAGTTTAATATTTAGTAATTGCAGGAGGGTGATAGCTACATAGGTAAATCCAGAAAACACAAATGCTATAGGTATTCCATCATTGTTGACTGACTTTCAGTACGGTAAGCTTGTGAGTTAATGATTCATATCCTACAGTGTTTTCCAGTAGGTCTTGACATGACAGTCTGACTGCCTGAATAAGGTATGTCAGCTGTTATTTATTCTTTAACCACTTTTAATATATCTAATGTAATTAATTATGCATTTAAAAACTTACTACTTTTGATACAGGTACGTGGATGGAAAAAGAATCTTAAAGCTTGCAAGAAAAAAAGATTGTAAACAAATCATCAGTGGAGGCCTGGTCTCCATTTTGAGCTGATCAGGGTTCTTGTAGAAATATCCCGTAAATTTCATTTTGCTATGAGATTCCTGAAATTCTGTAGAAAAATTTTGTTGCAGTTTGGATAGTTTCAGAATATTACTTGCAGTAATATGCCTCCAAGTCCGTTTCTGGAATCTGTTAGCAGTATCTTGTAAAAGAAGAGTACTGTGTTTGTCCTCTACCCTATCCTCTGGTTCATTTTAAATTGCTTTCCTTTGGAGTTTCAACATCTGAGTCCAAAACTTTGTTTGATCTTTCTCATTTTCCCTTGTTCCCTGAGAACCCTGTCTTTTGGTATTATGTTTGATTGCTCTTCCTGATTTTAAGTGTGATACAGCTTCAACCTAAGCCTGTAGCAGGACTTGGCTATTGTCCTTAGTTATAATTTAAGCATTCATTCAAATTGATAGAAGGTTATTTTCTTCAAGGGGGTTCATGAATTTGGAATTTCCTTATCTATTTTTCTTTTAAGTTTTTCTCTTGATCTGACAAAGGGCAAGGTCAATGGTTTTGTTTGTTTGTTTGTTTTCTCTCAGAACAAGAGAATAAGTGTATTAAAAGTGTCACACAAAGTTTACTAAGTAGGTGAGAGTTTTTAATGAGAACTTCAGTAATAGGTGTTTCTCCACATTGTTTGTATTGATGTATGATTAGTCTGCAACTTCTTTTTCCTTTGCATTCTTCACCTCTGGAAAGCTTCAACTTATTGAACTAAAAGACTAAAATGCTCAATTTCAAATGAACAGAATTTGTCTAGAAAGGGAGAAGGATGGAATGTAGGAGGGAAGGATGTCAGAACTTATAGGTGAGTCTTGTCATCCTTTTGAGAAGTTTGTTGCCTGGCTTTTCTTCAAAATAAATAGATGCTTTTATATAGAAAGTGTAATTTAAGTTTAGATGCAAGAAGAAGCACTTTCATTTTCCGTGAGTGGGAAGTGAAAAATGAGTAATTAGATAGTGAGAGTTGGATTTTTATGTTCCTAAAGGTGAATAGAGGTATCTTTTTCTAGGTGAGATGTGTGGCAAAAAACTGTGTGCCTGCACTTTTAAATACTGCAATATTTACACCTATTTGTTGACTACAACCAACTGAAAGCATATTTGTTTTTTTTTTTTTTTTTCCTTTCTGAGCTAGGAAATTTCATACCTCTTTTAAGCTACTGAAAATTAAATGAATGTGGTTTTAAAGTATATCAAGGTGCAATATTGACATGTTTTGTAGATAATGTTACAAGCATCACTTAATTCTTATTATGTCATAAGTAATGTACTGCTGTTTTTTATTTTGAGATTTCTGGTTGGATTCTATTTTATAAGTTGTATATCAGCTGCAATTGCAGTTGAAGTTTCTGAATTTCTTATTTCCTTATACTATAAATCTGTTATTGTAGCAGAATTAGATACTTTCTATGTTATGCTCATTTTTTATTCTGTTTTCTGTTCTACAGTTTATTTTTCTCTTGACAAGCTGTAAAGATAAAAGACCATCAGTGACAATATTCTTTTCTTGCAAACCAGTTTGTTTTGGGGGTTGTCTCTCAGAATTGGTAAAGCACCTCATTGCAGACATCCCGTGCCTGGCTTGGGGAATAGTTTACTCTGGCCTTCTGCACAGAGGTGCGTTCTGCTGACTCTGAAAAACTTCTAGGTGAGAGTTACTGTATCAGTTTTCTGAAGCTGTAATCCTGTAAAGTAATCCAATTAAGGAAGTGCCTGAGAAGTGCTCAACCTTCAGAACTTGATGGGGGACATTTGTTTCTATGCATGGCATTTGCATTTCTGTTTACATAAGAAGGCCTTGCTGCACTTTTTGATTTACTAACAAAATGAACTAACATGGGCTGGACCGCACGTTCAATGAAGGACTGAGTTGGATTGTATGGTGAGCTGTGTGGGTGTGTGAGTGCTAACAGAAGTACTACCTTATGTACCTTTGTGACTTGTTATTGATGAGTGAAGTTTTTTTATGATGCTTTATGTCTGTTACAGAATTACAGTTTGACTATTGGAACCACATCTAGAGCTTGGGAAGCACACTTTGTTGTAGTAAGTTCTTATTCAAAAGTTACAGCTTGCTATTAGTGGTTGTACTGTAGTAAATTGTTTTATTGGGAGGGGCAGAGAAACAAGAGTTCTGCAACTGAAATGGGTTTGTAGCCTTACTGTATTCCTTTAAACAGAGTAATCAGCTGAAGAAAATAATTATGTTCCTTTCAAAATTTCTAGCTGGATCTCATTTTCCCTGCCAGAGGAATAAATCTTTTAAATGAAAGAAATACATAAAACAGGCAGGTTGGTGTAACAGGTTGTTAAAGGTTATTCTATTAGCAAAAGACTAGAAAAAAATACTTATGGTACAAATATATTTTTTGGTCAGAAGCCTAAAAACTAGTCCTGTATTACAAAGGCTGCTTCAAATAAAAACCTGGCTCTTTTACCTATTACTTAAATGATACTTCAATCTGAATGTATATTCATTGGTTTTAGTATATTGTCTAGCAGGATAATCTACTCTTCATCCGTTAAACGTTCCATGAAGTGATTTGTTGGTCCCTGACTGCAAGGGTCTCTATATGGCTATGTATGTTTTTTATAAACCTTGTTCTGTTCTCACTGACGTTAATGTCAAACCTCCTCTAGATTTTAACCAGAGCTGAATCATACACAATTACGTTGTGTGCTGTTGTATATAATGGCCTAAGTGTGTTGAATTCATGTCCTTGTCTGCCATTTTAAGCACAATTAATATTTATCTTGCCTCTGCACCGGAAGTGTGTGACCTGGTTTTTGCACAATTAGTTTAAAATTGTGTACTCATTGCTAACTTCCATCAAAATGTTTACATATAATGGTGAACTGTTCCAACTTTGCCACTCAGATATATCATCTTGTCCAGTTCAGCGAAGGTAATAATCTGTCACATGCTCCTCTTCTCCGAGAAGAAAGTTGGATTTTTCTTTTTCTACAAATCTCCCTGATGTCTTTGTTAAGAAACTGAATGTCATTCTTGCAGAGTTGCATTTGTGTTCTTTTCTGTTATCAGTGTGCTTTTGCTGTGTCTAGCATAAATTTTATTAGGTCAACCATAGAACCCAAAGTCAACTCTAATTTGGATTTGAGATTACATCTACTGTTTAGTTTTCTCGGAAAGTCATCTGTGCTGTGGGGGATTACTGCTTTTTAGGTGCTTGATACGTGCAAAACACTTCTTTTTCTTACTAATTTCTTTTACTGTTTTAGTGTCATATTTTTCTTAATATCTTTTTTAAAAAATATGTCTTTTTACTTGGTCTTAATATTACAAGATTAGGAGATCTGTTTGTCTTGAAGCTTTTGCCTTTACAATTGCTTTTGTTTAGTTATTGAAGAAAGTATCAATTATATTTCAAGGTAAGAAACTATCTTGTCACAGAGTTTCTGAAACGTCATAAGTGCACCTATGATTTTTATTTGGTGTCTGCAAGCCTGACTAAGGCCCAGTTTAGGAATATCAGCACTGGATGGAACTGAGCTCTTGCAGTGCAGTGCTGCTTTTTCAGCCTCGTGTATTAACTATGGCAGTGGTGAAATAATGAAAATTACACACACTTTCAAGTTCATTGTAGAGAGCAGGTAAAAATTAAAATATATCTGCTAGTTTCCTGAGTTCATCAGAATAATTCACCTTGCACTTGGATTGGAGCAGACTATATAATGACAAAATGCATAAGAATATTCGGGTTTTTACCTTATGCTCTCATTTTTCTACTCTGCCTAGTCCAGCACTTGAGCTCCTGGCTTAGAGTAAAACTGAAAGGCTTAAACAGAAAGATCTTCAATCGGTATTTTTGCTTACACGTGGTTTTCATGGCAGTATCTGGTAACAGTCCTTTTCCAGCTTATTTCCTGCTGAAGTAGTCTGTAGGTTTCTTCAGACTTACTGGATTTTCCATACACTGAACCAAACCTCTGCTCCCTTGCATATTTTTACAGTAGTCATTGTTTTCCAGCTGTCATGTCCAGTAACTTCTATTGGAAACTAATTATTACAAATGATGGCATGGTCTCATGACTGTGTTTACTTAAAATGTGGTGTAACAGTTGTTTGGTTTTTTTCCTTAAACACAGGAGTTGATTTGATCAGAGTTAAGAAAATATTGATGCTTGAAAATATACATATATTATTTATTCCTCAGGTTTTCTTGACGCTGTTTCATGGTTGTTCTTGACCTTGGAGGTATTTGTGTATGGGGTTTTTGGATTTTTTTTTAATTTTTTTTTTTTGTCTAAACTAACCTATATATGAAATTGAAACAACATTTTCAAACTTTAAATTCTTTCAGAAACATGTATCTCTTTCTTTATGAAGAGGTGGAGGGGTGAGCCCTAAATAGTAATCTTTTGTCTTGAAGAGGATGATCTTGAGAAAAACTGAAGGATGTATAAACAACCTCTTACTCTCTTTTTAAAACTGGCCTACATTTTTTTTGTTCTCCTAATGCAACTCTTGCTGAAGTAAAGGATAATACATTTCTTGATTTAAATTTTGCATTCTTTTAAAATGCAATATATTTTCATAATGAAGATTTTTTACCATAAAGAGCACTGTAAGTATCTTAAACTCATAGTAGTTTTATAATATAAAAAAATTATAGTTTCACTTTTTTCCTAAGATTCTCGTGACTTTTTGGCTTTGATTTTTTTTTTTTTTTTTTAATCTCAGGCATTCAGGAGCCATACCTTTTCTTTGTCCTGGAAATTCTGTCTGGTTTTCTTTTTTTTTTCTTTTTTTTTTTTTTGTCCCCCTCAAGGTGGAAAGCAAACTCTAGTCTGTGTTCCTCAGTAAAATCATAAAGACATGCATTTTAAGACTGGAAGGCAGTTATTTTACCTGACAATTTTTTTTGTCAGGTTCAGCTGGAATTGCGAACCTTTTACTTCAGTGCTAACAGAAGATCCTGATTTCCCAACACCTGGTGGCCAAGGGCTATTTTTTCATTGGATGTGTAAAAAAATTCAAATGAGGAAGTGTGATCAGTCAGCAATGTTAGAATTCACTAGGTTTTGGTTGTGTAACTTCTGTTACATCAATAGTGTTCTTTTAATATCCTATCTAGGGATGATAGCTAGCACTCTTAGCTGTTGTTTGCATGTTATATTTTCAGATTCAGTCATTTGTGCCAAGGTTTGGATTTTTACATGCTGTATGTTGGGACAGTTTTTAGCAAGTAGTAGAGGCAAACAGCATACAAACCCCTGTGCATAGGGATGAGCCCAATGCTGCAGAACATTAATAATTGCAGAGAGGAATTCTTTGTAGCTGAAGTGTGCACAGAGTCCGTCATGATATTTTGCAATTTGGAGATGTGTCAATTCAAAATATCATTGCAATTGTTGTTGCACAATGTGATGCTCATGAACTGACTCTGGAGGTTGCCAGAAGCTATTATTATGAGATTTGGAGATGATCCAGGGGACAAACAGAGTATTATTAAAGATTAGCTGATAGAGGTATCATTCCCAGCTGGTTAGCCAACACGACATCTATGAAACTGTGGTACAGCTTGTAATGCAATGTGGAACCCTCCTCTCCAGTATTTTTTGAAATTGAAGACTTTTCTTATGCAGAAGAATTGTTTTTATATTGTGGCTTCATTGCTTTTCTTTTTTTGTGTGTATTTTGTTTTGTGTGTTTTTGTTTTTCCTTTTTTTTTTTTTCCATTCTTCAGATTTTGGGCATTAGAAATCTTGTTGCATTGTTCTGGTACATTTTAGGGATTAGCTGCACCCTTAGCTGGCATGGTTTTGTTGGCAAACCGGGTTAAACAGAGGAGATTTACTATGCATTACTTTAATCTTGGAGGTTGCAAGATGAGGAACGAAAAGGTAATTTTTTTTTTATTTTTTTCTGAAAGATAATTTTATACCATGAGCAATGCAGCGATTTATGATTGATCCTAACTACTAACTTAAATATGGACTAATTTCTAAGCAATAAACATTGTGGTATTCATTTTTCTCTCTGGTTTAGCTTTTCCTTTGGATCAGGTAGAGGGAAATCAGATTGGAGGGCTAGCAAGATATTGGAGTCCAGGAAACTGAGAAATTAAGTGCCACTTCTTTTAGCTGCAGGTTGTAAAGATCACCTGTGGAACAAGTATTATGGTTTCAGCCTACTTGTTGCATAAGGAATTTGGGATCTTTGAAATGTTTAATCAGCTTAATCTTCAATTAAATCTTGTCCCTCTATCCTAATACTTGGTTAAGAATCTCTGTAGAAAGGACCTCTATGGGTATTGGTGTTTGAGTGAAGATAATGAGGGTCCTATCACAAAATATATATTTATTACTAGGGATAGGTAGGCCACTAGGGAATGTAGCTTCTGATTTGTGGAAGTTCATCCTCTAAAGAAGAAGCTTAAGTGCAATGTTGTTGAAAAATAAAACAATCCTCAGAACCCTTTTTAGGTATAAAAAACCTCGTCTAAGCTAAGACATAATTGCTGCATCCTCTACCTTTGCTGCTAAAACTGGATTTGTTAAAATGTGTATCAGTATGGAAATCCATACCCAGACTTCCATCTATAATTTAAAGATGAAGTTGCATTCCACCTGCTGTAAATTGTATGGAGACTGATTGATCAAAACTGTAAAGTCCAAATTAATTACAACCATCATTGTTTTCCTGCTGATTTTTGGCTGCTCCTGGACACTGAGCAGGTGTTTTAATTGAACTGGGGTTGTCTTGGTGATTAATGCAGTGTGAATAGTCAAAATTATTAGTAATGTAACACTTGACATTTTTTGGATATTTTACAGAATCACTGAGGTTGGAAGATCATCTAGTCCATTTAACTTTTGAACACCTCCACAGATGCAGAGATCATAGTGCCTCATGGCAATTTATTCCAGTGTTTGTCCACCTAGAGAGGGATAAAAAAGAAGTGATTTCTGGAGTTCAACCTGCCTCACTTCAGGGCTTGTCAATAGTTTTAGAACCTGTATTGGTCCAGGCAAGACAGCATGAACTGAACCATATAACATGATGGCAGGATTTTTCCATAATGAATAAAAGTACATTTTTAGAAGAACTTGATAAAGAAAAGTCATTCACATTCAGAATTAAAATGGTCTCTGATTAGAGTACTCTTACAGAATCAGAATTCTGATTAAGTCAGTCCAAATGTACCTTATTCCAACTCTGGACATTGAAGTGAATTACAAGACCTTTTGACACATGGCTTTTCTTTACTTTCGAGAAACAGCATGAGAAATAAATAAATAAATAAAAAAAAGTATTTCTCATTTGGAAGCTACCTACATTTTTTTAAGAATAGTACCTAACTGCTGTATACATCACTTCAAAAGAGAGTTTGGTACAAGGGGAGAAAGATTATATGAAAGAACCTTTAGATTGTATTGTAGAATATGCCTAATATGTATGTAAAATATTTTATCACTATCAGAGTGATTAAAAGGCAGAATTAATCTGATGGCCACAATGAACAAGGAGAGGGATTTCTGCAAATTTCTATAAATAAACAGATACAAAAACTTAAAATGTTAAAGTTAGCTTTGATTTGAGAGAAATAAATGTTAAAGAGTCTTTTGCAAAGAAATATTTGGAGTCTTTAGCTAGTTGGACAGAAATATTGCATCACTTTACATTTTCAAAGCTGGATATTCCTCCGCTGTTTGAATGCTGTAAATCCAGCTCATGAGTAGTTGTAAATTTGACTTTTAACCTGAAGACAGAAAACTTTTGTGTTTTGGTCTCTAAATCAAAGCAATTCTTTTGTGTTTCTTGGTTAAGGAAGGGATCCCTAAACTGTCAGAAAAGTTATAGTAAATCTGGCTGTATTTGGCACTGTTTCAGTGCTAGACATGATACTAAGACATTTACATCTTGATGTTTTAATGTTTCTTATGTGGTGCTGTATTGGTGACAGCAACCAAGTGGTAGTGATGTGATGTGCTAGTGTAGGTGACCTGCCTGTGCTTTAACCCAAATTTGACTTAGTTTTCCTCGAAATGTAGTGTCTTAGTCACTTAAAATGGCACAAATTGCGTGTGATTTCTCCACATTGGCATCTCTGCTCTGTGAGAGGCATCCATAATGGGAGCTTTTAAATAGTCACATTAGCGGTAGTTACATGACAGAGACTTGTGTTTTCTGTCTAGCAATAGGTGTTGCAGTATTTAAGAAACTGAAACAAAGAAACTGTTGACTGGTGCTGGCACAAAACGCTAATTTTGATTTGAGGTCTGCCTTGCCAAAAGAGCTCTGGCTTTGTTGGACTCAACTTCTTGTGTGGGTGTGTGTATATGAGTATGGATGAAAGTACACGAATGTTTCTTCTGAGTATTCTCCTGTGTTTAATGTCAATAGGAATCTATTGAAATAATTTAAACCATTGTCAGAGGGCCCAATCTGTACTGCAGGATCTGCCCTATGTACAGATTGGTCCTTCTCTTCACCCATTAGTTTGATAAGAGATTTTATATATATGTATGTGTGTGTGTATAAAATACAATTACTATGTATGTCTTAATGATCTGTGTCTAAGTAGGTCTGAGGAGAGTGGAACAATAGATATCTTTGCTAGTAAGACAAAACCTGAGGACCTAAATGTATAGTCAGTTATCAGAGGAAAGACCACAGCAGTTGTGTACAAGAGGAAACAAGGGACACAATTAATCACTGTTATTGATTGTGTTACGCAGTGCCTGGAGGGCTCAGCTGAGGCGAGGGTTCCACTGTGCTCCGGTACAAATGCACAGGGTGTCACAGTTCCCGCCTGAAAGGGACAGGCTCCACATAGACAAGATGGAGAAACGCTGAGATGAGACGAAGGGACAGGGAAATGAAGTAGTGTGCTCAGGAGCACAGATGATGTCTTGGGGTCCTTTCTGGGCTCCTCTGGATTCATGGTGAATTAGAATATAGAGACTTAGAGAGCTATGCCATTGAAGATGAGGACATACAATACAGACATGATGTGGGAGGATGCTGGAAGTCAGTACATAGATTCGAGGCCTAATGGACAGAAGACTGGACAAAAAAAGGTGACTTTATTTTCAACTTATTTAATGGTTGTTATCAGAAACATGAAGAAGTCTTTGTATAAAAGGTATAGCATAGCTGGACACCACCCCCCCCAACGTTACAGTTATTGAATTGAAAGTTCTAAATTGTGGTTGCCTGGTTGGTTTGAAATAGTGCATGGTCTTTAATGGTAATACTTACTTTAAAGTAGAATACATTGTGATTCCTGTGTTCATGGCATATCAGAATAAAAGGATTGGGGAAAAGTTCTTCTTGAGAAGCTATTCTTAATGGAAAAAATGGCAGAAGGGACATAGCAATTATTCCAAATAACTGTACAGCCAGGCAATAACTGTAAAATATGCATCCTGGAGATCTGAAAATGTTTTACTCTGTGGTGTTGGAGCATACACATCCTCACATAAAATAATATTTGAGTAGAATGTTTTGTGAAAAATGAACGGAAGTCGCAACAAATTTGTTCATGGAACTGTCTCAGGTTTCAAGTGTTAATGGATAAACTCTAACTCTGCTCCAGCCACATATTGCAAAACCTGGAAGGAAGTCTCACATCTGTATAATCATTTTGTTTTGGGGGTTGTTTTTGTCTGCTCTGATCAAACTAAGTTAGAATTCCCTGAAGCGCCTAAATAGAAGTTGCAATTTGAATTGAATAAATGTAGGAAATCTCAGAGAATGTTGCCAAGGAGGTGCAAGTTGGCTCTGAAGGTAATTTTTAACTCCTGTGTTTGTTCCTTCTGTGCACCTACGAAATGTGTGGTGTTTCATGTACATACAACTCTTTTGTCATCCAGTTTTGCATATGTGCCAATACTGTAAGTCATCAGTGTGGCTCTTATTTGTACTTAAAAGTTGTCTTATATAAATGTTATTTCCTTGCAGCTGAATTATGTAAATACAAAATACCTACTGGATGAGAAACCAAAGCACATTGCAGTTTGCTATGGCATAGTATGACCACTTAAGTCATGAAGATATATATGATATGAAGGGTCCTTAATGCTAGCATAGATTAAACTCCTAATTTACACTCTAAAATCCTAAATTTTAGTTAGCTATTGGTTTCCCTCCCTAAACTTCAGTATGTTATCAGTACTGTATTCTGGATGAAACATTTCAAGTGAGGATAATTAGTTCTTAGAATCTGCTTATTCTGTCTATTCTGTGAAAGCAGTGAGAATTCAGTTTGATTTTATTTTTTTTTTGCTGTTTGTTTCTTAGATATTGTGATCTGTTTGTACAAGGAAAATAATAAAACCCCAATTAATTAATAAGGCCTTACAGGTTTCGTGTTTTGTGTTCTGGTAAAGCAGTAAATTTGTAATTGAAAACTTGAGTAAGAAAAACATTTAATGGTTTAACACAGTGGATTTTTTCTTTGTGGAAGCTACCTTTAGTAGGCTTTGCATGGGTCAAGATTTTCTATTTTTCTTTCAGTACAGTTCAAGGAGGCTTTTCTAGCCAGATCTTCAGTCTTTATTTTCCTAGTTAAGTTACTACACAGATGTCTTCTCAATGTATTAGTAGGTTGTAAAAAGAACAAAAGATGATTTTTATGGTTGCGGTTAAGTCTTAGTGAGAACCAAGACTGGCATTTTCACTGGATTTAATGACTCACCTGAAATTTAAATGCATATCTGTACTGGTGAATAAAAAAGGCAAACAGAAGCAAAGATATGCAACCTGCAATACACTGTTTCTAAAATGAACAGAAATACCGTATGAAGATGGAGTCTGAAGATTTAAGCAAAACAGGAGTGTCACTCAGCATGCAGTACCAACTGTTTTCAGCTTGTTTAGTATGCAGGAGCATACTTGCAGATGACTCACACTTAAAATGCCTTACATAAAATTGCCAAAGTATTTAGTTCACATCAGGTGATGGAAAGACACTATAAAAATAGTAATAAAAACTGTATCCAATTACTCTTACTGGTTTATATTTTTGTTGGTTGTGGTGGGTTTTCTTTTTTCTTTTTTTTTTTTTTTTAATTGTTTTTTTGTTTTGTTTTTAAAGACCCCCTATGTGGTCTTAAAATATGCAGATAATGCCTTAAAAGGAATAATTAAAAGAAATTATGCAAGATTGCACTTCTGATTTATGATTTAATGCCAGAAGTTTACCTTACTCAGGAAATACAAAATCCAGTCTAAAGCAGTGCTTGCTGTCTGAAAAGAAAGGCTATTCTAAGACTTTAACTCTTGCTAACATACTGTGTTTCAAAAATCTGTATATTTTCTTCTATACATCAGTGCTCCCAGTGAAATAAGCTAGACTGCTTTTATCCATAATTGCAGTGCTTTTGTGTGTTGTATTTATATATTTACTATAGATTACACAACAACATAAAAGTAACTGAAGAAATAACTGAAAACCAAGGGGTCCATTTAGTTCAGTATTTTATCTCTGGTAGTGGTCAATAAGAGAGAGGGAAGAGGACAAGAATATACTTTCCCTGTGTCTGTTGTATGGTGTCAGCCTGTAGTGGTTTGTGTCTTGGGGGAATTAATCTCAGCCTTGGTGACACTGAATTTGGTAGCAAATTGTGTTTCGCAGCTGCCATGTATGTTGCATGGGGAAGTGTCACTTTCTGTTTGTTTTGAAGCTGCTGTGTGCAACTTTTAATTGATGATTCCTAGTACTGGTACTGGAAAGGGCAATGAATCATAACTGAAAATGTTACTGCATGCATTTGCCATTATTATAAATTCTTTTTGGTAGGCTTAAAGCAAAAGGTTCAGATTTTTTTAATCTGTTGCTCAGTGTTGCAACAGAATCAATTGCTGAAAAAAAAGGAGTTGTTTTTTAACTGTAACTGGAGTTCTTTGTGTTTTTTCTGTAATTTCACATTCCTCATCCACTTTCCCCTTTTTGTGGTTCTTAATTTGCACTTTTGTGGAAGGATTTGCAATTGTGGATTTCTTGACTTTTTATAGTCACGGGTGCTAACAGTGGCTCAGTGCATAGCCTGCATTCTGGAGGCTTTCTGACCTTTTATAGCAGCAGCCTATTTGTCTCCAGTTGTGGCTACTGGGGAAGATGTTTGGGGAGTTAGAAATGTTGTCAAACATGCTTATAATTTTTGCCTGAAAGGAAATCATTGCTACTTGCTTATTGTATTTTCATTGCTGTCTTGAAATCTTTTTCCTTATGGATGCACTGCTACACAGCTTTGTCTCTGCATCCTCAAATGGGTTTTGAGTGGCTGGCCTCAGTGTTGGAAAGTCCACAGAAGCATTGCTGGGAGTGCACAGAGAGGGTAATGGTGGCTCTGCCCAGCTGGCCGATGTTGCCTGGGCAGAGAAATCCAGTCTACTGTAACAGGATGCCCTGGGTCCTTCCTGGCTGTAGGGAGGTGACAGGGTTGGGGGGTAAGGGTCAGAGTGCCTTAAGAAAAATGGTATGGACTAAGCACCAGTCTGCTTTCTTGGAGCTCTAGGTCCTGACCCTCTCCTTTGCCGTTTTATAATGTTGCTGTTTCATGTATTCGAGAGTGAGATGTGGTTGTGTTAGAGCTTAAGAAACCTGGAGTTGAGGTGTGCAGCTCTTTTGGCAGGACAGCCTAAGAAGTCAACAGCAATGATGGTCAGATAGTCATGGGCAACACTGTAGCCAGACGGAGGTGCAAGGTGTGATCTTCCATGGTTGCACAAGCTGTCTATTTTGCAGTGCAGGAGAAGAAATCCATTCCTTCCCCCCTCCCCTTGCCCCAGTATACCTGTATTGTGAGGACTGGCAGGATGAGAAGGGATTCAGACCCTGACCTTCATGCATGTGTAGATGAGTAGAGCAAATAGGGAACAGGCAGTGGATTATGCAGTGCTGTGAGGAGACAGGCAATCTGTAATACGCCACAGCTAAATGCTCACCCTTTAGTCAGGGTGGAGGACAAACTTACAGTCTAAATGCTTTATTGGTAAGGCAGTAAAGTCTGTTACGCATCTTGTCTAATTTTGTTTTGCAGTAATGGTGCTTAGCAATTCCAGACATCTTGCCTTTGAGTGCTGGAAAGTATTAAGTGCCAGTGTTCAAACTAAATCTTAGAGGTGAAAAATAATTTTTTATCATTCCAGTACTTGCAGTTTGTTTAAAAAACCGATGAATCAAAACCCAAACCGCAGTATGGATATTTTTCATTTGACTTTTATTATAAAGAATAAGTTGAACTGTAAACTGGATTTTTTTTTTTTTTTAAAAACCTGTGAAAGGCTGCTAAATTGATGAATATTCAAAGACGGATGCTGTCTTGAATTTAACAATGGTACAAAATAATAATTCCATTAAAACTAAACATTCAAATATTCATATTCAAATGCAGGCTCTTCTCAAAGCTTCTGGTCTGAGGTTAGAAAGACAATGAGATGAAGGAAATGCCCTCAGATAGCACAGAAAATGGTGTTGCATCTGCTATCACTCCTTTTCCGTCTGGGCAGCTGGTTTGCAACAGCCGCAGTAAAGATTTAGAGAAGAGAGAAAACAACAGTTGCTTTTGGTGGTAGCTGTGCACTGCAAATGAAAGTGTCTGTAAGTTTGAGGATGTCCTGTATGGGAGCCAAGTGGTGAGCATCTCTGGGCTTCTGAAGTTCTGAAATGGAGGTCACTAGTTCTGACCTTTCAGTGATGCTTGGAGATCCCTTAATGCTTGGAGATGAAAACTGAAAAATACAAGGTTGGCTAAAAATACTGTTTATTTCAGGTGGAATAATTGTTAACTTCTAGTTTTCCATTTAGTTACGATTTTAAGAAAATCATGTTTTTGAAGTTTGGTAATAGATCCTTTTTCTTATGTAAGATTTAAGGTTAAGATTCTTCAGAGCACCTCCATTCCATTTTCAAAAGCTGTACTGAGAAGACCATATGTCATTGAAATTTAGGGGCAACAAAAAGCATACATTATTTTTAATTATTAAGATAAAAGTGCAGAAAATTCTTCAGCTTTGGCCTTGAGGGTGGTGATGCCATTTTGATGTTTTGGGTTTTAAAAAACCAAACTTCCTGTCCTAAAGCAGAGATTTATCATTATCTTTGAGAGTCCTCCCCTTGTTTTCTTTTTTCTTTCTTTTGTTTTTTCTTCTTTTTTTTAACCCACTGGGCTGTGAATTTTTTTAATGGGAGGTATGTGTCCCTGAGGGATGGTAAGTACACCCCCCCAACCCTCCACCCCAGTAGATGTACTTCTCACACCCTTAGACTAATAGTGAGAATGATGCATTTACATTACTGCTCCATTTATACAATAACTGTTGATAAAAAATAAATACTTCATTCCCAAATGGTGTCTGCAGTATTTGAAGATTTGGCAAGTTTTCAGGAGGATAGGCATGAATTCAGCACTAAATTGCTGCTGCTTCTGTGGAAAATAATGAGCTGTGTCATTTGATCAGGGACAAAGTGACTATTGAGCAGGGGTGATTTCGAGGAAGTAGCTCTTAATAATAAAGAAAAAATACCATTTCCCATGTGAAACCATTCCCATAGCTTGTTTGTAAAGTAAATAATGTAATTCACGGATTAGGGTCAACATACAGAAATGTTGGTTGTAATAAACTCAGTCACTGTATGTTTCCCTAGAAATCCTCTTTTGGCTTTTTTTGCTCTTTGCTGCTGCTGGTATCCTTGTCTACCAGTTTGTCTTGTGGAAATGCCTCCCTGTATTCCCTTGTGTAGGAAGCACAGAAACAGCCTTCCAGGGCATTTTTTCCCCCCCTCTTCTTTTTGCTCCTCAAAGAAAGCGAAAAAGTGTTGTATTCTCCATATGGGACTCATGGGAAGTCTGTTGTATGAATGAATGGAGGTCAGTTGCTATTCTGTACAAAATTAGTCTTTAATGATCTGTTTTTCTGCTTTGATTAGGCTTGAACTATTCAGTACAGTTCAGTTTGACTTTATACTGTGTCCTGGTTCTGGCCAGGACAGGGGTGATTTTTGCAGTGGCCAGGAGAGGGTATGTCTAAGACCCGGAGGTTATTCTGTACCACCTTATGTCATTGCTGGAGGCAGGGGGAAGGGGAGGACAAAGTGGGGGAGCAAGAGAGAGTCGTGTGTGATTTGGAGAGCCTCTGTGGGGGCACTGAATTGGGGAGTACCACTCCTAAACCCTGACATACTAGTACATTGTAATAGCTCAGGCAGATTTTGACATACTGCTCTGAACTGGGCTAAGTATCTCTGGATTGCTCAAGCAGAAGCTTGTGAGACTTGCATTTTGTACCTTGGGCAGAAAAAGTTTTGCACTGAGGCTTTTGCTGTGTTATCTGCTCTGAGATGAAGATACTCTCAGAACTGCCTGATGCTGAAGGCTCTTGCCGATTTATACTGGCAGCTGTAGCCACCATTTTTTAAAGTCAAATCCTGCCTATGTAAGAGCCCTCTAAAAGTGGTGACGGTAGACATAGTTTGCCACTTCTGCACTCCCTAAACTGCACATATTCTCAAGTCTCTTGACTTGAGCTTATTTTTCATTCTTTCTGAGAGTGCCATAGTACCTGTCTTTGAGTTAAAACACATCATAGGTGAAACTGTGGTTGTTGAGGCTCACAGAGCTCATTGCTGTTCTTTGGTCTCCCTTCCCATCTTAGCAGAAGTCAAAGTTTTGCCCAGTGATTCCACTCTTCTTTGAGAGATTGTTTGCATGTCTAAGGTTGAATATTTGTTGACTACTTTAAGTCCAATAAGTACAGTTAAGCTAAGTCACGTCTATTTGAAAGCAAAGCCCAACCCTCTAAGCAGCTAATATTCTGTTATGATTTAGTAATTTCCTTTGACATTATATTCCTGTGGCTATTTACCCTCACAGTTAAAAACCATGCTTTCTTTTCCTTTGACTTTTCCCCCCTAATTTGTCCTCTAGTGGTGTCTAATTGCAAAAGACAAATTTAGAATGCATTCATAACCTACAGCGGTAGAGATGCTTGCAGTCTTTCTCTGCAATATGACAGTAGTGTCATTTGTACCTTTCTCAGGTTTAGTTTTGTGTCTGTGTGGAGCTGATTTTTCCTATGCAGTGACTTTACCATAGATTACATTCAAATAGACATAGTCATTTCCCATATTCTTATTGTACACGTATCTCAGCTGCTTTCAGTAAATTTTTTCCACCTCAAGATTTTGTAGGAGAGGTGGTTTGTCCTTTATAACAGTCTCTGGTTTTGATCTACTTATAAATCATGGTTTGGGAAATATTTTCCTGTAATTTCTTCTATTGTGTCAACTAACTATTTTGTTTTCTCACATAATTCAGTAATGATTTATTTCTGATTTAATTGCTTTTATATTTTTTCTCAAATAAGGATCACTGATCACTTTTAGTTTTTTTTTAGATATTTAGATTTCTTTTTTTAGATACTTAATTACTGACAAGTGATTACATACCAAATCCATTTCAAATTCTATCACTGAGAATAATGTGTTTCTTTTTTTTTCTGGTTTAGGTCTCTCAGGGTTTTCACATTTTCTGTTTACCTGTAATAAGTAAATTATTATTTATGTATTTCAGAAGAAATCCAGTATGTGCTTTTTATCTCAAAAAAGTCATATCTTTCTAGAGTAGGGTGCATCAGTATTTTTGCAGGTGTCAGAATGTACAAACACACTTTGGGTTATGTACCATAGTAAAAAAAAATAAAAGGTAGATTTTTTTTTTTCCAGTTGTGTGACTAAATAAATTTTATTTAGTTATTTGTCCTACAAATCTGTGCAGCAATCAATCAACTACTGTAAAAGCCTGTGGTATTGATTTTGATTTGTAATACCACAAACAAGCCTTAAGGCAGTCTGGTGGTGACATGCAGAATGTTCCCCAGCAGTGCCTTTTAGCAGAGGGAAGCACAGGAAGAGTGGAAAGTGGTTCAGTTTTCAATTTTCAGGTACACAAATAGAAAGTGAGTGACCTTATGATTGGTCTTGAACTTAACTTGGTATATTTAGACTTATTAAATCTTAAGGCTTTTGTTATATGAATGATTTAATGAAATTAATTTACATTGGAGATTTGTTTTCTGCTGTTGCTTATGTAATGATGTCTCCTGTAGTTTATCTCAGTGTGAAGCTACCGGATTTGCATGAGTACTTCTGGCTTGTGTCAGTCGGGAAGAAAAATATATAGTGTACATTGAGGTTGGGTACATATGCAGTCTTTCATTATGGACTAACTTAAAATAAGATGCATGCATATGCACATGTGAAATTGTTGTGATTTGAAATATGCACATCAAAACAGTCTTTGTGTTTTTATTAGTCAATTAAGACAGGTGAGGGCTTGAGAAGTGGGTTGAAGTCATGGTAATGTAAAGGCACCTTTTCAGAAATTGTACCCTTTGCCATGGTCGTCTTTGTAGTTGTACTGTGCTTGGTTTATCATTAATTTTTCAATTTCTTTCATTTTCTCTTGTGATCAAGGCACACAGTGGGGCTTGAGAACACAGTGCCAACAGCATTCCGTAGTCACAGACAAGACCAGTAATGCAGTGATTTAGTTTTTGTGAACTGCTCTCTTTGGCTCTTCGTAAAACAAAAGAGAGGTTGAAGTAGAGAAATTCTTAGACCATTATTTATGTTTTAAAACCACTAGTAAATTCATAAACTACTTCACATTTATAAAATGTTAACATTATCAGAGCACCCCTTTGCTGTTTCTCATGACTCTTCACTATGCCTGAAGTTATTTCTCTCCCTTTGCTGCCTTTGTTGTCAACCACTTTTGTACTAAGGCTTCTACGTTAAATTTAAAAGTGCTATGGCACGTGCTCCCTCAGTCTGAAGAGACAAAGATGAGTTTCTTCATTGTTTGCTTAAGTGACAAGCCAGTGCTCTCTAGCACTCATTGCAGAGTGTTTCAACAAAGGACGTGCTTGATGTGGCTTCTTTCAGCCCAAACAAGATAAAAATCAGGACCTTCTGATTTCAGGTCTTCATTTTCAGTGGAGTTAGCTGTATTATATAGTTTGCCCAGGTCAGGTGCTGACATAAATGAAGATGGTATTTTTTCCCCCTCTGTCAACTAATATTAAACCAAGAATGCTGAGATTACTTGCCAAGCCGTGGGCTGCTTTTGCCTTGTTTCCAGGCATTATTGTTGGGTATGCTGTTGAAATATACTCTGCTCTGAGACTGGATTTTCCACTGTTGATTACCGTAAAGACAAGAATGGAGGAGGCAAATATACGACAGCAAGGGTTGATACTGTTCAGATTTGATTCTGAAGTTTGACTTATTCTTAGGTCTACCAAATTTCTCTGAAGTACTCTGTATAAATTAGCCTGGGTGCCACTAAGGCCTTCAGTGGTGCTTTGAGAGGTTTGTTCTTCTCTTCATAATGAAAACCATTATCTGTTCAAATAGGTGTTAGGTGTTTATTACGGTTCATCATATTGATACCTGGCTGTAAGAAATGAAGAATAATAAAATGAAGCCATTTCTATTAATTCCTGATCAACCATCATTAAAGGCCTTCAGATGAGCATTTTTAATTGTCTGTCCTCAATTTGACTTCAAGGCTGACTCATTAATTGAAAAGAAAGGTTTTCAAATATTTAATTTCAGGGCCCTGAATCTATTTGAAAAGTTTATTGACATGCTCTGTTGTGACCGCAGTGGGAAGAGTACCAGCATGTAAGCTCTATTGTCTGGACGTGGCTTCTGTAGTATTTGAGCATGCTATGTTTGCTAAGACAACACAAAATTCAAGAGCAGCAATATTGAATATTTTAAGGCAGTTCTCTCTGCCTTAAACCCCACAACTTCCAAAGTTGTATGTATCTGTTTATCAGCCCTCAGCTGTCCCAAAGCCACAGTGTAAACAAGAAAAATTTGGTGTTCCCATCCTGCACAAAACTGATGATTTGAGATTTTTCTTCAGTTTTAAAAAGATCAGTGAATGCATGAACAAGGACACCGATAAACTTAGCTTTCTGTCTGCATGTCTATGAAGCTTGCCTGGGAGCTCTTAGAGTTTATCTTCTAAGTCTGTCTGTCAGTTTTAGAATAGATAGATCCATAGTTCAGATTATTTTAAAAATCAAGTGTGTGCAAAAATTTGCAAAATTTTTTTTTTTTTGCCTTCCCCCTCACCTTATAGCCAGAATGAAAAAGCACAAGGGTTTTATAACTTGAACTTCACATCCCTGGTAGCAGAAGCTACATTTATATATGCTCAAAAAATAAAAGAAAATTACTTACATAAGCAAAATCCAATAGTTTGCTCTGTTATCAGACAAACTCACAACTTGCTTGGTAAATTAAATTTATGGTTAGCCCCTTACTCAAAACCAAAATTTTGGACTAAAACTTTTCAACTTGAAACCTTTGTGTTTAGTCTTTGCTTTTAAAAATCAGATTGTACCAGTCTGTGTCGTACATAGCTGTCTTGAGGATGTGTGCAATAACGATGGCAAGACATTGGGGCAGGTACTGAACACCAGGGGTTGAACAATGTGTTGAATGTCTTTCACTCTGCACTGTTACAGGCCTTCATTCTGTGGGGAGGGGAAAGATACTTGCTCATAAAATTAATTAACAACTATTTTGTAGTCCACATATGTATGAAACAAAGGATGCAGTGATACTAATTGCAGAAAATCCAGAGGGAATTGTCTAATGCTGTGATAATTGTACACATATAGAGCGGTCCATTGGAGCAGTTACAGCTATTATGCACAGCCTGGCCCTCTGAGAAGTCCGTGTTTCCTGAATAAGATTAGAAGCTATTTTCCCTTTCTCTTTCCCTTCAGTTAATTCAGGGCTAATGCTTTGTTCTGGTGCTTTCCTTCTTGCTGTCTTATCTGAGATCTTTTTCGTCATGCCTTTTTAAGTTGTATGTTCAATTGAATTAATTTAAGGCAGATTCTACATCATCTTATTCATCATGGGTAAAATATAAAGTGTACGGTAGCTTGATTTTACATTGAGAAATAAAGACACTTACTGAAATTGCATATCCATGTGCATTTGGCAATATAAAAATAATTTTTTTTAAAATTTATTTAATTCCCTTTGACCTTGGTGGAGGCATTAGCATAACAGAAAGTAAGTGTAGAATAAGTGCAGTGTAAGAGCTTTTGCTTATTTTGCACAAGTGCAACTTATATAATATAGGGTGCAAGATAACAGGGATTCAAGATTTATATCTCTTTTTCTACAAGTAGCTACATTTTCTTACATCTAGTGTATGAAATTGTGCCTTATATTTCCCATTCCCAGTACTAGAAAACTGTGGAGTAACTTTTCCAGTATTTTCTAATATTACCAGGTAGGCATTCAGCAGTTAGATTTATAGCCCTCACAGAAAGTGAAAAGTTCAAGTAAGTTATACCTATGCTATATCAGAGAAGATAAACTTTTTTTGCATTTTTAAATTGTGGTGGGTTTTGTACTAACTAAAGCAAGTTAAACATTTGCTGCAAATAACATGCAAAGTCTCTGCCATATTCAGAGGCAGACTTTGCTCTAATGTTTTCTAAGAAATGGTATAATGGATGAAGAAAATGAACATGTAGAAGCATTTTGTTAGTGTCTAGCGTTGCTAACATAATAAAGAAAATTATAATAAGGAAAACATAATAAAGAAAATTATCAAGTTTATTCTAACACAGATTGGGATTAAATCTATATAAAGGATATAGAAGAGTATAGTTTATGGAGCAACAGACCTACAGAGATGGATTCAAATTTGATATATGTGCCAAGTGAGATTTGAGGTGTGTGGAAAAATAGAAACATTAGGTGATCTGTTCAAGCCTTTGGGTAGGGCCCCTCTGCATTGTCTAACATCTTCAAGAACATGTGGCCTAGGTTTGTGAAGGGGAAGCTGAGTAAATGAGATTGAATTGAAGACTTGAGCTCTTAGATCCATGGTGTATGTTTTGGTTTTTTTTTTCTTCTAAGTGACTTCCCGAGAAATAGGTGGGGTTTTTTTGAGAATATTTTCTCTGCTTTCTATTCCACACATTTTAGTGCAGGAAAGTTTTGTTGTGTATTGTAGCAACATTTATGCTGAATGACAGATTGATAGGTTAAATGCTAAGTCTTAGAGGCATTCTTTCTGTACAACTAACTTAGGTCTTCCTCCTAGGTGCTTGAGATAAAACTCTCAAATTTAAAAGCTGTTCTATTTACCCAGTAATAGTACCAGGTGAAAAAAAAAAAGAAAGCCAGGGCAATGTAGAAGAATGTATAGATTAATTTTTTTCCCCCCACCAACTCCTGGCTACTTTGACTGTCTCTTGGAAGAGGTCTTTAGAAATTCCCTGCCTCTAGAGAGTTTGCTTTCATGGCACCTCTAATTCTTCCAAATTGACTCATGTAGAAAAGTTAGTCTTAAAATCTTCTCTTCCATCTGCCAACTTCTCAAAATTTTACAGGAAATGCTTCCCAAGAGGATCATTATATTCACCCTAGTGTGCTGGTTAAAAGGACTCTGGCTGTCATTGGGATACTTGCCATCTGGAATGTGGAGAGAATTACTCTCTCTAATATGGTAACTGCTGGGAACCTCAGTGGAAGATGTGGGCCCCCTTTGTGCTTAGGTGATTCATTAAAAAGAAAAAAAAGAGCCTAGTTATTGATCTTTAGAGCATGCAATTCACATTTTAGACAGAATAAAATGGATTAAAGATACTAAAGGTAAGGAGGAGATAATAATAAAGCAGAACTAAGGAAAACTTACAGTTTACCACAGAGTAAGCTGCAGTTATGGGCAGTCAAATGATTTTTAAGATGGACAGATGAGTTCTTTGTTCAATAAGTAATGGGGGAAATCCTTTCCATGTTAAGTAGCTTTTGAGTTAACTGCTATTTAATTTGTTCAGATGGTGGTTTTATGTTGTTTTTCTTAATGGTCAACCCTGAAGGAATTGTAAAAGCAAAGCTCCCTCACTGTGAAGTGTTATAGGGGTTTATAGAGAGAACTAGATTCCACACTCTTCATCTGTTCTTTAGCACTGTCAATTGCTAGACACTAACTCATCCTCCTGTTAAGAGAAGCAAGTCCCTTTATTTGCCACCTGTTTCTGTCCTGGGTTTGTGTCCAGCTGGCTACTCAGGCTGCAAGAGAGTACTGAAGGAGAAAAGCTGCTGCCACTGTCAGCAGCAGAAAGATCTACAGGACTTCTTGTGAGAATGGGCACTTAAACAAGCTGGTGTTGTTTTTCTGGGTGGAATTTTCAGATGGCTTCTGCTTCACTTGATTGCTATGCTGCTGAAATTGTAAAAAAAGTAGGTAACTGTGTTTTATCTCATTAAGCTAGAACGTGAATTCTATCTTATGAGTAGGATGGTTAGCATTAATATTAGTTCAGATACCATCCCTATCAGAAAATTTTCAAGAACGTAAGAAATAGTTCTAATATGTTTTCCCTAGACTATTTCCAGGTTTAGAATGACCGAGCAGAGAACACACCACTGGCACAATGAGATAGTCTTCTCATTGTTACTGTACTTTTGTTTTCCCTGGATATTGATTTCAACAGAATAAATTTGGTTTGGAATTTACAATTTTTTTTTAAGAGATTTAATTCGAAACAAATCTACTTGCATAACATTCCTTAGCATTACATCAAAAAATGATCACAAACTTCAAACAATAAACTGGATGTTAAATGTCTACTCCTTTTTAAAAATAATTGATATTTTTGCAGTAGAACGCATTACTTTTTTTACTTAAAAATAAATACTTTGACAAAATGAAATAATTTTCAAAGTTTGTTACAGAGTGAGAAAGCTGACATAACTGGCAACTGTGGCCCTTTGAAATGATTTTACTTAGTCATTTTGGTTTTGGTGTAGAAACGTGTAAGTTTTCTTCCAGCCATTTGATGACCTTTGAAAGTATTTATACAATAATTTAGGAAATAAAGCTGAGTTTGTGTTTTGATTGCATGACTATATTGGGGCAAGTCTTACCATGCATCCATGGTATCTCTGATACATGGGTTTGTCAGGAGTCTGTTCACTGATAATCAGCATATAATACCTCTTCCTTCCCATAGTTCATTTTCTAGACCTTGTGGCAAACTATTGTAATCTGTTATTGGTGAAAATTCCAAAGGATAAAATTCCTTGCAAAACCTGATTAAGTTCATAATTTGCTTGTATTGATTTCCTTTCTTTTTAAAAAAGGGCAGGAAGAAAGAAATGCTGCTGCTTTCAGTACTATGGAGGAAATACATTGCATAGCATATAATAAATGTGTATTGGCAGCAGAAGCACAGATGTGTGTCACAGTGGGTGCTGGGAGGGCAATCGAAACAGTCATTATATTCTGGAAATCAGGTAGTATGTTACTTGCCTGCATTCTATTTCACCTGAAGGACGTAAGTTTTCATCCCGAATTCTCCCACATCTTTTTGAAATCCATGCAGCAAGATGGAATAAAATCAGTATCTAAATGAGGACTTCATATGAGAATCTTACAGGTAGAAACGAGGAAAAACTCACTTGTTTAAAAAATCATTAGGAAGGTACAGCTGAGTGTAGCTACAGCTTTAAAATCTGCAAAACATCAAAATATCATAATTTCTTAGATGATACTATCATTATGGAGATGAGTTCAAATATTTATTTGCATAGTGATGTGAAAGTCAATCTTGAATCTAGTAATTTACTTTAAAAAAAAAATTTCTCACCCATTGCATCTTATTATTTTTGGAGTTTATTAGTCTAAAATTGCATGCCACTGGAAAGTAAATAGCAGGAACATGAATAGACTTGAAAAACTGGGAATGGAAGCCTAGAATTAATATCAATCATTCTAAGATCTGCCATGTCTCCACAATGAAT
This sequence comes from Platyrinchus mystaceus, assembly GCA_035041135.1. Classification (NCBI taxonomy): domain Eukaryota; kingdom Metazoa; phylum Chordata; class Aves; order Passeriformes; family Tyrannidae; genus Platyrinchus; species Platyrinchus mystaceus. The sequence goes on from JAWWLV010000121.1 coordinate 44,820,669, forward strand.
TGAATAAAAACATTCTTTTGTATGTTCTTGTGGGATACTTATTTCATGAGAAAAATGTAATTAATGAAGTGACATTGCACCTATACAGTTTCTGTAGACTTCAGCCCTGGACATAAAGACTATACCTTATCTCTTCTCAGGGGGCCTTGTGAGAAATTTTCCCTATTATATGAGTACATTTCTAATAATTTCAATAACATTCTGAAAGTTAACTACAAAATAGCATTACAGACATTGTACATAAACTAATATAAGGATATCTTTAGAATGATGAACCTATCGAGTATGCTTAAACATATAATGTATGCATGTCTTCATATGTGAATTCCATCAGAGGGCTGTGTCAAGGTGATTGTGGACCAACTAATGCTGCTTCTTAATTACCAGGAAGAATTAATTCCACTACTCAAGGTATTAAGAAAGGCTGTTCTAGCATTTTCTAATGTCATACATGCAGCCTCTTGCTTAAATGTCTTTAAAAAATCAGATAAATAACTTTGTTAATCCTTTTTTAAAGCTTCACTTGCCATATAAATTCCAGTAGTGCTTTGACAAAACTGCACTACAGAAATTGGTATGTATTAGATTTGCTCTGTTTTTCTGCCATTTTGCAGGCGTTGAGCATTAAAGGAAGTGAGACAATGAACTTCTTTCCTAGGTGCCCAACAAGCAAATATAACAAACAGTAGTAAAAGCTCTGGCAGAGCTTTTAAAGACAGATAGTCATGGCTGGGGGGAGAAGGGGGGAAGGAAGAGCTGCAGGTAAGACCTTTGGAAGCTTTGCTATACTGAATATTTGATGAAACAGACCGCAAATCTCTGCGGTACAAGTCTAGTCAAATCCCTGTTGTCACTTAAGAGTTAGTTGTCCTTTCTGGGATTTACAGTTATTGAATCTGTCCAACATCTCTGTCTGATGGAGAGGAGAGCGTGTAGCAGAAACAGCAGTGAACATAGTGAAAAATTGATTTAAACAGCACTTTGCATGTGGTTCTGTCCAAGAAAGAAGAAGTGATGGAAGGTTTCTTAGTTCTTGGTGAAGGATATGTATTTTGATCTTCCAAAGTACTGTGGCAAGAAGAAACCTCAGAATTGAAAAACCTTTTTTTGTGAGTACTCTGGGTGTTAAACAGAAAGTGAAACTTAAATATGAAGTCTTCCTTCATCTTTTACAAATGTGGCATGATGGGCTGGAAGGAAACTCAAAGGGTCATTTAAGAGAAATACCCTGAGCAAGAATAAGGCAATAGGAAACATCTATTGCTTCTGGGCATTCTAGTGCTTATACATAGTATTTTGGATCATGTATGTTTCTGCCACAAGTAAAATACTTGTGGTTTTGCATGGAAATGGATTTATCTCTTCTTTGTCTGCTGTTTTGAAAATTTAAGAAAGCTAGGTAACCTTCAATTGATCTAATAAAATGCAGACAGTCTTTCAGATAGAAAGGTTAGTTATGGTTTAGGTTATTGTTTGGTTGGTTGGTTGGTTGTTTTTTTTTGTCATTTAAAAGAAATTTTTCTTGCAGATGGTCAAATTGGAAAAAAATATGAAAAGTATTATAAAGCATAGCTAGTGCGCTTACTTAAATACATAATCTAAGGTTTATATATGTTATGTATATAAGATAAATAATCTAGGACATGAACTTGATTTTTTTGGAAATAATTTATATGGTCCTATCTAGTACACTGAGAACAATGTCAAACAATTGTTGAAGTGCTTTTCAAACTAATGTGTAATTGTGACACCTAAAAGAAATAATCTGAATTCATTTTTATGCAAGAGTAATTTTGGAATCCAAAGCATTCAAATCTGTTCACTACTGATATTGATCCACTGTATTATTTAGAATTGTTAATCAAATTTTTCCAAAATGGGATATTGAGATAAAATTCTTAGCTTCATACTTTGGTGTCTGAATTTCTAAAGAACTTGAGTAGGCCAGTGGTTCTCTGACAGAGCTACAGAAGACATTGTGCTGCTTCTGTCATTCAAATCTGTTGTGTTTTTTTTTTTTTTAAGCTGATATTTTCTTTATGAACTTTGTTTCTTGATTCTAAAAAACACTTAGAATCTTACTCAAGGCCCAGTAGGTTTAAGGTACATGCTTGAAGCCAGGCTGCACTTCAGTGCTTTCTTGAATTGATGCAATTATAATGATTCTCTATGATTCTATGAAAAGACAGCTCTGTTCTGAGAGAGGGCTGCTCGCTGATTTGCAAAAGGTAAATGTTAATGCATTTACACCCTTAATGACTGTTGTACAATAGGGATGAAAAATGAGTTGAGAAATGCTGAAGTGATTCCAGTGTGATTACATCCAAATTATACTGCTCGTTTCTTTCAGAACAGAAAACAATGGCAGGCTAATGAGAGCTCCACTCTTTCTTAATAGAATAAAGCTATTAACCAACTGGATCTGCAAATTTTTGTTTCTGCAGTTTGCATCTGTTCAAACAGCATTATAGAGATAAAACCTGTTAATTTCTGTTAGCTCCCGAAGTCACATAAAGGCCTAGAACACTACTGTGGATGCAGTTGTATTTTCAGTGATGCATTACTTCATCCAGCCTTAGGTCTAAAATAATAGCATTAAGTCACTATCTGGGTATTATATCCTTTCAGTAATATGCTGTTTTTTCAAATCCCATCATAAAATTATTTATGGATTATTTGCAGAATTCATTCCCTTCTTTATATCAGGTTTCAGTAAAGACAAGGGACAGTCAGGGACAAGACAACACTAAATGTCTTCATGCAACATTGCTTTTGTGAAGTAAAATAATCTTATCGCTTCTGGGAATGACACTGAGCTGGTCAAATTATGGGTATGCAAGCTTGAAGCAGAATGCAGGGTTTTACGTGTGTAAGCCTAGTAGTGATTAAAATATTTAAGTCAGCCAGGCCTGTAATCTGAGACTGATTTTTTTCTGATTAATATTTGCTGGGGTTGGAAGTAGAAGGTAGGGACTGGGACTAGGAGGTGCTTTTTCCCCCAAGATGGAAAATGTCAGCATCTCATTTTGAAACGTTTAAATTTTGTGTTTCTTCTTTGGTTATAATATATTTCAAGGGACTCCAAAATCAGAAGACAGCTTTTGAAAAAGGCAAAGACCACATCTTCAGGTGTTTTCCTTTAAATGGAGCTCTGACTGCATGTAGTGCTGCAAATCCCAGGGAAACACAAATTCAATACCTCACTGCTACCTTCCTGCCCTGGTTGTCATAAGTCAAGAAAAGTACTGGAAATCTGTCAATCTTTACATGTTCCTACTGTCCACTTCTAATGTGTGTATGCCTTGTGCTGATGAAAGGTTTAGGAAGCAGATGCAGTGTAGTCCTCATGACACTCTTGTGCTGTAGCCAGATCAGTCAGTAAAATTGCTGTGTGTTGGATGAGACTGGCACACAGATGAGAGTGAGCTGGATTAAAGCTGAGGAAGCTGCACTCAGAGAAGTTGGCAGAGTGAATTGATGAAGATCTGTTAGGCATAATATCATAATATGCTGTGGCCAAGTACTGTGTGCCCTCTGTTAACTTATGTTCTGAATCTGGGCATGTGGTGACTCCTACTTGCTACTGGACTGCAGCAGTAGCAGCCACCACTGTTTTTATTTCTGCTTGGCCAGTTGACCTGTGTTGCTATACTTTGTCAGATCTGCACCTTTTTAATAAGGTCATGCCATTCTTTTTTAATGTTTGTTTTTCCATTAATTCATAAGGTTTAATCTACAGTGTAATTACTCTTCTTCAGATGGACAGGGTCTACAACGTGAGTTGTATACTATGGGAGATAAAAGAATATGAATCACTCACTGCTATCTAAATACCTATGAAACAGATATAGGCAAAACCAAATGCTGTTTGGTTTTGAGCCTCTTCAGGAGCTCACTGTTCAAGTTCTCATTAGTTTTTCTCCCAAGTATACACTGTGTTGGGTTTGTTCAGCCATTCTTCCTAGACTCTTACCAAGAACTGTGTATAACCTAGCAATATATGCTCTGTATTTCATGATGGCATTGTCACAAAGGAGCAATTCATGTGAGTTCATGACAGTCAGAATGTGTTGGATACTGCTTTTCATTAGGGAAAAAATTACAGCATACCAAAATGTTCCATCTAAAGAATGTGTTTAAAAATAGTAAGTGGTTCTAGAGAATTTCCAGGCTCACAAATAGCAGACATGCTGCAGTTTATCTCAGTTTCCTAGAGGAACACCATCTGAGTGGTGAACTGAACTTTGGTCAAGATAGCAAGGTGTTAGGATTCTGAGTAATTAATGACGAGCCATGAGAAACATCAGGAAAGGTTATGATTATTTTGTTTTAAGTAGCTTGCTGGATGTGTTGGTGGGATTTGTTTTGTTTCCATCATTGCCGTTACAATGAGTCCAAAAGCAGTATTCAAGTATTCCTGAATTTACTCTAAGCCATAAAATATCTCGTAGTGATACAAGAATTGTATAATAGAAGTGGTTTGTTTTCCAGACATAGTAATTCTCTCACTGATTATAGTTCTTCTAGTGTTTCTGTAAGAAACTGGGAAGAGTTTTAGAGGTTAAGAAGAGTTATTTTATTTTTATTGATGAATTTTAAACTAATAGCAATATTTTGATTTCAAAATTTTGCTCATTTTTTTATGGATTATGCAGATTGAGAACTTTAGGTCCTCACAACAAATATACTGAGTCAATACATTTGTTTAGTGGATGATACGTCAGAACTTTGTTACTGTAGTGATATAAAGGGAATGCATATTTTGTTTTGAATTGCATCCACTGAAGTCATGGTGATGGCAGATTTGATATATTGTTAGGTGTCTGGTGGTGGAAAGCACAAGACAGTAAAAGGGTGGAAGAAAGCATCTGTCCTAGAAATGCATTGATTGAATAGTTGAGACTCTTGTGCCTTGTACTTGCACTGTCTTTTGCGATCTGATGTAAATGTTTATCTTGTAACATTTTTTCTCTGACAGCAGCTAAGACCTCTGGTGCATCTGGTGATGTGTGTGTCTGTGTATGTGTATATATATATATACATATATATGTGAGATCAGGAGGTAACTTTGAAGCACTGGGCTACATTATTAGGTTAGGAAATATGTTACATACCTTGGCTTCTGTAAACGCAAGTCTCCTGGCAGGTAGCATACTCTTATCTGCAGTGCAGCAGCCATTCCACTGCTTCATAATCCTCTTGGCAGACCTGTATTCCACTTTAATTAGAAAAATATAGATTGAACATAATGATAAGATTTAGTTGATATTGGTGTCAGCATGCTCCCATGGCATTGTTGTGTTTTCTGCCCAGACAGGCAGTAGAAATGGAAGGTGGGGCCTATATGAAGCCAGTGGAAGAATAGCTATAATTAGTTGTAACAGAGAAGGAAATTTGTGGCCTTTGTGCAGCTCTGAGATGTGCTCAGCCATTGGGGATGTTTTGTGAAGCTTTTTCACAGAATCAGTGAGGTTGCAAAAGACCTCTGAGATCATTGAGTCCAACCTTTGACCTATCACCATCTTGTCAACTGGACCATGGCACTAAGTGCCATGTCCAGTCTTTCCTTGAACACTCCAGGAACAGGGACTGCACTGCCTCCCTGGGCAGCCCATTCAAAGGTCCACTTTGTCACAAGGCTACTCAACCCTAGTAGGTATTTCAAAATGAGAAAGCAGCCATGACAGTAAACAGACCCTCTCCTTCTCTGGGTATATGGAGGCTTAAATTGTTTCTTCTTCTATCTGTTTCTCTGAATTCAGCAGTTGTACCAGAGGTTTATTCTATACAATTTCTGTTCATATGGGTTATTCTGCCATTATTCAAAGTTTTGTGAAAGCTGGTGGGGTATATTTTTTGGTGTGCGGGGTTTTTTAATTTTTTTAAAATTTATTTTCACTGTCACTTTTGTGTAAAAACTTTGTATTGCATTAAAACCTTGCTGGTGGTAATGCACAATTGCATATATTAATAATTGCATCTGTTACTAGATTGTATGGAGTCTTAATTAAGGCAATGTCATCTGCCAGAGGGCCTTGTCCTTCTTTATTATACTCAGACATATTGAATTTGCATTCAACTGACTACAATCACAGATTTCTAGTGAAAATGAAAGATCCTTAAGAGAATTGTTTCTGTTTTGTTAATTAAACATGAATCTAACTGTTTCTGTTCTGTTCCCTCCATGTTGACATTAGATATATAAGCAGGAACATTGTCACTTGAAAGCCTCCCAAGGAACATTTTACTCTGACATTCATTATACACTGGGTCTCCGAAGCCTAAGAGCTAAGTGTGGCTTTTGTAAAAGGCAGAATCATCTATTGGAGTTAGATATATGGTATTTCTGGGATGAGAAATCTTGAGAGAGATGTTTATACTTACTAGTCAAAGTGTTCATTCAGTTAAACAGTTTGATATTCTGCACAGTGTATATGGTTGGTTCATGTGTATCTGCCACATAAATGTGGCATAAATTTACTTCTTAAATTTCTTAAGCTTAGCTGTCTTAATTATCTTAATGTGGTAGAGGGATCATTGTCTTCCCTCTCTCCTTTTTTATTTCCTGTGGTTGCTTTCTCCCATGACTTTTTATTTCTTAGTGCTTTTGTACCACAGGCACTGCTCTCTTGAGCAGGGAGAGCCCCTCTGTGACCTGAATGGTCTAAAGCTGAAAAGGGAATCAAACTCAGAGCTTGATGAGAAATGTGTTCACTGGACTAGTTTAATTTTTTTTTTTCTTTCAAACTTACCTGTCTTTCCATTTCTGACAAAAAGACTAGATCATTACATAGCTTCCTTGCACCCCTCTTTTAATTGCCACATAGGAAATTCATTGCTGTCTCTCCTTACAGCTGTGTCGGCAAGTTCTGTCAGTGTCTCTCATCTTGCTGCATTCCTCGTGGGAGAGGCAAGGCTCCTTGCCAGGCTAGTTTGGGATTGTTTCCCTTAAGAATACTTCCAGTAATTCTCTGCCCTCATCATAGTCCCCAGCTTCTCTTTAATTGCAACATTCAGGACCTCCGCTGAAGTCAAGAGACTGATGCCAATGCACAGATAAATGTGAAGTTCTTAACATGGAGGGCCTTTGCTCAGCTTCAGCCACGTTCTTGACTCTCCGAAAATCACTACAGCTAAATGGAAAAGTAAATTTGCAAATGAGAAAAGATTTATTTTCACAGGGCCTGTCTCTGTAGGCTCAATGGATTGTGTCCAAGGTCCTTCAAAGAAGGGTCTTATTTTGTATTTAAAAAATCTCTGTAATATAATGAGAATACATTATATTTTTACTTTCTTTGCAGTAAAGAGTGAGCAGTAGGAAATTTGGCATTTGTGACTTCTATAGCTTTGAAAAACTTTAACATTCTACATGTCTTTTGTATTTGTGCTACAATACTTCAACAGAAGTATACTTACATAACATACTGAAATTTGGCAAATTAGGATTTGTAGTTTGTCACCATTAATAAGAGGGATGTTCATATTAAAAAATTATCATAAGAAGCTTAACCCTTGTTCATTGAGCACTTGACTCACTAGGAATTTTTTTTCTCCCCAGACTACAACAATCCAACTGTTTCCAAGATCTTCATAAGAGTGATTTCTTACCCCAAGTTGCCATCAGAATTGCCGTATCTTCCAGTCAGAACTTGCTTATGTTCACTATGAAACATTAGGAGAAGTTAGGCTCAGTGTAATGTCACAGAGCGCTTGAAGAAAGTGTGTCAAGCGAAGCTGTAAAGCTGTAAGGTCATTTGAGGATTATGAAATTACTACTTGAATAAGAGAAAGCCTTGGATTAGTCCCTTTAAAATAAAAAGGGAGAAGTAAGTATCCCCTTGGTGACATTTGCATTCAGTAGTCAAATGCCCCTCAGCATACTACTGTGAAAGCAGGGAGTGCAGTAGCAACCAGGTTATGCCTGTGACAGTGCTTATGCCACTGCTTGTATGATACAAAGTGAGGTATGTCCTAAATTCTTAAAGAGGGCAGCGAAAACTTTGGGAGAAAGAAGCAGCCAATCTCGGTCTGATGTTCTGCTCCTTATTGAAAGGTTGCCCTCCTGCAGGGACTGTTCCCTCCAGCTCCACTCCCCCTCCCCTGCTGGATGTCTGTGACAGTGTAGTGAGAGGATCTAAATAATAATGTAACATCATTAGTAAATGATATTTTACTATTTATTATTAAAATATTTATTTATCATTAGTAAAATTTATAGTGTTTGAGAACTAAATTAATTAATGCCTTGTGTGAGAACTTACTGAATATCCCAGGAAAATGAGAACTCTGTGACAAAGATGTATGTTACTATACAGTGGCCTCTGCTTTTTAGTTGTAATGTTAAGAGTGGGGAAGAACATTCCAAGGATCTATGTCAGTTGGAAGATGACCAGATTATGTATGAAGGCATAGCATAGTAAAAATAATGTAATGGTGATACAAAGGAACTTACTTTGTTGAGATCTGTGTTTTTGGAATTTGCTTGATTTGCAGTAACTGCTTTTAAATTTCTAAATCTTTATTTCCAACTTCTGAGAGGGAGAATTGATCCCTTTTTGAAATTCTTTTGTGTCTCTTGTCCTTTGAAATAAACAAACAAACAAGCAAAACACAGAGAACCCAAAATGCAAACCTGTGCATTCACTTAAAAAAAATAATTAGAAAATTTAGTTGTTCAATTGGTTTAGGATCATAGCTGAGGAACTTACTTTTTATTCCACTTCTCTCTGACTCTCAGTGCAGACTGGAAATAAAAGAGACCAGACATCCATAGAAGATCGGGAATCCAAACTTTTTCCTGTCTTTATGGCCCCTGAAATTTTGGATGCCGTTGTAATGCATGATATTGTAAGTGGATAATAAAGTGAAAGGAAAAAGAGGGAAAAAATCATGATGAAGATTGTTGTTGAGACAGAGATGAAGAGCAGGCAAATGTTGAGACTGGAGAAAAGGAAAACTATTTGGATGAGGTGCAAGTGAAAAAAGGAAGCAATAGGAAGAGAAGAAAGTGAATAGAAACTGGAAAACAAAAGTTGGAGGAAGCTGTTCCAGGGCAATAAGTGAGGAAGGCTTTTGAGGATAAGGCTAGATCATAGTAGAAAGAAGGTAAGGTGGAAGGACTTTCTCTTCTGTAAAGAAATGGGTGAAAAAGATGAAGAAACCCCACCCTAAGATAGAGTGAATGATCCTTCAGAGATTCCACAGCGAGTGTTGCTTGTAGGGGCCATGTGAATGGGAAGGAGACTAAATCAGAGGGAAATCAACACTGCAAAAACAAGAGGAAAGCTTTATGAAGAAGAGAATATTGGGAAGAGTTTAGCTTCATGAAAAAAACCCAAACCAACACCACAAATCCATTCTTTCATTCCTATCAACATTATAAGGACCCTGAGGGCACTTGTAGACATTACTGTCCCTGATCTTTGTCTCAGGGTTCCCCTTCCAGCCTGCCTAAGTACTTGGACCCCGTGTGAGCTCTCTGGGAGCCTCAGCCACTGCCTCAGGAATGCTGCAGCAGGGCCAGTCTCCAGGTTTCCACAGCTCTGCTCTGCCCAGTGTAGGAATAGATACATTTCCTGAAGAATTTGTAAAAGAAAGTTAGAATTCCTTTCCCTTAGGTGGGCTTTCTGCCTAGGTGGTGGCTCTTTCTCAAAGGCAGTTTCAGTGCTTCCCCCCCCACCTCCCCCCACCCCGCATAGCAAGAGTAGTTCTCAGCCTTTGCTCTCTGGTATGCAGAGAGATAACATGTTTGCAGACATGTACAGGGTCTCCTTGGGCCAGAGAGAGTGGAGGAGGACAGAGAGAAGATAGAAAAAGCCCTAGAAGAGGAGGGGCATTGTCTTTTGCCCCTGAAAGATCTGATGCGCTGCATCGTAAAAAAGTGGTCCTTGCTTCTGAAATAAACCTTTTTTTTAGTCCTTCTACTGCCTTGGTATTCTTGGGAAGATTACCTGCATGTTTGCCTTACACCAGCCATGCAGAACCATACTCACCTGTAGGACACATCCCAGACCAGCTTTGGACCAATCCAAGACAGGCACTCAATGCCTGGGGCTGGGAAGTGGGATGAGCCCTGGCTACCAGCCTTAGCTGCACACCCGCAATGGGGCCTGGCCTTTGATAGCCTATTATTTTTTACTTCTATTTTAAAGCCCTGGGAGGTCAAGCAATGCTGTTATTGACATTTATGAGTTATCGTCAAAATGCTGATTGAGTTGTGTGGAACTTTCAAGTTAGAGGAGTAAAGTTTGTAGAGCATTGGTACAATGTATTTATTAGACTAAAAATCCCAGATGTTCGATATATAGTAGCTTTCCTGGGTCTTACCTTGTCTCCTAAAGGCTGTTCTTGGGCTCCCAAAACTGCTGTATATCCTAAAGGAGAATAAAGTCTACTAAGCAGCTGAAGGCTTTTCTCCTGGAGGAAGGTTACTGGATGCAATGTTGTTAATATATTTGCTGATGAGCTGTAGGGAAGAAGTGGGAGGTTTGCTGATTGTGCTGAGTTGCTTTATTTTGTAGACTAGAAGTCTGCATTTTCTCTCCAAATGGTTCATTTGTTTCAAACTTTTAGTCTTGAAGTTACCTCTTGCTAGTTGATCTGGCAATTTCTTAACTGTGCGTCCAGTAATATTCAATTTATGAGTGTATTCAAGGTGATAGCTCCAATTATTTTCCTTTTGCTCCAGACTGGAATGTAAATGGTGTCACAAGCTGAAAGTTTCATAGTTGGAGAAAATTTGAAGTGGGAAGTTATACTGTGCTGCATATAAAAGAAAATTGTATCTCTTTTTGTTTGGGGTTTGGTTTTTTTTTTTTTTTTTAGTAATGATAAAAATAACAAAAATAAATCTTGAACTACATACCCACACTTGCATATGCAGTGCAGATACAGAACAAAATATTTCAAATTGAATTTTTTATTTTTTGCAAAGGGAGCACAAGGCGTGTAAATCATTTATTTTGTGGGACTCACTATGAACCGGTAATGGAATGAAGCTATGAAGAAGGAAAATGAAAATGTAGTATATGTCAAGAAAGGTATTTCCATTAGAAAAAAAATATTAATACCATTGTACTAAATCACTGATGAGAACTATTCTGTAATTTTAGCTGTAGTTCTTGCCTCTATTGTTCAAGAAGTGTGAAATTTGGTGACGAGAAGACTCTGGGGAGACCTTAGAGCAGCCTTCTAGTATCTTAAGGGGTGCTAGAGCCAGAGAGGGACTTCCTTGTCCCTCATACAAGAAAGTGTAGAGGGCATGTAGGATAGAATAAAGGGTAATGCCTTTAAACTGAAAGAAGTCAGGTTCAGATTAGATATTCAACAGAAATTTTTTACTGTGATGGTGGTGAGGCACTGGAACCAAGGAAGTTCTGGATTCCCCATCCCTGGAAGTGTTCCAAGGCTAGGCTGGATTGGTCTTTAAACAACCTAGGGAAGGTTGTCCCTGCCTGTGTCAGGGGGGTTGGAACTAGATGATCTTTAAGGTCCCTTCCAACCCACACCATTTTATGATTCATGTCTTGGTTGTGCTCCCTCATTTAGTAGGGGAATAGTTGATTTGCTTATTATAGAAACCCTAATAAGAAACTCTTTGCTTTAAGCTCTGTAGTGAAGGCAGGATGTTCTCTCTCTAATCTTTTGTTCTTTGGGAAATCTCTATTTAATCTGTATTTTGCTCTTCTTAAATTGTATCCCTGTGGTATGGACACAGGGCTCGTGCATTTATAGTTGTTTGAGATAGCTGTCCTGTGGGCAGTAAAAGCTTCACATGGACATGCATGGGCCCAAAATGACACAAGTTTCCTCAGGGCAGTCTGGGAAGCAGCTCATCCTCAGCTGCCACGGACTCACAAACCTCTGTAAAAACTACTATATGTGGCTGGCTCTGACAGTTGCAATACACTGATTACTTTCAACAAGTTATTGGGGAAAAAAAACCCAACTGGCTGGTATATTCAGTCCGAAACAAATTCACAGCTCTAAGTAATATAGTGACATCTTTCCTTCTTTTTCTGTTCTTGAATGCCTTGCCTGATTTGCCCTTAGCATCTCTGGGACCAAAAGCAACTTTCATGTAAGACAGTGATAGCTCCTGAACAAACATGGACCATTTAAGCCTTTCCTTTTCTTTAAGCTCCCCAGTTGTGTTCTTCCCCTCTTAACTCAATGTGGAGAGTTTGAAAAAAGAAAATATAATGCAGAATTCATAGCGACTCTGTTTTGTATCAGGGAATAGGGCTGGAAAAACAGCACACTGTGTCATAGCTTCTTGATGCTGTAAAGTCCTTGAAGAAATCCCATAGATTGTGTGGATGTATATATACATATATCTATTTATATGGAAAATGTCAGAATGGGACCTACTGAAGAAGAATGTTGATTTTCAATTTACTCTTGACTTTTGGGTATAAGGTCCTGTGTGTGTTTAATAGAATTTGCTAAAATAATTTTTGGAGGTTCCTGTGTATTAATTGCTTTGCTTCTCACTCATGAGTCATGATCTTCCTTTTAGTAGTAATAATAATTAAATAAAGTGTAAATGTTATGTTCTGTATTTTTTTTACAGATCAGCTGAGTAATGTGATGCTTTATATGTAGACTACACAGATTATATTGTCAGCATTATATGTGAGTTTTTTATAAGGATGCAGTTATCTAAGGTTAGGAGTATATTTTCAGGTTGTTTTTTTTGGTTTTGTTTTTTTTTTTTTAATCTGTGACACTTTAAAATCACTTTGGTTAACAGCTCGTTACTTAACCTTATATAAGCATATGAACAAATTATATAATCTGATGATATTCTAGCTTTACAATGCAGAGATTCTTGTTCTTCCTACCCAGAACTATTCCTCTGCCATATTGCTCTTCAGAAGTTACATTAGAGTGAGCCTTTAGGACAGACTCCAGGAAACAACAGAACAGTAAGTGACTCTCAGTATGTTGGATTCAATTGCTAGCTGAATGCAACTCTTGTCAGCCTGTTAACAAGGATGCCATTTAGTAGTCCTTAAAAGGTGATGGAATTCTGTTTGCTGCTGCTTTAGTATGTGTAACTATTAGCTGTGACTAGAGGTTTATCTGGCTGTATGAGTACCAAAAAAAAAGCAGCTGTATAAATACCTATTGAGCAGTGTACAGTTATGTAACTTGTCACTTAAGGGTTGTGATAGAGGAGAGTGGTGATAACCTAAGGAATTTGTGAAGAGTTTAAGCATTACCCAAATGTTATTTATTCTTCTCTCATGAAGGGTAACATATGTTGCCTATTAAGAGTAGATGGTACTCTCTTTTTCTTATTAATGTTTCATTAAAAAATGACACTGCTGCTAAGAGCTCAGAAAGTTTATTCCGGGGCATTTTGTCTATGTTGATTCAGGGGGAAGAGTGTCATCTGCAGAATCTTTAATCTTCCCTGTTACAACAGCTCTGTCATGCCAGCAGTGCTTAGATGTGTGGACAGGATTTGCTCTTAGCTTGTGAGGTCTGATGTGCTCAGCCTCTTCTAAGGAAATCGCCTAAAACTGCTTTTCTGTTGTACTAAGAAAACTTCATCTATAAGCTCCTTTCCCCAATATTGTCCAAAAAAAGATTAAGATGCACATCCTTGTCATTACTTTTATAATCTTCTCTAGATTAACTGTGAGGGAGTGGGGGAGAAGAGATGAGTGTTAGGTCAAAGTGTGGTAGACGAGATGAAAAGAGCAGCTGCTGCAAAGCAAAAAAGACATACACTCCCAGCCAGACTTCCCAAACACCCAAAAAGACAGGAGGCTTTAATTTCTTTTTGTGGGTGGGTTTTTTCCTATTTTTCTTTGTTTATTTGTTTGTGTTTTGTTTGGGGGTTTTGTTTGTTTATTTCCCCCTGGATATTAAACTCAGTTACTCTACACTGTGTCTTGGCTGTGGCTCTTATCACTGTTTCTTAGGCAAGGAGGGAGACATTATTTTTACTTTAATGAATATAATGGATATCAAAAGTCTCCTTTTGAAGGGACAATCATCTATGTATGTGGGCAGGTTTTAACAAATTTCTGTAGGCTTGTATTTAATATGTAAGCTTCCACTGATGAGCTCTGCTTTCAGAATGCAATAAAAAAGATAAATTAAAGAATGAAAGAGGCATTGAACAAAATACAAGTAGACAACTTTGAACTAGTAAAGCAAAACGGAAAAACTGTTTTCCACTAGAAAAACAGAATCAAGACACAGCAAAGAAGAATCAGGGAAGCCAAAAAACAAGACTGTTTCTGACTGCAGTGGCACAGTATCACAAGATAGCTAGCATAGGGTCACATTGGCAAGATGCAGAGACCTGGTGCCTCTTGCCAGCACTCACATGATGCTCACAAGCACACTGCAGACTGTCAGATAGCAGTGACTATCAGTGGCTGATGTCTGGAACCTGGGGATTAGAGCACTGTTTCCGTAATTGTATAAATGCTTCTCTGTTGTTTTTTAAACATGTAAGAAAGGAAAAGTGTCTGAACATCGTCTTTGCATCTCAGCAAGAGGGTGAGAGCAATGTAGGAACTGGGGTTTTCCTTCATGAAGGAAAGAGATATTGCTGAAATTTTGTAGCTTTCATTGTGACTTGAAATTATAGTTCTGGCTGGATTCAGAGGAACCAAGGGCAGAATCCAGAGTCTGTGTGCCTTGCTGTAAAGCCAGGCAGCTGGCAGAAAAAGCCCGTGTGGCACCATATTTGGTTGGTGGTCTGGCAAATCTGGAAGCCCCGTGGACAGAAAAACGCAGAGAATGCCCGAAAGCAGGAAGACTGCCAGCGTGGCACAAGTGTGGTGAAGCACTGTGCCAGGTTGCCCAGAGAGGTGGTAGAAGCCAAGTCCATGGAAACATTCAAGATCAGGTTGGACGGGGCTTTGAGCAACCTGATCTATTTGAAGATACCTTGGCTCATTGCAGAGAGTTGGACTAGATGACCTTTGAAGCTCCCTTCCAACCCGATCCATTCTATGAGTCTATTATTATTATTATTATTATTATTATTATTATTATTTTAGGACCCCATTTTTTCCCAAAGCAAAAATAAAATTGGATGTTAGTTGAAAAATCCTGACCTGGAATTTGCATGTATTGATGGTTTAAAAACAGTTGTGTGTGTTTAAGCTTTGGGAGGGTGTGGATATGCAATGGAAGTGCTTTTCTTTTATGCATCCCTTTTTTGATCTGTTCATCTTTCCGGCCCACCTCACCTCCATCTGTATGTTTGTTCCATCTGATATGCAGATTTGAGTCTTCTGGGGTTGAGTTTCTTCTCTGCTGTGCCTAGTGCAGAGATATTTTTTGAGCCAGAATCCCTGATTATTGAATGATATCATCTTTGATAGTATTTCAGGTTACCTCTAAAAGTAAATACATGAGACGCTTTTGAAATTTTTCAGAAACATGCAAACTTGATCACGGGATGCAATCTGTTGAGGCCTTTGTTTTTTTCATCATAGGAAAAGCTTGTCAATGTTGGGATTTTAGTAGTCACTAAAAAAAAAACCCCAAAAGGCATTTTTCTAAGCTGACCTTTGCTGCTATATCACCAGTTTCAGTAGTTCCAGTGCTGTGTCAGGGAGATTGTAGGGGAGGCAGAAGAGTAATGATGAGACAGGACTTTTTCAGAATATTATTAGAACTAGGTATGAATTCTGGAGCAAAATAATTTAGGAAGTTGGAGTTTAAGTAAAATCTGTATGTATTAAGGGTTGTATGTTCAAGAATGCATTTCACTTGTGCCAATTTTGTGCCTTTAAATTAAATAAAATGGGGAATACCTTACAAGTAGCATGATTCTCTAATAAATAGCTTCCACGTCTTGAGTCTGGAGATTTATGCTATCTGAGTTCCCATGGATGAGAAGTCTGTATCCAGATACTTTCTGTATTGCATGTTGTCTATGAAGTGACCTTCTTTATGCATCTTTTTTTTTTTAAGTTGGATGTAAAACACAGTGAATACACACACATAAGAATTAGGCATGTACAAATAAGAACAGTAATTGGCAAGTCTCTAGCTAGTTAGTTTCAATAGTGCAAGACATTTCTAAATGGTCGAATTAGCCTCTAACCAGTTTTGAAATAAGGATTGATGAATTCTGAAAATAGCTGAGTTGCTAATTTGGTTTTTAGCATAGCTTTTCTTACAGTAATGCAGCTTAATTCAGCCAGTAGAATTTTTTTCTGTTATTTCTTCTTAAGTGTAATTTAATTTTTTGTGAAAATATAATGAGAAATGGAAGATTTTTGCCAAGTCATTGATGAAGTAAAAGATGCTTTAGCAAATTATGCAGAAGATATTCCTGTTTTCACTATAAAATATAAAAGACCTGGCTACACTGTAGTAAACAACATACATAAATGTTAACTACAGCTGTAGACTGAAAAATACTGTATAATGTAAAAAAAAATTATATACAATATGCAAACATTTCATATGGCACCTAAGGTCGGCAGGGTGGAGAGGAGGTGTGAAGTCTTTTATTAGCCCTATTAAAATAAAAGAGAGCAGGGTGGGGGGGAGAGGATGACATTTTTGGTGTACAGGCCCTGCTTTGTTTGAGTGTTTTCTTTCATCCTCTTTGTTCACTGGTTGTAGCTACATGACTTTGTTAGTCATAGTTACATCACAGTACAGTTGTGTAACATGTATGTATATTGGTTATTTTTTCCAGGTATGTTTAAAAAATATGTTTCCTAAAATACTTACACTACGCTGGTTAATCAGAGTTTAGTCTTGGATTTTTAATGTTTGTTTTTGGGTTTTTTGTTTGTTTGTTTGGGTTTTTAAATTTTAATTTGTTTTTTATTCTTTCTTCATGTATGTGCAGGAGCTAAGCTCTTCTGGAGATCTGTTCAAATTATGAGTGCTGAGTTGTCTTAAAGACTGTCCCATTTCAATTTGAAAGGTCAAACATCCAAAAAAAGGTGGCCTTTGCCTAAATTAACAAGGTTAAGTTATAAATGGAGTGAATAGTAGAAATAATTTTTTGTGTGTCTTCTTTTACAACCTATGTAATAACCCAGAAATAAACCTAAATGCTCTTAGAAGCCTCAAAGACAGTTTACCTCAGCATTATTCTGGCTCTCAGTTTTCATTGGAATAATAGGCATAGTATTTTTAGTCCGTAATTTTTGTGCTACCTTTCAAAATATTGCATTTATTTTTATTTTGGAAATCAGCTCTTGGCAAAAGCTTTTCAACTCTCATCACATAAAAAAATAAACAAATTAATCAAAGCAGTCAGCAAGAGACAAAAATTCCAAGAGTTGGACACCTTTAAAGTTATAAAACTTTCTGTGATTGTGCTAATTGGGAAGGACTTTCGTTTGTCACCTTTACCAGGGTTTCAAACAGGACCACATGGACTTAAGTAAACTTGATTTTCCAAAGGGGTGAGAATTTTAGTTTTGCTGGCTTTTATTTCTCTTTATTTAGACTTGTTACAATTATGAGCACCAACACTCAAATGCTTAGCTCAGCATACAGCAGATGGGAAGTTCATTCTACGACTGCCTTCTTGACATTAAAGCATCTCATCAGTTGCAGCGTGCACTCCAGAGCTGCTGCAAGGTGAGCCTGGGATATTGATCTGGCAGACTGTGGAACTCCTCAGCTCTTCTGTCATGCTGTATGGATCTCATCCAATTCAAATGCCACATATTTATTATGATGACTGCTTTTACAGTATGGTTTTTCTGAATGTAGCTCTATGAACCCTATATGTAAAATGTTTACAATATAATTGACTACACTTTTTTAAAAAATTTATTTTTTATTTATTATTTTGACTCATTACAGTGTAGCCTGGTAAAGTATGTAGTATTCAAGGGAAGTCTTTGACTTATTTTACAGGTGCTTCTTAAAATGACTGAACTGCTGTTATACAATTTAATAATTAGTAAAGACTTTATTATAAGCCTGTGGAAGCACAAAAACCCATATAGAGTTCACACTGAAAAACAGGGATTTTTGCTTCCTTGACAATAGTTTTTGCTCATCTATCAGTAGCAGATATTAGGCCTTGGTGGAGCAGGCCATTTTCAGCCTTACCTCTTAATTTGTGATAGAGACTTCAGTGTTATTTGCTTAGAATGATACTCTAAAATTGGAATGTAATTTTAATATGCTTGGTCATGAAACTTCACCTTTTAGCCTTATTTCTAAGACAAATGATATTTTTAAACCAAAATAATGAAAATTTAAATTCAGTCTTCTTGTGTATAAGCAACTAAGTAAAAACTTTAATACGGCCTTGTGTGTAATTTTTCTCTTCCAATATTTTATTATGCTCCATATTTTTAAGAATAATAGCCTTAAGAAAGAAACCATCTTTTTCCTTGGAAGTTAAAAAGTCCTTAAGTATATGCTCCTTAATTTTCCTGTGTTATATACATACCTTTCTGGGATGTACAATCATGCTGATAGTAAGATGCTTATTGCAGTATAATTTATTTCTAAAATACCAGAGATACATGTCATTTTTATCATTTTATACAATTTTCTAACTGTAGATAATTACATTAATTACATTACCTTAATGATGTGAGTAGAGTTGTATTATTTCCTGTGAAAGCTGCAGTGTGAGTGTGGTATAGTTCTATACCAGCTGTGTGAGTTAGGTATAGTTATGTATGGTAATGGGGATAAAAGGAGTGAGTTAATTGTGCAAGAAAACAGTCATTCTAATCTCTGATACTTCAACAACAGTACATTGCTTTTTGACCCTCTGGTTACTTCATTCCTAAATCCTTGCCTACCATGCTATCATCTTGATCCTGCAGAAATTTAAGTGTGCTTGTCTTTGTGCACAAGGAACTTCCATGTTACTGTTCAAGCTTCATACTTTACAAAGTGCCTTTGTAAATGCTTGCAGGAACCTTCATTGGAAGTTGCTGCAGGACTCATTTCTTTTCTTGCAGAATTCCTGATTAAAGATACACTCTTACACTTACCACAAGCTGTAAGTCTTTAGAAGTTAATTATTAAAAGTAGCTTTCTATTGGGCCATGTAAATTATGCAGACCTAATAGAAGTAACCATGTGATCGTCAGTCATGTTCTTGTCCTGAATTATGGTATATAATCTTTATAATTATTGTTTTTTACATGATTTGGGAATGGCATCTGAGTTAGATGGCCAGCGTCTGTAAGAGGGAAACTTGTTCTCTTTGGCTGTCAGAAAGAAATAATGTGTTACTGAGGACAGTACGTATTACTGTTTTACTGAAAGCCTTTGTTTAGGGGGAAAAAGTGTTCCTAAATTAAAGATGTGTTTGTAATATATGTTTGGGATGCCCTGAGTATTAGCATTATTTGATGTGACTTCTTCCAGTATATGAATCTGATTCCGTGACAAAATTGCATTAATATTACATAATTCTCTGGCTCCTTTCCCCTTGTAGTCTGCAGACTACATTTTATTCTAAAATTTATTGCAGTTCATGGGAAATCTTTCAGCTGATTTCTAAGCAAAAAGGTTTCTGGGAAGCAGTGTTTGACAGGATCAGGTATCTGTGGTATTTAGTAATGTCTGCTGAAAAACTTTTTAATTGTTCAGGGGAATACTAATGCCACACAACAGTAATCTGAATGCAAATACAGTGAAAAACTAGTTACCCTAAATCCTTTTTATAGATACCAAGTTACTGATTGCATTATTGCCTTTAATAGCTGCTTGTGTCCAGTTTAATCCATAGAAATTGCTTTTCTTGTCCAAATCTGCGGATAAGCAGCAAAAATAGTGATGCTATTGCTTAAGTGTCTTTCTTAACTATATCTAATTGCAATAAGGCTGCACCTACATAATTTTTGTGTTCATCAATATTCATTTATAACTTTTTTGCAATAAGTATGTGAATGTTTTTATCAGTGGAATCTCTCTACCTTTCCTTTACTCTTAAGGTGAATATCTAGGGAAAGCCCCATGTTTTGTCTTGTTTTCTTCTGATTTTGCCTTTTAGAGAGCATATGACCGTATCCAAAGCCTGTAGTGAGTGTTCAGCATGTGAATGTATTTGTGTCAAACGGCTGCAGTGATAATAGGCTGCGGATGATGCAGTCTGCATTGTTAAGTCTTCAGGGAGCTTTGCTCTGATAAACCAAGCTTCATTCCACTGCCGCATTTCAAAGAATAAAGGGAACAGAAATGAGCAATGTTATAAATCCCAGATTAAGTTAGAGAGATGCACAATGTATGAAAGAGCTTTTCGGTCCATGACTAAATACACAATTTTTCATGCGTGTTGTCTGTGTAAGAAAATAAATGTTATTATTTTGGAAAGTCTCTTACCTCCCCCAGCTCCTTACAACTTTAGTCTGGGTTCAGTAAGAAGGCTTGTCAACCACATGTAGTGCAGCTACAGTATTGCTTTATTTTTTTAGTATGAAGCTGAAAGAAATGAAGCCTTTATCCTGCGTTCCTTTTAGTCTTGTGTTTTGAAGGTACTATGAATTTCTATTGCTTTTCTTAATTTGATACCAATAAGCTGATATAACTTGTATAATAAAGAAATATAATGCAAATCTCTCTTAACTTCACATAACTAGCTACTAGAATATGGATGGCATGGGATCTGGAATTACTTTGTCTGTTCCTTTGCTTCTCTGCTGACTAATTGTCTAGAATTGCCTCTAGCAATTGGCTTAGCTTCTGGCTCTGGCTGTGGCAGATGTGTACTTTGTTAAGAGTAGGGGTACAGTTGGTATGTTAAGAATTAAGAGATTTTGACCTTTTTGTGGATGTTCCCTATTTGAATAAAATTTGATGGTGTGATGCTAGACAGGTATTTTTGTTCTGCAGTCTTACTTTTACAAAAACTGACTCAGTTTCTGGTTGAGGACTGGTAACACGAAGTATTGATTGCAGTGCTGCAAACTTTGACTCAGCACTTCTATGCTTCTCCAAAGAAGTGTCTGTTCTCTTCTAGCTCTCCTGAAAGATGCAAGCGGGTTCAGAGCCCAAGTAAAAGGTAACTCGTTGGCAGGAGCTAAGTTCAAGTAGCCAGGAGTGCCTTTAACAAATAGTAACTTGTTTCAGCCTGAACTCCTTGATCCTGTGGTTCACCACAGCGTATGGAGACATCAGCTTTCCTTTTATGTAGTTACTGGCAGCATAAAGAAGCCCAAAGCTACAGATTGTTGCACCTAGGTCTACGTTTCCTGAATAAATAAATAAGAATGTAGATCTTAAATGGAAGAAGATTGTGCCAATTACCTCTAATTTGGACTATTTGGAGTTCTACTTAACTTCTTTTATTGGTTTAGTGTGCAAGTGGATGAAGTATGGAAAGTCTGTAAGTGGCCAGTCTTCGCGAACGAAGATCTGGGAAAGGTCTTTTTACCTTTCAAGCCTGCGCAATGGATTTTTTA